>CM062818.1:667482399-668682399 GCA_031772625.1 Pinus tabuliformis
ATTATTCTTTTTCTTCAGAAAAATTATTGTTTCTCTCCCAAAGGTCTAACACTATACGTATATTCTTTCCACGCATATTTCTTTTCAAAGAATCCAACATCATAGGTGTACTTTTCATCTATGTAAGGATCATATTTCCTTTCAAGAGATTAAACATAATATTTCTATTTTCCGTGAAAGAAAATAACTTATTTCTTTTGAAGAAATATCAAACATAATATTTCTATTTTGTGCATGCAAATAAGTTATTTCCTCTCAATAAATATCATGCATAGTAGTTTTATTTTGTCTATATTTCTCATTGTTGGGTGCAGGATCCCCAAAGGCAAGCTTTGGGGCTTAAAGCCCAAGTTTTGACTAAGTCCAATGTAAGGACTTCGTGATTTGAGGGCGTAGAGCGTGAAGTTGTAATTGAGTCATAAGGTTGTTCGCCCTTACTTTTGTAATGTTATGTTGGCTTCAGAATTCTACCCATGGTCCGCGGACCATGGGATTGTATAAATAGAGCGAGGCTCTAAGTTGTAAGGAGACATCTAAGATATAGAACAATCTAAGAGAATATGAAGAATTGAGTCTTAGTTAAAGCGTAAAGTTGAGTATTTGGGTTGTAGAGTAGGAGAAGGCTCTATAGTCGAGTGCGCAGAGGCCTAGTAGTCTACAACTGAGTGCACAGGGCAGGTTGAGTCTGTAACGGCTGAATAATTAATAAAGAGAAGTTTCACATCATTTCTGTGTATATTTTCCTGTTTTATGAATTGAGTATATTGAGTATGAATTACAAGTTTATTGTTTATTTTATGCGCGAACTTATCTGAATGTGTTGAAAAAGTGAATATAAGATAAGTATTTGTTTATGTGAATATAACTAACTTTTATAAGAAGATAAGTAAGATCAATGGTGTAACTTGGGGAAATAGCACATATTGGTGCTTTAGCAGTGTGAAAGCACCTCAGCCCCTAGATAGGGCTGTGCGAAGGTGATAATATAGAGCGCGAAGGTATTCACAGTTGGACTAAGTCAACCACTCAGACAGCTCAAGGGTGCGGAAACTTGGTTCTAGCATCCCCCCATACTGATTCGGGTGAGACCTCAGTCTGGACACACTGCATGGGTTGTTGCCGAAAGGGCTAGTAGTACAGGGATTTGTTTGGATAAATAACTCTGAACCTAGGTCAGGCCCCCTCAAGCCAACAAATTGTTCCCTACCAAGACCAGAATCTGCATAGAGATGTCTGATGTCGTATCATTGGAATCCAACTAAGAAGGAAATTGAAGGTTGGTTGGACAAGAGGATTCACAAGTTCACCATGTAGGAAGAAAGGAATACGTGACTAACAAAAAAAGTGTGGTTAGACTACTACCTGTACACAAAAGTCCACAAAATATTCTTCGCATATTTCCCTACTGAGCTGTAAGAGTGGATCACACAGCTAGTAGATAGGCAAGGAAGGTGGAAGCTCGACAATCCTATTGTGTGGACCACAAAGTTGGTGCGTATATTAGAAGCATCGGAGGATAAGATCGCATGTGTTGTTCATCACTGGCTCGATTGGATTATAGGAGGATTCATTACTGAGTTCGCAGTAGATACTTCGGTCAGCTATAGTGAGGTAGAGTGACGCTTTGTCAAAGGACTGCGAGGTAAGTACGTAAAGTCTATGAATACTTGGATTAAAATGTTATTGTGTGAAAAGAGGGTTATGTAATTAGCTTGATGTCCAGAGCTATGCGAAGTGGAAAAACCTATAGAAAAGAAGGAAGTAAGGGACTAGAGAATAGCCCTTTGATTTCACCTTCACGAGGGGATGAGGAAGAGCTTGTGAAGGTCTCACTACGAAGTGAGATCAATTTGATAAGGCAGAGGATTCTGTGCATGTCACCCCACCCCACACCACCACGCCACCACCGTGACTCAATATGGCAAGCGCGATAAAGTTTCCTATGCTCAAGGGAGTAGGAAATGTAGATCCAGACCAATTTTGGTTCGTGATAAGGGCTGTATGGGAAGCACATAGAGTTATAGATGATAATATAAAGAAAGCGACGCCGGTCAGCACCCTGTAGGATCGTGCCCTGACCTGGTATATTAAGCATTCTAATGACAATTTGAATGTGAGAATCGCGGATACCCAAGTTGCACGAAATAGATAATTTAGCAGGCCGAAGTCAGAAGCATAGTTGATCATTGGATTCAAAGAGATCACAATGCCACCAGGCGAGACTCCTTGGGAGCAAGATCAGAGGCTAAAGTGCATGATTCACGAAGCTAATATGACTTTGATGGATGGATAACACTGTGAATGGTTTCTAGCATCACTAACACTGCATTTGAGGAATGCACTGTCACAACAGAGGTTAATGACTCAGGCAGAGGCTTTGGAGATCGTAATGAGGCTGCATGAAACCCTGATGCATTTGTTGGCTTAAGGGTGTCACAGATTCCTTTTTTCCTGCACTGCGAACTTGTGAATCCTCTTGTCCAACCAACCTTCCATTTCCTTCTTAGTTGGATTCCAATGATAGGACATCATAAATCTCTATGCAGATTCTAGTCCTGGCAAGGAACAATTTTCTGGCTTGAGGGGGCCTGACCTAGGTTCGGAGTTATTTAGCTAAACAAATCCCTATACTACTGAACCTTTCAGCAACAGCCCATGTAGTACAGACTGAGGTCTCACCCACAGTAGTATGGGGGGATGCTCGAACCAAGTTTCTGCACCCTTAAGATGTCTGAGGGGTCGACTTTGTCCAATTGTGAATACCTTCACATAGGTCACTTCACACACTCGCCTGTCTTGCAAGGCCTTCGCACACAGTATAATCGCCTTTGCACAACCCTATCTAGGGGCTGAGGTGCTTTGACACTGCTAATGCAATGATCTATGCTATTTCCCCAAGTTACACCGCGGATCTTACTTATCTTCTTATAATGGTTTTTTTTTTTTCTCGGTAAAAGACTAAACTATTGTATTATGTACAGGTTTGAAAAATACATCAAGGTGAAACAAGAGAGAGTCAGGCTCTGGGTATGTCACCCGAGAGCAATTGAGTCATCCCAAAACTAGCCCACACAAGGGCGCCAGACACAAAAGCCAGACTTCCAACCCACGCCCACGCAGGGGCACCAACCATTTCATCCCACGCAGGGGACACCGACCTTACCCTATTCATTGACACAAAATTTAGGAACATGGACATAGACCCAGACATGAAAGAGACCAGATGCAGTGTTACTTTGACAAAGTCAAAAAAAAAACAGCAGAAGACCAAACAGAGAGGCAAAGAAACCTTATGTGCGGGCATCCTTAGTCGTCTATTTGCACCTCCTCTACCCGGCACCAGCCATAGGCTTCTCTTTCAACCGCAGTGGGAAAGGTGTATTCCTCCTCGCAAGTTCCCGGCTTCTTATCTTGCTTGCGTTGCATTACGTTTTCCGGGTCTGAGGCCGCAACCTTAACCTCCTGCTCCTTGTCCGCTTCAGAGGCCGCTGCTTCATGCTTCTGATTGTCATTCGTCCTCTGCCCCTGTTCATCTAGGGCGTCCTCATCTTCCTGGGCATTTTCTATGAACAAGACTGAGACATGCGTGCTAATCCGTGGATTGTTCATGGCACTGCAGAAATTGAATATAGCCGAACCAAAGGCAGGCAGGGCATTCGAGTTCGAAGCCCCTGCATCCATGAATTGGCTAGAGTGGAGGGGGTTGGCGTCAGTAGAGCAAGCGAGGTTGCAGTGGCAACAATGGACAACATTGTCCACATCATGATTGCGTGCCATTCCCCCTCTGGAAGTGCCTCGGCGGCTAAGCATGCGCTGTCGAGGTCTCACCATTCTCGTGGGATGCAGGGGAAAGAAATTCCAACAGACCACAGGGTAGTTCAAACCCCCTGCAACCAGACCCCCTGCAACCAGGCTCCCTGCACCCAACGCGGACTGAGGGATGAACTAGACAGACGGAGAAGAAATCCCGACAGAGACGGAGAGGCCAGGCGACTGCAAAACCCCAAACATTCTCTGATCCCATGCAGCGATATCCCTTATAACTTCACCTACTCTACTATGGAGCTCCCCTGCCATAACTGTTGCCGTCGCCTGAGCCAAAATACCTCGCAGAGCATTAACTCTCCTCTGCCATCCTACCTTATACCAGCTGCAGTCGATGGCTATGTTCTTTACTGCTGCCACGTGATGGCCATGGGATGGCATGTGGCCATCTCCCAACATTTGTCCCATCTCAGATATCACCCGCATCTGGGGGAGCTGCATCGTTCTGGACCAGTCGAGAGCACTCTTGAGCCTTGTCGTGTGTTAATATATTGTTCAGCTGCCCTATGACTAGAGAGTGGTCAGTCTCCACTCCTACATTGGCCATGAAGTCCGTAACCCTGTTTCCTTCCCGTCTTGTGTGAGTGAAGGTGATTGCTCTGTTGTTATGGAGCTCACGTTCTATGGCTTCCAGTCTTGCTTCAAGCCTCTAGCTGGTGGCGATATTCCTGGCCTGAGATCCATTAAGGATTTTTTTGGCCATGTTTATAAGGATTTGAGAATCTCCTTCCACCTCCAGGGGGTGATAGTTGTGTCCCCCAGCAAGTAGTAATCCCCGCCATAGACCTTCTAGCTCAGCTGAGTTGTTGGTGTCCCATCCAATGTTTCCGAAATACAGCATTAGGGGGGCACCTTCATGATTTCTTATTATTCCTCCAAAGCCTGCGAGACCGGGGTTCCCTTTTGATGCACCATCGAAGTTGAGTTTGAATGTAGACCTTGATGGGGGCTTCCATGTGTTCTGATTTTTGTTGTTGGTTTTAGAGTGGTCCAGCTTATGAGAGCCTTAAGTATGATGAAATTGCCAGTTGTCCATAATGGTTTTTTCGCTGGCTAGCGTAGGCCAGTCCTCCTCCTTCCAGGATTTTAACATAAGAGTCTCTTGAAGATTTCTGCAGAGCAGGTTCCAAATGCTATCTATCGAGGAGTACTGATTTTTAAATATACGCTTGTTTCGCTCCTTCCATATGCTCCACAAAACTAGCCCGGGTACTAATCTCCAAAGATGATTGAGGATTTCACTCTTGTAAGGGTTTTGTGGCCACTGACGTATAGAATGTGTGATGTCATTCTCAAGTCTACATCTTCTTTGACACCAAAAGCTTGCCTTTTCCCAGAGTTGATTTGCCAGGGGGAAAGAGTCCAGCAGATGTTGGAGAGTTTGCTCATGGGCGCTGCAGTTGAAACAGATGGAGGGGCCATGAAAGTTTCTTCTTCTAAGCTTGTCCCAGGTTAAAATTCTCTGATGTCCTACCAGCCAGAGAAAATGATAGATTTTGGGCCAGGAGCCCGAACTCCATATTTTACTCCAGATTGGGTCCTGGGGGACGGATTCATTGCATAAGATTTTGTAGGCCTCGGAAGTGGTGTAAGCTCCCTTCGGTTGGTATCCCCACCTTAGAATGTCTCTACTCTCGTCGCACCTAATTTTCCTTTTGCTGAGTTCCCTTTCCAGCTCCACAGAAATTTGGATATCTTCATTTGTGAGTACATAGTTACCCGGTTTCCAGATCCTAAAGCCCTTCTCAGAGTCCTGAGCCCAGTATTGCCTAATCTTAGCTTGCTGTGTCTCCTCCTCAATGGTGTCCGGTGGCAGGTTCAGAACATTACTAAGAGTAGGCATTTGGTTCTTGGCGTCTGTCCAAAATCTAGTGGTGAGACCGTTTCTTACTTCCCAGAAACTGTGCTGCTGAATCATTTGATAGTGTTCTTTGGTTGCATTCCAAATTAGCGATCCTTTATCATTGGGCTTTAATCTGATGAGTTCTTCCTGGGGTCGGTGATTGGCATACTTTGTCGTCCATAATGTGACCCATGGTTTGCCTGGACTTGTGAGCCATTGCCACCATATTTTGGCCCCCATGATGGCATTTTTGTGCTCGGGGTCTCGTAGTCCAATGCCTCCCTTTTCTTTTGGTTTGCATACAGTGCTCCACTTTACCAATGTCCATTTGCGATTAGTTTCATTTCCGCCCCAAAGGAAGCGTCTCTGAATATTCCTTAGTCTTTTTAGGACCCACTTCGGTGCAGCTAGGATGGAAAATAAGTACAGCGGCATTGCTTGTAGAACAACCTTTATGAGCACTGCGCGGCTGACTAAGTTTAATGCTCTGTGCGTCCACTGGTTGAGACGGGATTCAAGCTTTTCAATAAGGTTGCGCCATGAGGAGTGCTTGATGGCTGAGACAGTAAGGGGGGCCCCAAGGTACTTGGAGGGAAGGGTGGCAATAGGGAACCCCAAAATGCAGACTATAGCAGACTTGACAACCGGAGGGGTATTAAAGAAGAAGATCTGCGATTTGGAGCAATTGATGTTGGTTCCAAAGGCTTCGGCGAAGTCATTGAGCACGGATTTAAATCTGGAAGCTTCTTGGACGGAGGGGTAACCAAAGAGCATGGTGTCATCAACAAATTGTTGATGGGAAATGGCAGGCAGCTGATGAATAGAGAGACCTCTAAGCTGATGAGTGTGAAGGGCATTATTAATGTGACATCCCAGTCCTTCAGCCATTAAAACAAAGAGGAAAGGGGAAAGAGGGTCCCCTTGCCTTATGCCTCGGGAGGGGGAAAAGGGTCGAGATGTGATCCCATTCACGAGTATGGAGAAACTAGTGGAGGAAATGAGGGTAATAACCCAGCAAATCCATGCGGGACTAAACCCGAAAGCAGTTAGCATTTTCTGTACATACTCCCAGCTGAGTTTATCAAAAGCTTTGGAAACATCAAGTTTTAGGAGCATACCTGCCTGTTTTGAGTGCTTGAGAGTGTGTATGATCTCATACGAGAGGATGATGCCGTCCATGATTTGTCTCCCCTCCACATATCCTGACTGTTCCGGAGAAATGAGCATTGGAAAGAGGGGCTTTAGCCTGTTTGCAATGACTTTGGAGATGACTTTGTATATTACATTGCAGAGTGCGATTGGTCTAAACTTGTCTGGTTTGATCGAGTCCTCCTCTTTTGGGATTAAGGCTATGAAGGTGGTATTTAGTGAGGCAAGCAGCCAGTGATTCACTCGCGATTCCTCAACCACTTCCCATACTTCCAATTTTATTAGTTCCCAGAACTTGTGGAAGAAAGTGGTGGTGAAACCGTCCGGGCTGGGAGATTTACCTTCTTTAAGCTGAGCCGTAGCTACGTCCACTTCCTGTGTTTGAATTGGACTGAGGAGGAGTTCATTGTGCTCCTCCGTGATTAATTTTGGCACATTGCGTAAGATTCTTTCGATTGCGGGATGTCTATTAATATCAGGCTCTTGGTGGACTTGCTTGAAGTGGTTGAGGAATTCCTTCTCAATATCTTCGTGCTGTTCCACCCTTTCTCCTCCTGACTTTTGGATGTAAGGGATATTATTGTACATTCTACACTGAACAGTGGTTCTGTGAAAGAATTTGGTATTTCGTTCTCCCTCTTTTAACCATCTGATTCTGGACTTTTGCTTCCAGTATATCTCCTCCTGCTTTCTTCTCTCCTCAAGCTGATTGTGGATGAGCTGCTCCTGCTTAAGGGTTCTCTCTGTGTGGCCTTCTGTACTTATTTCTTGCTGCAATTCCTTCAGAGCTTTTTGGAGATCATGTTGCGCCCTGAAGATGTTTCCAAAGGTCTCTCTGTTCCATCGCTTGAGGCAGAGCTTTAAATGTTTGAGTTTCTGTTGGAACTGGTACATCTTGGAGCCGTCTGGAGGCCTGAAGGATGTCCATGTAGAGTGAACCAAATATTTCAGTGAGGGATGGGTGAACCAAAATTCCTCGAAGCGAAAAGGTCTTCTTGTGGTGCTGCCAGGACGCTGCCATTGTAGGGCCACCGGCCAGTGGTCGGATCCTGAATGTGGAAGAATGGTTGCCGAGAAGTCTCCCCCTAGGTGAATCGAGTTGTCTGAGATTAGGAACCGATCTAGCTTGGAGGCTATTTGATGCTTGCCTGCTCTTCGATTGCTCCACGTAAAAGTGCCATTGCAAAAATGTAGATCTATCATGGATGCATTCTGGATAAAGTCTTTAAAGTGGGTATTTTCCTGTTCCAGCCTGTTTCTGCCTCCAATCTTTTCCTCCAATTTTGTTATCATGTTAAAATCCCCCCCAACAATCCAGAGCGGGTGCCTTCTATTGGAGTTAAGAGCTTCTATGGTTTGGAGGAGAGCAATTTTTTCCTTGGCTTCCTGCGGGAAATATACATTCGAGAGATTCCCATGTATATTCGTGCCTATTATGTGAAAAGCAGCCTGAATTAGACTATGAGAAGCATGAAAGTCCGTGAGGGTAAGTGCTTGGGAGTTCCATGCGATAGCCAGCCCTCCAGATGCCCCAGAGGCATCCACAGCCACCGAATGACATCCTGGCCAGGCTTTAGAGAGGATCACTTCTAGAGTTGAGCTGTTACATTTTGTCTCTTGGAGAAAGCATATTTGCGGCTTTTCCATTCTTAACATATTTTTTAGCATTCTGAGTTTTCCCGGGCTATTGAGCCCCCTTAGGTTCCATGAAATGAGCTTCATGATTCACTATTGGTAGAGGGCTTGTAGTACTTCGTAAGCTTAGCATACCTGCCTGAGTCTACCAGGATCTTCCCCACCGCTATTGTTCTTTGGAGATCAGTTCTTCTTCCTCTTTTTTTGGAGTCTTTTGGAGTTTGGCTTAAATCCCATTGGCTTCCTGCTTGGATACCAAGCTGGTGCTGATGGTATGCTCTGGAAATTACCATTTCTAGTTTGTTAAGCTGAAACTCTAGGATGCTTTCATAAGCTTTCTTTTTGCATGCTGCTTCTAGTTCCAATATGTCTAATCCATTTAGATCTATACTCTCCGGTTCTTCCTCCATGCGCTGCATCTGGTTGTCTTCTTCCGTGGGCATGTTTGGGCTTTGGAGAGGGTCTGAGGATCCGTCAACCTCCATTTCATTTTCTTTTTCCCCTTGCTTTTCCTTGCTTTCTGAGGGGTTATCTGGGGTTTCTCTGGTTGGAGGACGATCCGAGGATGGGGCTGAAGGAGGTGGTTGGGTGGAGGAGGAAGGGATATCAGAGTTGGGGGGAGAGGAAGTGTTTTTCTCTTCCGTGGTTTGAGCCAGGATTCCAAAGCTATTTCTGACCGCAGGGTCAGAGGTGCTATTTTGCTGGGGTTTCTTCCCTGATGTTGATTTTTTGTGAGCTCGTTTGTGGGTAGGGGCTTTGGTGAAGCCATCATGGGTCAGAGAGTCAGAGGGGATAGGGGCAGTAGCTTTGACATTTAGGGGGCAATCTCTAAAAAGATGCCCTATGGCATGGCATTTACGACATCGAAACGGGACATGTTCATAGTCTAAGGGTTGAATCCATTCATAGTCACGGTGAGAGAGACTTACCGATTCTGGCAAAGCTTTGTCCAGGCGCATAAAGACGCAGATGCGGGCGTATGATGTGTATCTACACATTTTCGTTTCTTCAGCAGCCTTTATGTATTCCCCCAGACCATTTCCAATGTTTCTCAGGATATCCTCACCCCAATACTCATCTGGGAGTGAGTATAGTCTTATCCAGACCGGAGCCCAAGTGAGGTCCTCCTTATCCGGATTTAACCTGGGTGCCCAGTCCCTTAAGCATAGACCTGTTGAGTTGAAAAAGTATGGTCCTTCAACTAGGATTTTGTATTTGTCTTCCAGGCAGAAGAATATCGCTGTGAAGAATCCTTTTGGGCCTAGCTACAGAGTAACATCGCCCTTCGGCTTCCATTTCGCTGCGATCCAACTATGTAGGGCTTTTTCCGTCGGCCAAAACCCTATAAATTTCCCGATGAGTGCATGATCCATCATAAACTGGATTCTTTCTTCTATTTTCTCTCCCAGCAGTTCGATTCTAGGTCGATCTGTTGCTATTGGTTTGCAGGTGGTCGAGGAGACCTTCGGGGTATCATCTGGTCGGTTATTCCGCCTTGTTTCTTCATCCATCTTATTATCCAATTTGTCCTTGCCATTGCGCTCATGCCAGTGCGGGATCTCCTGATTGATCACATTCTCGTTGATCAATCCAAAGTGTATCGTTCCTTCTGTTTGGTTCTGCGATTTGTTTGCCGTGGGGGAGGTCGCCGCAACCCCCCTGGGGGTTATCCATTTGCCTTCCGGTCCCTTACAATGCAGTTGAGTGGTTTCTGGGTGCAGGGTCAGGTCCTCGATGGCTGTCTGCGCAGGTCAGCTGCACCATCTGAGGATAGTTCGAAACCCTAGCAGTCAGGTTGCTTCAGTCCACCATGTCCTCGAAACATCCCCTGCGTTATTTTTTCCAGCAGACCCGATATGTTATTAAGACGGGTTAATTTAATAGTTAGTTATCTGCGCGTAAACAGATACTTATCTTATATTCGCTCATTCAACACATTCATATAAGTTTGTGCAAAAAATAAATAGTAAACTTGCAATTCATACTCAATATACTTCAATGCATAAAACAAGAAAAGATACACAGAAATGATGTAAAACTTCTCTTTGTTAATGCTTCAACTGGTTACAAACTCAACCTGCACTGCGAACTCAGTTGCAGACTACTAGGCCTTTGTGCACTCAACTGCGGAGCCTTCTCCAACTCTACAATCCAAAGACTTGACTTTATGCTTTAACTCAGACTCAATTCTTCATCTTCTCTTATATTTTTATATATCTTAGATATCTCCTTCCAACTTGAAGCCTCGCTCTATTTATACAATCCCATGGTCTGGACCATGGATAGAATTCTCAAGCCAACATTACATTACAAAGGTAAGGGTGGACAATCCTATGAATCAATTACAACCTCGCGCTCCAGGCCCACAAATCGCGGAGTCTTTACATCGGACTTAATCAAAACTTGGGCTTTCAGCTTGAAAAATTGCCTTGGGGGATCCCGTGCCCAACACTCATCAAGAAAATCTAATAAAAGAAGAACATATTCCTCTTTAAAGGTATAGTGGTTTTAATTAGGAATCTAATGCATAGGAATCATGTAAGTTCAAATAAATAAGTAGTCTAACTTTCCATGTATAATTCCACACAAACTTTTTTTTAATAAAATATCTCGATTTGTTTATCTTTTCTCAAGAAAAGCTCACATGCATTATTTATGAAAAATAACATGACTTCTTAAATATTTTTGTGCATGAAACATGCATTCTTTTAACATAATTCTCATTCCTTCTATGCATACAAACACACAATCTTTCCTGAAAACCAAGATGGGTTCTGTTCTATATGCGCATGATTCATAAGCAATTTTCCAAGAAAATACTCCTGTTTATTATTGTTTAATGCACAAGAAATCATATGTTTTTCTTTCCAAATGCACAAGAGTTCATATGTTTTTATTTCCAAAGAATCAACACGACTAATTTATATATTACCATTCCGTATAATTAGTTTATGTTTTACAATGCTTGTATGCAAGGATATCCTTAACTTTAACACAATTAGAACATGAAAACACGTTTTGTTTTTAAGAATTCTAATGAATAATATGTGGTTTTCTTACTTGTGAACTTATATTTTCTCTTTCAAGAAATTTGACACAATATTATTCTTTTTCGCTTATGCATGAATATAAAACATTTCTTTTCAAGAAATAACAAGCATAATAGTTCTATATTTATGTATACAAATAACTTGATTTTTTTGCAAGAAATATCGAACATAATAGTTCTAATTTTTGTGCATGCAAATCTATCACAATTAGCTACTCTTTGTGCATGCATATACATATAGTTATATTTTAAGAAAATCAATCTCAATAGCTATATATATATATATATATATATATATAAATGTAGAAAAATGTTCTTTTTCCAAGAAATTAGTACGGTAACTATTGTTACTACATATGGATACATGTTATTTTCATATAAAATAGCTACTTTGTCTATGCAAAAAGAACACATATCCATTTAAAAAATAGCAAATATACACACATATTTTCCAAGAACTCATGTTGCTACATCTTTTCCATTGACCAATTTATTTCTCACGACAAGCTTCTTCATACTAAATGTGCTTCTTTCCCTCAAAATGCAAGTTGCAATTTGCAAACGGTCTTGAAAATGCAACTAATAATGCCATGACATGAGTTGTAACTAACTACATAATTATCCTTCCTCTTCAATTACATTACAGTCTCGCGCAATCGACGCTCACTTTCATATTGCCACAGTGGTCACTACTGGCATTGTTTAACCATTTTTATTTCGAGATGAACACAACATGCTTATGAAAATTAAATGTTTTATTAAGCATAACCACAAAATCCATACTATGTTTTCTCAAAATTCTTAGTGTATTCTTTCTCTTTCCAACCATGGTTCCTTAAGGTTTTATCTCTTTCACTCTAACTATTGTTAGGGAAGCCACCATAGTAATTTTTTTTTTTAAAGGAGCGAAGATAGTAGCTCTTGTGGATTTCCTTTCTTAAAAAAAAAATCATAGCTTGAAACCCTTGCAAGCCATATCCTACCCGCACCATACGTGAATTCTCCTTTTTTCCTTCTTTTCCCCTAGAGTAAGATAAATTCAATAGATAATTACAAGGTAACTCCCAATGGTTATTGATTACAACTTTTTCGTTAAATATTAAACATGGTAATTAAATAAGAATCAATCGAATAAAAATTGTAAATGGCAACGATTTATAGGGATATTACATTAGAAATAAGGTGTTGTTGTATTTACAGACAAATTTCCTCAGAGGGCCCCATGGGAATCTCATACAACTATAGTATGGGCCTTGCACAATTTTAATGGTTTCGGGTGGAAAGGATTTTGAATTGACCATTCGCCATTTCCTTGGCTTGCACCCAATTTTTAATGTTGAGTTTCTTTGCCCATATTTTCCGCCTCCATTGGAGACCTTGTAGCAAGTCAAGCAATTACACCCACAAAACTCAATTATGATTACATTGAATATGTTATAGTTGATTAGATGATGGATACCAAGACATATGACACTTGAAAGTAGCACATAAAACTCTACTTGGTTGTCAAGGCAAGGTATCTTCTTCACTTACGAAACTAGCTCACCACGAGCCAAATTTAGCAAAAGTTTCCCTATTTGATGAGGGAAAATGAAACAATGGAGAACATTACTTCCTAAGGAGGGAGTATTGGTCTAGGTGGATATTAATGACCACCCACCTTTTCCACTTTCTTAATGGCTCTCTATCTTCCTAGAAATTTCTATGATTTTTGGGTCCTAAATTCATGGGTTCATTTCAAGTACCTAAATGATGCATTTTGACAATTTGGGGGACCAAGGAATGTCATTGCATTCAATGGTAACTATAAAAATCCGTAGTCATGGGACAATAGTTTCCAATGAAACAAATATTTTATGCAAAAGCTGTATCCCTAGGAAGTTGATATACTAACTAACCACCTCAAATCTTGCAAACGATTTGGTGTTTCATCATGCAGGTTTAGGCTTTCGGGCCTATATGGTTCTCTATTTAAAATTTGATCATTTCTTCCTCTTAGAATAACCTTTTGAGAATCTACGTAGCTACCATCTCTCTCTCTCTCTCTCTCTCTCTCTCTCTTTCTCTTCAAAGATAGCTACTACCATTCTAGCTAGTGTGTGTTCTATAATATTCTACAATTTTATTTATTTGAAAAAAACCATGTTTTCACCATATTATTCTATTTTTTGATATATTTCTATATCTTGTTTCATTTTATTTCTTTCCTTTCATTTCATTCCTTGTAAAAGAATTACAATTACGGTGGTTTGAGGTGCCATTCATGACTCTCGAGCCTTAATTCGTCAGAGGACATTTGTTTTTATTATTCCTTAATTTTTAGAACCTTCATTTATAACTTAAGACGTAGGTTTTCCTGCCAACTATATTTCTTACCATGACACCCATACCTAGTTCTAATTCAATATACCTACTTAGATGGTAAGGATATGATTAATAGGTCATGTGTAAAGGATCATGGTGTGATTATTGAATTTGGATGCTTATAAGTTTCCAATATGATTCAAGGCCTAGGTTTCCTCCTTTAAATATGTATAGGCCCCAAAGTATCATGCACATAGTATAACAAAATCCCCTAATGGAACACATATTATAAGTCAAAGGAGGGGATAATCTTGAGAGGTTTTTTGAGCTCTTATACATAGCCATGTATTCCAAAAATATTGATTTAATTCCCAATCACTAGATTTCCTTCAATGACCATGTCAACAACCTCAAGATTCATAACTAGTGCACAAAATATTCAAATGATTCTCATGTTATTATTTTATTATAGGAATTGCCTCAACATGTTAGGTGTGGTTGTTCATGTTTTTGGTATAGGTATTTGAGGCGTAGAAGAAATTTCTATGACCTAAGGCCCAAGTTTCTTTCTCTTGTCATGTCTAAAACTATATAACACGGTTAATGCCCAAATTATTGAATTCCATTTAGATGCCCACTCGAAGGTGAAGGATGTACACTAGGGAAAAATATTTTAATGGAAAAAACATGCACATTTTATTAGGAACACATATACATTATGAAGTATATTATGCATCAGTAGGAATACACATGCATTACGAAGAATGTGCACATTCTCTGGAGAATTTGTTCATTGTTTACATTCCAATTATTTTGTCAGAGGTGACAATTTTAACATGAAAATTTGTTGATTTTGTTTCCTTGGATTTAAGTTTAGAATGAAAAACGTAGTGGGTTTTTCTTGTTATGTATTCAATCAAGATATAAATATATGATATAATAAAAATTATTAAATTTGGGAATAAAAAAAAATCATACACTAACATGAATCAACACAATAATGTAGAAAATACGCTTCAAGTATGGTAACAACATATTGATTCCTCAAGGAAGGAAACCACTCCACAAGTCATGTTTTATACTAGCATTATGCTATACTCACTCTTTGTCCATTACATTGTTTCTAGTCTCTTTATAATTCAAGTAAAGCCCCTATGCTCATTCTAGAGAAATAATTGTCTAGCACATGGAAACTTCTACTAGGCCTTCTTACATTTATATCTTTTGCACTACTTCATGGCCATTATTTACTAGCTCAATATCCTCCATATAAAGTACTACATGGGAATTTAACTATTATTATTATTATCTTAATACCTCCTACCTAATCTATAAATATCCATGGATATTCCATTAGATAGTTTGCCACAACAAATTTGATCAAATTAAGCATAAAATATAGAATCTACACTCTGATTGTTTATTTCTTGTTGGATTTATGGATTTCTTAATTACTGCTTATTGTGTATGCATGCAAATTGTGATTATGCATAAAATAGAGAACAATGAAATAAAACTCACAAACCAAAAATAAACACAACATATAACCTAGGAAATCATTTCGAGAGAAAAAACAACTAGAAGGTGAGGCTTCTCCTCTCTCTTTATCTTAATGGAAAATGGATGAAAGTACAAAGAAGTGAGGCTTGTGACCCACACAATTCTATAGTGCACAAATCCTCTCTATTTTCTCTATTAACATCCACTCACTTCTACTCTAATCATCTATAGAACAAAATTAATTTTAATAGAATCAAAACCCTTTTGCCTCCTAGTGGTTTAGTTATAACACAACCCGATAACATCCTTAGTGGTCTAATTACACTCCTTCAACCCTTAGCTGGAGTTATAATATGGACTCTTTTAGAGTATTCTTCATCATCATCATGACTCTAACACCTTTTCCAGGAATAAAGGGGGTTGAGATGGCATCCTTTCGAAGTATTTTTGTCAAAACAAGACGATCAACTTCAAAGTCGCATAAATTTTGTATATGAACTCTATTTGAGGTGATTCTTGTCCCATTAGAAAGGTCTCGATCTATAGAAAAAAAATCTTGAGCACTTTGGTTCCAAATTTTTAACCCCAAAAAATTACTTTTGATTCCTCAAACTACTCCTAGAAGGTTTCAGACCCCAATTTGTCAAATTTGGTCTCATCGATAAAAATATTCCTATGAGCCATTTCCTCCACCTTTTTTCACTCCAAAATAATCGATATGGTTGAAAAAAATTATAATGATCTAATCCAAATCAATAGGTACCCCATATTACCCCTATATTTATACTACATTCCATCTCACATAAAATGTTTCATCCTCAAACAATGAGAATAAAACACATAATATGATTGGTGAAAGTAATGAGCATCCATCCATCTTAGTGAAATGTGAATATGGGTTCCAACTAATTCCTTTAGACCTTTAGCTAGAATTCATTTTCCCATTTCTATGTTAATATGATATCTCCATGCATTGTTGTCATACCTCGACATGCCCCCAATTGGTTTCCTTTTTAGTGTAATGTTGGTCTATAATACATTTGATAATGCTCATGCACTTTGCCTGGCGACCTTTATCTTTCCAAGTGAAGAAATTAGAAATATGCATCAACTTTAGTGCATGGTTTTTCTAGCTTCAACTTGTCAACATCATTCCCCCTTGAGTCATGTGACTTTTTTATTTTCTCATCCAAGTACCTTTTTTCATTTTCCTTTATAGTTTCTTTTTCATGTGGTTTTTTGAGATATTTTATTCACTTATAGATATATCATGCAATGTGATTCTATTTTACCTATAACAATTATTCATAAATTTTCATATTAATATTAACTATATTGATTGATTAAAAAAATAAGAAGGAGAGTTGAGAACCGAGAGATCTGAGGAACTAGGGCTTTGAACAGGGGGCGACAAACGTGAGCAGATAACGATGGAAGGGCTTGGAGGAGGGAGCTCCACTCCCTCCTACAGTAATGTGGTTTCGAACAGAAGCAAAGAGGCAAGTTTGAACAATTTCTGGAATCCACCCGAGGCAGAAACAAAGATAACTAACACTCACAAGCTGGGAAGCAACATTTCCCAAGAAAAGGAAGGGACCCACAAGGAAGCTAGGCGGGAAAAGATTCCTGGTGAAAGCAGTCAGAGAACTGAGAAAATGTCTCCAACAGGACCATGTAAGCCCAAGTCTAACATTAAACCCCGGGTGGTCTTAAATGATCTGGCCCTACAGGTGCACAGAGAACATATGGCGACTTATGTAGTTATTTGCAAGTTCATGGGCATACGACTGACGAAAAAAGCACTGTATGCTTGGATAAGAAATAACTGGAAACTGAAGGGAGAAATAAATCTACATCTTGGCTCTAAGGGTTTCTTCATAATGGTTTTCACTAACCTAGAAGACAAAGACAAAGTTTTTGAAGGAGGACACTACTTCTATGCTGCTGCAGGACTTTATATGCGACCCTGGGTGCTGAACTTTGTTCCAAAGCGAGAAACATTCACTTCGGTACTAGTATGGATTAGATTATACTCCTTACCTTTAGACTACTGGCTACTAGAATCTTTAAAAGCTATAGGTAACAAATTAGGGCATTTCATAAAGATATCAGAGGCGACTCTGCGGAGGAAATATACCTCGTTTGCCTGCATATGTGTCGAGATGGACTTATCGGGAGCACTCCCAGATGAAGTCATCCTGGCTGTTTATGATGAGTAATGGATCTAGGAAGTCGACTATGAACACATCCCATTTAGATGCTGTAAATGTCATGAACATGGGCATCTCTTTAGAGATTGCCCAATCAACAAAAGGGAGGAATTCTTAAAAAAAATAAAGGAAAAGACCCTGAAGGCTTCACCAAAGTGGGAGGCAGAGGAAAAGGAGGGGGAAAAAATCCCAAAATAAATCTAGCAAAAGCAAGATACCAAGTTATAACAGTTTCGAGATCTTAGAAAAAAAGGAGGAGAAAATGGAACGAACAAGAAAACTGAAGGCTATCAAATAGAAAAGGAAACAGAGGTTAACATGGAAATCATACAGGAGCATAATGGACAAAAGGAGGACATACCAAACATAACAAAACTTGGAGAGGACCTTGAGATGACCCCAAGTGATGGTGGTACGGAGGACCAAGACCTACAGGAGATCCTAGAGAGGGAGAACCTGGAACTAGAAAGGCTCTAGAGCAGGGAATCAACACAGGAAGAGACTCTCTACCACAAGAGGAGTTTGATAGAGTACAATGGCTATTCCTTCGAAGGTCTCACACAAAGGTAGTAGGAGGTAAAAGGAATCACGATAGCCAGGAGAACTGACAGGGTAAATCAAAGGAGAAAATAACAGGACACTCCACCAAGAACCCAGGCAAGAAAAGAGGACATAAGAGATAGAATGAATTACTGACAGAGCGTGGAAAACTCGTGATTAATTCAAGTAAGATGAAAGATCTCACCAGTTACTCTTTTACAAACCCATCATTATGAAGCTTACAACCTGGAACATTAGAGGACTAGGGAGTAAAAGGAAACAAAGAAATATCAGTAACATAATAAAAGTAGAAAAACCAAATATGGTGTTTATTTAGGAAACAAAATTCTCAGTAGAAAAAATAAGAGAATTGCATAGCAAGTGGCTTATTAAGTACAATTATCTAGAAGTCAAAGTAAATAATTTAGCTGGAGGAATTCTTACTCTATGCAATCCTTAGAAATTTGGAATCTTGGATGCTGAGGCATCAAGAAACCACCTTTCAATGGTTATCCAACCATTGGGGAACAAGTATAGCTACTTTATCACAAATGTCTATGGTCCTCAACTTCTGGAAGACAAACTCAGGCTCCTCACCTCTCTGGAAGAGCTAAGAGAGAGACATCCAGTAGTGCCCTAGATTCTAGGAGGGGACTTCAATATGATCAGATCTCTCACAGAGAAAAATGGAGGAACCAGATCACTTGGTAGAGACTCAATAGCCTTCCAGAACTTCCTTAACAATAAGAGACTAGTGGATATGGACACAATAAATGGCATCTTCACATGGAACAACAAGAGAGGAGGAACTTCCCAAGTAGCCTCAAGATTAGACAGATTCATAATCTCGGAGGATCTCCTTCTCACCGGTCGTAGCATGACTGCTTTCATCCTCCCTTTCGGAGGTTCGGACCACTGGCCCATCCAGATGGAAGCCTCATTTATTGGAGCCCCGAGGAATAGACCTTTCAAGTTCGAAAATGTCTGTATTACTCACCCTAATTTCATCACTAACATTGGAAAGTGGTGGGCTGAAGAAATACCCACCCAAGGCACAAAAATGTTCGTCCTACATTAGAGACTCAAACACATCAAGAGAAAGCTCAAAGAATGGAATAACAATTAGTTTGGAATGAAAATTGCAGGAAATTAATCAAATTCTCATCACAGAAGGCTTCACAGAGGAAATGAAAATGCAAGCAGACTCACTTCAAGAATAATGGGACAAAAGATGCCAGCAGGAGGAAATCTTCTAGAGATAGAAATCCAGAGTGCAATGGATTAAGGAAGGGGAGAGAAACACCAAATTCTTCCACAAGTCTACCATGGAACACAGAGCTAATAATAGAATAACAAAACTTATAGATCCTCAGGTTATATAGCAAAACACCCACAAGGAAATGGAAGCGGTTTTGGTCCAACATTTCCAAAGTATAGCAGAGGAGACCATGGAAGACAGATCTCTATTTACTAAAAGTTTTACTCAACACATCCCAAAACTGGTAACCAGAGAAGACAATTATAATCTTAACAGGCCAGTAATGGAGGAAGAGGTCAATGAATCAATCAAATAGATGTACAATGGGAAAGTGCCAAGCCCTGTTGGTTTCAATGTAGACTTCTTCAAAACATGTTGGGAAATAGTAAAACAACGACATCCTGGAGGTGGTGGAGGACTCGAGAAAATAATAATCAGTTTTGAGAGCACTTAATGAATCCTTCATAGCCTTAATCCCCAAACAGGAAAAAGCCATGACTCCAGATAGATTTAGAATGATAACTTTATGCAATGTGGTGTACAAAATCATTTCCAAAGTAATTGCTAACAGACTCAAACCCCTTCTTCCAACACTTGTGTCAGAAGAGCAGACTGGTTATGTGGAGGGTAGACAAATTCTCAATAACATCGTTCAAGCTCACGAAGTGGTGCATTCCCTCAGGACCAATAAGCCGGCAGGGATGAAAATACAGCTGGACATAGTGAAAGCTTATGATAAGCTAAGCTAGTCTTATATAAGGGAAGTTCTTAAAGCATATGGCTTCAACCACAACTAGATAAGATGTGTCATGGCTCTCGTCACCACTGCCAGTTGCTCAATTCATCTTAATGGCTCTCCTTCCAGAACCTTCAAGCCATCAAGAGGCCTTAGACAAGGACATCCTCTCTCCCCCTTCCCCTTCATTCTCATGATGGAAGGATTGGGCAGAGCGATCATTTCAGCCAAGGAGGAAGAAAGAATCCAAGGACTTTGACTCACTCCGAATGGGGACATATTGACCCATCAACAATTTGTGGACGACACTATGCTGTAGGGCACACCAACAGTCAGGGAAGACAAAGCTTTCAAACAAATCCTGCATGAGTTCGCAATGGCCCCAGGTACTGAGGTAAGCCTCACAAAATCTAAAGTTTTATTTTTCAATATTGATATTTCCCCTCACCGATAAACCACTGAGCAAGGAAATCTGGGAGTCTGTAATCAATAAACTGAAGGATAAAGTTATCAATTGGACAAACACATCCTTGAATTTAGCTAGGAGGTTAGTTCTCACAAACGGTGTGCTACAAACCATTCCAATCTTCATGTTATCAGCCCTTTCGGCACCAACAGGAGTATTACAGCAAATCAGGAACATTCAAAGAGATTTTCTTTGGGGTAAAGGGGAAGAGAAAAATAAATGGGCTCTGGTAGCATGGGACAAGCTTTGAAAACTCAAAACCCATGGTGGTTTGGGTCTCCATGACCCGAACATTTTAAACAAAGTTTTGGGGGAAAAAATTTGGTGGAGATGGTGAAAGGAAATAAGAAACCACTGGGCTAAAGTCTGGAAAAAAAAAATGCAAGGGATTGGCAAGAAACAGACCACATCAGAATGATAGGCCACATCAAAGGTTCCCACATTTGGAACAAGGCGTGGGAAAATAGAGCCTTATTTCAGAAACACAGTTTCTAGGAGATCAGAAATGGGAAGCTTGCATGGTTTTGGGAGGACAACTAGTAGCGGGAACATAACCTCAGTAGAGAAGGATTAGATTTTATCAAAGTCGTTACCATTAACAAAGGACTGGAAAAAGTAAGGGACTACTGGGATCAGTCAAGGGACACTGGTAAATGGAGGATTTGGAAGGTACCAAACTACCGTGAAGAAACCCCCTTGAAGACCCAAGCTAAAGTGCTAAAAGATATTATGGAGAAAAGACAAATTTTGACCTCTACCTTGAATGATCTTCTAAGATGGGGTAAAAACAAAGAGGGCATATTAAACCTCAAAGAAGCCAAAATAATAGCCATGGGGCTTAACTACCCAAGCCCTGATAAGACATGGAAAGACCTATGGAACAACCCACACTGGACAAAGATCAAGCTGTTCAGGTGGCTGGTCCAGTACAAAAAGATTTTAACTTGGGAAAATCTCAAAAAGAGAGGTTTTGCTGGGCCATCAAGATGCCAATTATGTGGACAGCGGGAAGAAACTATAGATCACCTTCTCAACCTCTGCTCTTTCACCTCCACCTTATGGAATTGGGTAGCCACTATCTTCAAGTAGACAGACAGGAACGAAAATGACATCACTGACACTTTAAAGAATTGGAGGAAGGACTTCTCGGACAATGAGACAGTAAACACAGCCTTGGCTCTGATTCCAAGATTCTTGATCTGGGATGTTTGGAAAGAATGTAACAATAGGATCTTCAAAGATAAATCTGGCTCAACTCAAAGCATCATAGCTCAAATCCTAAAACAGCTCAAAGAAACTGTCAATGTCCATCGAAAGCAACCTCTTGAGAAACCCCCGGGTCATCGGGACGCTCACATCCTGGAACTGTTGGGACTCCAGTCTCTCGTCCCTTAGGGAACAAGCAAGACAACAAAGAGAATATCAACTAGAAAGGCTTTCTGGCAACCCCCTCCCAAAGGCTTTTTAAAATTCAATATTGATGGAGCCTCAAAAGGTAACCCTGGGGACGCTGGCTATGGAGGAGTCATAAGAGATGAAGAGGGCAACATAAAAGTCATCTTTCACAGTCATCTGGGGAGGGCCACTAATAATATGGCTGAACACATGGCCATTGAACAATGCTTAGAGATTCTGATAGATTTTAATTTACATAATACAATCATTCATGCTGACTCAGAATTCATAATTAAGTCGGTTAAGCGGCTAGGAATGGGTATTGTACCTGAAAAAGTCTCGAGACATTGGAGACTTTTGCAGTTCTATAACCATATTCAATCCCACCTAAGAATTCTCAGAACTCTTAGTTTTCTACATGTGCGTAGAGATGCCAATAAAGTAGTGGACTGGCTCGCTAATGAAGGGGTGAGATGCACAAAAGATAGCAAGTGTTGCTTGTGGGAGTCAGTACTCATAGGAAAACTGTGTGAGAGCTGCCACAGTCTAGCCCTCTCAGAGAAGGAGCATTATCAGCACATGCAGGGGTATCTGCCAGTTGACCTATAAACAATGAACGATAAGGGTTTGATTGTTAGTCAACCTAAGCTTTGGCACAGTTAGGCCTCACGGTGGAATACTGCAGGCTTCCTACTCATGGGTTCTACAAGTGAGTAGATAGTCAGAAAAATGGTGATGATCTGCTCTAAATTGCGAGGCACAGGTTCAATTGTGTGGCTCAGTAGATTGGATGGTAGCAGTGCAAAGTTATCAGGCATCAAGCAGTTACCAAGAGTCAAACGATTCTCAGGCGTCAAGTGGTTATCTGGTGGCAAGCGATTATTTGGCGACGAGTGGTTATCATGCGTCAAGTGGTTTTCGGGTTATCAGGCGTCAAGCGGTTTCCGGGTTATTGGGCATCCTCAAAACCTGAAGTGGTTTATTCGAAATGTCTCTGATGCCACTCAGCAATCAACACGTGGCTTTCAGAGGAGAGATAATACCGCCTTCATCGAGCGGGTATTCCTTTGGCTTCTTCTCTGCCCGATATCTCCCTCAGTCATTGGATCTTGCAGATGTAGATCAAGGGCTCTGATTTCTCAAGCATCTGTCCATATTAGTGAAATGTGATTATGGGTTCCAACTACTTCATTTAGACCTTTATCTAGAATTCATTTTCCCATTTCTATGTTAATATGATATCTCCATGCATTGTTGTCATACCTCAACATGCCCCCAATCGGTTTCCTTTTCAGTGTCATGTTGGTCTATAATACATTTGATAATGCTCATGCACTTTGCTTGATGACCTTTGTCTTTCCAAGTGTTGCAATTAGAAATATGCATCAACTTTAGTGCATGGTTTTTCTGGCTTCAACTCGTCAACATCGTTCCCCTTTGAGTCATGTGACTTTTTAATTTTCTCATCCAAGTACCTTTTTTCATTTTCCTTTATAGTTTCTTTTTCATGTTGTTTTTTGAGATTTTTTATTCACTTATAGATATATCATGCAATGTGATTCTATTTTACCTATAACAACTATTCATAAAATTATTTTTCATATTAATATTAACTATATTGATTGATTCTATCCAAGGTTACCCAAGAATAACATACATATCATTCATATCTATAACATAAAAAATCTCAATGCACGGGCTATTTATCCATGTCAAGTTTCAAAAATTTAATGTGTTGAATACTCTTACCCTGAACTTGTGTGGTGTGAATATATTATGTAGTAACTTGTAATCTATTATCCAACTAAATACTGATGAAGTTATATTGACAATTAGAATGACTTTATATTAACACATATATCCATGAACATGTAATATAGAATTTTCCCATGAAAAAAAGCCCTTTTCTCATTCTTTATCTCTAACAACACCTATATAAAAATTCATTTTCATAATTTCACTACGTGATAGTACATTCATATTGCAATGGTTATGTAAATTCCATTAAATGGCTACATCTATAATAAAAAAATTCACTTCTCTTACCATAATGATTGTAGGATTTTATGAAATGTTTAATACTAGGACTATTATCTTTTCCAACAAAAGACATGCTTCCATCAAAACCCAAAAATAGAGCCACATTTTTAAATAAAATCACTTACCTTTCAAGGGAGCTCCTTGAGGCGACCAAACTAAAAATGTCATAACTATGCCTATACATCTTACATTCGCTATTGTGACCACAATTATGAAATACCATAGCCACTTTACACCTAGAAGTGCTACTTTGACTAAAATTTGACCACTATAACAAAATATATATTATTTGGAAATTGCATAACCATTCTTGGAAAATCCTACAATTTCTAATTTTTAAATAAACAATATCTCCACTTCCTAGAGTCCATTTTCAATTTTTAATTTTTATTTTTATTTTTATTTTTTAATTTAATTTAATTTATTTATTTATTCTTTTTTTAAATTAGGAACTCAGATCCAACTAGTTTCATTAAATTCTTGTTAGAAAAACTCATAAATTAATATAAATTTCACTACCATTTTTTTCATTGAAAAGTGTGTAGAAAAGGAAAAGAATTTTTCCCTTTTTTGATCGAGGGAAGAACTTCCTTACCAGATGTTATGTACTCAATAAATATTTAAATATAGGATAAAATAAAAAATCCTAAAGTTAAGAATAAAAATCAGATCATTCAGTCACAAGAATTAACACAATAATGTCTACGTAGAGAAAACACATGAGATAGGACAACACCATATATTATTCCTTATGGAATGAAAATACTTCATAAGAATGCTACTTGCTACTACTCTTTTTATAATTCTATCTAGCCTCCTAAGAACATCTCAGAAAAGGAACTTTCTTGTAGATGGAACATTCTCTTATGCCTTCTCACATTATTATTTTCACACTATTATATCAACCTTATTTACTATAAATTACCTCCATACACTAGTACAAAATGGCTAATTAATTACTAAAATAATGACTAAAATTTGCATATAAACGACCATTTTTCAGTCGGTGACCAGTAGTAGCTAATTTACAGTATCTTATAACATGACCAATTTTTAGTCATTTTAGCTTAGTCATTAATTGGTTGTCTCAATTTTATCGTCTAGTAGTATATTTAGTCATAAATTTGGTTATTAATTTAGTCATTGATTTAGTCATTAATTGCCACAATTAATGACCAAATATACAACAAAATATAGTATTATATTATCATCTAAGAAAACCAATTAATGACCAAAGAAATATGACCAAAATGTTGGTCGTGTTATAAGATACTATAAATTAGCTACTAATAGTCATATATATGCAAATTTAGTCATCGTTTGAAACCAATTAATGACCAAAGAAATATGACTACATTTTGGTCATGTTATAAGATACTATAAATTAGCTACTAATAGTCATATATATGCAAAATTTAGTCGTCATTTGTAATCATAAATTTATCATTTGCAGTAGTCATTTATAATTTTTGGTAGTTTCATATTCATTATATAAATAACTAATTTAACAGTTTATATTCATTTCATTTACTTTTATTAATAATCATTATAAATGACTAATTCAGTCGTCTATTCATTTTATTTGTGTTCATCATTAATCAATATAAACTGCTAATTTAGTAGTTTTAGATTGATTTTATGCATTCATTATTAATCAAGATAAATTAACTATTATGATTTAAAAATGTCATACAATGTGCATGTTCATCTAATATGAAAACGCAAAGCTGCATATGTTAATTACAATACTAAAAAATATCAAGTGCAACTATAAATAATTTCAATCACATAAATTATATTATATGAAATGTTAAGTATTACAATATAAATTTCCAACTTAATATTGGTTGGACTACAATTTACACATGAAATAATGTTTCATCACTCCAAAACATTATCATTGTGTTGCGAAGGCATTATTGGTGAATTCACCAACTCTGAATACTTGACCATCAGTCTCTATGTGTGTGTCTTATGCAGGATATTGGCTCTAAGGGTATCGCTAGACCATATCTCTTCCCTCTCTTTCTTTGCATTTGTCGCTCCAGTGTTATTGCTCTCCTCTCTCTTCAATTCCTACTTCTTACCATCAATACTGAGTTCATTTTCTGAAAACAAAAGAAAATACAATGCAAAGTATAAGACATGAAAGATAATGAACACGAAAATATAAACTAAAGTAGACTATAAAGAGTTTATATGACATATTCCTCAACATCAATAATGTCAAAGCCATTTTTCACCATACAAGTAAGAAACTCGAACAAGTTTTCTTCAGTTGGGTGATAGTGGTCACTATAATGTGGTTAGATGACCTGTATAAACAAAGAAAATAAAATGTCACCATAAAAAAGAACACCTTAGTAACTCAATAATCAACTTTCAAGGAAAGCTTAAGCACATTCATGTCAACTAAGTTACATGCTAAAAAGCTCAAGTTGTAGATAACTTGTGAAAACAAATAATTTGAGGTGTGATGTTTAATCTTTATCGTTTTATTCATAACAACATTTCATTTTCTAACATATGAACTTGGTCAAGTATATAAACAACATGTGCTCAAATAACAACATGAAAGTAAACTTTTATGATAGCCATGAAAATATTTTAACAAAAAATAGTTACAAGTATTCCAATCAATATCGTGTAATACTAATTTCATCTTCAAGCATTGGTTGTTATTTAAATGGACATGATACCAAGTATTTTCAATTTCATAGTTAAAAGACAAAATAAAATCAAAGAAAACATTCAAAATACAATGAAACAATAAAGAGAGGATATTATGGAATGGACATTGAAATTATAAAAAATATGTTTAGTTGTCCACTGATGTCATGTCTAGCATTCCTAAAACATTTGTTTGGCCAAAATAACCATGAGGTGAAAGAATCGCAACATTAAAAGCATAGGAACCCTACTACAGAAATTTCCAAATTCGATGGCTTAGGTGCTTGAAGGATCTCTAAAAAAAAATGAATCATATCCAAGACATGCTCTACATTGTCTCCCTATCATTTTTCCAATCACATTTATTGTAACCTGCCCACAACAAAGTCAAGTAACAATCAAACGAAGGAATTGACATTTGTTTTTATCTTTTAATTTTACTAAATTCAAATCTAATTTGTTTTAAGAACATATTAATTCATATTTAAATCCTTTTTGACATATGACAAGGTATCAATCAAGTAGGACATTAGAAAAATTAACCTCAATGAGGTCCTCAAACAATTTCTACAATATCAATATTTTTCTTGTTGTGATATCTTGGGTAGAAAAAAATTAAAATGAAGTCCCTTCACCAATGCATGTGCAAAGGAATGGTTTGAATTTTTTTCCATTCCAACCACTATGTCAGATAATTCATGAAAAAAAAATTCATTGGATGCTTTTGACTCCTTATCATGTGTTGGAATATCAAGCTTCAATACAACACCTAATGAATAACCCAAAAGCTTGCTAAGATACTCAATGTCTTGGCTTCCTGACTCCAGTATCTGGATGAACAAAGAAAATATGGAAGTCAATCAAAATCCACATCAATACAATGCCACATAAGCATTATCATTTCCAAAGAAATAGCAGACAAGAGCTCCACATCGATGCTTTCAAGGAGTTATTGTTTCCAACTTTCAGGAATCAATGAAAGAAGCTCATCCCTGACTTCTTTCACAAGTCTGACAACCCAACTGTAATCAGGATTATCCTACGCAAGGGACTCTTCAACACCATTCCAAAAAGCTTTCTCCATTGTTGATTTAACCTATGCCTACAAAACATATGTGAAGGAACTAAATTATCTACTTACTTCATCCAAAAGAGGACCAAGTCTTACCTTTCAGCAGATTCTAATTATCCTCACCTTAATTTTATCAGAACCTTTATTTATTCCATAGATAATATCTACCATTTATCTTTCTCTATCATGAAGAATATCATTAACTATACTTTCATTGTCATTTAACATTTTTTCCTCAGTGCATCTCCCAATCTATTGTTGGAGTTAGACTTAGTGCTTGAGGAAGTTTCTGGTTCTGAAGTGTTTTTAAATAATGACCGAGAAAAATTATTTGGTTTTCCATTATCACTATTTTGGACATCAGAGGGACTATGAGATGGCATTGGTAGAGCTCCATTCTCCTTTGATTCCATAAATTTAGCTCATGCATTTGATAGTGCCATTTTCATCCTTGTTGCTCCATCACTGCCACTCAAACGAAGAACCCTTTCTTGCAGAAGTTGTTGATCTTCTAGAACCTATAAAATGCATGTAATGATGAGACTTTAGACTCAAATTGGGTTTTGATAACCAAAAAAAAAAACTGTTGATATTGAAGTAGGTATTCCATACTAAGCAAAGGTATTAACCTGTCTTAATAGGATTAATTGATGGTAGATAAAAGAAAAAAAGACCATCTAAAGAGGTGTGTTTCAGAAGTCCAATGTTTTCTCAAAAGTTTAAACTCATAATACAAAAAAAATAAAATTCCAAAACCAACTTCAATAGCAACCCAACAACCTTGAGTTACTAAGGTGTACTAATAGTAGATAGTGGCTTTTACAATCCCAACTCCATGGAAACCAATTGATATATATATAAATACACCATGAAAATCCTTCTAGTAAACTTGTAGATATCTTCCTTATGTATCCACCAACAAGATCATCTCATTAGAGGTGACAAAAATCATCATAAAAAAAGAGCTCAACAACACAAAAATTAAGATCGAAAAGCTATGCACATTTTAGTCACTCATGTACATCCTCATAGATGAATAATCATAATTATACACTCAATTAATATGAACATGGGAATATCAAGCGCATGTGAACATATAGTAATTCAGACCTTCCTGTGAATGGCCTTTGAGCCATGACTAGCATCATCCTCATCTCTTGTTGTTATCTTGCACTTCTGCAACATTGAAACTTCAATCTAGAAAGCCACTCTAATTAAATCATCTTCAAGGGATTTTACATCCTTTACTTTCCACAACACAAACTGATATAAGTAATAGCACTAGGCAACATGAAATGCAGTCAGTTGAGTTGCAAATGGTAGTTTTTGAATTACAGTTTGAGGTTCTTAGAACCCTAATCATCAGTTGTTGCATCTGGAGAATAAATTCTTGATAGAGAGTTAGAAGAAAGCCCATCTAATATAATAGTGGTTAAGGATTCAAACTCTAGAATAAGCCTAGTTGTTTCTTCTACAAGTGCAATTTCACAGTCTCCTCTACCTTTGAATAAAACTTCAGGATGACCCCAAATCATATAGGCACACAAAAAGACATGTATTGCATACCTTAACAATTCCTTTCTTTCGACATTTTGACCTCTAGTTGTCCCTTTAACAAACACTTGAGAAACAACCATATTTGTAGCTTTATTTTTAGTTGATGACATTTTTTCATGTCCTGGAGATAACTGTGTGAGCAAATGATCTATCTACACAACATTAGATTGACTTGCTTGTGACACCAAAAACCGACTCAATGTGAACTGGAAGTGCTTTCACAACATGAAATGTGGAAGTTGACTATATGTGATCTGCAAGTTGCTTAAATGGAACTGAATTAACACAATAATGATTGATTTCACATGCAACAAACTCTCATGCCAAAGCATATGTTGTATGTGTTGAATTTTGGAACTGCCTCCAAACCCTATAAAACAAGAACTTAGTAAGGTTCATAAAACAACAAATAGTGTTTCATCAGTCTATTAGCATTTCTAAAATCAAAATTTGAATTCCCTTATAAGTTAGACTATGAATTGGTCAAA
Organism: Pinus tabuliformis; assembly: GCA_031772625.1. Lineage (NCBI taxonomy): Eukaryota > Viridiplantae > Streptophyta > Pinopsida > Pinales > Pinaceae > Pinus > Pinus tabuliformis. Next base: position 667,512,137 of record CM062818.1, read on the forward strand.
TTTCTTGACAGACAATCCCCACGCTTGTACATTTTGTGATGATTAATATGATTGATGCCTCCATACCTTCCTATTCACCTTAGAAGTTCTACTCTTTTGTGTTTTGCCTATGTAAGTGCTAAATTGGGATAAATGAGTTGCAGGCAACTAAAAAGAAAAAAAAAATGTTGAAATCAACTACACCATGCACATACCCTTTGCACTCAATTTTCCAACTTCTCCTTCAAATTTTTGACCGCCATTTCCTTTTGAATATAGAAAAAATTGGTAACCTTTCTTGCTTGCATAACTATTACATGTGCATGATTTTTTTCAATCACGAAAACACCCAAACTCTTCTCCTCTGCAGTTGTAACTCTTTGACATATTGTTGCATAAATTGTTTCCATGTCCTTTTTATCTTTATCTTCTTGCAACATCCATTATAGAAGGGAATGTGCCATCCTCCCCTGTGGAGCAACCCTCTGTTGCTTCTCTGACTCTACAAGAGTGATCGTTTTTATCTCTTCCTGTTGCACATGGGATTCAACTTTTGAATCCATATCCTCAACCTCCCTTTAAGCATACAGTTGCGCTTTTGTTTTAGCAGCTTTTTGTAGCTCATCTAACTTGGCTAAGTGCATTTGTCCTTATGCCAAGATCTCGAATCTGCCAAAAGAACAATGTATGATGGTTAATGCCAATGGAATTTCTACATATAAATGGCATTAGGGAATGCATGAAAATTTCTTTTGTTACAAGTTCTAAAGGTTTTATAAACCATTTCGAGCTAAATATCAGGAAGCAGTAAAATTTTGGTATGATAGTTAATGTGAATGGAATTTATGCATATAAATAGATATAGGAAATTATTGAATTGAGGCTTCTGTGATCCATAATAGTTGTAAGCAGAACTTCGACGAAAATCACATGAGGAAAGACCTTTGTCGACGCGTTTCGAACCAACCAGTGTGGTTCATCGTCAGGACAAGTTGAAGAAACAGATCTAGCTTAGCATGTTAAATAGTTTGAGCAGAGACTCCAACGGCTAAATCGACCAACGGCTAATTTTGACCTACGGACCCAGGTCAAATTATTATTCATTAATTTAATATTATTATTATTTTTAATATTAATACATAAAATATTTTTAATGGTTAGTTTTAAAAATTAATTAATTAATTTATATATATATATATATATCAAAGTTATAATATTAGGTTATTAAGATAAAAGTTAGGATTAAAAAATAAATAAAATACTTTTAGTGGTTAGTTTAAGAAGATAATTCACTTATTTATTTAAATTATTTACTAATTATTGTTAATATAAAACACACACAGACACACACACACACACACACACATATATATATATATACATATAATAATATGTTCTTAAGGACGAGAAAATTTTCGATGGTTATCTTAAAAAGTAATTTATTAATAATATATATATATATATATATATATTTCAATTAAAATCATAAAGTTAAGGTTAAAAATATAAATAAATAAAATAATTTAAATGGTTAGTTAGAAAAGGTAATTTATTTAATTTAATTTAATTATTTATTATTATATATTAATAATATAAGTAATTTTTTTGTTTAATTAAATTATATATATATATATATATATATATATATATATATATATATATATATATATATATATATATATATATATATATATATATATATTAAAGTTATAATATTCGGTTATTAAGATAAAAGTTAGGTAAAAGGAATAAAAATAATAAATAGATCATTAAAAAAAAAAAATAATAATAATAAATAAATAAATAGATATAATAATAATAATAATAAATATATGTAAATATAAGGTATATAAATAAATAAATAAATAAAAATAAAACAGAGAGAATGACAAAAAATAAAAAGGGGAGGGACAGGAAAAAGACCAATAGAAACCACAGAGCAAAACAGATCAACCCTAGGAGGAAGGAAGGCTCCAGGGGGAACACAGAAAGCTAGCAAAAAAAAAAGGGGGGGGAGGGGGGGAAGAGAAAGACTAAGACGACAGGGCAGGGATCCAACAGCTACTGATTTTCCAGCCGTCATCTCTATTGAGATTGTTAGGCCTTCTTTCAATCTCAATAGCTTCCCTGAATTTACGATGATGGAATTGAGCAATCTTAGCAACAACCTTGGCCTCCTCAATACAAACCTGATGCTTGGTCTTTTCCACATGCTCTGCTAACGCTGAAGACTTGGTTCTCCCATGTCTTAGGTCAGCTGCATGTTCGCTTATCCTCTGATGGATGGAGCATCCTGTTTCCCCGATATAGGGGGTTCCACAAGAACAAGGGATCAAGTAGACACCCTTCATGTCCATAGGGTCAACAGGATCTTTCCTCATGTGATTTTCGCCGAATCTGTGCTTACAGATATAGGGAATGTCAAGCTCCCATGGATGAACTCCTTCAACCAGAAAAATAACGAGGGTTTCATTCATTATGTCGAATAGGTGAAGTTGTAGATGCCATATGAGAACTAGGAAGCACAAGACTTCCAATTGGGTAGCTGGATATAGCATGACAAAGCCAAAGGAAGGACTGGCATAGCATCCTGGACAACCTTTTCCCAAATATGGCACATCATATTGCAACTACTATTGAGAAAACAAACAAGTCAAGAAAGATTTCTATAACTCAATAAAATCAAGATAAGAGGCATCCATGTAATTCCTTGATATATGATGATCATTCAATCCTGTGGCCATTCATGCAACATATTCTACAGTTCTCTGCAATTGTTGCATGCTTATTGGATCCATGATTGGCATCTGAATTCCAACTCCCATTGTCTCACTTAATCTATATAAGTTTTGTAGATCTATGTTGACTCCTGATGTTCCTCCAGGTCGGCTACCAGGAGCAAGTCTTGAATCCATGCTAGCAACTGCAACAATATTGTCAAATGTGGGAGCCAACATACTAGGTGTAGCAAATTTGGCCATCATGGGTTGAAAAATAATTGGATTAATTGGATATCGACTCAAACCAAAATTAGGAGTACATACATTTGAAATGTGCGGACTCTAATATTTCCCATTTGAGAAATTCCCATTGGGAATCCCAACAACTAATTGGACATCATACAACTTAGGTATAATAGATGCATATTGTTGATGTAAGTGGGTACTATAACCTTATCTTTGGAAGTCATTGAAGTCATGTTCATGTTTTCTAGTACTCTAATATTTTAATTGAAGCCAGAGAAGGATTGTCATTGTGCCTTTGTCAAAATACATGACTTGCCTAATTCAGCTTGTGATTTTGTGTGATGTGAATGCTGTGGATTTTGGTTTAAAGAAACTTAGTTATGAAAATGGTTTTTTCAAGTTTATGTAATTTCCTGTGGTATTTGTGACTTAGCATGGTTTTATCCTTAATGGAAGTTGTTTCATCAAAGGATAAAGTAACGCCTGACAAAGTACTAGTGAATAGGCTTGTGGAATGAGAATAAAATGCATTAAATGAGTCATGGTTAACAATTTTTTCATTGTGAGATAACCCAAACTTTCCCACCTTTTTAGTTGAGCAAGGACTAGCTAAACCTGTGTTGACTAGCTGAGGATATGGTGTTGAATTTCTCGAAAGAGATGCACCTACTGTTCATGCAAATGTTTGTGAAGATTATATGCCAAGACCCTGGACTATCGTAAGACCTGGAGTTGAAGAACAAGAGTACATGCCTTCAAATATTGTTGCTTCAAATGCAGAGAAAGGAGATATAAAAGCATCTTGCAAATGTCCAAAACATGCCTTAGCATAAGGAGCTATTTGATCAATTTCATTATCATGAGCAACTCTATTTTGCAGTCTGGAAAATGTCCAGAATTTGTTTTAGACCTTCCCAGGTGTTCCTGCAAGGAGATACAATGTTTCCAAATCAGTTTAAGTTAGCTAAGTCATGAAAATGAAGTGAGACTTGTGAAACTGCCATATTTCTTAAATGTTGGGTTGTGTTATATTCTTTCCATGACTAGCCCATGTAGTTAACCAAGGGGTTAGATGGGGGCTAGAGCCCCCCCTTCCTTGCACTGATTTCGTAGCAGGGGGAGTCACAGGGGGTTTTTGGGGTGCAGGTAACCCCAGTTTATGGGGTCTGAGGCAGTGCCCTGGAAAATTTTGTTTTTAGACCCTATATTAGGTTGGGCAGACCTACCTATGGTGTTGTGCATGATTTTTCGCACATGGTTTTGGATGTGATGGTTTTCAGTCCATGGTTTTGGACGCGATGGTTTTGGGTCCATGGTATTGGATGCTTCGGCATGTATAAATATGTATTATAACTTTGAAAGGAATATAATGAAAAATCAAGCTGGTAGTCTCGGTTTTGAGATCTAGGGGAAAATCTCTATGTATATGTATTTTATGTGTTATTCTCTCGCATTGTTTATTTTTTGTGTTTTAGAATTCGTATGTAGGTAATTTATGTACAGTGTTAAAACCTACATTTGGTATTGGAGCTGTTTTGGCTTCAAGGGGACGCCTTTGTTGTTGAGGGATTTCGATCGTGCCTGTGGTAGACCCTATTCAGTGGGAGAGTTGCGGGATCGATTCTAGTAGTTAAAGAAGATGGCGAGCAGAGGAAAGATAGAGATCGATAAATTTAATGGTCAGAGTTTTGAGTTGTGGAAACGCAAGATGGAGGATCTATTGGTGGATAAAGATCAGTGGATCGCGGTAGATCTAGGTACTAAACCAACGAGAGTGTTTGATGAAGAATGCAAGAAGTTGGATCAGAAGGCAAAGAGCATAATAGGATTGTGTGTCTCAGATTCAGTATTGTTGAATGTATCAGGGGAAGCTATGGTGAAGGCTTTGTGGGACAAGTTAGGGACTTTGTACCAATCTAAGTCTCTGGTGAATAAACTGTTCCTACGGAAAAATATGTATAACCTGAGAATGAAAGATGGAGACTCGGTGATTGAGCATCTGAATGTGTTTAATACTATGGTAAGTCAGTTATCGTCTATTGATATCAAAATTTCATATGAAGATAAGTGCATTAGTTTGTTGTGTTCTCTACCAGATTCGTGGGATAGTCTGGTTATTGTAATAGGTAGCAATGCAACTGCCTTGTAGTTTGATGAAATAGTCTCATCCTTGCTGATGGAGTAAATGAGACAGAAAAATATGGAGAGCCAAAATGGTGATTCCTTGTCTTTACGAGGATGGTCCCAGAACAAAAGTAAAAATAAGTCATTGAGTGGGAGATCTAAATCTAGAGGGAGATCTAAATCTCTAGGAAAACATGTAAAGGTGGTGTGCTAGAAATGTGAAAAGGAAGGGCACTACAAAAGGGGTTGTAAATATAAAGCTCCTGATAAAGGAAAGGGATCTGATGATGCTCCTTCTACAGAGGCGAAAACCACCTCATATGAATGTGGGGATGCGTACCTGGCTTCCTCAAGTACACATGTAGATCATGAGGCATGGTTGATTAACTTAGGTGCATCCTTTCACTTCACTCCCCATAGAGAGTGGTTCTGCGATTATGAGAAATATGATGGTGGTGATGTCTTTTTGGGGGATGACAGGAAGGCTCGATTAGTTGGTATGGAAAAGTGAAGTTGAAGTTGTAAGGTCGACGGGTTAGAACACTTTTACATATTCCTGCATTGGCAAAAAATCTGATTTCTGTAAGCAAGCTGGATGATGCAGGTGTAAAAATAGTGTTCGAGAAGGACACGTACAAGATGGTTCGGGGAGCACTAGTATTGATGCGAGGAGTTCAGATTGGAACTCTGTACAAGATGCAAGGTAGCACTGTTGTTGATGGGTGCAACAATTCTGTGGTTCCTAAAAGTGGAAAAGAAAATCTAGTGGTCTCTAGAGAGAAGACCATGCTGTGGCATCAAAGGCTTGGACATATTGGAGAGAAGGGCCTTCAAATACTTCATGGTAAAGGTATGGTAGAAGGTATGAGTAATAGCTCTTTGGATTTTGATTTCTGTGAAAATTGTGTAAATGGGAAGCAGAATCGGGTGAGTTTCCCCTCTGGTGGTAAGAGGGTGAAACAGATATTAGAGCTTGTGCACAGTGATGTGTTTGGACCTGTGAATGTTCCATCACTGGGTAAGTCTGTGTACTATGTATCATTCATAGATGACTTCTCAAGGAATAAATGGATATATTTCCTTAAGAATAAATCTGAAGTCTTTGACAGGTTTAAAGTATTTAAGCCTCTGATGGAAAACCAAACAGAGAAGAAGATAAAGGTGTTGAGAACATATAACAGTGGAGAGTTTTGCATTAAGGAATTTGAAGAATTCTATAAGAAGTGTGGTATAGCACGGCAGAAGACCACTCCATATACACCTTAGTAAAATTGATTTGGAGAAATAATGAACAAGGTGTTGATGGAAAGGGCAAGAAGCATGCTCAGTGGTGCCAGGTTAGGACAAGAATTCTAGGCAGAGGCGGTGGAGACAACATGTTACTTGGTCAATAGATCACCTTCATCAGCGTTGGAGGATAAGACTCCACAAGAGGTATGAATGGTAAGAAACCCTCTCTTTCAAATTATTTGGATGTGATGCATATGTACATGCAATTTGTATAGTAAATCTAAAAAGTGCATCTTTATTGGGTATAAGGATGGTTTAAATGGTTATAAGCTTTGGAACCCAGTAACAAGGAACGTTGTGTACAACTGAGATGTGGCGTTCAAAGAGGTGAAACATGTTATTAAACATGAAGTCCAACCAAAGGAACCTGTGAAGATAGAGTTTGAGCTAAAGGAGGAAGAATCAAACTCTACAACAGAGGAGGAATCAGAAGATGAAGAGCCAGAAACTTCAAGTTCGAGAAACAAGGCAGTGAGAGAGGTATATTCCATCTGATTTTTGTTCAAATTTTTCTTTATCTATTACTGATAATGATCCCAGAACTATGAAGAAAGTAATAGATTCAGAGGATGGAAAACTCTAGAAAGAGGCCATGGTTGATCTAATGGCATCTTTGCACAAAAATGAGGCCTGGGATCTGGTGGAGTTGCCAGCTGGAAGGAAACCCATTGGTAGCAAATGGGTGTTCAAGAAGAAGACAAATGCAGAAGGAAAGGTGGAGAATTACAAAGCTCATTTGGTAGCAAAAGGTTATTCCCAAGTGCCGGAATTGATTTTGGTGATATTTTTCCTCCTGTTGCCAAGGTAACTTCTATTAGATTACTTTTATCTATTGCTGCTACTTTTGATTTTGAGGTAGAACAGATGGATGTGAAGAAAACATTTCTTCATGGGGATCTCGAGGAGGAGATCTACATGAAGCAACTTGAAGGCTTTGTGGTGAAGGGTAAGAAAGAACTGGTATGCAAGTAAAATAAGTCTCTGTATGGGTTAAAACAGCCACCAAGGATATGGTATCAGAAATTTGATACATTTATATGGGGACTTGGCTTCACTAGAAGCAAAGCAGATCACTATGTGTATTTTAAATTAATTGGTGACTGTGTTATTTATATGATCTTGTATGTGGATGATATGTTGCTAGTTGGAAATGACAAAGAAATTATCCAGGATTTGAAAAACAATTTGTCCTCAAAATTCGACATGAAAGATCTTGGTGCTGCAAAGGACATCTCCCGTGTTCCATATCCAAGTGCAGTTGGTAGCCAGATGTATGCCATGGTCTGTACTAGACCAGACATTGCACATGCAGTAGGAGTATTGAGCAGGCTTATGTCAAAACCAGGGAAGGAACACTCAACAACAGTGAAGTGGGTTTTCAGGTATTTGCGTGGTAGTAGTGATTATGGTTTGTGCTACCAAGCAAGACTAGGATTGGATAGAGAGATGGATAGTTGTGGCTTTGTTGATGCCGACTGGGCTCGAGATCTGGATTAGAGAAGATCTACAAGTGGGTATGTGTTTAACCTATTTGGAGGTGCAGTCAGTTGGATGAGTAAGAAACAATCTATAGTGGCACTATCAACTACAGAGGGAGAATACATGGCAGCCACTCATGCAAGCAAGGAAGTAGTTTGGTTCCAGAGATTGTGTTCAAGTATGGGGTTAGTACAGGGAGTTATAAGGATAGACTGTGACATCCAGAGTGTAATTTTCTTTGCAAAGAACCCTGCATATCATTCAAAGACAAAGCACATTGATGTTCAGTATCACTTTGTTAGGGATATGATAGAAGACAAAAAGGTGTTGTTGGTAAAGGTGGACACTTTGAAGAATACTGCAAATGCATTGAGAAAATTTGTGAGCTCTGAGAAGTTCTCTTAGTGTAGAGAAACAATGGGCATTGAAGGGTTGGATAAATGACTAAGCTCTCTTGTGGCCCCCTGTGGAAAGAAAACAACAAGTGGGAGAATGTTGGGTTGTGTTATATTCTTTCTACGACTAGCCCACGTAGTTAACCGGGGGGTTAGAAGGGGGGCAGAGGCTCCCCTTCGTTGCGTCGATTCCGTAGCAGGGGGAGTCACAAGGGGTTTGAGGGATGTAGGTAACCAAACTCTATGGGGTCTGGGATGCAGGTAAATTTTTTTTTTGGAACCTATATTAGGTTGGGTGGACCTACCTATGGTTTTGTGCATGATTTTTCACACATGGTTTTGGACACAATGGTTTTCGGTCCATGGTATTGAATGCTTCAGCATGTATAAATATGTATTCTAACATTGAAAGGAATACAATGAAAAATCAAGCTGGTAGTCCCGGTTTTGGTATCCAGAGGAAAATCTCTATGTATATGTGTTTTATGTGTTATGCTCTCACATTGTTTATTTTTTGTGTTTTAGAATTCGTATGCAGGTAATTTCTGTACAGAGTTAAAACCTACATTAAATAACTAAAACCACTTTATTCTTATTAATTTCAAACTTCAATTATTTCCTGGACATTTCAAGTGTCTAGCAATAATGAAATAAACAATGGAAAAACTGATCTCTAAGAGATATATTATCTCAAATTATATTCAAGACCAATTTTTCCTTTTAACTTGTAGCAGCAGAGTCTTGATACCAAAATTTGACCTGTCAATTACTAAATGTAGACTAATAGCAATGATACTAGATTCTAAACCAACATTTAAAAAGATGAAAGTACTTTTGGATTGAAGAAAAAGTGTTATTTCTTATATCTGCATGTCTACAACACACACACAATGGAAATAAAACTGAGAAAAATGTAAGAAGAAAAAATTATTACAACCAAGATTTGTAGAGAATCTATAGACCCATGGCTTAAATCGGTTGAGAGCTAATCCCACAAATGCTAGATAGAAGAGTTAAGAATAAATTGTAGATAATATATAAAACAACCATCTACCACCAATTCCATGAACAAAATTGAGGAGATTGATTCAAATGTGAAGTTCCAAAAGTGACAGAGCTTGTGCTCTCTCTATGGAAAAACAAGTAAAAGCATTGTTTACAGTGAAGACCAAAGGATTGGTGATGGCTGCAAAGTAGATGGTTAAAGCAATCTGTGGGAATGTGTTGTGAGAAATTGTGATTAGACATTGGATTCTCTTTGCTGAGAATATCTTTGGTATCAATGGCCTCTTTTCTTTAAAGGATATCAATTTCAAAGAATTTGATTTCACTCTTCAGGATGAGGTCATGGACGGGAAAACATTGAACCGGGCCTGAAATTTCACCATCGATGGGCTTGACACTTGGCATTCTTTGTCGTCGAGAATTTAGAAAGGATGGAAAAATGTCTCAAGAGAATTTAGAAAGGATGGAAAAATGTTTATTTTCTTATAATATGGACTGATGGAATCTAATGTGATCCAGACATTAGTTGAGATCTCGACATCAATAGCAATTAATATTTTGGTGTCTTTGAATTGCTACTGTGTTTCTTGTCTCGGTTCCAAGGTTAGGTGTCAATTTCCCCTTATGGCAAGGGTTTTGAAAAATGGAATGACCTGTTTGAATCCAAACCTGTTCAATTGATTTACATTTGAAGAACATTCCTGAAAAATGATCTTATTACAAATGTATATGCATGTCTTCCTTGAAATAATAAACATAACAGACACTTAAGAGAACCCTTGCAATAGTTGAGCCTCAAGAGCGGTACCACTAAGAAGAATATTTCCAGATGGTTATGGACGTTGAGAATCAAACTGTTAAGGAAAAATAATGCTACCACCTTTAGCATCCATGCTTTAGATAATTTGAATGGAATTTCCCAGTTCAAGGAGTAGCTAGCAAGCATAAACTTGCTAGAACCAGACCCATTAATGCTTCATGTATGGTGTGATGAGAAAGAGGACTTAACCACACATTCTAGGACTGTAAGTTTGGCAGACACTTACAATCTCCATTATTGCCCAACAATTTATCAATATCTTCTCTAGACCTTTCCATTGGAGGGAAACTATTTTATGGGATACTAGGTTGTATTTAAAGTCAGCTTGGCTATGCTATATATTCTTTGGCATAATTGTCTCTTTTAAATTATATCTATGGAACTAAGATTTATTGATCCTTTTATGGGTTAAAATGGAGTTTTGTATGTGAAATTTCTTCAATTTCTCGATTAATTAGAAAATTAAGTTTATACTAAGCACCTACTACTTGTTGACATTAATTTTTTTTTTATATTGTTAGTTTATGAAAAAAAATTATAGTTGATCTTGAGCTAAAACTATTGTAAATGGAAGAACGGGCCTTTCCAGTCCAATATCTATGAGCTATATGAGTGAATAACCATTATGGAAGTACAGTAGGTGACTGTTACATATCATACATAGTTTAATAGAGGAGAACAAGTGGTATAACTCCGATGACAACCAAATTTCTCCGTTTAGTGAAGGCAGGATAAAGGCATTTAATTCTTATGTTATTTTCTATAGAAGAGTCAAACCTGAAGATCACTTAGCAAAAAATTGAGGACAATTCACTTCATAGATATTCTTGAACTTAAGAAAAATTTGAAAACAACTCAATTATTAGTATGGGGACGTTGGAACTATGCCATCTCTGGTTTTTTTCTACCTTTATGGTCAACTGGGAGAAGCTTCTTGATAGCTAACATGATTACATACATTTCCATGGTTTGACATCAGGCGTTGTAATGCATTGTAAAATTTTTGGAAGAATTTGATCAATGTTATTTCAGTGTTTATTCTCAGTTTATAGAAGAGTCACATTGGTTGAAGCATACAAGTGACAATTCTCTTCTGGATTGAAGCATTAAAAGTCTTATTATGCATAAAACATTCAAGGGAAAGGAAATCAATCAATATTGTCTTCAACCAAGGTGAAATATTTGACAGACCGTGTTTTTTTTCACTTGCTAACACTTGTGGTTAGCTGATACCCCTTTGGTAATTTTCCTTTGAGAGTTTCAGAGCATAATCAAAGAACTCACACAATGTTCAATATGATCCTTTGGTGAGGAAAATGTTATAGTTCCATGTAGAGACATAAAGGAGAACCCCAACAAGTCTCCTTTCTAATCTGAATCGTAACAATAGAGAGAAAGAAAATTCTTATACAAGGAAGCATTGGCATCCATGCTTTTTCCCTAGAAGCCAATGAAGAGCCCTTACAAATGAAGCTAGCCTTATATCATATTTTTGGAATGAAGGATAAAACTTGAGAATAAAAGAAATAGGGAGAATCGAATTGACAATGTTGTAGCATTCCAGAATCGGTGCACAACATTGAAGCCAACTTCCTCATTGAGAGAATGAACTCAACATCCTAATTGGACAAAAAAAACTATTCCTTTCCTTTGTTCCTAGATTTATGTGAAGCATTTTCTCATGCCCCGGGAAGGGGAGGAAAGGAAGATTCTTCAAGAGGGGAGTTAAGTGCTCTCCTACTCACTGTAGTGAGATACCTGGGAGGATCAGTTGATACAGTACTTGTGGAAGAACTTGCTACCATATTAGAGCTATGTCCACAATTAAAATTCTCAGCATTTTCAGTCAGCATGGGTTTGTGAATGGCATTTTGTATATCAAGAATCTCACTGCTGGCTAGATTAGGTGAAGAAAGCTAACTATTCATGTTCCGCCCTCGTCCTCTGGCAACTTGTTGAGACTCACGCTCACTCCCTGGATGCCTATATTGAAAACTAATAGGAATTTGCATGGAATTTGAATCACAATATTTAGCAAATATGATCCATAGCTGAGAAAGAAAGTTGAAAAGCCTAAAATAGGAAATCAATGCACACATCCACATATATCAGTATGAGGGGCATTGATGCCTTCCATGTATAAGGTTTTACAGTAGAAATAGGGATAAAAATATGCAAACAAGGGCACTCCATTATGTTCTTGTAAAGAGAATATATCAAATTCATGTCACATGACAATTTTCAAAGCAACAACAAATGACAAGAAATAACAAAAATACACCCTGAAACAACCAAAAAACAATAAAATAATTAAGCCACAAGCATTGCCTCAAAGAAGAGTAGGATGTGCAAAAAGGACAAATTATAAGGATAACAAGAAATTGCATTTGAGAGGTTAATTTCAATGTTGCACAGGGACTCCAGAGGTGCATTGCAACTTGGGAAACATTGCACTTTAAAAAATGTTTCCCTAGTGTCAAGACATGTTTCCCCAAAGGAGTGTCTGGGAAACCCCCTCAAAAAGGGGCCCATATGAACAACAAGTACACACAGATCTGCACACTCCATATTGCATCTACATTCAGTAGCCGAAGAAAAATAATACACAGTGATGGCACAAATCCTAGTAGACTGTCAATGAATTAGCAATAATCCATCCAGACGATCTTCTTTATAGATGAGATGTTGTGGTCGAAATATGTCCTAGAGGAGTACACCCTAATCTCCATCAGAGAACCATTCCTAGGAAGGTGTTCCCATTAGAAGGGAGTGCAAGTATGCATGCATATCTCTCTTCCAAGGATCTACGCCCCATCTATTCTTGGAATCTTTCACATGCAAAGCACTGTAAATAAAATAGAACAACAATATACTTAATGATAAAAATAGAAGCTATTATAAAGAAAGAAAAGCATGTATTGTTCTAAATTTATGACAACAGTTAAAATTGGAATAACCTAAGGCTATTGCAAATATGCACCCTCTAATACTGCCTACATATCCACTACTATTGTACCTCCCACACTACCGTGCCTCAACATCCCATGAATGTGCATAGAATACCAGGTGATCTTGTCATCATTGTTGCACCACGATGAAGAAGCTCGTCTCTTTGATTCATATATATAATAAGGAGTTGTTTTTAGTGCAATTTTTTGGACTTTCTAGTGCTGGAATCTGATGGAAAATTTTGAGGTGAAGATTGCAGGGGTTACCCATCAACCTTGTGATTTTAATAAATTCCTGCGAGAAATTAGACTAGAAAAACCCACCAAAAAAACTTCCAAAAAATCTCACTAAAAACCACTCTATATAATAATGAAAAACACTATTGGTTAAACTAAACTAAATTCAAAGTAATTGATTACTTAAACTAAAGTAATAATATAATATAAAAAATAATAGGTTTAATGGAATAAGAAATGGAAAGAAATGGAAAAAACATGTGTTTCCTTCTGCAAAATCATATATTCAAATTTAATGGATAATACAAATCCACTTGCATCACACCCATAAATAGACTTGCAGTATCAACACTCTTGGAAGTGGAATTTCCAACTCTCATTGAAACATCATCAACCTATAGAAGTTGGCCTGTGGATTGAGTATAATCATGAAATTCCAATTTTGTGAGGAATGGATGGGGTTTTGGAAAGCATCAGGGCAACCAGAGAGAAGAAAAGATGATAAAGAAGACTGGGTCCAGGATGGATCCCTCGATATCAAAGGAAGGCCTGTTCTTAGATCGAAAACTGGTGGATGGAAAGTTGCGTTTTTAACCCTAGGTATCTCTTTATTTTATAAACTGCTCTCATATTTATGTTTTATGCTAAGAACCTACTACTTGTTCACATTAAAATGTTTTTATATTGTCAGTTTATGAAAAAAAATTAGAGTTGATCTCGACCTAAAAAATTGTTGATGGGAAGAACGGGCCTTGCCAGTCCAATATCTATGTGTTGTATGCAGTGAGTAACCATTATGGATGTACAATAGGTGACCATTACATAGCATATGTAAATTTAATAGAGGATAACTAGTGGTATAACTCTGAAAACAACCAGATTTCTCCTATTAGTGAAGACAGGATAAAGACATTTAATGCTTATGTTATTTTCTATAAAAGAGTCAAGTTTGAAGATCGCTTAGCAAAAAATCAAGGACTATTCACTTCATAGATATTCTTGGACTTAAAGAAAAATTGAAAAAACTCAATTATTTCTATGGGGATGTTGGAGCTATACTATCTATGGTTTTTTTGCAGCCTTTATGGTCAACCGGGGAGAAGCATCTTGGTAGCTAACATGATTACATACATTCCCATGGTTTCACATCAAGCATTGTAATGCATTGTAAAAAATTTGGAAGAATTTGATCAATTTAATTTCAACATTTATTCTCAGTTTATAGAAGAGTCACATTGGCTGAAGCATACACGAGACAATTCTCTTCTAGATTGAAGCATAAAAATCTTTATTATGCATAAAAACATTCAAGGGAAAGGAAATCAATCAATCTTGTCTTCAACCAAGGTGACATATTTGACGAACCATGTTTTTTTTCACTTGCTAACACTTGTGGTCAGCTGATACCCCTTTGGTAATTTTCCTTTGAGAGTTTCAGAGCATAATCAAAGAACTCACATAATGTTCAATTTGATCCTCTAGTGAGGTAAATGTGATAGGTCCATGTAGAGACATAAAGGAGAACCCTAACAAGTCTCCTTGCTAATTTGGATCATAACAATAGAGAAAAAAATTCTCAGACAAGGAGGCATTGGCATCCATGTTTTTTCTCTAGAAGCCCATGAAGAGCCCTTGAAAATGAAGCTAGCCTTATATCACATTTTTGGAATGAAGGATAGAACCTGAGAATAAAAGAAATAGGGAGAATCAAATTGACTATGTTGTAGCATTCTAGAATCGGTGCAAACATTGAAGCCACCTTCCTCGTTGAGAGGAGGAACTCAACGTTATAATTGGACAGACAAACTATTCCTTGACATTGTTACTGTACAACATTCAAAAAAGAAATTGATGATTAAATTATGCCTCCAGACCCTTGAATGTAGAATTTGATTCATAATTTCAAGAAAAACATAACAATATAACAAGTTAAAATACCTTGCATCTTAGAAGATTAGATCATATAACTATAGATGAGGAGAAAACTAGTGTGAAAATGATTGTTACAAATATTGTATCACAGAATACATTGTTGATGGTCCAGTGTAGCACCAATGATGGATTGGACTGACAATCATTATAGGAACCTTACAACGCTCATCTCTCACCATGCCTGGCTTTATACTGAAATGGTTGTGTTAGAGACTATTGTTCACCAATATCACAGCTTGAAAAGTCTTTGGAAATCCACAAAATAAAACATCCTATAGTTCTTGAAATTGGTGGGAGTCACATGTCAACCTTGCAAAAGTGGTTGAACTTGAAAATTCCTATGGCTGTAATGAAATCAATTTCAATTGTGATTTCCCCAGTGAAAGGATAATTGTTCATGGATTCTTTGGTTCCGAACTGAGTGGAAAAACAAATACAAGTTTTGAGGCATGAAGTGATGAGGTTGTAGACACATTAAAGATTGCAAAGTCAGATTTATAGGTCCATAGCAATACGAAAAGGTTGCAAACTGCTGTGTTTACATTTGATACTATGAGTAGCACGAATTGTAGGATGTATTATGAGAATAGTTTTGAAAGAGAGACTATTAGGGCTATTGGGAAGAGCACAACTGGCTGTGTAAATTCGAAATTGAATGGAGAATTAAAAGGGGTGCACATCTATATATGAAGCCATTTATACCAACATGAAGAGTTGTCTTGACATTGTCAGAAGAGGAACCATCTAACAACTAGTCAGTATAATTTGAGCCAATTTAATTGAGCTAACTTATCAAACAAGTTGGAATATAGGTAAATATGTATATTTTATCAATCTAACTTTCAAGTACGTACATTGTTAGAAACGATGGATGGGTGCTTTCCAATTTGGAATTGTGGAGTGTTATTGTGTATTATTTTGCAATTGTGTTAATGTGGGTAGCTCAATTTTAGTTAAATATTACAATAAGGATATATTTACCATATTAGGAACTAGAACCTTCCATTTATGAGCTAACCAAATGTGGGTTCAAACCTATGGAGCACCACCTAATTTTTGGATCCTAGTGGTAGCTTTTGAGAGGCTAGAGCCTAGTTTAACATCATTCACTTCTGCTCCCCACAAAATAGGCTTTTGAATGCTTTCCACCTCACTTTCTCTGCCTACCTTCATCTCTTGGCATTGTAGTGTCTGCAGATACTAGATCACACTGATGGAGTCAACTGAGGTTTTACAAGAACCTATGAAGCAACAAGGCATGAGATAGTTGTGCATTGCATTCATCAATAAAAACTTACATATCACATAATTAATTCAAATGTATACCAAGCATTGATAGGTCTATGGATAAGGGAAACACATATGTTGGAAGTCTTTTGTTCCTATGAACTGGTTGAGGGTTTAGAGTAGGAGGTGCCACAAACAGCTCTATTTCCGAAGGAAAAACTCTCTCTGGTCATGGAATTGCACATGTTTCATCCCATTACACCTGTGATTGAAAATATGATGAGTGCCAACAAGATTTGACCTTAAAATATTAACAAAAAATGTCAAAAATGATACACAAACAATTGGTACTTGTGAAGTAAACATTTTATTAATAGGAAAAATAAGTTGAATGAACCACCTAAAAAACCACTACAATAGCTACAAGAACTAACTATGGTAAGCATACATACCTCTACACACAAAGATGTTTGAGCAGGTTCTGTGTTACATTAGCTTGCCTAATGCCTATGTCAGATGCCAAAGTCCTAACCAGAGAATTCAAAATATAAAGCCTCATGCCCCACAACCTCAACACCCTCAAGCTCCTCCATTTAATCTGGCCCCTCATCCCAATATTGGTGTTGAGGAAGGTTTGGTTCAATTTTTTAGGAAAAACTCTCAGGGATATAAGATTGATGCAACCTAAGAGTCACATACCACCTGCCCTCAATTTCAACTCAGCTAAACTATGGCAGGCCTCAAGACTCACAATCATGATTCTCAACCATATGATACTAGCTATTCCTCTCAAGGAATCACACCTTATGGCTCTAGCAAGAGGGCCCATACCCCTTTGTCCCATCAAAACTATGAGTACTGAGATCTTGAGGATTCCCAAAGGGAACCAAAGGTACACAACATGCATGAATACTTTTGCTCACATCCTTGAGGGCATAGAAACATCCAATGTGCTCAATACCATTGCAGGGCTACTAGAAAGTTCAGACAAGTATGATGATGTATCCATCCTACACAAAGGTCAATGACAATAGTGTCATGCATATAATGGATCTTTCAGACCCCTATTGCAAGATGATATTTAGAAGGATTAAATGTGGTTTTCGATCTTTGTATATGTTGTCTGCAAAATGTTAATATTTTTTGGCTCATTCTTAAGAATTCTTTGAATTGTATTTGACCAAATGAAAACTCTTTTGTCTCCAACCATGGTGATGGCAGAGTGGGTGTTTCAACTCTAGTTCACCCTTATCTTGCCATGCTAGTCTTCGATTGGGATGCTAACCCCTATCAACATTTTGTCTAGGTTTTACTCAACTTGGACAACGATATGCTTAATCTAACCATAATCTATGCTTGCAATGGAGTATGTAAGTAATAATTTTTTTAGCAATGAATAGTCCACAAGCTCCAAGAAGCTCATTAGCACATAGAAATTTTAAAATAGTCAATATTCATGAAGATAAGGAAATGCTTTTCCCAATAAGGCTAACTACCAATGAAAAAGAAGCTTGGTTCTCCATTATATCCCACCTCAAACTTCATGATCCTAATAAATGCATGCATAGCTATTGTTTACTTGGTGTAAATCTCATAAGGGAAATGAATGGGTCCTCAAAATCTAGATTACATTATACCTTCTAGGCAGATAAGAAAAGACGATATAACTTTACTAATGTCCAAGGAGTGATGAAAAAGATTGGTCAATGGGACTAAAAAGTGCAATCTGTTGTAGGAACATGTAGGAGTTTTCTTTCTAACTAATATTTTAGCCTAAATTGTGATGGACCTCTTGACTTTGCCTTCCTTAATTAAACTACTATTAACTGAACCATGTGACAAAAATACTATAGCCATTCAACAACATTGCAAACTGTAACTCAGAAAACTAGTTAGGGATTTTGGTTATATTCTTTCTTGAACAAACCAGAGCTTGTATAAACACCGATAATTTGGCAAAAATCTTATCTTTTAAGATCTGTAGCCTGTGCATTATAGGTGAAATCATAAAGCAACTAATTCTAATTATGTATCTTGTACCTTGTCTTTCTAAATGATTTTATACTATGAAAAAATTAAATTTATGCTTTATATGTAATTGAGTTTTGCTATCAAGAAAAAGATAGCGGACACCTCAATTCTGACTTCCAACCAGTTCATGCTCTTGCTGTCATATATATAGGCAGAATTAGATTCTTTTCATGCCACATAAAGACATATTAGTTTACAAATGAGGCACAATATTATGCATGGAAAAAAATTATAAGTATCCTTGGTATGGAGAAATACTTTGAAGAAGTATTCTTTGTTGTTGCTTCTACAGTTTCCCTCATTACTAGCTTTAGTCATATTAAAATCCTAAGTTCTTCACACATCCCAAATAAGGGACATAAGGTTTATATATCCATTCTTCCAATAAAAAAATGTAAGTAAGCCCTAATGTATCCTGTGCTTTAGATAAGAAAATACGAATCTCTAGAATTTCTTGTGTTATGGTGTATCTTGAGTGCAAGATTATAAGACCTTCATGCATGGATGAAATTTGCTCTTATAAAGACTGAATTCATTGTTGGTTTGTTGCTCTTCAAAAATTTGATGCCATACCCATTTGTCCATGCTAAAGGTACTTTCCTCATTGCGCCTGAACAAATGGAAAACAAAATCATGTGCCCAACACCTCAATAAGCATAGATCAAGTTTCTTTCAATCCCACTAGTGGCTCCAAGTGTCTTCTCCATTTGATCATTGAAGATATGGGAATGTTTGTTAGGTCCTTATAATAGTAGTGATTACCCCATTACTATTGTAGTTGTATCCCTTATTAATATTTTTGTGCCCATATTCCCCATATTGTTATTATTGTGCCCCATAGAATCCCTCTATTGTTATTTTTGTGGCTTTATATTATTATTGTTAGGTTGGCTAGGTTATAGTGTGACTCCTTAGACTCCTATATATAGAAAGGAGGTTTTGTCATTTGTATCACCCAAGAATTGTTCATTTATGTAATGTAAAGGAGGTTGCCCCCTCGAAGAGGCTAAATTCTAAGGTGTTGATCTATCTTTTCTATCTTTTTGTGAGCTGGTTTCATAACATTTGGTATCAGAGCTTTAGATTCTAGGGTTTTGCTGCTCCAAATAGGTCATCGTGGCATTTTCGCTATAAATTTTTTTCTGCAACGTTTCAGAAGCTAAAAAAAACCATTTGAGACGAAATCACACTGAACCCTAGGTCCAAATTTCAGAGCTTTTTGCACTATATTAGTGGAGATATGATCTGAGGAAGTTGGTCTTTTTGCAGATTCCTGAATTATGTTCCAAACAGGTGACCTAGGGAAAATCATCATAACTTTCTCTCTGAGAATCACATTGAAATTTCGTAAGAAGGTACAGAAAGAGGACAGACTTTAGTTTCTTGTACATATTTTTTAGAGCCAAAGGATGAAAACGTGACTCGTGGCACATCGTACAAGTTTTCTCTACTAAACTAGTCTATAATAAGGTCACTGTGGGAGATTTGGCATATATCTTCCCTGGAGAGTCCAACTTGGATAAGACTGGTGGCATTGGAAGAGGATGTAGAGGGCTACTATAGGTTGCAATTTCAAACCAGATGATCCGAAATTATAGAGATACACCAGATTAAATATCAAGCTCCTACAAAGTGAAAAAATGTGTGTAGTTTTTTTTAGATTTTTGCATAAGCTTGGTTTGAAAAATTAGTTTGAAGGAATTCAAAGGGCATAGTAAAGCATTATTATCGGTAATTGATGCACCAAGGAAAGAAAATGCAAACACCTAGTAAGCAACCTGAAAGCTCTAGCATGACTCATGAAGAAGAGGAAGAAATGCAACATGATATATCAAAATTACAATACCAAGTGCAACAAGTATCACTTGCACAAAAGGTAACAGAATCTAAGATGGATTGTTTAAAGAAAGATGTGGAAGCTAAGATAGATGGTTTAAAGAAAGGAGTAGAAGCTAAGATGTATTGTTTAAAGAAAGGTGTAGAAGCTAAGATGAATGACGTGGAAGCTAAGATGGACGACTTGAAGACAGGCATGGAAGATTTGAAAACAAGCATGGAATATTTGAAGACAGATTTGAAGATAGATTTGACAAACTTTCTATAAGAAATGCTTACTAATGGTGAAAGGGTAGTAAAGGAAACTCATGATGAGAACAAAAGAAATGTTAATCATGATTTCATAGAATCTAATGTTGAACCAAAGACCGACCATATTCCAAAAATCGATATGAGGAAGTTTGATGGTAAGGATCCTGCAACATGGATATTACAAATGGAGCAATTTTTCGATCTCAATAATGTGCAAAACACACAAAAGGTACATATTGCAACTTTATATTTGGATCCAAATCAGTTTGTATGGTATCAATGGCTTTGCTCTCATAAACAAATTATCACTTGGGCAATTTTTACGAAAGAATTAACATCACATTATCAGGATACAAAAAGCAACACTTTTTTTAACCAATTGATAAGTCTCAAACAAAAGGGTTCAATAATGGAGCACATTCAGGAGTTCCAAAAACTGAACATAAGGGTAAAAAATATTCTAGAGGAGCATAGGATTGTTGTGTTCATAGTGACATTAAAGGATAATATCCATCATGATGTTCACCTTTTGGAACCTGATTCATTAGAGAAGGCATTCAGGTTAGCAAGAAAAATGGAAAGAAAAATTATGGCAACCAGGAAGCATACCACTCACAACTATAAAGATGGAAGTGTTGTTGCTCCTAGTCTTTCACAACCTATAAGGTTGCACCACAACAATTGGAAGAAAAAAGAGCAAAAGGGATTTGTTATAGTTGTGATAGAAAATACACTAAAGGTTATAAGTGTGCTGAGAAGAAATTACTCTACATAGATTGTGAAGAGGAAGAAGAAAAGGAGCAAGAAAGGTCAAAAGAAGAGGATATACTCCAGTAACAAAGCCTAGATAAAGAAGAAATGAATCTAACTATATCTTGTAATGCACTGGCTGGAATTACCACTCCTCAAACCATCAAGATAGAAGGACAAATCAAGAAGAAAAATGTAATAGTGTTGATTAATTCAGGAAGTACCCACAATTTTATTCATTGTAAGATAGCATAAGAATTGAATTGCTTTCAATATCCAGCACCAGAGTGTCAAGTGATGGTTGCAAATGGAGGAACGATAAATTTCTCTGGAAAGTGCCATAATATCAAGATATCCATGGGAGAATATGTATTGACTAGCCAATGCTTTCCATTCCAATGGGAGGTGTTGATGTTGTACTAGGAGTCCAATGGCTACAATCCTTAGGTACAATAGCTTTTAATTTTCAAGAACTTTTCATGAAATTTTCTGCAGAAGGAAAGGAAGTTGAATTAAGGGGTATTTCAGGGAAACTAAGAAAGATAATCAGCTCTAACAGTATGACAAAGCTTCTAAAAAAGGAACAAAGAGGTGTAATTGCACAATTATGTTCGCTAGATTTTTCCACATCGGAATCATCTATTTCTCCAGATCTCCAAAAAGTCTTGGACAATCATTCCAAGGTATTTGAGACTCCCAAAGGTCTCCCACCTATTCGTGATCATGATCATGCTATTCATCTGATTCAAGGAAGTGTTCCTCCAAACATCAGGCTGTACAGATATCCCTATGCCTAAAAGAGTGGAATTGAAAGGATGGTTGTTGAAATGCTAGAGGATGGTATAATTCAACCTAGTCAAAGTTCTTTCTCTACTCCAGTAGTATTGGTGCATAAGAAGGATGGATCATGGTGCATGTGTCTGGATTATAGGGAGCTCAACAAGCTCACTATTAAAGATAAGTTTCCCATTCCAGTCATTGATGAATTAATGGATGAATTGCATGGATCAATTTACTTCACCAAGTTGGATCTTCGTTCAGGATATCATCAAATCAGAATGAAGACTGAAGACATTCTGAAAACAACATTTAGAACTCATGAGGGTCATTATGAATTTTTGGTCATGCCTTTTGGCCTTACCAATGCACCTTCTACATTTCAAGGTTTGATGAATTCCATTTTCAAACCCTTCCTTAGAAAATTTGTGTTAGTATTTTTTGATGATATACTAATCTATAGCAAGTCTTGGAAGGATCATGTTGAACATGTTGACAGGGTGCTACAACTATTGGAGGAGAAATAATTATATGCAAAGAGATCGAAATGTTTCTTTGGAGTAAAAGAGGTGGAATATCTAGGTCATATTGTATCCCATGAAGGAGTTAAGGTAGACCCTAGAAAAATTAAAGCCATTAAGGAATGGAAAATCCCCACATCCATAAAGCATTTGTGAGGTTTTCTCGGGTTGACAGGAAATTATCACAAGTTTGTTAAGAATTATGGGAGAATAGCAGCACCTCTAACAAAATTATTAAAGAAAGATGCATTTTCATGGACTCCAGAAGCAGCAAAGGCCTTCGAACATCTTAAAGAGGCAATGTGCCAAGCACCAGTCTTAGCTACAGTGGACTTCAAAAAAGTCTTTATTGTGGAATGTGATGCTTCAGGAAATGGAATTGGTGTAGTTTTAATGCAAGATGAAAGACCCATTGCTTTTGAAAGTCATCCAATCAAGGGAAAGTTTTTACAGAAAGCTATTTATGAGAAGGAAAGGTTGGCAATACTACATGCACTTAAGAAATGGCGACCCTACCTAATGGGAAGACACTTCAAGGTAAAAATGGATCATGATAGCCTTAAATACATTTTAGAACAAATATTATCCTCTGAAGAGCAACAAAAGTGGGTCACAAAGATGTTGGGTTATGACTTTGAAATCATCTACAAAAAAGGGAAGAAAAATGTGGTGGCAGATGCACTCTCAAGAAAGGATGAGGATGTGGAAGCATTGTTGTGCGCCATTTCTATTATCCAACTAGATTGGATAAATGAAGCAACGAAGGAATGGAAGAATGATGAAGTGTGGGCACTTATTCGAAAGTTATAAAAATATTCCAGTACATCTGATACATTTAGCTGGCAAAATGATTCATTATGGTACAAAGATCGCTTATACCTCTGTAAGAATTCCCAACTCAAACCAAAGATTCTTATGGAATTGCACACTTCTCCCTTAGGAGGGCAGTCAAGATTTTTAAAAACTTACCACAGGGTTAAGAAGGAATTTTTTTGGGATGGCCTTAAATCAAGTATTCAAAAGTTTGTGGCGGAATGTTTGGTTTGCCAACAAAATAAAGTTGAAATAATTAAGACCCCAGGTCTATTACAACCTTTATCCATTCCAAGCCAACGTTGGGAGGAGGTTTCAATGGATTTTATCACAAGTTTACCCAAGTCTGAGGGAAAGAGTGTCATCATGGTGGTAGTTGACAAACTTACCAAGTGTGCACACTTTTGTGCATTATCACATCCATTTAAAGCTAGTACAGTTTCTACTGCATTTATGGAAACAATTCAAAAGCTACATGGAAACCCAAAGATTATTGTAAGTGACAGAGATCCCATTTTCATTGGAAATTTTTGGACATAATTATTTTCTTTTCTTTGTACTCAGTTAGCTCATAGCTCATCTTATCATCCTTAATCTGATGGCCAAACTGAGATAGTAAACAAATGTTTGGAAGGATATCTTCCTTGCTTTGTATCTGATAAATAGACACAATGGGTCAAAGGGTTGCCTCTGGCTGAATGGTGGTATAACACTTCCTTCCATACAACAACAAAATGACCCCATTTATGGCACTTTATGGATATCAGCAACCATCCATCACATCATATTTAAGAGAAAATTCTAAGGTTCAAGCAGTGGAACATCACATAGAACATCAACAACAAGTCCTCCAACTCTTAAAGGATAACCTCGTGTTGGCACAAAATAGAATGAAACAACAGGAAAATCAACATCACAGCGAAATAAGTTTTGATGTAGGTGATTGGGTATTCCTATGGATACAACCATATAACAAATGTCCCTCATGCAAGCTAAGAAGGATAATAAATTATCACCAAAGTATTATGATCCCTACAAGGTGTTGCAAAAGATTAGTACTATGGCATACAAATTGGAGCTTCCTGCAGCTTCTCGAGTGCACCCAATTTTCCATGTTTCATGTTTAATGAAGGTTATAGGTGATAAGCTCCCAGTTCAAACAATATTGCTAGAACTTGACGAGGAAGGAAAAATTATATTGGAATTGGAAGCAGTCATAGAAACAAGAACTCGACAGCTACGAAATCGATCAATTTCGGAGTATCTCATCAAGTGGAAGAACTTATCCGTTGAATATTCCACATGGGAGGATGAGAATTTTATACAGAAGCATCTAGAACTACTCAAGCATTGAGGAAAACACTTTTTTGAAGGAGAGGGGCATGTTAGGTCCCTATAATACTAGTGATTACCCCATTACTATTGTATTGTATCCCTTATTAATATTGTTGTGCCCCTATTCCCTATATTGTTATTACTGTGCCCCATAGAATCCCTCTATTGTTATTTTTGTGGCTTTATATTATTATTGTTAGGTTAGCTGGGTTATATTGTGACTCCTTTGACTCCTATATATAGAAAGGGGGTTTTCTCATTTGTATCACCCAAGAATTGCTCATTTATGTAATGTAAAGGAGGTTTCCCCCTCGAAGAGGTTGAATTCTAAGGCGTTGATCTATCTTTTCTATATTTTTGTGAGCTAGTTTCATAACAATGTTACAATCACTTCTTATTGATAGCAACAGATTTCGGATGCAAGCATGTGGGTTGTTTCTTTATAAACCCTGACTCTACATCTGGAGATTTAAGACTGCAACACTTACTCTGAAGCATGACTGGAAAATCCTCTACAAAGTCACTCTCAACATAACACTCTTGTTGTAATAAAATATGTCCAAACTCAGTAGACAATTTACGTAGTACCCTAGACTGGACATCAAAGTTTCCTGCAAACTTTCCAACGGTAGTCACCAATCATGGCCTTGGGTAGTATGTTGACATTTGTTTCTTGTATGTTTATGTTGAACTTTTGAGCTTCTCTTCCTCTCAAAGCCTATAAAAGAAGAAGCTTAGTTCTCCTATTGTTCTAGACTCAACTGTAACTCAACTCATAAAGAAAAATAAGTCAAGACCCCTATGTCGATGGATCATTAATAAGGTTCCAGAGCATTAATGCATTTGTACATCATACAGTGATAAACAATGAATGTGAACCAAGTCTTTCACTCTCTACAGTGACATGATCTATAGTTCTTATTTTAGTTGAGCTAAATTTTTGAGATTTTATGACTTACAGTAGCTATAGGCATCAAGCGATCAAATCATTCAATATTTATAACACAGTTAACCCTCTTTTAGTTTTTCTATACTAAGCCTTAAGTAGCAGAGTAGAGCTTCTGCTGAAGACATGTTTGTAAGAAAAGATCTTTGATCATTTGAAAGGATTCATGCTCCCGGAAGTTTGAAGACCTAAAGCTATCATAGAATCCTATATAGTGAAGATTTTTCGTTACCTCACAATAATATGTGGCATCAATTCTGCTGCGTGTGACACTTCTCTACAACTCAGCATCATGTATGATCTCTTTTCAAGTCCAGTATTATGCCTGGTATTACTACACTCTAGTAGTCATAATGATATGTTGTAGCCCCAGTAAATCGATGATTATTTTATAGTCTTGTTCACAATCGAATTTGTGAACAAGACATATGGAAACATTTGATAGCTTATCTTCTGAAGAAGCTATAGGGATCTTCTTGTAAAATAAATTGCAGCACCTTAGATTTTGAAAAGGGGTGCAACACCCTTGAAAGCTTTTTTTTTAAAGAACAACAAAGTGAAGAAGGGCACGAGACTTTGGAGCAGATCTCTATAACAACCCTTATCAACATGAAAGCTGAGGTGCCTTGAAGAAAGTGCATGAAAGATTCTATACGAGCACAATAAGCAGATGAGGTGTTGATTTTGACATCTTTCACCTAGCGATGGAAGATAATTTAGATATTTTGAAATAATCTCATAGGAGAATTTCTTCTCTCCGATTGAAGAAGAACCATGGTGATTCTTCAAAATTTTCCTCTTTGACTTGGAGCTTCCTTGAAGTTTACTGTTGCAGTTGCCTCATGAAAAGTCTCATCCCTTGCTTAAGAAGATCATAATTGAAAGCTAGATGATCACATGAAACAAGTCTTCAGAGGGAGCTATAGAATCCTTGGCAGTATGACCTGATGACTCTTCTTGCCAAATGTTTATTGATAAGGGAAATAACTCAGATATATCCCTGTTATTTGAAAGACTATATGAAAATTACATGATCACGACTTTGGTTATATTTTGGCAAGGTCAATTTTCTATATATATCCATAGTAAGTTACAGTCGAGCCATAAAAAGGTGAAGATATTGATGATATCTTATTGATGACACTCTCAAAGTAAGATGGAGTTGAACTAGCCTTGATAATCTATTTCATGCACTTAAGATCTGATGAAGAAGTTGTTGGTTTGCATATGCATATCTAGTGGGATCCCTAGTGTCGTAGATAAATGCCTCGCTATGAAGACTCTATCTGTATATTGATAGCTACTTAGTAAGATATCTTAGTGACTCTATTGTCTCTAATTTGAGGTACACTTATGAAATCCAAGATTGTATGAATATTTTGATGCTGAATTGGTTGGCAGTATGATGGATGGAAACAGAACATCTAGTACTATATGTCTTGATTCGGTTGCTTTGAAAGCACTATTGAGGTTGATTGTATAAAGCAACAATCATGACTTATTATGAAGCCATTTTGGTTGAAGAAGTACTTTAGTGAGCCATTTGAGCATGTGCTATATTGTGATATTCTTTAGAGAATACATACTCCACATATATTGGGTACCGCTTTATGGTGCATTGGAAAGCTACCTAGATTCATCATTGTTGACTGAGAATATTACTTTCTTCAAAGAGAGGTTGGGAGTTGTGGATAGACCGTACTAGGAGGGTTCGGTTGAACATTGATCTCCAGGAGCTCTTGGGGGCCTGGGATACTTCTTCAAAGCTATGAGCAACAATAGGGTGAGTGGTTCACCTTCCCCTATGATACCCCATGATGGTTGACATGTGTGTAGGGTGAGTGGTTCACCTTCCCCTACGATTGATGAGATATGAAAAGGATGATTGGTTCACCTTCTCCTATGGCATATGAGCAGGATGAGTGATTCACCTTCTCCTATGGCATATGAGCAGGATGAGTGGTTGACCTTGCTAAAATTTGAAACTAGGGCCAAACTCCATGTGGGTCATCTTATTAATGGCAACTAATATTTTCCTTGGATCCCTCTCATCGAGAGGTGTAGGATTGATCTAAAGATCATCTGATTCCAATAAGTATTCATTGAGATAAGAATTTATTTGTGTTATGCAACAATTCGTCAAGGTCACCCAACAACCAAATAAACCCCACATGTGCTCAATGTTTTCGTATAAAAGGAGGTGAATTGAGAGTCATTTTAGACACACACTTCTCCTAAGATCTCTCTCCACTCATCTAGGTTTGGTGGTTAAAGAGATCAAGAGGGAGAAGCCCTAGAAACAACAAATCAAGGTGCCCTAGACGCAGTTGAAGAGATGAACACCTAGACACAGTTGAAGGGGATCTATTCATGCCCTATCCGCATCAAAAGAAGGTCTAATACATTCATACTTTTGGTGTTGACGGAAAGATCCGATATGATGTATAGAGGAGGCCTATCAGATATCTCAAGAAGACATAACCGTTGTCATATCAAGCCCTAGACGCAGTAGCCTAGAAGAGAACGGGAGGAGTTTAGGAGTGTGGATAGCGTGGAAGAAAGGGATCCAAAGTGCATCCATTCATGAGTAATACACCTCTGAAATAGCTGAATTTGCTAAGGGAGAAGGAGAAGCTTGTAGGAGATTGTTTTGGGTTAATTTGTCCCTTACAAGGCCTCAGATTTCAACAGCAGGAGGCTGCAGCCATGCAGGGTAGTTCTGGGTGGTGGATAAGCCTTCTCCTTGTGGTATCTTCCTCCCACAAGTGAGCCGCAACTAGGAGGAGCTGCTACAGCTCAGTCGCAGGCCTAAAAGGCATTGTTTAGGAGGCAGAAAGACACAGGCAGGTTGCTGTGTGAACAAGAGGTTGTAGGGCAGCGTTTGGAGGCCTAGAAGGTGGACTTAACAACGACATAGGAGAAGATATATGTGTGGGAGAAGGCCACACTATTTGGGAGGTCTCGAAGTAAAGAAAAGTGGGCTATAACAGGCAACAAGGAAACCCTAGCTAGTGACCTAAGTGCAGAGAATAATCACCAGCCCTTGAAGAAGTAGAGGTATGTACTTATGTTGATTTGGGTTCTAGAGGATTAGTCCTAGTGTGGATAGAATTATTGCAACCCCTAAGTGCCATGTATTGAGGTCAACGTGAGTAGTTGGATATAGACCAGTTTTCCTTGCAGCTTGTTGGAGCCAATTGGAAGCACATTGGTATAGCAACATGCAAGTGACAACAAACTAGCATTGTGACAACTATATGGTACTTAGCAGTAAGTACAACTAGCATGAAAAGGTACAACATGTCTAAATGGTAAAGCATGGATAGCTACAAGCATGGTGATGGATGGACAAGCAATGAAGTTTGATGGAGTTAGTAAATGGGATAGCTAGTACAAGGTGCAAATGTCATAAGGTCCAACATTGTAATGATGGGTGCAACATGGTGTAGCATGGTGAGGTGTAGCATGATGATGAGATGTAGCACAATGATAGGTGAAGGAGTCACCTTGGAGAATCAGTTGAAGCAACATGTCTTCAACTAATCTCATGTAGAGATGATCTATTCCCTTATATAGAAATTCTAAGTGTTGACTTCTGTTGTAAATGTACTCTCTCTCTCTCTGCTGAACTATTGAAGAACATATGAGAATAATTGATCAAGGGTTTCCCCACATTAGGGTTTGTCCTTGGCTAGCACCACATCTTGTGACCTCTAGTCTTGGCTTGTCTTCTATGATTTATGTTTATGTTCTATTTACAATTTACTTTAATGTTGATGTGATTTCTAATCTGGAAAAGATATTGAGCTAACTATGAAAATGGAATTAAATTTCTCTAGGCATAGCACATACCTAAAATTAACACACCTTCTCTTGTGGATACCCCAGGTTAGAGATGCATTTATGAATCTGCTTGTGGACATGTTGGTGGGATTTGGTTCATCCTTTCCCCACATGTAGGATGCTCATTCCCTATGATTGATGGTTGACATGTCGGTCGGACGTGGTTCACCCATTCCCCATGTGTAGGATCCTTCCAATGATTATTGATTGGCATGCATGTAGGACGTGTTTGATCATTTCCCTACTCTTGGTTTTCATGCATGTAGGATGTGGCTTCTCCTTTCCCTACGTATGCTTTGACATGTGTTTGTAGAATTTGGTTTCTCCATTCCCTACATATGGTTATGACACGTGTTTGTAGGATGTGGTTCTCCTTTCCCTACGTGTGGTTGTGAGCAAGATATGATATATTTTTTCCCTACTAGTGTTCCTACATCATCCTACCCATGTAGTCTGGGACACATGGGAAGTACCTACCATCTGGCCAATGAGTTCGGAAAAGTGGTTTGGGACCATAGCACTACTGATGGATGCATCGTGTACTATCATACTCCCTATGTCTAGGATGAATGATGTTCAACAAAATTGATTACTTGGGACCAAGTCTGGTTATAGTTTTACATATGGTTATATGGATTGACTTTTTTTGATGGAGAGTAGTAAGGTATTGTGACTCACTCTCAATTGATTCTTCTTCATTATTCTTATCGATTTTCAACAGAGCAAAGAAGACGAAAGATACAAAGATGACACGTGACATTAGGATAGTTGATGATGACTAGGTGGCATGATAGACTACTAGATTGAATTCTCCCTAGTTGAGAGGAAGTGTTAAAATTGGAAACTAGGGAAAAATTCCACCATTGGACAACTCATCTATTGGAGATGATTACTACATTGAACTCCTCTTTTCGAGAGGACCAAAAATGACCTAAAGATCATCAAATTTGGACAAGCAGGAGTGTGTTTTTGAATTTATGTCCACTCATGTGCAAATTGTCAAGGTCGGCCTCATCATCATAAAGCCCAATGGTCATGTCTTTTGACCCTCAACAATTTGTATATATGGAGGTGCCTTCAACCTCATTTGATACATCAAAGGGATCCAATTTATATCTAAGGTAGCTGAGCTCTTGAGGAGGATGAAGGGTTGTTTGTTTTGGGTTTCTTCCTTAGCAACTAGGGTTAAGATTCCTCAGATAAACAACCGTAGGATGATGAAATTTCAGGGAAACTTGTATGGGTAATCTTGTCATTACAGGTCTGAATTCAACCTCAGAAATTCAGGTCATTTTTGGGTATTGACTTCGAGTTGATCTATGGTCAATTTAAGGAAGAATTTCTCCCTTTATATGTCTGCACTTCAAAGCCATTACTTTAGGTAGGTCTGCAGGCATGCACTAGGTTAGACAAAGGGGTTGAGAAGCCTATCTTAGGTTCAGATCAGTTCTAAGGGCTAGCGATGGACAACCTCTTTCTTACCAAGGAAAGTCACGGTTCAAAGGAGGGTTTCTTAATCAATTGAATGGAACAATAGTGGACTGTAAGAAACCCTAACCAAATCTTAGCTGACTACTATTGACATAATGATGATATTGTATTTTTGGGCTATTCACTTGTCCAAGCGAAATCATATTGGATATTCAAATTGGAAAGTCATTTTGACTTTAAATTATTGTACTTTCTCTCTCTGTTGAACATTTGATATTATTAATAAGATAAAGTACTGATCAAGGGTTTTCCCTGGCTTGTGCCATATCCTTGTGTACTCTTGTATTGGCTTGTATTTTTCATATTTCATCCATGTTCTTCCTTTAGTTACTATCATTATAATGATGTCTTATGTGATTGCTAATGGAAAATTGGGCTAATATGGATCTCTAAAGTAATTTTCCTAAGAAAAGAACATGTTAACCTAAAATTAACAAGATCTAACTAGTAGTGGTTTGACTGGTCCTGGTTTGAAACCCAATTTGATAGTTGGACTATTTCGGTCACCGATTCCGGTTTTGAATACTATGTTTTGGAGAATGTAATAAACTAATAGTGTCAAAGAGAAATAGTTTGAAATAATCTAGATCCATTACCTAGCTTTATGCGTTGCAAATTTTCACGATTAAGAATTTGTAGTGTTTCTTGTGTGCTTTTGTCATATCACAGTGGTGTGATACAAGGTCACTTGTCGAAAGAAAATCATTAAGAGTATCCATCTATTTGGTGGCTAGAGGGAAAGTTTTGCACCCTCTCACAACTTTTCCCTTAACATAAAGGGAAGTTTAAAATCACCTCTATCATTACTCATGTCACTAGGCATAGGAAAATAATTATGTAAATGTTATACACATTGAGATGAAGTTGGTCGCAATATAATTCCTATGAGTGCAATGTTTCCAGATAAATCCTTCTAAAGCCAAAGAAATGCTCTATGGCTTGAAATTTTTTGTTAGGGCTCGTACTTCAAACAAAATCATGGAAGGTCATTGCAAATTACCCTTGGGCAGTATTTATTTAAAGATAGTGTTTGTTAGGGAATTTTCAAAAATGTACACAAATCCAACATTCAAATGCCAAAAAAATATTGATGTTCTAGAATGGTTTTTTGGGTTCATTAATTCTCAAATGCCAGTAGAGAGTTGACTTGCAAATTTATTTATTTAGAGGTAAGTGTTCTAAAAAATACCATAGATGTATCAATAACAAATACCTCTTCGCAATCCTAATAGAGTACTGTCATCATGGATGCCAAGATCTTGGTGGTAAGAACATAGGTAGAGGCTAGCTAGCCGGTTATCTAGAGCACGAGACCATGGCGACGTGTACCTTCTCACTAGGGATGGAGCGATCCAAGCCAACTTTAGCTGGAAAATCCCTGTTTCAACAAAAAGTATGTGTGCAACAAGACCATGACAATATCGACCACCTCCTCGGCATTGGTTCTATGGACATGGAGGAGATGCAACCCTAGATCCATGGTGAGGGTGATATTGACAGCCTTGTCGGACAAGCCGAGGCATAGGATCAAATGCCATGCTTAAAGCCTCCTCTGGGCATCTCGGGGTAGATAAGCAAGGGAGTGAAGGAGCACAACCATGGCTGATTCTATGCACCCACAGAGGGTTTCTCATCGATTCTGCTATCACCCAAGGAAAACCAACGGTCAGATCCCTATCCACCTCCTTTCCATTGTTGTTCATGGCCTCCATCTTCGTCATGGATTTTACATGAGCATATCAGAGGATTTCATTAGACGCATATTATTTTGGTCGGGTTTATCCAAGTCTTTGAGGGTTTAGATGCTTAAGATCAAATGAATTCATTGATGTAAAGTCATGGACTAAGATTATTGCCTAGAAATTTGAATTTGTTGTGGAAAATTATTTATAGTGAGATTGTTTCATATTTATTTTTTTATCAAAGTTGGTTGATTGGTATTAAAAGATAGATAAATATGTAGTTTTATATTAAATTTTTTATGATTTTCTTCTTATTATAAAATTTATAGAGCTTTTTATTATTTTATTCATTTATAATTATTAAATTTTTTAAGTTATTGGTTGATTAAAAATTGGTGGGTTGAAATTTAAAATGTTGTAAAATATATATTTTTTCTAATTTATTGAGAGTGTAAATTATAATGAATTGTTGAATATAAGAAATTAGTTTAGCTAAAAAGAAGAATTAAGGGGTTTTGATATGGGCTTGATGTTTTTCTAAGAGCAAAGTCATCTTTTATTTTGTTTAGGACATAAAATTTTGTGTGTGCTTTTAATTGTTTATTGTGTGTTATGCTTGAAGTGGATTTGTATCTAAGATTATTGTTGCCTATGTAAATACTAATTTAGGTTACATTTTTTTGGTATCAAAATAGGATTGAGGTCCACATATGAACTGAAGAACAATGTAACCAAAGGGAATTTGTTTGGTGGAGCCATAATAAGGAGAATTGCAAAAGAGCACACAAGGGAATTAGGAATACAAGCATAGGGTAGAGGGAAACATAGCTAGAAATAAAATACCCTAGATGTTGAGGTTCATGTTAACTAGAATGGATTCGATGGAGGAAGCTAAGAAAAGAGGTGTTGAAGTAGATATTCATGATGTGAGTAATGAAAAGTGAGAAGTAGAGGCTGCATGGGAGATAAGACTAGATGATTTATTAGATTGGGAAGATGGTGAAATCCCTTGAGTTTGAGAAATTGAGCACCCCAAGAGAGTGAAGCATATATTCACAAAGTTGAAAGGGCATGCACCTTTTTGGTGGGATAATGTATTTGGACAAACAAATAAGAAGGAAAGATAAAATGAAGACTTGGGATGGGATCATTTCCAAACTAAATTTTATTCCACAGTTTATACTTATTGGCTTGAAAACAATTATCCACCATGGTATAAAAACTAGGTTGAGTGTCTCTTCATATTTGGGATCATAATATTTAGAAATTCCTTTTCTTTTACATTGTATAGTTTAAATAAGGGAGTATAAATAAGAATATCATAATTATTATCAACTAAAAATACATAAGCACATAGATTTTTATATTTAAATTTAAATAATTCAACTATTTGCTAATTGAGTTTCCTCTATTTGTAATAAGTGGAGAATAATCCAACTTTTACCTAGGTGCAAGATTGGCAATTGAGCTCTGCTTTGCAACCCTTGCATGTGTTTGTAGAATTATGTATAGAATAATATGACTTTAGAGTAGTATACATTTATATTAATTGATAAGGTTTAAATTAATCAACATACTTTGAATTCAAATTAATACAACCAATATTGCCTCAATGAATCTAGTGCAATAATCAACCATGGTATGTAACAACACCACAAAAACCCCACAACAAATAGTGTGTTGTCTCTCTAATATGTGAGGAAAAAATTCCTATTAACTCTTAAAACCCTTCAATATCAGTTTCAAACTCTCTTTCTTATTCCTCCTTCCAAATTAAGGAGTGTAAAACTATTATATATTGTAAACTTATACTCAATAATATTGTATAAAATTGTTATAATTTTAGCATTATAGATGTATTCATAGGCCCCTTTGAGGGGGTCGTTGAATCCATCTAATAAGATAGAATAACGTTTGGAAGTTGTAGGTTGTGATAGACCCAGATTGGAAAAAATTATGGAAGAGCAGAGACCTTGGGTTTGGGAACATTGGCCAACAAAGGGTCCACTGTAGTCTACAGTAACACTGACATTTTCACCTTACACAAAGAGATTAAGGCATCTCAGGGAAGGCATATCGCAACCTTACTTAGCTATAGGATTGGAACCATGAAAATGGAGGAGTCGTGCAAAGGCTAACATTTCCATTTAACTTTTGAAATACGATATCATAAGTATAACTATCACGAAAGACAAAGAACAAAGAATTAAAAGGAACATAGAATACACACATGCATTTATAATTAAAATTTTAAAAGGGCCCCATAAAAGAAACACATGTAAGGCCACAAACATCCTTGCATCTCTCTTTCAATAGTTTCAACCATCAGTACATCATTGCATTCAGGCTTTGAGGCCTTTTCGATAGAAACAAGAAATTGAAAGATAACTAATTCAAGATCAGGTACACACAAAACCAAGCTAAACCAAATAGGCACAAAGGCAACATTTCGGTACACAAGATTTTATCTCCCTCCCATTTTTTTTATTTTCCTTCATATTTTATTCACTCCAATCATCTGAACTGTTGGTTTCTTCCTCACACGACCCGTCATTTCCTTCTTTGCTACTTCTATTGCTCAATTGTGACTACTTCCTCTACTATTAATGGTTGTTTTTTCTTTATTATGTCTGCATGTGTCCATATTTTCCTTTGATAACCTTCCGTAATTGGCAGAAGTGAGTGTTGAGATCAACTGTTGGTTGAGCTGATCTTGTAGCCACGACAACATTCCATTGAGTTTTGTCTTCTGCTTGGTTTGTTATAGTTTTTGGAAGTGGACTTGTGCAAGTGGTTTAAGTTCATGGAGCAGAGTTTTTGTGGCATGTGATTCATCCTCAATTTGTTGTATCTATTTTTTGGGGATGTCACTCCGTGTAAAAGGCTCCTTTTTCTGGTTGAGGTCACGGGGTGTCAAGGCTTCATTCAAGATTTGATTAGCCTATTGGTACACAACATAGACTAGTAGATTTTTATTTACAAGGAACCCCGACCAGTCATGAATTTGAGCAAAGAGTTCTTTAGCTTCTCCCATAGCTTGTTGAGTGGAGGCTTTCAGACAAGTCACTTTAATGATATTCTAGTCAATTCCACTAGCATAATGGGTTAGTGGATAAGGGAGCACCATTTGGTCGTGAAAATAGTTCACTGAAGTTATTTTTTTGCTGAGAAAAAGTTAGTGCATGTAGTTTGGATATGATCATAGAAAATAGAAAGAGTATAGGCTGAAAAGTCTTATGCTGCATTTGTCACTATCTTAGCAATAATGTGCCAAATATCCTAGAACTTTTCTCTGATTTCATCAATTTTTTGTTTAGCTCCTGCTTCTCCTAGATAAGTTGATCTCATTCAACCACAATAGAAATAATTTTTTGTTGTTGTTTCTCATGCTTCATTACTAAATTGTTGTGTAGCGCCTCTACTTGGCATGTATCTAGTTGAATACAAGTAAAAAATTGAGAATAGGACCAACTTTGGAGGTCATCTGGTGTCAGAGTAGAGGGTCGAGGATACTGGATTTGTAGTGGTTAGCATTTAGAAATGGATTCTTGAATTCCCCTTCGGGCGATGTCTCCTGACCCAGGGTCTCAATAGTGTGGGTACTGGTATGGTCTGGAATAGAATGCAGTGGTGAAAGGGGTGTGGGGTTGGACATTATAAGAAAGGTGTGTATGAATTTTTTTCCCTAGGTATCAATGTTGATAGGTTAGCCAGTTGTCTTTTGTGGGCCTGATGCTAGTAGCAAAGATAAGATAGATGTATTAACCAACTTTGTTTTTGTAGGGTGACCAACGAGTGCATCTTTGGTAGTGTTAAATATGACTTGGATTACAGATTCTACCACCATTTTAGTTTCAACATTGAGAAGATTATCGGACGAAGGAATGTCTGAAATAGTGGTGGAGGGGAAGGTGTTGGAGGGTGATGGATTGTGTGATGCTAGGGACACATTGTAGGTGGACATCAGGTTTTCCTCAACAATTGGTGTGTTGGTGTGGGGAAGTGGTTCCTCATTGGTGAGACTGATGACTTGGGCATAGGTAACTATAATCAATTTCCTCGAAAATGGTGGTAGTCTAGTAGAAATCAACTAAGTATCCTAGAGGTGGGTTTGGTATTAGAGTGGGGGCCCACGGAGGGTAGTGAGGCAATGACTGGGTTGATCGACAAAGTATTAATGGGAATAACATTAAGAAATTTAGAGAATAATGGAAAGGAACTTATTAATGACCTGAGTCTCTCCATTATATTGCGAATTGACATCATTGTTGTCTCAAACATCTTGAAGACTGGATTCTGTGCCTCTTCTGTCTCTCTCTTCCAGGAGGCAAAAGGGGTCTCACCAGGAAGCGGCCTAGGCAACATCCCTTCATAATAATATGTCATATTTTTGTCCCAAATCTCTCCAATAACTTTGGACTGGGACGTGACTTCATTACGGAATGCCTCTTTCAAGAGACTATAAGGTTGAGTGCACAGCTAGAATGTGTCTAGATTGACACATTTAGGGTGAATCTAGGTGATTCCATGGTGAATGCCAAATCATATTGCATGTGAATATTCATTTAGAAGTTAAGTCCCTTGAAGCCCAAAACGGTATGTATCTACCAGGGGCTAATCCATGGTAACAAGGGCTAACTCTCTACCTTCAGGATGACACCACTTCATCATAGCTAATGAAATGAAAAGATATTCATATATGAAGAATATTTCCCTTTTGTACACATCTTCAAAGGCTTTGAAGAGCTTATTCAACAAATAGTTGAACCAATTTAATTGTTTTCATTTCTCACAAAATGTTTCCACTAAAATGGTGTCCAGGGTATACTCACCCTTTGTGTAATGGCACATTATTTTTCTAGCAATTATATAGCGCGTTAATTTGATGTTGGAAGCATTAATTGGCACAATATTGGAACCCTTTCCATACTTGTTGCATTAATTGTTGTCACCTATCTTCTTTCCCTGCTTGGAAGTAGTATGGAACACACATGACATTGTGGCCGCTGCAGTAGATATTTTTGTCAATTGATGAAAGTCATTGGCATGTATGGGGTATTCAATTTCAAGCTAGAGGGAACCCCCATGTATTCAGATGATAAGGAATTTACTACATTTGATTGCAGCTCCTGAAGTGTTGAACACTAGTAAACTTTACAAGTTCAAAAACATGGACCTATCTATACCTCTTGAATCCTCCTTCATTTTTGATGATTGGCTTCCATATGGTCTTGTTACCACCTCTATAAAAAAATTGTGCTTGAGTGTGGGGAAATGGAAGGAATCTGAGAGGCCATTGTCCATGAGCATGGCCTTCTCATATTTTCCATATAGATTCGCAAGTTCAGTGAATTTCATCCTTAAAAACCTTTGGGAATTCCATAACTACCTTGTTCAAGACACCAAATCCAAGTTGAATGGAGCCTAATTTCCATCCCTTGATATATCTTGTATTTCAAACTGATAAATTTTCATCTATAAAATGACATGAAAATATTCACATTAGCTCCTTATTCCATATTTTGATACATCATATTCCTTGCAAACTAATATTCTATCCTATATAAAATGACAAGAATATGTTGACAATAGCTCATTACAAAGAAATTTTTGATCTTCTTAACCAAACACAACACAGGTAAGTAGTAAACTTAATTACATTTGTCAATGTTAATGTTTCATTTGTGTGAGATACTCACAAAAAATATATTTTACGAAAATATTCTAGGATATTTAACACAAATATCTCAAACTCTTGGAAACAGGTACATACCCAATTATAGATAAAAAAAATGAACATTTTATTTTAAGACATACTACATAGATACTTCAACAAACATACTACATCTATACTTCAACACAGTAAATGTTGACAATGTTCAAATCCTACTTGGAAAGATGTTAGGACATTCAATCATACATATTCCAATTCAATTACAGGATGTTCCCAAAATTGCACAAAAATTACAAAACAATCAATAAAAACCACCATTATAGGCATATGTAAACCTATATTCGAAATGTTATTGAAACCCTCCCTGGCACTTAAAAAATTCCTTGAATTTTATTTTTCCAGATGGTCCTGGTTGACGAATTTTAAATTCACCAGCCACAACTACTTCCTCACCCATAACTACTTGTCCCAACATGCTTCAGATATGTCCAACCTTGTTCCTGCCTCTACTGAGGCATTCTTTTTCAGCACTGCTCTTACTTTCCAAAGCTTCTTCCCCATCCATCAAAACATTCCATTCACTATATCCTTCATATGCCATATCACCATGTCTTTGTTTCATGACATGTCTTACAACTCATTATGAATTATATTGCTTTTTACCCTTTTTTATGTCTAACGTTTTAACTACATTACCTTTCCCTCCTCATTAGGATTGGACTCCAATGATCTTTTTCCTAACTTTTCACCTTTGCTAGCTCAAGTTTTCTTAGCTGGATCAGAAGGTGAGCCTTGTGAGGAACCATTAGTTTTATACCACTTTAAAACCTGACCAGTGTTTGTAGTTACCTTAATATCATTCTCTGAGGTAGATGCATGCCTTGAGCCTGAAGGTATTTTAGGAAAATCCTTTGCACATTTAGGAGATTTATTTTCAAATGAGTAAGAGTATCCTCTAAATCATTAGCAATGTT
Organism: Pinus tabuliformis; assembly: GCA_031772625.1. Taxonomy (NCBI): domain Eukaryota; kingdom Viridiplantae; phylum Streptophyta; class Pinopsida; order Pinales; family Pinaceae; genus Pinus; species Pinus tabuliformis. The sequence continues at coordinate 667,551,464 of CM062818.1, forward strand.
TCCTTTGAAGTTTTCATTAGTTTTTATATATTTCCCTATGGACATTGTCACATCCACTTCTAGGGAATTCTTGACCTCATGCTTTTTTAATCGACAAAGCTTCTTCACCTTTGTTGGTTTATCATCTGTTTCTTGAACAATTTTTTCCTTCAATGATATTTCATCCTTAAAGTATCCTCCCCATTACTTTTGGCCTTGGGCATAGATATGATGCTTTCTTCTACATCCTCAAAATCTTGTATACAATCCCGAACACTTGCAGGCTTGGGTAATGAGCAATCAACTTCATCTCCACTTGGTTCAGCCCGAATGTTATCCATGATATTTCCACCATCCAATTCTTGAGGAAATTTATCATACAATACACTTTTATCCTCAACTATGGGTACTTCCATCTCTTTTCCTACATCATCTTATGAAGAAACCTTAATCACTCCCTTTTTAGATTTGTGATTCCTTTTGAACTTTGCTAGAGTTTCCTTTCCATCAGGGTCGTCTTGCATACCATCCTCGATACATTTTTCCATAGGCATAGATGGGATGATTTCTTATCTATCCTGAATAACTTACATGCCATTTGCAATACTTCTTAACTTTCATGATGAGTAGACAACTTCTTGATTTGGGTCAACCTGAATTTCATCCATGAGATTTTCACCATTCAATTCTTGAACAATCTTTTCCTTTGATAATATTTCATCCTTATGTATGAGTACCTCCATCTCATTTACCCCATCATCTTGTGAAGCAACTTTATCAGCTTCATTTTTAGATTGACAAAACCTTTTGACCTTCGTAAGATTTTCATGTCCATTGAGGTCAATCTACATATTATCCATGACTTTTAGGCCTTGGTCAGATACCAAATTCTTTCTTTTGCATCATGAATAACATCCATGCTATGTGCAACAATTCTGGAATTGAGTAATGACTGGTCAGTTTATTCTCCATATTGATCAGTCTGAATTTCATCTATATGATACTTTCATCATCTGATTCATGAACAACTTTGTCCTTCAACAATATTTTATCCTTATCTATGGATACCTCCATCTCATTTCCTACATCATCTTGTAAAGAAGCCTTCATTATTGTGTTTTTAGATCAACAAATCTTTTTGGACTAGGCGATATTTTCCTATCCGTTAGATTTAGCCAGACCATCTCTGATAATCTTGGCCTTGGGCACTAATGGAATGATTTCTCATGAATCCTAAATAGCTTGCCTCCCATAAAAAACACTTCTAAACTTTGCTGATGACTCATCACCTTCTTCTTCATCTCGGCTAGCCTAAATGTTATGAACGAGATTTTTACCATCAGATTCCCAAATTTCCTTCAATAATATTTTCTCCTTATACATGGGTACCTCGATGTAATTTCCCACATCATCTTCTAAAACAACCTTAGACAATGTGTTTTTAGATTGACACGGCCTTTTGAATCTAGCAAGAGTTTCTTCTCCGTCAGGGTCATCCTAGATACCAACCTCAATACCTTTGACCTTCTACAGAGACTACATGCTTTCTTCTACATCCTGAATAACTTGCATCCCATCCAAAATTCTTCTATATTCCTCAAAGTGTTATCATGATATTTTCAACATCTGATTCTTGAACTATTTTTTCATTTGACGAATTTTTACCCTTACCTGTGGACATCTCCACCACACTCCCTAAATTATCTTCTAAATTATCCTTAACTATTGAATTATTAGATCGGTGGGGCCTTCTAAACTTAGCTAGAGTTCATTCTCCATCATGGTCATCCTGAATACCATCCCCAGTGCTTTTTGTACTAAGTGGAGACAAGATGATGCTCTCTACATCCTAATTAACTTGTATGTCATCCACACTTCCTAACTGGGGTAACGAGTGGTCATCTTCTTCTCTGTCCTGAATGTCATCCATGATATTTTCACCATCCTCTTCCACAATATTTTTAACTATTTCAGTAGATCCATCAAAAACCACACCATATTCTTTTGTCACAGACTCCATACCATTGCACTCCAGGCATCCATAGGCTCTGGAAAGTGAGATAAGAAGACCTCTATAATTGTATCCCTAGTCCCTAATTCACTGATACCACTATTATTAATACCATCATTATGTTTCCATTTATTTAAACCTAATACTATTACAATTCAATAAATAGTTTATGGAAAAACAGTTGCGTCCCATGTCTCTCAATGCCACTTTTATGCAAATTAGAAAATCCTCATACAATTCACAGTTTCAAGGTTTCACAACATTGATACTTTACAACAACATGTTTTGAATGGCCTTGACATTCTTGAAGGATACCTAGTTTAAGATCATGCTTTTCTATTCTAGTCGAGAAAAAAAAACCCTATATACCCACCCTATGAATTTTCAGCACAACTAGATCTTTGACCCAAAACCCAAAAGAATTAAAAATAATGATAATAGCATGAACATTTTTTAGTTTTCAGATCCAAAAAACTTAATGTAAGTCTGGAACATGACAAGAAAATATGAATATGAACTCAATTTTTTTCGAGATAAAATCATTGTGATTGCAAAAAGAACAATCTTTAGCAATACAAAGAGTTTAGAAGATTTAAATGGGTTTATACCATGCATTACCAATGAATCAAAGGGTTGGGAAAAATAGGGGAATCATCAATAAATGTAAAGAATATACATGCCCCTATCGACATCCACATCATCATGACATTCCCTCATGTTCCCATATCATCATCCCCATTAGTGGGAATCCCATGCATGGATTCATAAAAGCTTCTCCCAAACCCATTGTTGTAAATTATTCTTGATACCCCTCTCCTCATCTCTTTCCAGACACATTAAGCTCCATCCTATATTTATTTTATTTTAGTTTCAAGAGGATATATTTGAGCAGACCCACATGAAGGGATCACATCCCACCAGCATATTCATGTATCCTATCATTGAGAATGTTGAGGATATTTTACTCCGTGACCTCCCATTAGCGATGTGCTTTATCTACAAGAAGACCAATTGAGCTAACCCTAAATGCTAAGATCCATCCTATATTATTTATAGAACATAAAATTAAGATTTAAATTTCGTCTTTTCTTCAACTTTGTTACATTTTGGGAAAGGGTTATGCAATTAGGTACTGAAATTTCGACCATTAAGTAATGTATTTTCCATTTGGCTTGGCTAATTAATATATTGGCTCAGCTTAGGTTGAAAAGAAATTGGAAAATCTCTTGCCAAAATTAGAACTAGGGTTTCATCTAAGTGGGTTGTGTCCAGTGAAAGATGCATAGATGACCCAACGACCCGTCTAGATCAAATTCTAAAATTTATAAGTGGGCTAGTTAGTTCTATTATTATATTTGGGAATTTGACAACATGAGAATTCAAAATAGGAAAGATATCTTACAGACAATGTGAAAGATGAAAATTATTTTGAGGGAATACATGTTTATTTTAAGGTTGGATACATAAAAGTTTGATTATAACTATTGATTTATATTTGTCGTTAAGCTTCTCAGATGAAGACATTGATATGGGTTTTGCTATAAAAGAACATTGGTATTCTATTGGGGCATGCTAGCAATAGTAAATTGGTAATGGATCTTCTTGCATCCCCAAAAAATTGGTCCCTACAGCCACCTTGGTCCAACCAAACAATCAATTGGAGGGCTTCCATTGGTTTGTTGAACTGGTTCATAGAAAAATTCGAAGAGTAACAGTTAAAGAGGGAAAAATGCATGAGGGGAAAATAAACCAGTGTAACATGAGATTTTTCCTCCAAAGTTGCAAATGCCTTCAAATGTGAATTCACTCGCCTCTTCAGTATTTTCCAAGTTCTGTCTACAAATATTTTGTCCATGGAAAATACCTCCAAATAACCCTCTCAAAACCAAAATAACCCTGAATATTTTTATTAGCACCATAACTCAAATCATCCACTAATCCAATAAAGAAGTGTTTAAGGAAGTATAACCTTTAAACAAATCTATAACAACCTTTGAATCCCCTATCACTTATAATTTTAGATTTTTGAAGTGACACAATTAAGATGACCAAGATAAACAATTGATTCGTATTATCATAGTACTTGCTAAGCAGTCATATTAGTGATTCACATTAGCCATTTTTAGTTGTATTGCTTATTAGCTAGTTGTATATTTTAATCCAGGACTAAAATAGTCATTTATGTTAAACATTTTTAGTTTGGTCACTTAAGACCTTTCATTTTTAGTAGTATTTCACTTGGAAAAGTTGTGGTGACTAATGTTTTTAGTCACCTAGTCACTAATTTATCACTTTCTACTAGTGACTAGATTACTTAATCACATACTTGATCTTATTAACATCATCTCAGGCAAGGAATCCACATCATAAAAGTAGCACAATAGACAACCACATCATTAGACAATAGTAAACTATGGAAACCTCATAGGATGAAAACCAACAAATGTTTAATTTTATCATTAAATTCTCATGAGGGTGTTCACACCTCACTCAATGTCTTATAAGGGAGTGCATCTGTTAACCATTTTGATAAAATATTACAAATAAATATCATTTAAATACAACATACCTATCTAAAATCTATTACAATCATCATGATATCATTTATCCATAATATTCAATCTTTACATATTTGTGGCCTAGTCATTACATCAGTGGACCATCCTGCAGCTCACACTCATCTGCATGGACCATTAGCTATTTACCTGCCACAATGTTAAACATAATCTATCATTTCCACAAGTCATCATCTTTTCCTTCCGATATTGTCATCGACAAACATGGATATCATGATTACATAGAGTATATATCAACCAATAATCAATCTTTAATAACGATTCTTCAACTTTCATGGCATACATGAAATGTAAATAAAATATTGCAACATGCTTCCTTTAACAACGCTGCATATGCATTAGTTATAAGTGTATAACCATCAATGCACGTTTATAAAAAAATACCATATTAACTAGTATTTCAATTCGCATAAGCACACATTCTTTCAAGACAAATCACTACAACCTTCCACAGATTCGTTTAAAGCAACTAACACATTGTGCATGCGAGTTAGATAAACTTGATTGACAAATCTAGCCCTTCATCTATTACTTTCGGTACATGCAAATATGTAAATAAAACTAACATAATAGATACTATTATCGTGCATCCAAATGCAAGTCCCTTTTCCAAAGGATTTTTTCCAAGATATATCTATTTACAAAGTCTATTATACATGCAAATACATGCTCTATTCTAAAAGAAAACTAGAATGCTAGTTATTTTTCCTTGGATACAAATATCTATATTTTTCCAAAGGAAAGGTATTGCATTTATTGCATGTAATTACTTGTTTTCCCTTCCAAGGTCTAACATAATAGTTAATTTTTTCTGCACATAAATTATTGTTTTTCTTCAAAAAGTCTAATACAATAATTATATTCTTTCCATGCATGTTTCTTTTCACATAATCCAACATCATAGGTGTACTTTTCATGGATGCAAATATAATATTTCCTTTGAAGATATTAAACACAATATTTCTATCTTTTGTGCAAGAAAATAACTTATTCCTTTTAAAGAAATATTAAACATAACATTTCTATTTTGTGCATGCAAATAACTTATTTCCTCTTGTTGTAACGGCTACAACCACCCTCCAAAATTTTACCTTATATTCGTTTTGGAGCCTCCCTACCAACCTTTCACTGCAGCATGTATTTCCTTGCCAAGTACACAAGGTCCAGTGTTTTTCTCATAGAATGATAGCCTCTCCATGAGAGCTTGATGCATCCCCCTCATAGGCTATTTCATCAGACTTGGTCCAGCTGTAGGCTGAGAAACGCACTCAAGAAATTGTGCAATTCTAGAGGGAAACCAGCCTTCCCTCCAGAAATTGCCCAATTCTGTCTAGAAGCCCATTGGGCTCCAGAATTGCGCAAATTTGTCTATCATTATTCACTCAAAAAATTGCCCAATTCCTCCCAGTAGGGCTTCTCAGCCCAAAAATTGCACAATTCTGGGCAACAGTCAGCTGCTCTGCCGAGAAATTGTGCAATCCCTTTAGGAAACCAACCCATCTCCCTCCCAAAAATGCACATTTTTTCCTTCCCGGCTGAGCAGACTGTTGTATGTGTAGTTGAGTTGACCGATTCCCTCCAAGACTGAGAAAAATAGATTTGCATGCATGGGTTGCTCCTCCCAAGGCAGCATGCAAATGCATCCCCTGATTCAGGGATCTATTTTTAGCTTCTTGCAATTACATGCAAGGATCATCTCAGAAACCTCCTGCCAAGTGTCACTTTTCTAAGATTTGTGGCATGTGCATCACAACCTCGATCTCATCAAAACTCATCAACTAGACACTGCAGAGCTCATTCCTCTCATTGATCTTATAGCTTTGCATCCGACATTGCATCTATAAGTCATCGACACATTCAACTCAGTTGTCTTGGGGTAAGCCCACTTCTCATTACTTGCATTGCGTTTCTGTCGCTTTTTGTGTTTCGCTTTGAGTGAGTGTTTTCTGATTGATTTTAGTGACTGCTTGTTGTAGTTTGCATGCATACAAGCTTGTACTAGCATTGTTTCAATTTTCATTTGCATCTCACTGTTATCACATGCATGACACTGTTTTTCACAGATGGTCATCATTGTGGCAACTAGCTTCACACACATGCATGCTTTCCCATTTTATGAATCATGCACTTGATATTTGCATGAATGATCATTCACTATCGTTTTCACTCATCTCACCATGCATTTATAATTCTCATGTTTTCAGTTGCTCATCAGCCAGATTGGGTTGCCTTTACCCAGACAGGACCATTCCCGGCTAGCACTGCACATTTCCGAAAGTTAAGGCTCTACCTTTCCTCCATAAATTGCGTAAGTCTAGCTAGGCACTGACCTCCAGACTTGCATTGCACAACTCTTGGAGGTAGTGTCCCGCTGGCCCCAGAAATTGCGCAATGAAATTTGTTGGTAGCATGTCACCACTGAATGAAATTATGCATTGCGTAGTTTCAGTCCTCAGCAAGCTAGGCTGGCCTATGAATTACGCAGTTCCAGCATTCAGTTAGCCTCTGAATAGCCTAGACCATGCCTTGCACAGTTTTGGCAGTCAGTCTCCCAACCTCCCGGTAGAAATTTTGCAACCTTCGTGATCAGTCACATGGGTATGTTGCAAGTCAGTTCTCAAGTTGGTTTTGTTTTCTGACAGAAATATTTCTTGCCATGACTGTTGCTATGCCTCCATGAATCACAAGTGTTTGTTTGTCTTTCGGTAGCACAAGTGCAATGGACTTTAGGAGAGTAGAGTCAAAGGACACCATTCAAAGCACAACAGGGTTTGTAGACAAGCAACTGTCCATGAGCTTTCCTACCTGTGAAGACATCAAGTTTTTGATAGACAAGGACATCAAGATATGACGACAGCAACATCATAGAAAGCAAAACCATGCATAACAGCTGAAGGCAGCACACCAGATGCAAAGAATGCAAGTGGAAGGTTGTTGACAACACAGAGGCAAAACAAAGTTACAAACTCAAGTAGATCCACTTGTGATGAAAGCAACTTTGGGGACTTAGGCTATGAGGTGATGGAATGACACAAAGATCACACGATGACAGAGAACAGAATAGAGAATGATTTTCATGTGCTGAAGAAGAAACTCAATGAAGAATGGGAGCTTCATAAAGGAGAGAATGAGTTGTAGCAGGAACATGTACAACATCGGGCACAACATTCACTCACAGATGAAACTGCACAGGCACGAAGCAAACATGGTGAGCAATGTTGTTAATCATATGCAAGGAAATTCGGGAGCATGCATGTCATTGTGCGCACGCATGCAATCTAACCCATTTGGCACACACTGAGGCAAAGACAAGAAGCAAGTTTGACTAGAGCTGAACATACATTTGATGGTTGATGCGCATGACCACTAGCACACACTGGAAGATCAGCACTGATAGTATGCATCAGTGTGTTGCTAGTTTGGCTACACCCAAGAAGACCACGCAACTACTAGCAGACAAGTTGGATTGAGGATCTGCACCAATGCACTTGAATACAACGGAGATAATAGTTTCCTTCAGCAAGATGTCAGCATGGGGTGCATTCACACCATCACGGACGAGCAAGATTGGCATCAGCTCACCACCTTCACTATCACAAGCATGTCAAAGAGTTGGTCTCATCACAATGGACCGAGTGTCAGTGATGTCTTGCATGGCTTTTGTCACACAGAATAAGTCGATCTTGTGGACAAGATAGACCTTCCTAGAATCTAAAGAAGACCTAATGACAAGCAAACCAACCAGACACTATCTTTCTCTAAATATGCTTTTATGAACAATGGAAAACAAGTGTTTTTAGGGCCTACCTTAGGTCCAACGCAAGTTTGTGGATGCCCTCGCTCCTTCGATCCAAATGAGCTCCTTTGTCTCGAATCTGCAAACACAAACAAGGCAAACAAATTAAATAACACCTGAAAAGCCAATATCATAAAACATATTTAACATGAAAGTCAAGGAGTTCATGAAACAAATAACATGAGATACTTGTTGAGAAAAATGAGTTTGATTGTATTAATTCAAAAGAAGAAGAACTTTACAACCTGTGCCTTAACGCTGTGCAAGCTCCTCCCAGGGTCCAACAAGAAGTCTCCTCTACTTGGACAAGTTTCACTCTCTTCCCAATGAAGCCAAAAAGGTATGTGATATCTCCTCTTAAGCTCAACTAGGAAGTATTGATTTCACCAGCATTTACCCTTAAAAATGTTCATCTTCTAACCTCCTCAGCAACCAGCCCAATGCCTAAATTTATAGTGCAATGGAGGGAGGTTACTAGGTCCTCTTTCAAAGGGATAAAGCCCTCCTTCAAAGGGATAGCTCCTCTCATCAAGGGATTAGCTCCTTCTCTTTTGGGATGCATGAACCACCTCAGAGTGAACAATCCACGTCAAAATTCCTTCTAGAATCCTCTAGAATTAACCCAAAGTGAGTTTTTTAAGATAAAACTTGCGCCTTTTGACTTTCACAGGGGTCCGCACCCACACCTTTAGGGACAGAGCGGGCAGGTCCGCAGTTTTTGTAAACAGAAAGTGCAGGACCGCAGGTAACAATGAGAGAAAGTGCGGAACCAGAGTTTCATTGATTTTCAATGTCTTTCTGCCATTTTCAAAGCTTGACTTGAAGAGCTGAGGTCCGAGACTTGCTTAGGAGGATAGTACAAGTGATGATAGACCCATACTGACTGCAAATAGTCATGGTGACGATATTTTTGTGTAACAGATTGCCCCCTAAAGTGAGAAGTCTGTAGTAGATGAGGATTTCATTTATCATTTAGGAAGAGTGAAGTACTTTATCATTTCGAGGATCATCTTGTGGAGAGCTCGGTTGGAACCTGTAAAAACATTCAATGCAAGATATATATATGAGATCATATCATCGCTGAGGTAGGCATTCCCATACTCAGATCAAAATTGACTAGAAAACTAACTACTGCTCTGATATAGGAATGATCTTGTAAAACATCACAAGTATAGACTCATGTGGACACAGTATGGACGCAACCATCTGTTTATGAATAGTCCATTATATAATGAATACAAAATTCCTCGCAGCCTGGATTGTGGAAACTAGATCCAAGGTCTTCATTTCTACTTCCTGAAACAGTACGATTCTATCCATGCAAATGAATGTGTTGATGTCGAACATGGTAGAAACCACTTGATTACTAGTCAATGATGTAAACTATTAACAAGTGTGAGAAAAACCACCAGTGATGTCAATGGCTCTCAAGATACCCAGTACAATCCATGAGATGCGAATAAATGTGTTAATGTCGAACATGTCACGGAATCCTTTGAGCGAAGGTCAATGATGCAACTTCTCATCAAAGGCAAGAAACCTTCCATTGAGGCATGCAGATCTCAAGGTACTGATGATTTCTAGATCATCTTTCTAGATAATGAGCTAAAGTCGATAGAAAGTGATCCAGCGCAGGCAAGCCCACAACACGAAATCATAGATCAAGTTGAAGAAATTTAGTTGCAAGGACTGACTCAGGGATGGTCAATATGGATGACAGATATTTTGCAGATGAATGGCTTATTGGCAGTGACCTCTTGAACACATAACGACACAAAAGATGCCTTGGTGACAATTGACCCAAAGTTAATACCCAAAAACAGGCTGAAGACTTTCAATGTAGTTTGATCAACTGTTAGGCAAATGATTTCCCAACCCAGGTGAATAAAAGTGTCCTGTTCAAGAGCGGTTACAAAGTATGACAAACAGGCTCATTTTTCTCTCTTTTCCCCCACCATTTATGGCAAGTACCTCTTTATTTTTGACAAGCTTGAGGAGGATAACATTTGCTTGATTATAAGATCATCCTTCGGATGAGTCCAACTTAGTTTAAATTCGAACCCTAAGAAGGAGTGGTTTGTTCCTGTTTGTAATTGAACAGGTCCTTTACTGTGAAATTTTAACGAGTCCAGCATAGGAGAAACTCGGTGTTTTTCAATTTTATAGAGTCTGAAAAAACTTAAGAAGACTCCAGAGTTGACCTTTTTCGTAAATTTGTGTCTCCCAAGCCCGAAAAAGTATAAAATAATACTTGAGAGAACCGCTTGATCTTTTACGACCAAGGAGTACTTTTCGTTATTAGTGCCTTCGACCCAAAAAAGTAAAAAAGCGATCAATGACACGTCGTTTTATAACCAATATCGAATTTGAAACGACAAAAATCTGGCAATCTTTTCATGTTTTTATGGTCGGAAAAGAGCTGTAAGTGGACTGTCTTTTAATTCCGTTTTAACGAGTTTAAAAGAAAAACTCGGCAATCTTTTCATGTTTCAGGAGTCAGAAAAGAGCTTAAAGGTGACTCTAAATGTTTTTTCGTCGAAAATGATAGATTTCGCCTGAATAATCCATTATCCTGAACAAAACGCAAACATTACTCATACCTGTTTGAAATGGATAAAAATGTCGCAAAAATACCTTTTCAAAGTGAAACATAAACAAATTTGGAATTTATTTACTCAAAAACTTATAAAAAGGGCCTTCATCAATTCATTCTTACCGTTTGAGTTTTCGGTGAGAAAATAGTGCTTTTGTTCAGAAAACTTCCTGTGAAGATTGCGGAAAATCCAACCGTTGGAATTGAACGTCGTCTTCTCCAGGTAATCCATATCATCTTACTCTTCATTTTTGACCGTTTCAATTTTTGTTTTAGTCATTCATTTCATTTTTTGGGAGGGTTTTTAGGCTTAAAACTCGCGCGCAGGGGCCCGCGGGTTTACCATTGCTGGCCTGTGGACCCCGACTTTTTCTCCATTTGGAAAAAGTCGGGGCTCCGCACCTTCCATGTAGACAAAGTGCGGTCCCACGCATTGTGTCTAACCCGGAGGGTGCGGTCCCCGTCGCAAGGGTTTTTAACCCAAAAATTCTCAAAATTGGACCAAACAAAATAATTTCTAGCAATTTAATTTATCTTTATACTTGATGCAGAGAGTACGTCATGCTAGATTGGCGTGAATGAGAGCATGAGGACGTGGATGCTGCCGCATGGAATTATCAGCCTTCACTTGATGCTTTGAGGGTGTGCGACTTGTACAAATTCTGGGCCATTCCTGGCATGAGGGCTCAAGTGGATTTCCTACAGTGGTTGGTTGACAGATGGAATATAAAGGACCAATGCTTCTTCATTAGTGGCCACCAGCTCGAAATCAGGCCGGCGGACATATATTTCTTTACTGGTTTGCTCAAGAGAGGCGAAGACTTGACTCTCTTTGGGGCTAGGCTAGGTGGCCAGTCTGTCGATAGCCTCCAGCTAGAGTTTTGCAATAGCCAGGCTAGAGACAAAGGGATAGACATAAAGACGATACCCCATCCTGAACTCATGGTGATTGCGTTTACTGTCACCAGACTTTGCGGGGCTGCCGCATTACATATTGCCACCAGATCCCAGATGCATATGGCAGTTGATTGCTTTCGAGGCACCATCTTCAACTGGTGCGATGCTGTGTTGGCCAATCTGAAATTCCAACTGACCAGGGCCAAAAACGGACAACTAAAGACCTTTGGTTATGGGGCTTTAGTTGTTAGTTTTGGGCTAGAGAGGGTTCCCATGTTGATCCCACAGCACCTTACTATTGGAGCTGGGCTTCCTCGAGAGCCCAAACTGATGCGATGGGTCGCAGTTATGGCCCGTCACCCGGACGAGAGGACAGAGGTTGCTTGATTCAAACCTGAGTATTTCCAATGGTTGGAAAACCAGGCCTTTTCTATTCAGGACTTCCCTTACGCTGGGGTAGATTTTCGTGGTGACCCAGACATGGCTCTTCCACCAGGAGAGCAGTGGGATGACTCAGGTAAAATAATTTTCAACATTTTTCCTATTTTAATTTTTTATTATTTTTGCATCGTCCCAACACTGATAGAAAAAGTTTCAAATGCAGATGTGGGTCCACAGCGACCAACCGCTCTCCGGCCTTACGAGAGGAAACAACCAGTTGCAGCCGCGCCAGCCCCACACGACGAATCAGCAGAGGTTTTGGCCAAGTTGGAGGGTCATCACGAGCGCTTGACAAGAGATATTCCGGAGACCACTATAGATGACATTTCTCGCCGACTTCAGCGCTATGTGATTGGGGTCCCAGGACCTTTTAGGAGGTTCCTTTGCAAGGTGGCCCGTGCAGTGGTTTCTTATCGAGATCATCACCAGTGATAGGATGATCGCCTATTGTGGGGACATATGACATTTTTGTTTTTTGTACTTATCATTTTTGCCGATCATAAGGTGTTTTTCAAGCTATGATCAAGGACGATGTATTTTTTGACACACTCCTATATATATATATCACTATTACCGGCTTAACTTGTAAATCATGTTATGGAATGGTTTTAAATTTACATGTACGATTATTGCAAATGTCTATTTAACATTTGAGAAGAAATTGCATCTGCTAATGTATTTAAAGATCTTGGAATATGCTGATATTCAATATAATCAAATTCACCTTCCAAGAGATGCACTCTCAAAAATAATCTTAATAACACTGGATTTCTAATGGCATACACTCTATTAAGCTGTAATACAACGAGTTCAGAATCTAACCTCACTATCAAACTCCGAATCCCAAATGAAATAGATTCAGATAATAACTCAATCACTGCACTATATTCGGCAATGTTGTCCGTTGTTTGACCGAGGCTTACCCCATGCATAGATACTAACTCGTCAGAGGGCGAATAGATAACCCAAGCTGCGGAAGAAATGTTCCATGTATTACAACAAGCACCATCAGCGAAACCAATGTATGTTTGGAGAGGCATCGACATCTACAATATCAAGAGTAAAACCAAGATAAGTAGGAATAATGACGAAAAAACACTCTCTAAGCTAAGCACACTGTTTAAACTAAAACACACCAGCTAGAAAGAAAAACTATTGTAACTAAAAATCTCCATACCCATTCTTTAAGCATAATACCTCTTTAAGTAAAGATCATTTCTGGGTTTACCCAAAGAGTCCCCGTCAAAGTCTACCAACTCATAGGCCCCTTTCGCTAGATTTCGCTTGACAACATAGGGACCATGCCACATAGGAACGAATTTTCCAATGCCTAATTTATCATTAGCTTGATCGTAAACTAAGACTAGATCTCCTTCCGAAAAATTTCGAGGGGTCACATTTCGATCATACTGAGATTTCATGCATTTCGCGTGAGTCTCGATCGCCAATGCAGCATCATGTCGATTCTCATCTAATTGAGCCAAGTATAACAAACGCTTTTCCTCTTCGGAAGTGGCTGGAAGTAACTCGATGGCCATTTGAAGTGATGGGATTTTGCATTCAATGGGTAACACAGCTTCCGAATAATAGACTAGTTGGAAAGGAGTGAACCCTGTTGATGTTTTTACTGAAGTTCGATACGCCCAAAGCGCTGAAAATAGCATGTTATGCCAATTCGACCGATGAATCCCAATGATTCGTCAGATCATGATAACTAAAACTTTGTTGATGGATTCAACCAGACCATTAGCTTGTGGATAATAAGGAGTTGAACTATCGTGACGAAAACCAATCTAGCCTGTAAGTTCGGTCATCATAACGGTTCGAAAATGATGCCTATGATCAGTGATTATCGCCTGCGGGACACCAAACCTAGCAATTATATGATTGAACACGAAAATTGCAGCTGTCTTGCCGTCTGCCTCAAATGTAGGCATCGCCTCGGCCCACTTGGTAAAATAATCTACCACAAGGATGATATACGCATGCCCCCCGGCCGAGTGAGGGTTACATGTAATAAAATCAATACCCCATTTGGAGAAAGGACCAACGACAATTATAGGGTGGAGAGGAGCAGGTGTAGCATGCATCTTTCGATCAAAAATTTGGCAGTTGTGGCATTTTCGGACCGTTGTAATACAATCTTTAAATAAAGACGGCCAGAAGTAGCCAGCGCACAATATCTTTTGGGTTGTGGCATACCCAGACATATGACCGCCACACGCTCCAGAGTGATAGTCATTTAGAACCCTTTCAGCTTCCTCGTGAGTTAAGCAACGTCGAAAAACAGAGTCCGCCCCACGGTGATAAAGAGTATCTCCAATAATCCTATATTGTTAGGACTGGAATCGAATTTTCTGACGTTCTGACCTTGAAATTTCTAGCCAAAAGGATTGGGTCTGGAGATAAATGATTATATCCCCATACCATGAATCTAAAGTGCTGATTAGAAACAAGGATTCATCCGCAATGGGCTCCTCCGCCATAGTTTCTGTGTCAGCACGCGAGAAGTCACACATTAATTCCGCAAAAACTAAAGATTTCTTAGACTTAGATTTCTCAAATTCCAAGTTGAACTCTTGCAGGATAACAATCCATTTAGAGTACTTGCCCCCTAGCAATTGCTTGGTCAAAATCTAGATCATAGGGTTGCAATCCGAAATTACTGTAGTTTTACGTAGTAAAATGTAGTGATGAAAACGTTGGACAGCTTGAACAACTACCAATGCCAATTTCTCCACATGTGAGTATTTTAGCTCAGTTGGATTTAAAGTTCGACTAAGGTAATATATCACATGTTCAGTTGTGAATTCATCTTCCTGAACTAAGACCATTCCAATGGTGGAATGAGAGGCGGCGAGATACAAGAAGTAATCCTGGTTGTAGTTGGGAGGATGCAATAATGGTGCATGGGTCAACGCGTGTCTAAGTGCATCAAAAGATTTCTGAGCTATCTCATCCCAATAGAATGGAGTATTCTATTTCAATAACCGGGTAAAACCCTTTGTAACCTCGGCGTAGTTAGGAATGAATCGTCGTAAAAAGTTTGTTTTCCCTTGCAAAATTTGGAGTTGGCGAAGACTCGAAGGAAGAGGCAATTTGATGATAGCTTCGACCTTCGAGGGATCGGCGCGAATGCTGGCTTTCGAAACTACAAACCCCAGCAATCGACCCGTTTCTATACAGAAGACACATTTGTGTGGGTTGAACCGAATCCGATAATGCCTACACCTCATAAAGATTTCTCGTAAATGGACGAGGTGATCAGCTCGATGTAATGAATGAGCAGGCAAGTCATCGAGATACGGTTGCACAATGTGCTTGATGTCATGAAACGCATAAGACATGGCCCTTTGAAAAGTTGCTCCGGCATTCTTAAGCCCAAAAGGTAACTTGCAATAAGCAAATGTCCCCCATGGACAAATGAATGCCGTTTTTGGTTGATCGGTAGGTAGAATATTGATTTGATTGTATCCAGAAAAACCATCCATGAAGGAGAATATTTCGCTGCCGGCACAATCATCAATAATTTGATCGATATAGGGAGTTCGGTAATTGTCCTTTGGACAGGCTCGATTAATGTCCCTATAGTCGATGCATATTCTTGTTGTTCCCTGCTTTTTGTTAACCAGAACAATATTCGACACCCAATCCGTTAACGGGATCGGATAAATGAAACCTGCTTTGAGTAATTTTTCAACTTCTACTTTAATTGCAGCAGCTTTTCTTGGGTGAATCTGACGCAAACATTGCCGGACGGGTTTAGCGTTTGGGTAAGTCTTGATCTCATGAACAACAATCGCGGGATCAATTCCTAGCATTTCCTCATAGGACCAAGAAAACACGTCGCGGAATTCTTGAAATAGGGCCTTATATATCTGAATTTCGTCATCTATACACGAGGCACCTATATGAATGTTCTCAACAATTCCGCGCTTAACTGAAATGTCAATAGGAATAGTTCGAGAGATGTTTCCCAAATTTAACTCTAAATCAGGTTGTTTCATTGGATTCTGAGGTTCCTTGACATATTCAGTTGTAAAAATTGATGAGAAATCATTTTCAAAAGGATCATTCTCGGGTAAAAACGAAGATCTGTGATGGAGATCTTCCCGTGGTAAATCATCTACACATAGGATTTCACGAATATGCTCATTAGAGTGAACAAGTTCAGAAAACATGATTAAATCTGAGCTTGATGTGAAAAGTGATTCCTCACGGACCACATTCATGAAGTCAATTTCAGTTGAAGATGGGTCGGTAAATGATTGCACGGCCTCATATGCAATTTCATATGGACTCAAAGGCATGACATCACCAAATAAGTCTATCTCAGATTCAGAAGGAATGATCCAAGGATCATCATAAACAATGGTGTCTGATGTAATCATATGAATAGTTGCAAATGAAGACGATGCGTTGATCAGAGGAAAAGGAAAAGTTCCCAGTAAACCGACATCTTTAACTAGTCCTACTCTAACATCCTTATACGGGATAGTCGTTTTACCGACATGCTGAATACTTTCAGAAGAGGCTGGGTCGGAAGAAAAGTAAGCCAGCTGGTCTATTGTTACGATATTTCCATTATGTGGAAACTTTATTACTCGAAAGACCGATGAAACGATCGCTATCACAGCGTAAGACCAACTTCGACCCAAGAGAAGGTTGTAATCTAGAGGGGCATCAACCACCTCCACATCTAGACTAACGGTTTTTCCTTCAACCCCTATAGAAAAATCCTGTAGAGTGCCAAAAGGATGAAACCCATGGCCATCAAAGGCCTTTAGAATTGTCGGGGATTGATTTAGCGAAGGAGAACCAAGCGATCTCCAACACTGTATCGACATAATGCACGTTGAGGCTCCCTCATCAATTAAGCCCGATGAATAGGCCTGTTTTTGACTATCACTGGAATCTAGAAAGCCATTTGATGAGGAAAACGCGGTGTACTATTTTCTAGATAGAAAATTATTAGGTTCGAGTCCTGAACGTCAATAGCTCCTATAGCTGACAAAAGTAATTTACATTGTGCTGGACATGATTGCAGTACTTTCAAAGCTGACATTGCTGAGGGTGAAACAACTAAATCCTCAACAATGTTATAATTCTGAGCCGCTCTCGCATGTGGATTGAAAGCTGACTTTCGAAGTATACACTTAGCGGGCGGTTTGATTACCAAGTCTGGATTAGGTTTCTCGATCTGTAGTGGATCGGAACTGGGAGCTGAGGTTGATGGATTAGAATGAGAAGATTATTCTTCTCTACCATCAACAAGACTTTTACTACCATAATCTTGCGATCGAGTCGCAATCCGAACATGGGACATCATCAGTATGGGTTCTTCATTGGCACTCGAGGAAGAAACTATCATCTTACTGTCTTGAGCTGGAAAAGGATCCTTCAAAACAACAGGCATTTGGGAACCTTTGACAATCTTCACAACCTCTGCACGATGAGGGAAGTCTCTTGTAAAATGTTCATCGTCACAAATGAGACAAGGATAACGAGGTTTGCGCTTTTCATCATTGGATTCTGATTTTTTATGTTTGTCCTTTGAACTTTTTTCCGTTTTATTCTTCTTCTTTCCTTTCTTCTTTCCACCAGATTTTGATTTGGCTGTAGATGACTCTACAACGTGAATATCAGCAGAAATCTCTGCAGAAGAATCTCCTTTTGGGGAATCAGGCAAGGTTATGATAGGAGAAGAATTCTTGGAAGACTTCTTCTTACTTTTAGTGTTAACCGTGCCAATCATACCTTCGACAGCATGAGATCCCAAAGGAGCTGCAGCGATTTGATTTTGCTTGGGAAGATCGGAGATTTTCTCGTGTAACGTACCTGACTGAGTATAGACCAAGTCAAGGTACTGTGCTTGAGCAATTACCTGCTCCCCAGTAACAACTCCGGCTTTAGCTACATCTTCAATGATCTTTGGCAACAAAGATTTTACAAACCACTCAGCCAAGATCTGATCCGGAATAAACACCTTCACTAAACGTCGTCGACGTCTCCACTCATGAATATGATCTGAAATGTAAGTGGATGTCGATTGTTTTAACGAAGTTAACAATTTCGTGCCATTGTCATATCGGACTGGCAACTGAAAATGAGTTAAAAATGAGGTAGCTAACTGACTAAAATTATAAAAAGTGCCTCGCGGTAACTCAATGTACCACTTGGCCGCGAGACCAATTAGAGTGCACTGGAAAAGTCTAAGATGGATTGAATCATCTGAAATGGAGTTAGACGCACACCAGAGGTGGTAAGTCATCACATGGTTCGACGGGTCCTCTCCTGATTTACCTTCGAACTTAGGAATGTCACTGGGCAACTTATTCGGCATTGGTGGCCAAAACAGAAGATAATTAATGGGATCATTCGTTAGGTGTGACAAGTCAGGTAAGTCCAAAGTTGCGATAAACGGTAACTGACGATTAGGGTCCCTAAAACTCTGGGTCATGAGACCAGCCCTAGGAGGAGGATATCCAGGATAACTAGGAATAGGAATTGCGTTTGGGATATTGTATCCTCCCGAAAAACCAGGATTAACTGGACCGTAATAGAGTTGTTGAGGTTGTTGATAAGTGTACCCAGGGTATGGTTGATACTGATAGACTGGCTACTGCACAGCAGGACCGAAATGGTACTGTCTCTGGTACGGTTGATAAGTAAATTGTGGTTGACTTGTGACAACTGTACTTGAACCAGGTTGTCCTACAGGCATCTGAACCGAAGTTTGAATCGTGGATCCAGAGGGTGGTAAAGATGTCTGAGGAGTAGATAGAGGAACAGTAGAAACCAGAGCTGTCGATACTCTGGAAGTATGTGGGGTAGATTGAACAGATGTTGCGGCAATTTTAGCAGTCGTTTGAGGTGGAGTACGAGGCATACTAGGCCCAGGCTGAGAAACTATCGAAGGTACAGAAGTTTGAATGTTAGACTGGACAGGTTGCTGGGGTGTACCGAAAACTAAAGGTTGTCCAGTTTGAGATGACAACTGTACATTTGGCTGCAACACCTGTTGAGTTTGCGATGGATCCCACACTATATTCATTCCGGGGTACTGACCCATAACAGGTTGAGAATATTGAGGACCATAACCGGGTTGAGGGTAGGATTGATAATTTAAAGGTACATTTCCCATTCCTTGAACATACGTTTGACCGGAGGGTGGTTGGAAACCTTGGTTAGAGTACTGCCCTTGGGGTTGATACCCTTGAGGCACGTACTAATACTGGGGTTGAACTTGAGGAACGTACTATCCCGTAGGTATGTACTGTCCTTGAGGTTGCCCCCCAGATGAAAATTGGGTACCTTGAGGTTGCCCCCTTGGCGATAATTGAGGTTGCCCCCCAGGCGGTAACTGGCCACCTTGAGGTTGAGGATTGGGAATAGAACCTGACATCATGAGAATGTCTTCTACGCTCAACGGCTTAGTACCATTGCTTCCAGTTAATAACCCTTGCTCAATGGGTTGAGGAGATGCTCCCGAAAAAGTACCAGAAAGGGACTGATACCCTGAGGGAACAGAAGGACCGCCGTACAAAAAGGATTCAGGCGATTGAGTAAACATGGACGACTGTCCTGACATATTTAACGGAGGATAATAACCTCTAGGTGTTGGGTGATAAGGAACGCGAGGTGGTGAAAAAATTAACCCTGGGTTTTCTAAGAAATTAGTCAAAGAAAGATACCAAGTACTACTCCTAGGTGGACTATAAAAAATTGATTCACGCTTCCTTAGCTCAATAACAAGTCGATTTTCAGGGATAGGGATGCCTACTTCTTCTTCCGGAGTAGCAAGTTCTTCAATAGCAATAAGTCCAGAAGGAAGATCTTGGGTGATTACTCTTTCTACCCTAGGTGAACCAGGACCACTAGAAGCTGGAGAAACAAACCCCGATGTCGGAGTAGGAGCAAATTCACTTTCAGGCTCGGATATTTCAGGTTCCTCACCTATATCACTAGTAGATGAAAAGCTACCAGTAACTTTGGAAACAGACACTGACTGTGGATAATAATCTGCCACTAACGTTTGAAAATCAGGATGTACTATCAAAGAAGATTCTCCTTCTTCAGGTGACCCAACTCTACTGTCTCTAGGAGTTACGAGGAATTTCAAGCCTTTAAGCTGGCTCAGGACTTCCTCAGGAGGTTGGCCCCGAAGTCTACGGGACTTCCTCAGTAATTCAGCCACGTTTAAAAACTCAGGAGGTTGGCCCTGAAGTCTACGAGACTTCCTTGGTAATTCAGCCACGGTTAAAAACTTTTAACTACTTCACACGCAAACAAAGTAAAATCTCAATGAAAACCACCTAAAGCCTCTAAAGAACCAAACAAATTTGAATCACACGCCTAAAGAATCTAGGAGATAAAACACACACAAACAGTAACTTTCCGTACTGAAGACACTAGTTGGTGATGAAATCCAATGTCGCAGAGTTCAATACAGAAATGGCGGTTGGAACAGTTACCCCGACAAACTGCTTAATGAATAGACTGGCACAAGTTCCTCCACTTAACCATCTCGAGTGAAGAGAACCCCCCAGAAAATCCAAGTGAGTCTAGCCGACATCTGCTCCAGGTATAGTGGGATCTTCCCAACACTGTCACCTCAGGAAGAATCCTAAAGAATATGGCCACTAAGGTTACCAACTGAAACAAATATACCTGGGGGAACAATCTACGATCCGATATGCACGCAAGGGCAGAGTAGCAAGCTCAATCCCCTTGAAGGCTCCTTGACATAATCCAAGTTTTACCAACAAGTGACCCCAGGCTCCTCGACAATGGTTAATCCGAGGTTTACCGTTTTTAATATGTGAATATCTGGCGTCGTTCCCAATGAGGAAGGATTGATTCCCACACTAGTTCAGACACGATCTCATGCTTCTCATTTAAGAGGTGTTTTCCCAGAGCATAAATGCAACAATTGGATTTCTTCCCTACCCCAAGATACAGCTACTTGTTTGTTTTTACTGTCTTGGAGAGTTAATTACTCTCCTACTCCAAGACACTAGCCTAAGCTAAGTTGGTGTATTAAGCCCTAGAAATAAAAATGTTACTAGATGAATTTTACTTTAAGCGTTATTTTTTATTGGTTTTTGTTTAAGTCAAAAGGTGCGGAGATGAAACTCGTGGTATGAAGACTCGACTCAAAATGACTAAAAATGAACCTAAGATGATTTAAACAATATTTTTCTCTTCGATGAACTTCTAACTAAGAAAGAGTTTGAGAATGAAAATACTTTGTAAACACAAATCCTTCTTAAGAAACAAATTAAAAGAAGAGCTTTTGTCCTTTCCAATGCACTCAAAACGAGACAACTAGTTATTTCACAAAAATTTCCCTTTTTCCGTTTCAAAGCACTCAACCACTACAAAAACAAACTTTTTTCCAAAACAGATTTTTCTTTGTTTTTTATAAAACACTCAAAACTATGAAAATGACTAACTTTGAGATCTATAAATTATAAAAACCTATTTGAAGTCAAAGCCTACAAGATGTCTTTTTTAAGGATGTTTTACTTAGATAGATGTGAGCTAAGGACCAATTTATGCAGAATCACAAATCAGTCAAGAACAACCAATTTTGTTTTCTTTTTGAAATTGAAAATCCAAACTTCTAAACACAAGCTTTTCGAAGTTTTGTAAAGAGAAAACTCAAAGCGGATTCCTCAACAAGGGGAGATTTCATAAATGGTCAGACTCATAAGAAGGCTGGTAGACACCAAGGTGATCTGAAGTCCCTACAACTTCTAAGCTCAGAGCCACTACACAACCAAAATGAAAAACAAGCCCAACAAGCAAAACTCCTAGGAGTTTCACCTAAAACCCTAACACTAATGAAATCAACCTAAGGAAAGCTTCTGACAAGTTATATGCAGGTCTAGGCAGTGGATAACAATTTATAAACAAAAACTAAGCTGACTAACAGAGGAAATCTTAGGTTTTTCAAAATTTTAACAGGGTCTGTAGGCCCACAGTTAACACAGGTGCGGTCCCGCTCTCTGCTAAAAGCAGAGGTGCGGATAGGTACGCACTGTGTCAAAAGGCTAGGGTGCGGTCCTCTCCCAAAGCTATGAAAAATGAAAAATAACCCTGGATCTACTAACTCTACCCAATTTTACACACAACAAGCCAAAAACAGAAACAAAAACACAGTTTCTCAGGTCAAAGTAAAAACAAGGAAAACAATCAAGGCAAACAAGTGTTTTTAAGGCCTACCTTAGGTCCAACGCAAGTTTGTGGATGCCCTCACTCCTTCGATCCAAATGAGCTCCTTTGTCGCGAATCTGCAAACACAAACAAAGCAAAGAAATTAAATAGCACCTGAAAGACCAATATCATAAAACATATTTAACATGAAAGTCAAGGAGTTCATGAAACAAATAACATGAAATACTTGTTGAGAAAAATGAGTTTGATTGTATTAATTCAAAAGAAGAAGAACTTTACAACCTGTGCCTTGACGCTGTACAAGCTCCTCCTAGGGTCCAGCAAGAAGTCTCCTCTACTTTGACAAGTTTCACTCTCTTCACAATGAAGCCAAAAAGGTATGTGATCTCTCCTCTTAAGCTCAACTAGGAAGTATTGATTTCACCATCATTTACCCTTAAAAATGTTCAGCTTCTAACCTCCTTAGCAACCAGCCCAATGCCTGAATTTATAGTGCAATGGAGGGAGGTTACTAGGTCCTCTTTTAAAGGGATAAAGCCCTCCTTCAAAGGGATAGCTCCTCTCATGAAGGGATTAGCTCCTTCTCTTTTGGGATGCATGAACCACATCAGAGCGAACAATCCACGTCAGAATTCCTTCTAGAATCCTCTAGAATTAACCCAAAGTGAGTTTTTAAGATAAAACTTGCGCCTTTTGACTTTCATAGGGGTCCGTACCCACACCTTTAGGGATAGAGCGGGCAGGTCCGCAGTTTTTGTAAATAGAAAGTGTGGGACCGCAGGTAACAATGAGAGAAAGTGTAGAACCAGAGTTTCATTGATTTTCAATGTCTTTCTACCATTTTCAAAGCTTGACTTGAAGAGCTGAGGTCTGAGACTTGCTTAGGAGGACAGTACAAGTGATGATAGACCCATACTGACTGCAAATAATCATGGTGATGATATTTTTGTGTAACAACTTTCTAAAGCCATTTTGTCTTAGATGAGAACATGTGCATTGTAATGTAATGTCTTATCAAGTGGAAGTTCAAGTTTCAATAGTTGGATGTAACAGTCATAGAGTAGATGAAGAGTCATGAGGGTAGATAAATTGTCACAATGGGGAATGTCAAGGGTCACCCCACCCTTTGCTATAAATAGAACTTCATAACTCATTGTAAAGTCTTTTGTTCAGCCAAGCTTCTGATAATACTATCTTAGAGAGATCTTGGACAGTATGTAATGAACCTTGGCTTCTCCGCTGCACAGAGCTAGTATATCTCTTTGGAGGAGCACGCGATTATGGTTGTAGCATTCTGTTGTCAAAACTAGTGCATAGACATGGATGTATTATACTACTGGAACTTACACTTGTTAATATAACGGAGCCATCACGTTTCATGCATATGTTGTATTGTATTCTATGCTATCTAGTTTACTCTAAATGATATATGTTTTTGTTTTCTTATGCATACATGTATGGACTATTTTGTATAAGTATGTATGATTTTTTCTAAAATGTGTTGTTGGTTTAAACATCACTTTGGATTTCTTGCTAACTTTCTTTCTATTTTGTGAGACATCTTTGCTTGCGTATTCCATTCAAAGCTACGTACTATTACAGGTTTCCAAGGGGCACACTCACTTCACCCTCAGTGTTTTAAAACCTCTCATGCACCTTCCTTAACTTACTACAACTGTCACACCCTTGCTACCAACAGGGACATCTTACCTGCCTTTGTGTAAAACCACAATCAAGGCATTACCGTACGACCCACTGTTGGGGCTCCTACACCAAACGGTCCGAGGTCTAATTCGGACTTCTTACGAGGGAGATCCCCTTACATGTTGGTGGGTCCAGCACCGTCAACACCTTTAATAAATATCATGAATATTAGTTTTATTTTGTCCATATTTCTCATTAAAAAAATCTAATAAAATAAGCACATATTCCTCTTTAAAGGTCTAATGGTTTTATTTAGGAATCTAATGCATAGGAATCATGTGAGTAAGTTCAAAGAAATAAATAGTCTAACTTTCCACGTATAATTCCATACAATATTTTTTTTAATAAAATAAATCAGTTTCTTTATCTTTTCTCAAGTAAAGCTCACATGCATTCTTTATGAAAAATAACATGACTTCTTAAATGGTTTTGTGCATGAAACATGTGTTATTTATCATAATTGTCATTCCTTCTATACATACAAACACACAGTCTTTCTTGAAAACCAGCATGGGTTCCTTTCTATATGTGCATGATTCATAAGAAATTTTCCAAGAAAATAATCTTGGCTCTTATTGTTTAATGCACAACAAATCATATGTTTTTCTTTCCAAAGAATCAACACAACTAATTTATATTTTACCATGCAGTATAATTAGTCCTAGTTTTACAGTTCTTGTATGAAACAATATCCTTAACTCTAACACAATTAGAACATGCAAACACATGTTTTGTTTTCAAGAATTCCAATGCATAATATCTAGTTTTCTTGCATGCAAACTTATCTTTTCTCTTTCAAGAAATTTGACACAATATAATTCTTTTTCTCTTATGCATACAAATAACATATTTCTTTTCAAGAAATAACAAGCATAATAGTTCTATATTTCTGTATACAAATACATTTCTTTTTTTGCAAGAAATATCGAACATAATAGTTCTATTTTTTTTGCATGAAAATCCATCACAATTAGCTACTCTTTGTGCATGCATATGAATATAGTTGTCTTTTAAGAAAATCAAGCTCAATAGCTGTATATATATATATATATATATATATATATATATATATATATATATATATATAGATATATAAATATATATATATATATATATATAGATATATATATATATATATATATAGATATATATATATATATATGTTCTCTTTTCCAAGAAATTAGTGAAGTAACTCTTGTTACTGCATATGAATACATGTTATTTTCATATAAAATAACTACTTTATCTATGCAAAAATACCACATCCATTTCAAAATCTCACAAATCAAAACACATCTTTTCCAAGAATTCATGTTGCTACATATTTTCCAATGGCCGATTTCTTTCTCACGACTAGCTTCTTCATATCAAATGTGTTTCTTTTCCTCAAAATTTAGGTTGCAATTTTCATGTCATCTTGAAAATGCAACTAATAATGCCATGACATGAGATGTAACTAACTACATAATTATCCTTCCTCTTCAATTACATTACACTCTCGCGCTGTCGATGCTCACTTTCATTTGCCACAATGGCCACGACTGGCATTCTTTAGCCATTTTTATTTAGAGATGAAAGAAACATGCTGAGGAAGAATAAAGGTTCTATTAAGAATAACCACAAAATCTATAGTATGTTTTCTCAAAATAATCATTGTATTCTTTCTCTTTCCAACCTCGGTTCCTTAAGGTTTTCTCTCTTTCACTCTAACTATTTCCCGGGAAGCCACCATAGTAAAAATAAATTTTAAAAAGGCACAAACATACTACCTCTTGTGGATTTCCCCTTCTTTAAAAAAATTTGTACCTTGAAACACTTACAAGCCATATCCTCCCTGCATCACACGTGAATTCTCCTTTTTTCCCTATCTTCCCCTAGAGTAAGATAAATTCAATAGATAGTAAAAAAATAGCTCCAAATGGTTCTTGATTACAACTCTTTCATTAAGTATTAAACATGTAATTAACTAAGAATCATTCGAATGAAAATTGCAAGTGGCAACGATTTACATGGATATTAATTAAGCAATAAGGTGTGGTTGTATTTGTAGAAAAATTTTCTGAGAGGCCCTCATAGGAATATCATACCACTCCAGTATGGGCCTTGCAAAATTTTAAGGTTGTGGGTGGAAATGATTTTGAATTGACCATTCCCCATTTCCTTAGCTTGAACCCAATTTTTAATGTGGACTTGCTTTGGCCATATTTTCCACCTTTGCTGGAGACCTTGTAGGAAGTCAAGAAATTACGCCCAAAAAAATCAATTATGAATACATTGAATAGGTTACAGTGGATTAGATGACAGATACTAAGACAAAGGACACTTTAAAGTAGCACATAAAACTCTACCTGGTTGTCAAAATAATGTATCTTCTTCACTAGTCAAGTAGCTCACCATGAGCCAAATTTAGCAAAATTTTCCCTATATGATGAGGGAAATTGAAACAATGGAGACCATTACTTCATAAGGAGGGAGTACTGATGTAGGTGGATATTAGTGACCACCCACCTTTTCCAATTCTTAATGAATCTCTATCTTCTTGGTAATTTTCTATGATTTTTGGGTCCCAAATTTATGGGTTCATTTCAAATCCCTAAATTATTCCTTTTGACAATTTGCAGGACCAAGGAATTCCATTGCATTCCATGGTCCCTATAAAAATTCGTAGTCATGGGACAATTGTTTCCAATGAAACAAATATTTCATGCAGAAGTTGTATCCCCAGGAAGTTTATATACTAACTAAGCACCTCAAATCTTGCAAAATTTTTGGTGTTTCATCATTGAGGGTTAGGTTTTTGGGCCTCTATGGTTCTCTATTTAAAATTCTATTATTTTTTACTCTTATAATAGCCTTTTGAGAATCCATGTAGCTACCATCTCTCTCTCTTCAAAGATAGCTACCACCATTCCAACTAGTGTGTGTTATATAATATTGTACAATTTTATTTACTAAAAAAAGCCATGGTTTCACCATATGATTCTATTTTTTGTTATATTTTTTTTCTTGTTTCATTTTCTTTATTTCCTTTCATTTCATTCCTTGTACAAGAATTACAATTACGGTAACTTGAAGTTCCATTCATGATTCTTGAGCCTTAATTCCTCAAAGGACATGTGTTTTTATTATGCCTTAATTTTTGGAACCTTCATTTATAGCTCAAGACATAGTTTTCCCCACCAACCATATTTGTTACCATGACACCGATACCTAGTTCTCATTCAAAATCCCTACTTAGATGGTAAGGATATGGTTAATAGGTCATGCGTAGAGGATCATGGTGTGATTCTTGAATTTTGATGCTTATAATCATTCAATATGGTTTAAGGCCTAGATTTCCTCCTTTAAATATATATAGGCCCCAAAGTATCATGCACATAGTATAACAAAATCCCCTAATGCAACCCATATGGTAAGTTGAAGGAGGGGATAAACTTGAGATGTTTTTTGTGGTTGTTTGAGCTCTTATACATAGCCATGTATTCCCAAAATATTACTTTAAGACCCAATCACCACATTTCCTTTGATGACCATGTCAACAACTTCAAGATTCATAAATAGTGCTAAAAATATTCAAATGATTCTCATGTCTCTAATTAGATGACAACAATTCCCTCAACATGTCAGGTGTGGTGGTTCAATTTTTTGGTATAGGAATTTGTGACTTTGAAGAACTGTTTATGACCTATTTCCCAAGCTTCTTTCTCTTAGCATGTATAAAACTATAGAACACATATTTAATTCCCAAATTCTCGAATTCCATTTCTATGTCCACTTGAAGGTGAAGTATTTACACTAGGGAAAAATAATTTAATGGCAAAAACATGCAAGACTTTTTAGGAACACATATACATTATGAAGTATATGTGTTCATCAATAGGAATACACATGCGTTATTAAGAATGTGCACATTTTCTGGAGCACTTGTTCATTGCTTCCATTCCATTTTTTTTGCTAGAGATGACAACTTTAACATGAAAATTTGTTGATTTGGTTTCCTTGGATTTAGGTTTAGAATGAAAAACCTAGTGGTTTTCTCTTATCATGTACTCAATAAAGATATAAATATATGAGATACTAGAAATGATTAAATTTGGGAATACAAAAAATCATACACTAACAAGAATTAACACAATAATGTAAAAAATACCATTCAAGTAAGGTAACACCATGTTTAGTCCTTAAAGAGGGAAACCACTCCACAAGAAATTCTTGCTTACTAGCATTATGATATATTCACTCTATGTCCATTACATTATTTTTACTATCTTTATAATTCAAGTAAACCCCCTATGACCATTCTAGAGATACAATTGTCTAGTACATGGAAACTTCTAGTAGGCCTTCTTACATTTAGTGCTTTTGCACCAGTTCATGGGCCTTATTTACCAGAAATATCCTTCATATAGAGTAATACATAGGAATTTAACTACTATTATTATTACTATTTTAGTACCTCCTACCTAATCTATAATCTTCCATGGATATTTCATTAGATAGTTCGTCGCGATAGATCTGATCAAATTAAGCATAAAATATGGAATCTACACTAATATGGTTTATTTCTTGTTGGATTTATGGATTTGTTAATTATTTTTTATTGTGTATGCATGCAAATTGTGAATATGAAGGAAATAGATAACAATGAAATAAAAATCACAAACCAAAAATAAACATAACATATAACCTAGGAAATCATTTCAAGAGAAAACACAATCGGAAGGTGAGGCTTCTCCACTCTCTTTATCTTAATGGAAAATGGATGAAATTACAAAGAAGTGAGGCTTGTCATCCACACGATTCTATAGTGCAAAAATCCTCTCTATTTTCTCTATTCCTATCCACTCACTTCTACTCTGATCATCTATAGAACAAAATGAATTTGAATAGAATGTAAACCCTTTTCCTCCTAGTTGTTCAATTATAACCCAACCCAATAACATCCTAGTCGTTAAATTAGAATCCTTCAACCCTTAGTTGGAGTTATAGAATGGAATCTTCTAGAGTAGCCTTCATCGTCATCATGACTCTAACACATTTTCCATGCATAAAGGTGGTTGAGATGGCATCCTTTCAAATTATTTTGGTCAAAAAAAGATGATCAACTTCTAAGATGAATAACTTTTGTATATGAACTTTGTTTGAGGCGATTCTTGTCCCATTAGAAGGGTCTCTATCTACAGATTAAAACAGAAAATTTGAGTGCTTTGGCTCCAAATTTTTAACCCCAAAAAAATACTTTTGATTCCTCAAACTACTCCTGGAAGGTTTCAGACCCCAATTTGTCAAATTTGGTCTCATTGGTAAAAATATTCCTATGAGCCATTTCCTCCACTGTTTTCACTCTAAAAAATCAATATGGTTGAAGAAAATATAATGATCTAATACAAATGAATAGGTACCCTTTATTACCCCTATATTTATACTACATAATACATTCCATCTCAATTCAAATGTTTCATCCTCAAAATATGAGAATAAAACACATAATATAATTCGATAAGTAATGAGCATTCATCCATCTTAGTGAAATGGGAATATGGGTTCCAACTACTTGATTTCCTCCTTGGTCTAGAATTCATTTGCTCCTTGCTATGTTAATATGATATCTCCATGCATTGTTGTCATACCTTGACATGCCTCCCAATTGGTTTCCTTTTTAGTGTCATGTTGGTCTATAATACATTTGATAATGCGCATGCTCTTTTCTTGATGACCTTTGTCTTTCCAAGTGGTGCAAGTGGCAATATGCATCAAGTTTAGTGCTTGGTTTTTCTAGCTTCGACTCTTCATCACGGTTCCCCTTTGAGTCATGTGACTCCTTTATTTTCTCATCCAAGTATCTTTTTCATGTTATTTTATATTTTCTTTTAAAGTGGTTTCTTGGGATTTTTTATTTGCTAATAGATATATCATGTAATGTGATTCTATTTTACTTACAACAATTCTTCATAAACTCCTTTTGGAGATTAATATTAACTATAAAGATTGATTTTATCCAAGGTTATCCAAGGTTATCCAAGAATAACATACATATCATTCATATCTATAACATGAAAAATCACAATGCACACACTATTTATCCATGTAAAGTTTCAAATATTTAATGTGTTGAATACTCTTACACTGAACTTGTGTGTTGTGAATATGTTATGTAGTAACTTGTAATCTATTATCCACCTGAATATTGGTGAAGTTATCCTGAGAACTAGAATGACTTTATATTAACAAATATATCCATGAACATTTAATATAGAGTTTCCCCATTAAAATAAGCCCTTTTTTCTTTCTTTATCTCTAATATCACCTATCTAAAAATACATTTTCATAATTTATCTATGTGATAGTACATTCTTATTGCAATGGTTATGTAAATTCTACCAAATGGTCACATATTTAGTAAAACAATTCATTTCACTTTCCATAATGATTGTAGGACTTTATGAAATCTTTAATACTAGGAATATTATATTTTCCAACAAAAGGCATGCTTCCATCAAAACCCAAAAATAGAACTACGGTTTTAAATAAAATCACTTACCTTTCAAGGGAGCTCTTTGAGGCCACCAAATTAAAAAGGTCATAACTATGCCTATACATCTTATATTTTCTATTGCGACTTAAATTATGAAATACAATATCCACTTTACACCTAGGAGTGCTAGTTTGACTAAAATATTACCGCTATAACAAAAGATATATTATTTGCAAATTGCATAACCATTCTTGGAAAATCCTACAATTTCTATTTTTTAAATAAACAATATCTCCACTTCTTAGACTCCATTTTCAATTATTTTCTTTTAAAAAATATTTTATTATTATTAGGAACTCAAAGATCCAACTAGTTTCTTTAAATTTGGTTGGAAAAGTTCATAAATTAATACAAATTTCACTACCCTTTTTTTCATTGAAAATTATGTAGAAAAGGAAAAGAAGTTCTCTCTTTTTTGATTGAGGAAAGGTCCTTGTTACCAAATGTTATGTACTCAATAAATATTTAAATATAGGGTAAAATAAAAACTCTTAAATTTAAGAATACAAATCATATCATTCAATCACAATGAATTAACACAATAATGTCTACGTAGAGAAAACACATGAGGTAGGCCAACACCATATATTATTGCTCATGGAATGAAAATACTTCATAAGAAATATTACTTGCTACAATTTTAATATCTTCACCACAAATCCATTACATTACTCTTGCTCCTTTTGTAGTTCTATCTAGCCTCCTAAAAACATCTCAGAAAAGGAACTTTCTTGTAGATCGAACCTTCTAGTATGCCTTCAGAGGTTTATTATTTTAACACTATTATATGGACTGTATTTACTATAAATGACCTTCATACATACTAATACATATCCACCTAACAATCATTATTCATCTTTGGATTATCCTTAGATGCCTTCCCTTAGTACCCATATTACTCCCCTAGTTATACTATATTGCCAGAAGCACATCAAAACCCCAATTTTCTTGAATAGCTATCAATATCTGGATTCCCTACTCTTCAAATAAGTTTTGCATATACTAAATCAATCTTCCATCAGTGAAACTATACACACACATAGAGTTGACCATGCACATTTTAAATATATATTTAAACTAGTATAATATTCTTTCTAATTTTACTATTTATTTGTCTTAACATATATTAGATCATAAAATGCATTAACAATATGTTTCATTGCTTCAACAATTTTTAAAATAAGTTATATGCTACACTAGTACAAACTATCTAGAATCTAAATTAAACATTTCACTATATTACAAAAGTAATTCCTTATAAAAATGAGAAGACTTACAAATTTTATGATGTATTGATTTTCATATTTGAAAAAAATGTAAATTTAACATTATGAATTTTGAAAATTAATTTGCATAATAACAACGTGTTTTTTTACAATTTTACAATTATTTTAAATGAAATTTGATCATTTAAATACTTAAAATGCATCATCAAAAACCTATACATTATATATTTTATAAAAGATAACATCTAGCTATTAGAAAAAATCAAACATAAGATAATCATATACACACTATATAACTAATAATTATATACTGAGGAATGTGATTCAATTTTATATGGTTCATCCTATATAAATTTTTTATGAAAATAATCACCAGTTCCTTTCCATATTATTACAATTAATTTGTTATGAGAGACTATCGTTAATTTATACCCAACTGTATAGTTAATATAAGATAAAAAATAAATTTAATTCATAAAATTATTTTATTTAAATAATAAAATATACAATAAAATTATAATGGACAGAATTAAAAATGGATAAATATTAAAACTAAATATGTATCAATTTTCGTAAAATATTTATTTAAAAAATATTAATTGATAAAACATAAAAAAGAAAGTTATAATTGATATAATAAATAAATAGAGTTAAAAATATAGATTTATATATTTTTCTTCTCAGTCAGTCCTCTTAATTAAAATATTGAAGTAACTTTAATTTTATAATGATTCAATGTTCTCCTTAAACCGAGTAATGATATATGAATTCAACAAGTAATGATATATTAAACGTCCTTTTACAAGATTTTTAATGAATATTCGTAGTAGAATGCGTGTTTTGAATTCATAATTTTAAAAATTAATATATACATAAATTTAATTGAACAATTTCATATATACATATATTTTATAAACAATATATTTTTCAATTAATCGACAGCATTTAAAGAGATATTTATTAAAAAACAATTAAGGATAAGAAACGTTCTTTGATGTTTCGCGTCTCCCTGTAACTACAATTAATTCCACAGATCCATTTATATTTTTATAAAAGATCATCTTGGTGTTGAGATGTGTAAATTGACATAATCAATTTAACAACAAATGCTTGCGATTAGCGAAGGTTCCTAATAATAATTTGGTAATAAATCAGCGCATTAAGATTTAGGCTTACATAGTTAACCTGTTACAAAAATATTAATTTCAACAAAATTCAGATGGGTCATTTCTCATTTGAAATTGACATGTATTATTTTAAATTTATTAATTCAAAAAATTATTCTTATGATATTTATGGCTTTTTATTATAATATATTAATTTATAGTAATTTAAATTTATTAATTTATTATTATAATATATATTTTTTAAAAACGTTTTTGTGTAAATTTATAAATCTGAGAAAGAAAAGCATTATAATTAATTATATGCATTTATAAATTTAGATGAAGAGTTTGGAGTATGTCTTTAAATCATTTATATTTGTCTAAAAGTTCACCTTTCGAGAAAGTAGAAAAAAGCATAATGGTACAAATTTTTTCATATGTGAAAATCTATTTCTTTACTCATGATTAGAAGAAAATTCCAAATAACATAATTTTATTTAAATAAAAATATTAAAATTAATTTACATTTATATATAATAACCAATAATAATTATCTTATTTATTAATTTGAATACTAAATTATTATAAATTTTTCTATTATTAAAAAATTTAATAAGAAAATTTAAAACCATTACTACCCCAAATTTTCTCTCATAAAAATGAGATAACAGTCAACTCAACCTCGATTATATTATAAACCATTGTACAACTGACTATATTTACAAACCAATGTACAAGTACTTCTATTCAAGATGTAGCAATTTGCAAATTATGTTTGCAAGTTCCAAAAGCACATGGTACAATTTAATTTAAAGAGATTAGGTTTGATGTATTAGTGCAAATTTATTTTATAGTATAATTTAATTTATTATATGTATATATCGATTTATGGTATCTAAGTAGTCTAGTTAACATGTAAGTAATATGTGTAATTTTTTTATACAAAATTCACATCTAATTTTTTTTATCATTACACAATAACAACGTGTTATATGTAATTTTAGAAATTCCAGCATTTAGATACTTAAAACTTACATGAATAAAAACATATATATTATAGATATCATAAAATACGGATCATTATTACAAAAAACCAAACACGAGATAATTACATACACGCTATATAAATAATAATTACATACACTCTATATAAATAATTCAATTTCTTAAAATTCATCCATATATAAATTTATCATGAAAATAATCACCATTACAAGCTAACAAATTGTTCCCTTCGCTATTGTTATTATTAATTTGTTAAAAAAGAACAACATTAAATTATAGTCCTCTCTATAATTAATATTGAAAAAAAAACGGTTAGTTC
Source organism: Pinus tabuliformis (assembly GCA_031772625.1). Taxonomy (NCBI): domain Eukaryota; kingdom Viridiplantae; phylum Streptophyta; class Pinopsida; order Pinales; family Pinaceae; genus Pinus; species Pinus tabuliformis. Next base: position 667,585,831 of record CM062818.1, read on the forward strand.
ATACCATTATTTTATTTAATAGTAACAAATGAAATAAAAATAAAATTATCTTCAATATAGTTAAGAAGGGAAGAATGGACAAATATTAAAACTAAATAGGTATAATTTTGACAAATTATTTATTTATAATATATTAATTAATAAAACTAAAAAAAATTATTATAATAAATAAATAAAATAAAATAAAAATATAGATTTATATATATTTCTTTTGACTTAGTCCTCTTATAGCCGTAATTTTAATTCTGTAATGATTCAAAGTTTTCCTTAAATATATATGAATTGAACACGTAAATATATATAAAATATATTTTTACAAGTTTTTAAATGAATATTCTTATGCGAATATGCGATCAGAATTTAATTAATTAGAATGCGTGTTTTGAATTCGTAATTTTAAAAATAATATATACATAAATATCAAGTTGATTGCTATTTTTAATTTGACAATTTCGAATACATATATTTCACTCTCCCCACATTTAATTAAATATACACACTATAGTTTTAAAAGACTAATAATAATTTATTAATATATAATTTTATAAACAATATATTTTTTAATTCATCTTTTGAATTTAAAGAGATATTTAATTAGAAAATAACAAATTATAAGGATGAGACACGTCCTTTGATGTTTCGGGTGCCCGTGCAATTTACATTTAATTCCACAAATCCATTTTTTTATAACATCTTATTGTGGAGATATGTATAATTCCATAAGTCCATTATTTTTGATGAATATCGTCTTAGTGTGGAGATATTTAAATTAAAATAATCATTTAACAGCAAAGGCTTGGGATTTGAGATGGGTTCTAATAATAGTTTGGTAATAAATCCCTATAATATTTAGGTTTATATAATTAATTTTATTTTTTACAAAAAGCTGAGATTTGAGATGGGTTCTAATAATAGTATGGTAATAAATCCCTATAATATATAGGTTTAGATATTTAATTCTTTTGACAAAAAGGTTTAGTTTACTGAGGTGGAGGATTTGTTTGAATGACTAAAAGTGGTTAAATTTGGGCAAAATAAATTAAGAAATTTTCGTGTTTGAATCATGTTTTTGATAGTGGAAATGGATTCAACACCATCAAAAACCTCTAGGATACCCAAAATTTTAAAGTTTGATAGCTTGAACATAAATTTACAAAAATCTCTCCCAAATTTTATCAAGATATTACCAAAATTTCCATGATTTTCAACACAAAAATTTAGTCTAATTAAAATACTTCTTATAACAATATTAATTTGAACAAAATTCAAATGAGTTATTTCTCATTTCAAATTGATCTGTATTACTTCAAATTTATTAATTCAACCAAAAAAAAAATTATGATATTTAAGGTTCTTTATTAAAATACATCAATTTATAGTAATTTAAATTTATTAATGTAAAATTTTATTATTTTGAAATATTTTTAGGTAAATAATTAAGAAAAGAAAAGCATTATAATTAATCATACACATCTACAAATTTAAATTAAGGGTTTGGAGTATGTCCTAAAACTATTTTTGTTTGGCTAGGAGCTTTTCTTCCATAGACATAAGGAAAGAGCTTAGGTGCCCAAGATCTTCTGAGTGTGAAAGCCACCACCCAAGGTCCTCTCAAGTGTGAAAGACTTCGTGCTTATGAATTACCAAAGGAATAATTCCAGGTGCCATGATTTTCTTTAAATAAGAATGATGAGCCAACCTACTTCTTTTATAGAAACCAATAATAATTATCCCCATTGTTAATTTAACTACTAAATTATCATAAATTTTCCTATTATTATATATATATATAGATACACACGCATTACCATTCCTAAATTTCATTCATACAAATCAAAAGCAAGACAACTCAACCTCAATTATATCATAAATAATTGTACAAGCTAATATATTACAAACCAATGTACAAGTACATCTATTAGAGATGTATTAATTTGCAAATTATGTTTTCAGAAAGACATATCTCTCTCTATATATATATATATAATATAATATAATATAATATAATATTAAGTAAATAAAAATTAATCTTTTAATAATTAGAAGGAAATATATATATATATATATATATATGAGATTAGTTTTAATTAAAATTTTTATAAAATAATAATAATTTGATTTTTTTATATAGTTATTGTATTTTTTTTATTTTCTTTTATGCATTCTATAAATCATTTTATTTTTATTATGGGCTTCACACATATTATTTTAAAATAAAAATAAAAAAAGAAAATTTTCACTAAATAGAAAGGGAACATAAACTAGAATTATCTACCATACTTATAGAACATAAAATCAAAATATATACAATACTTATGGAACATAAGCTAAAATATCCAAAAGGCTTGACACTAGCTACAAACCATTGGAAAATAAAATGGTAGCAGTTATTGAACTCTAAGGAATAAAAGATAGGGTGGAAGAAATAGAAAACAAAAAATAATTAATAGTTGAAGAAAACTGCACTTTTATAGAAGAGATTAAAGAATTAAAATAAAAATTCAACTTTAGTAACATAGAAATTAAATTAAATATGAACCCTATAAAAAGGAAATGAAAAAAACAATAAAAGTAATTAATGAGCAGTGTGAGAGCCATGAATCTTATAATTGTTGGTATAAAAGAGAAGAAATATGAGGACACATTAGAAATAGTAAAAGAACAATTGAATACTAAGTCACAAATTCAAACAACATATTTCACAGGAGCGAAAATGGTGGGAAAGATATTGGAGCATAAACATAGACTAATATGTGTTAAGGTAAGTTGTGTTGACCATATTAGATATACTTTGTAAATATTCAAGCCTAAAATAGCCAAGGATCTTTATAAATGAGGATTTTATCCTAGAACGTCAACCTAAACTAGGAAAAGAGGTTCAAAATGTAAAGGAGGAAGAGGTTGAAAAGGCAAAGAAAGAATAAAAAAGGAAAGAAAATTGGAAATCATTAAAAATAAGAAAGCTAATATTAGAGATAGAGACTAAAATAAGAGTGATAAATGGCATCTAGGAACACTCTGAATCCTCTACTACAACTGTTGTTGTCTTCCATGCCGTAAAGGTTGTACGTTATGTTGCAACCTGAGTGACATTATCTTATTTTATTAGCTGAAACTGGGGGCATGATGAATCTAAGGTCCCCGACATTGATAGATTCATTCTCTAGTCAACCTGGAATAAGAAACGGTTTCATATAGGTTTTGGTGGAATAGATTTTTATATAAAAATAATATTTCTCCTCAACTTTGGCTTCATAAGACTGAACCCCCTCAATTAGTACATTTGGATCGAAATTTCTTACTCTATTGCAAATATAATTTACCTCGCAACTTGTTGTTTTTCTCTTATCAACTCAACCTCATATAAGAAAAATAATCTTGAAAGGAACCGGCACTTTAATACCTTAACAAATATATTCATACTCGAAGGAATTAAACTAATATCCTCTTGTTATGCGACTTCAATGCTATGACCACCAAAAAACAAGCAACTCTCCTAAGTAATAACTCTCCACCTAATCCCCTCATTCTAGAGGAGGAATTTGCATGGACTAGTAGATTCAATTTTTTTTTTGGAAGACATAACTAAGAACTTATTTGGTATCAAGCTAATCAAGCTCTATTGTTCCCAAGACCTAATAATTTCTAATTGAATTAATAAGTTCCCAACCTTTAGCTAGATTACTTGTATTCATGGGCTTGGAAGTAATGTGTATTATGTAATGTTCGATATCCATGTTCTCAACTGTATTGTAAATTTTTACCTCCTAAATGAATACGAGCCTGATTATGATCATAGACCTCTAACCTTAACTCTAAACCTTGACATCCACACTAGTTGCATGTAAGTGAATTGCGAGAGCCAAAGGAAAATTCATTTTGGCAGAAGTAAAATGGATATCTTATTAAAGGATTTAAATAGTGATCTAAATTTCTTAATGTACAATAATAACATCGATCACAACTAACACAATTTTACTACAATCTTTTCCACTACCATAAACAACTTCTTTACCAAGGTCTACTATAAAATGAATAATAGAACATCCAACCCTTGGTATGATAATGAGATTATAAATTACCAAGAAATCAATTAGATATGCCCCTAATGAAACTGTAAATATTGAAAAAATAAATATGTACAAATCTCTTATCAAAAGAAAGAAAAGATCCTATGTAAATAGGAGGCAAGATGATCTTCTCCACCTTTGTAAAGTTTATCCCACAAAATTTTGGAAGAAAATTATTGTTTATAAAATGAAAGAAAATAGTTTGATCCCCTTACAAAACATGGATATCTATATTAAAAGTATATGTGATTCCCCTAATGCCATGCGAACCATCTTGAACACTCCTACAGAGGAGGATATCATCTCTTTGGAAGATTTTGATTTTAAGATTAAGTAATTCACAAAGGAGAAAGCCTGGGACATTGAAGGCTACCAAGCTAAAATTCAAAAAATGGGAAGATATGTTATCATCTCTAAATTACAGAAACTCCTTAATATAACAATGAAACAAGGCTTCCATAAGCCTTCGATGCAAAGACTTCCTTTTCATATCTTTATAAGTGGGGATAAAAACATCCCCTCTAACTAAAAGACCATTATGATTAGTCAAATTTTAGCCAATTTGTATGCACTCATTTTGGAACAAAAGATTATCCTTTGCCTTGAAAACCATGGTAAAAGTGATCAATTGGAAGTATGATTTAGTAGATATCACTCAACAATATATCATCTCCTTACTATTACGATCATTACAGAGGAATGTTGCAATAATAAGATTAATCTATTCATTGTTTTGTTTGTTTTATAAAATATTTTGACATTGTTCTTTGTGATAAGCTATGGAAGAGGATACAAGATATAATGTTTCCTCCTATTCTGAGGGCTACTATTTTTACGCTATACAAAAAATTTATTTCCAAGCTTAGGACCATCGAGGGTTGTAATATCAGAGCTAAGCAATGATGTCCCTTATCCCCTACCCTTTTTGGCATTTACATTGACGAGACAAAAGAATTCTTGGAAGATTCAGGTTGTGATAGGCCGAGGCTCAATCTTATGGTTGTTAATCACCTCCTTTACGTTAACAATATCATTCTTTTAGCTAGGAGCCAAGCCAATATAAACCAACAACTTAGAATCCTCCAAGATTATTGCTTCAATATGGGTATGACTATTAATACATCCAAAAATCAAATGATGTTAATTATCTCTAGAAGATCATCTATGATAATTTCATTTAGGATAATAAATTCTTGGAGAAACTTTCTTCATACAAATATCTAAGAATCAACATTCATCACCAGCTCAATTTTTTCATTATAATGAATGGATAATTGGAGGTTGGAAACCTTATTATGGGCTTGAAAAAAATTGTAGGTTTATAGATATTCAACCATGGAGTAAAAGAAAGCTCCTATTTGAGATGCCCATCAGCCCTATTATTTTATTTGGATGTGAGGTGTCAGGTTGTACTATATCTACATAATCATGGAAGAATATTGAGTTGATCCAAAATAACTTTATAACCAACAACCTCTAGATTAAATGGAATATTTTGTACACTATCATGTTGATTGAAACTAGAATTTTCCCTATTTAAAGCATGGATATGACTATCTATCTCATGTATAAAAAAAAGATGTATGACATGGAAACAAAGAGGTTTCCTAAAATTGCTTCTAACTCTAGCAAAAATCCTCACCTCAGGCTAGAGCGAGGATGACACAAGGATGCCAAATCTTGTGTAGACCACTGGGGGGTAAAGGAGGAGACCAACTCAAAGAATAAGGATAATATTAAAAATATTATTACCTCAAAATTTAAGGATAATTTGAGGGGTGATGAGTTAGAGGGAGCTATGTTGTTATGAGGAGGAGATCAACCCCAATCTTGAAAATTAGACTTATCTTTCTATCTTGACCAATGAAAATAATAAAATGAAATTTGCCAAGATAAGAACTAATTCTCACTAGCTTCAAGGTGGAAACGAGTATTGATCAATTCTCAAAACTCTTTGGTATGAAAGAGATTGAAACCTTTGGAAAACTAAAAGGGTTGATAACGAAAAGTACTTTCTTTTAGACTACCCAACTCTTACTCACATCTGTTCTAATTTTAAAAATATATTCCGTACTACCAACCTTCTTGACTTGTTAACTCAACAAAATTATGGTGATCTAGGAATGCTTCCCTCCCTTATTTTAATTCATATTAATAACATGTTAAAAAACCTCAACAAATCAATTACTTTCTTAAGGGCGGGTAGACCATATTGGTCTTAGTGGATGCTAATCATCATCATCATCTTTAACTATAATAAGAAAAAAACATTCTTACTATCTAATCAGTGGGTTATTGATATTACAACCCAATATAAAAGAGACACTCTCATTATACTTAACTCAAGGAAATAAATTCATAGAATTATATATATATATATATATATATATATATATATATAATTTTTGTGTTTAAATAAAAATTTAAAATTTCTTTCTTTAATTATTAATTTCAAAATAATATTTTTAAAATTTTCAACTTCCTTTTGTATATTTTTTTTGAGTTTTCAACATTTTTATTTTTAGATATTCTTTTCTTATTCTTTTCCCATTTCTTCCATTAACTTACAATTTTACTTTTCAAATTTAATTATTTTAATGGTAATTATTTAAAAATATAAAATAATTAATAAAAAAGACACCATTAATATTATTTTAAGATCTGATTTAAGATACTTACTTTTGATGGCACCTATTCTCAAGACCACAATGTCAGTTAATTAGAAATTTAGACTCAAGAAATAAAATAAAAATTAGAGTAATTTGAAAAATGTTTTGGAAGAGAAAAAAAGACAAACAAACAAAAATGCTTAAAGGAAAATAATTTGATAATTTTTAACTTAGATCCATTTTAACTCTAAATTTATCAAAGCCTAAAGAGATCAATTTTTTTAAAGTGCAAACTTTTCCTCAATTTTCATACTAAAAAAATTACACCTTAAAATTTTTTTGATGCCCTCAATACATAAATCTAAAATTAAAATAAATCTAAACTAATTTCCATTCTAAAATTTAATAAATATATTTTTATTTTTATTTTTAACTTTTTAGTTTCTTTCCTCCCAACCTTTTACTTCGTATTTTCTTCTTGTCCCATTCGTACATCCTTGAAATCATGATTTCCCATCCAAATTTCGTATTTGTCTTCTCTTTTGATATCCTAGAAATACCACCTTAGAAATACATTCATGGAAATATCAGATCACCATCATCATGTTTATTTCCATTCACTAACTTGTATAATGTTAAAAATACTAATAATAAAATATTTACTAAAAACACATGTTTAATATATCGAACATTAAATATTATAAAGTTTTAGTAATTCGCCGTTAAACTCATTCTAACCTTCCCATAAAGCATCCTACGATATTATTTACTTTACACATGGTAGTTTCCAATTAATTTAAATAATTGTTATTTTATAAAAAGGCAATAATGATAAGTTGGCAACCTAAAACGTGTATAGGGTCAAATTGAACCACCTAATTATAACAGCGACGCAGTATTCAAAACCTCTGCAGCATTATATTCGGTATTCCATTTTCGCAACGTCCTCTGGTGTCTCTCTCCAATCGTAACCTTTGAGGACATTGAAGAGATCCATTTCAAAAGTTGATCCCCTTCATTTCATATTTTGAAAATTTTAATATTAAAACTTGTTCATATTAATATGACAATATTTGATAACATTTTTTTTTAATAAAAATGTTTGCGTCTGGAAGAGCTCCATCTTTTCCCACCTACCAAACATAGTTCACACTTAAATCCTTGCAAGAGCAGTAGTAGCAGAAGAAATCTCGACACCTGTGAGTTTCGATCACGGGACCTCTCCACCACATTGAAGCACGCGAGTGTGGGAGCTTCGTGTTTGCCGTCAAAGAGGTTTCTCGGTTCTGTGGTTATACATTCAGATCGTAATGAAAATGTTTGATAATATATTTATATTAATAAATTTTTAATTTTTTATAACTTTTTTCGGTAATCTGATACATTATTATATTAATAATGTTAAACAGGAACCTCGGCGACCAACTTCCTCGCTCACACGGCCATCGTTAGTCTATCTATATTCGCATAAATACAAAATCATTTGCGAGTTTATTTTTTTCTTCTATAAAGAGTTGTAGTTTTTCCCACTTACAAAACATAACTCGCAAGCAGAGCAATAGTAGTAATGGGAATCTCAGATACATCCCTATCTCAACACCTGTGCGTTTTAATCTTGGGACCTCTCCACCGCATTAAAGCACTAGTGTGTGGGAGCTTCATTTTTTTGTGTGGGAGCTTTATTTCTTTTTATTGAAGAGGATTTTGGGTTTTATGGTTATACATTTATATCCCAAATCTGGTGAGGTTTGATAGTGGGACTTCTGATTGTTTAAGGTTTTTTCTGTGCAAGTGGTTTAGAGTTTGAGTTATATCATTTTAATTTTTATTTATTTAATTTAATTTATTTATTTTTTTTATATCAGTGGAGTGGAGGGCATCGTAGAGAATTTAGTTGTTAGGCCTAGTGGTGATGGTGAGAACATTGCTTTCATTGTTGAAGAGGAAGGCTTGCCCATCTCGGTCTACAATCCCATAACAAGTCTCATTATTTATTAGACTCATTTATATGTTAATGTTATGTCTTTAAATAGATTACATTAGAGAATACTACCCTGGGAAAAACTATGAGTTGTCAACTCCGAGTCCAAAAACTTTTGGTAATTTGACCGAGTATAAATGTTTAGACAACCGTTCTTCCATATTGGGCTGCAGAGTCCCTCTCTCTTAAGGAAAAAAATACAATAATTTATAGACAATAAAAGTTAGAAAGTCAAAAAATTAAGCCCCAAGAAATTAGCCGTGCTACCCGTAGCAACACTTTTCAAAACAAGGTTGAAAATCACCACTAAATGTCACCTATTAAAAAACAAGAAATTAGTAACATTCTCTTTAAATTGCTAACTTTTTTCTCTATGGTACATTATACTTGCTCCTTGGTTTCTTGATCCAACATGCAAGGCTCATAAAGTTTTATATTCTCCACGTTTACTATTGAGTAAATGCACATGCATGGGTGTAGAATGAATCTATAGTATTTTCCACCCCCTTTCTCCAATACCTCAAAAGGACTATGCCGTAGTGCCTTGATCTTCTTACCAGTGCCATGTAGTCTTTCCATATTCAAATAAACCAAATTGTCTCTTCCACATTGAATGACTTCTTAGTTTTGTGCTAATTGTGTTGGGCATTGTACTATTTCTGATGATTTCTTTAAAGCATTTTATACTTGCAAATGGATTTTCCTATTATTTTTAAAACATGTCTCCTCTTTTAATGATTGGCTTGTGACATTATCCCTCACTGCTCCTTAATTTGTATATATAACATCTAAGGGTTAAGGAAAAAAATATCCAATGCAACTTGCAAAACAAGACTTCGTAGTCGAAGGATGGATTTTTCTGTTACAAGAGTAATGAGTATACATCATATTTTTATTCTAGATCTTTGGTTTTTTTTTATTGTAACCGTTGAAAAGATAAACCACGTGATATTCACTAATTTTATCAATACTTTTGTCTACCCATTTTTCTATGCATGAAATATTGTATATCTCTTCAACTCATTGCATTTATCTATTCTAAAAGTATAGTTCAAAAGGAATAGATAAATCATGTAACCCTATCTAAGAAGATGTTCCTCCACATCCCAAAGTGGAACCAAACATTTTCCAAACATTAGAGAAATTTTGAGGTAAAAAATGGGCCTCAAGACAAAAATGTACGACAAAAATAAAATTTATAAGAACCAATCAGATTCAAGATGATGATGTCAATCATGGAGGATGATTCACCATTTTTGGAGCAAAAAAGTAAAAATATTTAAAAATATATATATTTTTTGAACTCGTATTTTCAACTTATCTCCCTACAACTTTACTCAAATTTCTAGCAGGAGCAGTTGCAGGATGCAGAATTTAATTCCTCATCTAAGGAGTACCCATGTTTCATACTTTTGATGGACTGTGCTAAAAAAAATAAAAAAATAAAAATAAAAATGTGATTCCAATAATGTATTTTCATGTTTTTCTCATTTTTCATGTACTAGGGTCCATCGAAAGTATGCAACATGGATACTCTTTGGATGAACAACTAAATTCCGCATCCACTTGAGTAAAAACATAGGTAGATAAGTTGAAAATACAAGTTTAAAAATTAGGTTTTTTTTCCTTTTAAAATTTGATGTTGTAATCTAATCTTATTTTATTTTTTCCACTATTATTTTATAATATTCCTTCGGAGACCCATTTTATACCTCAAAATTTCTCTAATGAAGACGTTTACTATTTCTCATGACCTTCTCTTTTCCAAGTGGTGCATGTGGCAATATGCATCAACTTTATTGCTTGGTTTATCTGAATTTGACTCTTCAACATGGCTCCCCTTTGAGTCATGTGACTTCTTTATTTTCTCCTCCAAGTACCTTTTTCCATCTTCTCTTATAGTTTCTTTTTCATGTGGCTTTTGGGGATTTCTAATTCACTAATAGATATCATGCAATGTAATTCTGTTTTACTTATAACAATTCTTCGTAAAATCCTTTTGTAGATTAACATTAATTATATTGATTGATACTATCCAAGGTTATCCAAGAATAACATACATATCACTCATATCTGTAACATAAAAAATCACAATGCATAGGCTATTTATCCATGTCAAGTTCCAAATATTTAATGTGTTGAATACTCTTACCCTGAACTTGTGTGTTGTGAATATGTTAGGTAGTAACCTATAATCTATTATCCAACTGAATATTGGTGAAGTTATATTGACAACTAGAATGACTTTATATTAACGCATATATCCATAATCATGTAATATAGAGTTTCCCATTAAAATAAGCGATTTTTTCTTTCTTTATCTCTAACAACACCTATCTAAAAATACATTTTCATAATTTCTCTATGTGATAGTACAGTCATATTGCAATGGTTATGTAAATTCCACTGAATGGTTACATCTTTAATAAAAAAATTCACTTCTATTTCCATAATGATTGTAGGATTTTATGAAATCCTTGATACTCGGACTATTATATCTTCCAAAAAAAGACATGCTTCCATTAAAACCCAAAAATATTATGTTTTTAAATAAAATCACTTACCTAAGGGAGCTGTTTGAGGCTAGCAAATTAAAAAGGTCATAACTATGCCTATACATCTTACATTTTCTATTGTGACCACAATTATGAAATACCATATCCACTTTACACCTACAAGTGCTGGTTTGGCCAAAATTTTACTACTATAACAAAAGATATATTATTTGCAAATTGCATAACCATTCTTGGAAAATCCTACAATTTCTAATTTGCAAATAAATAATGTCTCCACTTCTTAGACTCCATTTTCAATTATTTTCTTTTAAAAAGACAATTTCTTTTTTTTTTAGGAACTCAAAGATCCAACTAGTTTTCTTTAAATTGTGGTTAGAAAGGTTCATAAATTAATATACATTTCACTACCATTTTTTTCATTGAAAAATCTACAGAAAAGGAAAAAAGTTTTTCGTTTTTTTTATTGAGGAAAGATCTTCATTACCGAATGTTATGTAGTCAATAAATATTTAAATATAGGATAAAAAAAAACTCCTAAATTTAAGAATACAAATATTATCATACAGTCACAAGAATTAACACAATAATGTCTACGTAGAGAAATTACATGAGGTAGGACAACACCATATATTATTCCTTATGGAATGAAAATACCTGATAAGAAATCTCACTTGCTACAATTTTAATATCTTCACCACATATCCATTACATTGCACTCGCTCCTTTTATAATTTTATCTAGTCTCCTAAAAACATCTCAAAAAATGAACTTTCTTGTAGATGGAACCTTCTAGTATGCCTTCTCACATTTATTATTTTCACACTATTATATGGACCTTATTTACAATAAACTACATCTATACATACTAATACATATCCATCAATAAATTATTATTCATCTTTGGATTATCCATAGATGCCTTCCTGGTACCCATATTACTCCCTAGTTATACTATATTGCCAAATACATCAAAACCTCTATTTTCTTGAATATCTATCAATATGTCGATTCTCTACCTTTCAAATAAGTTTTGCATAGACTAAATAAATCTTCCATCAATGAAACTATGCACACATATAGAGTTGACTGTGCACATTTAAAATATATATTTAAACTTATATATTATTCTTACTATTTTTAATATTATTGTTCCTAACGTATACTCGATCATAAAATGCATACGTCTTGTACTTTTAATGGTATGTTTAATCACTTCAACAATTTTTAAAATAAGTTACACTGGTACAAACTATCTAGAATTTAAATTAAACATAAATTTAATCATATATTGACTTTCATATTTGAAAAAAATTTAAACTCAACATTATAAATTTTGAAAATTAGTTTTTCATAATAACAATGTGTTTTCTATAATTTTAGTATTATTTTTAAATGAAATTCCATCATTTAGATACTGAACATACATCAAGAGAAGCATATGCATTATATATTTCATAAAAGATAACATCTAGCTATTAGAAAAATTAATGAAATAATCACATCCACACTATATAAATAATATATAAATAATAATTATATATTTTGAAATGTAATTCAATTTATATAACTCATCCCATATAAATTTATTACTAGAGTAATCACCCTTACAGGTTAACAAATGATTCCCTTCCATATTACTACCAGTATTTTCATATAAAAAACTATCATTAACTATGAAAGGGAACCATAGTAACAATGAAAATGGTTCCCTCCCAGACATGTATAATTAATATAATATAAAAGAAAAAATGTTAATTCTAAAATTATTTTATTCAAATAATAATATGTTATATTGGATAGAGTTAAAAATGGATAAATACTAAAACTAAATATGTATCAATTTTCCTAAAATATTTATTTATAAAATATTCATTTATAAAAACTAAGAAGAAAGTTATAATTGTTATAATAAATAAATAAAAACAGTAAAAAAATATAGATTTATATAATGATTCAATGTATTTGTTAAACCAAGTATCCGTACACGATATGAATTCGACCAGTAACGATATATTAAATATCCTTTTACAAGTTTTTTTAATGAATATTCTTATTCGAATATGTGATGATAATTTAATTAATTAGAACGCGTGTTTTGAATTCATAATTTAAAAAAATAATATATACGTAAATTTAATTTAATAATTTCATATATACATATATTCCACTCTCGAGAAATTTAATTAAATATACAATATAGCTTTCAAAGACAAATAATAATTTATTAATACATAATTTTATAAACAATATATTTTTCAATTAATCGATTGCATTTAAAGAGATATTTATTAAAAAAATAACTATTTATAACGATAAGAAACGTTCTTTGATGTTTCGGGCCTCCGGGTAACTACAATTAATTCCACAAATCCATTTATCTCTTTATAAAAGATCATATTGGTGTGCAGATATGTAAATTGAAATAATCAATTTAACAACAAATGGTTGGGATTAGAGACAGTTTCTAATAATAATTTGGTAATAAATCAGCGCATTAAGATTTAGGCTTACAGACTTATCCTGTTACAAAAATATTAATTTCAACAAAATTCAAATGAGTCATTTCTCATTTGAAATTGACATGTATTATTTTAAATTTATTAATTCAATAAATTATTCTTATGATATTTAAGGCTTTATCATTATAATATATTAATTTACAGTAGTTTAAATATATTAATGAAAAAATTTATTATTATAATATTTATTTGTTTAAAATGTTTGTTTAAAAGCATTATAATTAATTATATGTATTTATAAATTTAGATTAAAGGTTTAGAGTATGTCTTTACATTAGTTTTATTGATCTAAGGGCTCATTTAAAGAAAGAGTATAATGGCCCGAGATCCTTTGGATGTGAAAAATTACCTCTTTACTGATTATTGAACCTAATTCCAATTAATATATATATTATAATTATAATAATAATAATAATAATTTCAATTAATATATATATTAAACAATAGTAATAAAATAAGCTTAAATTTATATATAACAATAAATAATAATTATCTCATTTGTTAATTTAACTACTCAATTATTATAAATTTTTCTACTATTGAAAATTTTAATAAATAAATTTAAAACCATTACTACCCTAAAATTTGTCTCATAAAAATGAGATAACAATCAACTTAACCTCGATTATATTAGAAACCATTGTACAACCGACTATATTTACAAACCATTGTACAAGTACTTCTATTCAAGGTGCAGCAATTTGCAAATTATGTTTTCAAGTTCTAAAAGCACATGGTACAATTTAATATTCCACTCATGAAAATGAGAAAACAAGAAAATCAACCTCGATTATATTAGAAATCATTTTACAAACGACTAACCAATATACAATATTTCTATTCAAGATACATCAATTTGCAAATTATGTTTTCAAGTACCAAAAGCACATGGTTTAAAGAGATTTAGGTTTCAAGTACTGGTACAAATTTATTTTATAGTATAATTTAATTTATTACACGTATACATTGACTTACGGTATAAAGTGGTGTCATTAATCTATAAGCAATATGTGTAATTTTTTCTACAGAAAATTTAGATATTATATAACAATGTTATTATAATTAAAAATATAAATATAAATAATGTTGTTAATTAAAAAGAAAAATAAATTTATATTTGAATGGTTTTAATTAAAAATATTACAAAATAACAATAATTTGAGTTTTATTATGTTTAGTAGATTTGTTAATGTTTTTTTTATGTGTATTTTATTACATTTCAACTTCCATATCAATTTTTATTATTGTATAAAGTGGTGTAATTTATACATAAGTAATATGTATAATTCTTTGCGTACAAAATTTGGACCTAATTCTTTCGATCTTTTATAATTATAATTATAATTATAATTATAATTCTATATATATATATATATATATATATAACAATGTCGTTATAATGTAAAGGAAAAATAAATTTATATTTGAATAGTTTTAATTAAAAATATTATAAAATAACAATAATTTGAATTTTACTATGGTGATTAGATTTGTTAATTTTTTTAGGTGCATTTTATTATACATTTTATTTTCAATATTGACTTCACATATATTCTTTTAAAATAAAAATAAAATATTGACTAAATAGAAAGGGAACATAAACTAGAATTATCTACAATACTTACAGAGCATAAACTCAAATTATCTATAATTCTTATGGAACATAATCTAGAAATATCTACAAAGCTTGATAATAGCTACAAATCGTTAGAAAATAAAATGGTTGCATCATTGAACTCCAAGGAATAAAAGATATGGTGGATGAAATATAAAGTAAAAAACAATTAATGGTTGAAAAAAATACATTTTGAGAGACGAGATTAAACAATTGAAAGAAAAAATCAATAATAATTTGGTATTAAGTATCATAAAAAGAAAATTAGATATGAAACCCATGAATGAGGAAATGAAAAAACTAATAGAAGTAAATCATGAGTACCATGAGAGCCATGAACCTTATCATTGTTGGTATAAATGAGAAGAAAGGTGAGGAAACATTAGAAATAATAGAACAACAATTGAAAAATAATTCAGAAATTCAAACAACGTATCTCATAGAAGCGAAAATAGTTGGAAAGGTACTCAAGCATAAACATAGACTAATACATGTTAAGGTAAGTTGTAATGGCCATATTAGATATAGTTAGTAAATCTCCAAGCCTAAAAGGGCCAGAAATCCTTTTAAATGAGGATCTTATCCTAGAAGATCAAGCTAAACCAGCGAAAGAGGTTCAAAAGGTAAATGAGGAAAGAAAGGAAGGAAAATTGGCAACTATTAAAAATAAGAAAGTTATTATTAGAGATAGAGATGAAAAAAAGAGTGATAAATGGGATCTTGGAACACTGTGGATGCTCTTCTAGAATTGTTGTCGTCTTCCATTGCGTAAAGGTCATATGTTAAGTTTCATTATGATTGGCTTTGAACTTATTTTGTTAGTTGAAATTGGGAGCATGATGAAATGCAAGTCCTCGACATTATTGGATTCATTCCTTGGTCAACTTGGAACAATAAATCATGTCATATAAGATTTGGTGGAATAACGTTTTATATAAAAAATAATATTTCTCCTCACATTTGGCTTCATAAGATCAACCCCCTCAATCGGTACATTTGGATCGAAATTTCTAACTAAAGCCAATAAGGTTTACCTCACAACTTGCTATTTTCTTCCTATCAACTCAGGCTCCTATAAGAAAATAGATATTGATAAGAATTGTCCATTCAATACCTTAAAGCAAGGTATTCATAGTCTAAGAAATGACGGTAATGTACTCTTGTTAGTGGACTTCAATGCTATAACTGCTATCAACCAAGCCACTCTCCTAAGTAATAACTCCGCCTAATCCCCTCTCGCTAGTGCAGTTATTTAACTTAGCTAGTAGATTCAAAAGAAATTATGAAGACATAACAGAGAACTTATTTGGTATGAAGCAAATCAAGCTGAATAGTTCCCAAGAACTAATAATTTGTAGTGGAATTAATAAGTGGCCAACCTCTGTCAAGATGACTTGTATTCATGGGCTTGGAAGTAATGTTGTTTATTATGTAATATATGGTATCCATGTTCTCAAATATACTACAATTTTTTACCTCCTAAATGAATACAAGCCCGATCCTGACCGTAGACCTCTAACCTTAACTTTAAACCTTGACATCCACACCAGTCACATGCAAGTGAATTGTGAGAGTGCAAGATGCATTAATTTTGAAATAAGTAAAATGGATCTCTTCTTAAAGGATTTAAATAGTCATTTAGGTTTCTTATTGTACAATGTGAACATCGATCACATCTACCACAATTTTACTACAACCCTTTCCACTACCATTAACAAGTTATTTACCGAGCTCTCTTATAGAAAGAATAATATAACTTCTAACACTTCATATGATAATGATTGTAAAATTATCAATAAATAAATTAGATATGGTCCTAATGAAACAATAAAGCTTGAAAAAATAAAAATGTAAAAATAAAATATCAAAAGAAAGAAAATATCATATGTAAACAAGAGGCAAGAGCATCTTCTTCACCTTTGTAAAGTTAAGCCCACAAAATTTTGGACAAAAATTTTTGTTTGTAAAATCAAAGGAAATAATTTGATCCCCTTAAATATTTGGGATATCTATATCAAGAATCTATATAATTCCCCTCACGCCATGGATATCACTTTGAACACTTCTATAGACGAGGATATCTTCTCTTTGGAGGAAAATTCTTATTTGTAAGATGAAAGGAAATAATTTGATCCCCTTAAATATTTGGGATATCTATATTAAGAATCTATATGATTCCCCTTATGCCATGGACACCACATTGAACACTTCTATAGAGGAGGATATCTTCTCTTTGGAATATTTTGATTTTAAGATTAAGATATCCATTAATGGGAAAGCTTAGGATATTGAAGGCTACTAGGCTAAAATTCTCAAAATGGGAATATATGTCCTCATCCATGATATTCAAAAACTCCTCAATCTAACACTGAAACAAGGCTTCCATAAGCCTTGGATGCAAATCATTATTGTGTATATCTTTGAATTTGGGGATAAAAGAATTCCCTCTAAGTACAAGACAATTATGATTAGCCACATTTTATCCAAGTTGTAGGAACTCATTTTGGAAGGGAAGATTAGCCTTTGTCTTGAAAAACATGCTAAAAGTGCTAAATGACAAGCTAGATTTAGGAGATATCACTCAACTATGTATCATGTTGTTAGTTGTGGGATTATTGCAGAGGAATATCATGATAATAAAATTGATCTATTCTATTTTTTTATTGGATTTATAAAATATTTTCACACTGTTCCTTGGGATAAGCTATGGAAGAGGCTAAAAGAGATAATGGTTCCTCTTGAACTAAGGGCTACTATGATTAGGTTGTAAAAAAAAATTATTTCGAACCTTAGAATCATCAAGGGATGATCAAAATAAATTACATGAAATATCATATTTAATCAATGGTGCTCCTTATCACCTACCATTTTTTTCATTTACATTGATAAGATAGAAGAATGTTTGGAAATTGTAGGTTGTGATAGACCCACGTTGGAAAAAATTATGGAAGGGTAGAGACCTTGGGTTTGGGCACATGGGCCAACAAATGGTCCACTATAGTCTAGCATAATGCTCACATTTTTCACCTTACACAAAGAGATTAGGGCATCTCACCCAATGCATACCCCGACCTTACTTAGTTAAAGGATTGGGACCATGCATACGAAGGAGTCGTACAAAGGCTAACATTTCCATTTAAATTTGAAATGCGATATCATATGTATAACTATAACGAAAGACAACAAAAAAAGCATTAAAAGTAACATAGAGTATACACATGCATTCATAAATTAAATTTTAAAAGGGATCCATAAAAGAAACACATGCAAGGCCACAAACATCCTTGCATCTTATTTCAATAGCTTCAACCATTAGTACATCATTGCATTCAAGCTTTGAGGCCTTTTTGATAGAAACAGTAAATTGCAACATAACTAATTCAAGATAAGGTAAACACAAAATCATGCTAAACCCAATAGGCTCAAAGGAAACATTTTGATACACAAGATTTTTCTCCCTCCCATTTTTTCTTTTCCTTCAGCTTCTATGCACTCCACTCATCTAAACTATTGGTTTGATCCTCGCATGCCCCACCCTTTCTTTCTCAGTTTTTTCTATTGCTTGATTGTGACTAGTTACTCTATTATTAATGGTTGTTTTGGCTCTGCTACAACTGCATGCGTCCCTATTTTCGTTGGAAAACCTTCCGCAACTAGTAGAAGTGAGTGCTGATTTCAACTATTGGTTTAGTTGATCTTGTAGTTAGGACAACATTCCATTGAGTTTTTTCTTCTTCAAGATTTGTTGTAGTTTCTGGAAGTGGAATTGTGCAAGTAGTTTAAGGTCATGGAGTAGAGCTTCTGTGGCATGTGATTCGTCCTCACTTTGTTGGATTTATTTTTTGAGGATGCCACTCTATTAAAAAGACTCATTTTTTTGGTTGAGGTCTGAGGGTGTCAAGACTTCATTCAAAAATTGATTAGCCTATTGGTGCATAACATCTAATCGTTGCTTATTATTTACAAGGAACCCTGACCAGTCAAAAAATTGATCAAAGAGTCCTTTAGCTTCTCCCGTAACCTATTGAATAGAGGCTTTCAGACAAGCCAAGTTAGTGATATTCTGGTCAATGTCACTACCATAATGGGTTAGTGGATAAGGGATCACCATTTGGTGGCGAAAATAGTTCATTGAAGCTCTTTTTTTGCTCAGAAAACATTAGTTTATGCAATTTGGATATGATCATAGCAAAGTGAAAGAGTGCAAGATGAAAAGTGTTTTGTTTCATTTGGCACTATCTTAGCAATTGTGGGCCAAAGGTCCTAGAAATTTCTCTGATTTCATTAATTTGTTGTTTTGGCTCCTAATTATCCTAGAGAAGTTGATATCGCTAAGATGTTATAGAAATAAGTTTTTGTTCTTGTTTCTCATGCTCCATTGTCAAATTGTTGTGTTGCACCTCTACTTGGCATGTATCGAGTTGAATAAAAGTAAACAAATGATAATATGATCAACTTTGGAGGTCATCTAGTGTTAGTGTTGATTTCAACTATTGGTTTAGTTGATCTTGTAGTCAGGACAACATTCCATTGAGTTTTTTCTTCTTCAAGATCTGTTGTAGTTTCTAGAAGTGGAATTGTGCAAGAAGTTTAAGGTCATGGAGTAGAGTTTTTGTGGCATGTGATTCGTCCTCAATTTGCTGGATCTATTTTTTGAGGATGCCACTATGTGAAAAAGGCTCCTTTTTTTGGTTGAGGTCTGAGGGTGTCAAGTCTTCATTCAAAAATTGATTAGCCTATTGGTGCATAACATCTAATGGTCTCTTATTATTTACAAGAACCCCGACCAGTCACAAAATTGAGCAAATATTCCTTTAGCTCCTCTCGTAGCCTGTTGAACAGAGGTTTTCAAACAAGCCAAGTTAGTGATATTCTGGTAAATGTCACTACCATAATGGGTTAGTGGATAAGGGATCACCATTTGGTGGTGAAAATAGTTCATTGAAGCTCTTTTTTTGCTCAGAAATTGTTAGTTTATGCAGTTTGGATATGATCATAGCAAAGTGAAAGAGTGAAAGATGAAAAGTGTTTTGTTTCATTTGGCACTATCTTAGCAATTGTGGGCCAAAGGTCCTGGAACTTTCTCTGATTTCATTAATTTGTTGTTTTAGCTCCTAATTCTCCTAGAGAAGTTGATCTCGCTAAGATGTTATAGAAATACGTTTTTGTTCTTGTTTCTCATGCTCCATTGTCAAATTGTTGTGTTACGCCTCTACTTGGCGTGTATCGAGTTGAATAAAAGTAAACAAATGATAATATGATCAACTTTGGAGGTCATCTGGTGTCAGAGTAGTAGGTGGATGATACTGGCTTTGTAGTGGTTGGGTTCTAGAAACTGATTTCTCGAATTTCCCTTTGGGTGAAGTCTCTTGATCCAGGGTCTCGACATTGTGCGTAGTGGTATGGTCTAGAATAGAATACAGTGGTGAAAGGGAGGTGGGTTTGGACGTTATAGGAAAGGTTTGTATGAATTTTGTGCCCTAGGTAACAAAGTTGATAGGTTGGCCAGTTGTCTTTTCTGGGCCTGATGCTAGTAGAAAATATAAGATTTATGTATTAACCGACTTTGTGTTTGTAAGATGAAAAACGAATGCATTTTTGGTAGTGTTATAGATGGACTAGATTACAAATTCTACTTCCATTTTAGTTTCAACTCCAAGAATATTGCCAGACGAAGGAATGTCTGAAATAGTGCTGGAGGACGAGGTGTTAGAGGGTGATGGGTTGTGTGATTCTAGTGACACATTGCAGGTGGACGTCAAGTTTTCCTCAAGGATTGGTGTGCTGGTGTGGGGAAGTGGTTCCTCATTGGTGATACCGATGACCTCGGCATAGGTAACTATAACCGATTTCCTATGCATAGGTAACTATAATCGATTTCCTGGGCATATGTAACTATAATCAATTTCCTGGGAAGTGATGGTGGTCTAGTAGAAATCGGCTAAGTATCTTGGAGGTGGGTTAGGTATTAGAGTGGGTGGCCATGGAGGGAAGTGAGACAATGACTAGGTTTAAAGAAAAAATCTTTATGGGACTAACATTAAGAATTTAGAGAACAATGGCACGAGACTTGATGATGACCTGAGACTCTCCATTGTATTGTAGACTGACATCATTGTTGTCACAAACTTCTTGAAGACTAGATTGGGTGTCTCCTCCACCTCTCTCTTCTAGGAGGCAAAATGGGTCTCACCAGGAAGTAGCCTAGACAACATCCCTTCGAAATAATATGATATCTTTCCCTCCCAAACTTCTCCAATAACTCTAGGCCATGACATGACTTCATTGTGGAATGCCTCTTTCGAGAGTCTATAAGGCTGAGTGCGCATCTGGAACATGTCCAGATTGACACATTTAGGGAAAATCTAGGTGATTCCATGGTAAACACCAAACCATATTGCATGTGAATATTCATCTAGAAGCGACATGGGATTTTGGGGTTGTCTTTGGTGACAAATAACATCCTTTCACAATACCCTATGAAAGAGGCCCCATTGATTTCCTTATTGTTGGGGTCCCCAGATGTCCACTATGGTAAGTATCGAAGCGCCAAGGGCTTATCCTTTGGCAACAAGGGATAAATCTTTGCCTTCAGGTGGACACCACTTCATCATAGCTAATGAAACGAGAAGATATCCATATATGAAGTATGTTTCCCTTTTGTACACATCTTCACAGGTTTTGAAGAGCTCACTCAACAAATAATTGAACCAATTTAATTGATGTCCTTCCTCACAAAATTTTTCCACTGAAATGGTGTCCAGGGTGCACTCGTCCTTTGTGTAATGGCACATTATTTTTCTAGCAATTATATAGCATGCTAATTTGATGGTGGGAGCATTAATTGGCTCCATATTGGATCCATCTCCACTATGTTGAGTATCATACTTGTTGCATTAATTGTTGTCACATGTCTTCTTTCCCCGCTTGGAAGTTGTGTGGAACACATATGACATTGTAGCCCCTACAGTAGATATACTTATCAATTGTTGAATTTCATTGGCATGTGTGGGGTATTCTTTGTCAAGCTAGAGAGAACCCCCATGTATTCAACAGATAAAGAATTTAGTACATTGCAATGTAGCTCCTGAAGTGTTGAACACTAGTAAACTTCTCAAATTCAACAACATGGACATATGTATACCTCTTAAATCCTCCTTGATTTTTGATGATTGGCTTCCATCTTGTCTCATTACGTCCTCTATAAAAAATTCATGCTTGAGCATGGGGAAATGGAAATAATCTGAGAGGTTGTTTTCCATGAGCATGGCCTTCTCATATTTTCCATATAGATTCTCAAGTACAGTGTCTCTCGATTTAGAGCAAGGGGTGGGAATAGAGATTTTGGAGACCTTAGTCCTGGCTGCAATTCAATGACTATACACCACAAACACAGTGGGTTTAAATTTGGGCTAAGGACCGGGGGAATTTAGCATAGAAGCCAAACTAAGTAATTCGATCACCTATACTTTGACAATGAAGAAATTATCATTGCCATGCAAAATAAATAGAAAGACTCGACACAATTTTTTTTATAAGACCGCTTAAATAATTAATATGACGACTTTCTATAAACGATTCAAATTGTGGAATTAATGGTGACTATGACCTAGATCTAACCTGAATGACGTGAAAATTAAAATTTTTATTTCTCTTATCATCTCCAAAACTATAACAATATATATATTATTTACAACTCGCATAACCAGTCTTGAAAAATTCTACAATTGCTAATTTTTAAATCAATAATATCTTCACTCCTTAGACATCATTTTCAATTATTTGTTTTTAAAATTAAATATATATTTTTTAAGAGGAACCCAAAGATCCAACTAGTTTCTTTAAATTCCTGTAAAAATTTCATGGATCAATATAAATTTCACTACTATTTCTATCCATTGAAAGATCTGCAAAAAAAAAGAAGAAAAATAATTATTTTTTGTTACCTAATGTTATGTACTCAATAAATACTTAAATATAGGAAGAAATAAAAACTCTTAAATGTAAGAATAGAAATAAAATCATTCACTGACAAGAGTTAACATAATAATGTAGAGAAAACACTTAAGGTAGGACAAAACCATATATTTCTCCTTATGGAAGGAAAATACTTCATAAGAAATGTTACTTTCCACAATGATAATATCTTCACCATATATCCATTACATTACTTCTTCTCTTTCATAATTCTATCTAGCCTCTTAAAAACAACCCCGAAGAAGAACTTTCTTTAGATAAAACCTTCTAGAATGCCTTCTCACATTTATTATTTTCACACTATTATAGGGACATTATTTACCATAAATTACCTCCATACATATTAATACATATTCATCTAACAATTATTATATCCATCTAACAATTATTATTCATCATAGGATTATCCTTAGATGCCTTCCAAGTACCTATATTACTCCCGCAGGTATACTATATTGTTGTCAAAAACTCCAATTTCTTGAATAGCTCTCAATATCTCTACTTTTCAAATTAGTTTTGTATAGGCTAAATAAATATCCATCAATGAAATTATACACATATAACGTAAATTCTAAATATATAATTAAACTAATATAATATTCTTACTATTTGTACTATTTATTTGTCCTAATACATCTTGAGTGGGCCTAATGGTTAAGGGCATGTTTTTCCTCCTAATAGGTCATAGGTTCAAAATGAGAGAGGTAGAGTATGTATGTCTTTGTAGACTTACCAGTCAAATCAGAGGTGTGTCCCTTGTCCCACAAAAAAGAGGGTCTCATACTAATAATAAGAACAACAAATTAAATCATAAAATGCATACATGTTTTATTTTTGTAATAATAATAGTAATAATACATAACATCATAAAATGCATAAATATCGTATGTTGGTTGATACATTTGATTACTTCAACAATTTATAAAATAAACTATAGGCTACAATAGTACAAAGTATCCATAATCTATAATGTTGACTTTCATAATTTAAAAGAAATGAAAATTAATATTATAAAATTTCAAAATTAATTTGCATAATAAAAAAGTGTTATGTGTAATTTTAAAAATTCAATCATTTAGATACTTGAAACTTACATGAATAGAAGCATATACATTATACATATCATAAAATACAACGTCTCATTATTACAAAAACCCAAACATGAGATAATTACATACACTCTATATAAATAATAATTACACATACACTCTATATAAATAATAATTACATATTCCTAAAAGTAATTCAATTTCGTGAAATTCATCCATATATATTTATTATGAAAATAAGCACCATTACAAGTTAACAAGTTGTTCCCTGACCTATTGTTATTATTAATTTGTTAAAAAAGACCATCATTAAATTATACTCTTCTTTATAATTAATATTAAAAAAAAATTGTTAATTCATACCATTATTTTATTCCAATAATAGCATATAAAATAAAAATAAAATTATTTTCAATAGAGTTAAGAATGGACAAATATTAAAACTAAATATTTATCAATTTTGATAAATTATTTATTTATAATATATTAGTTCATACCACTAAAAAAATATTATAATAAATAAATAAAATAAAATATAAATATAAATTTATATATCTTTCTTTTGACTCAGTCCTCTTAGAGTCGTAATTTTAATTCTGTAATGATTCAATGTTTTCCTTAAACCAAGTATCCGTTCAAGATATGAATTGAACACGTAAATATATATAAAATATATTTTTACAAGTTTTTTAATGAATATTCTTATTCGAATATGTGATTAGAATTGAATTAATTAATTAGAATGCGTGTTTTGAATTCGTAATTTTAAAAATTAATATATACATAAATATCAAGTTGATTGCTATTTTTAATTTGACAATTTCGAATACATATATTTCACTCTCCACAAATTTAATTAAATGTACACACTATAGTTTTAAAAGAATAATAATAATTTATTAATATATAATTTTATAAACAATATCTTTTTTAATTCATCTTTTGCATTTAAAGAAATATTTAATTAGAAAATAACAAATTATAACGATGAGACACGTTCTTTGATGTTTCGGGTGCCCGTGCAATTTACAATTAATTCCACAAACCCATTTTTTTTTTTTACAAAAGATCATCTTATTGTGGAGATATGTATAATTCCTTAAGTCCATTTTTTAATGAATATCATCTTAGTCTTGAGATATTTAAATTAAAATAATCATTTAACAGCAAAGGCTTGGCATTTGAGATGGGTTCTATTAATAGTTTGGTAATAAATCCATATAATATTTAGGTTTATACATTTAACTTTTTGTCAAAAAGAGTTCAATTTATTGAGAGGGAGGATTTGTCGGAATGGTTAAAAGTGGTTAAATTTTGGCAAAAAAAATTAAGAAATTTTTCATTAGCAATGTTTGAATCATGTTTTTGATAGTAGAAATGGATTCAACAACATCAAAAACTTAGGGACACCTAAAATTTTGAAGTTTGGTCGTTGTAACCTAAATTTACAAAAATCCCTCACAAATTTTATCAAGATATTACCAAAATTTTTGTGATTTTCAACACAAAAAATTAATCTAATTAAAATATACTCCTTATAAAAATATTAGTTTCAATAAAACTCAAATGAGTTATTTCTCTTTTGAAATTGACGTGTATCATTTCAAATTTATTATTTCAACAAAAAAAAAATATTATGATATTTATGCCGTAAGGCATTTCCCTCTAAAATGAACTCCCCCAAATGCCTTTATGTGCTAATCTTAGCCATCAGATCTATTGTTAGACCATTCAACAATAATCAATGGTCTAATTTAATTAAAAAATATTATAAAACATTAAAAAAACCTTAAAAAATCTTAATGTATTAGTTAATAATTAATTAAAAAAATTCATTTCATTCTATTAGCTGCCCAACCATTTACCCTAATCAACCCAACTCGTCTGTACCCACCCAGTTTGTCCTTCGCGCGGATAGCCACGTTTGATGCAGAGGTGGGCGAGGGTGCACAGGGGGGCACATGTAGAGGATTGCTATACAGGAGGGTGGAGGATTGCTACAGAGGATGGTTTGGGCAGAGGATTGCAAGAGGATGATGAGGGCCGCAGAGGACGAGGGGCCTTCTTCTTGGCTGCACGAGGGCCGCGTAGGCCGTTTTTTCTGCAGGAGGAGGAGGGCCAGGAGGATGATGACGGCTACAATGAGAAATAATTAGTTGGTCGTTTTGCCTTCCATCCAAATATGGCGCCCTCTGCATCACAAATGGTTATGGTGGTAGTTATTAGGTTATATATATATTCTGGGTTACTGTTCTCCTTTCTCATCTCATATTTTGCTTTATGTTTTCTGCCTTTACTATACTATTGTCGACCACTATTCTATTTTCCTTATATCCATTGTTGTTCCTGAGAACCTGCAACTCAGCTGTATGGAGGATTGATTCTGCTCTGCCTAAGGACAAAGCCCTACAAGTTACCTGTTGATAAGCTTGTCCCTTCACTTGAAAGCCTGTGCCTATAATCGCAACAAGCTAGAAACAACAAAGAAAACTAAACAGGTGTGTTTCTTTTCGAAACTAAATAGGTGTTATTTTCCTTATCTTTCCATTTACCATTGACATTTTAATAGCTCATTGTCTGTGTCTTTCATATAATTTTTTATTACTCTTTGATTTCTTTTTGTTTGTTTGTTAATGATATCACGATGCAGAGTTCTTATTTTTGTTTCTCAGGTTAAATCTTCAAAGAAGATGAAATTGATAGTATTATGATACAGTTAATTTAAGTTCTTCTAAGTTTTATTTAAAATAAAGTCTCTATAACTTGTAGTTGCAGATATTCCATTCTGACGAAGAAACGAATTTTTTCTTTTACTCTACCTTAGATACTGAGCATTCTCCATTTCCTAAATGAGAATACTCATCTCACTTACTAAATGAACATAAAATTTGTAGAACAGCCAAGGACAAATCTGGAAAATCTGTCTGAGGATAGTTTCTTTTTGTTTTGGTTCCCTTTAACACATATCCTGACCTTTTTAGCACGTATCATGGCTATCTGAACCTCATCTAAGCTGAATGTTTAAGGAATTTGTATTCCATGATAGCTATTGTGTATGGACAGGAGGACTGATATATGGCCAAATGTATAGTGCCCAAAATAAAGTTAGGTGGTGAGTTTATCATAAACACATTCTGGTGTAGGATGAAACATCCTCCTCATGCCCTATTACAACTTTCCCAGTTCATAACAACGAACATTGAAGCAAAGACTTTCCCAGTTCATAACAGCAGACATTGAAACAAAGATGGAGAAAAAATGCATGGGAACATACAGGTGCTAAATAAACAATATAGATGGTCTGGTCTATTTTAATTAACAAGGAAATCAAATTATATGCATGCAACCTCCAGGCCTTTCCTTCTTACAACAAATACAAGAATGGTAATCTCCTTTTCACTAGATCAGACTTTCAATTTTTCAACACAATCCACAAATTTTACTTTTATTTTTAAATATTTTTTCTAGGCCTAACATTAGGTCAAACTATAGTTGCCTCTGTTTCCTTTAATTCGCTAGCTTTCTCTTCTGTTGCACAATAGTTGCAAGCTTCTTTTCCATTCTGCATTTTTCCAAGAGTTATGGGCTCTTCTGCTGCCTCTTGCAGTGCTGCCAAAGTAGACTAAAATTGTACCCAACTCTTTGGTCTTCTGGAGGGTTCAACCCTATTTAACATTGGAACCTTCTCCTCTCTGGCTTCTTCTCGATTCGTGAGGGGATGATGGGATAGTTCCCTTTTTATTTTTTAATAGTTCTTATGCCACCTGCCCTTTTTGTGCACTATATAATACAACCCCATATATCAGTTGTTTACCCTTTTCCTCCACAAAAAAAAATGGTACCATTGCTATTCCATTAACAAATAAAATGGGACATACAGGAAAATAGGACAGAAATTGCTAAAAAAGAACTTAACACATAAATCTTAATAGAAACTAGGACAAAAATTGCTAAAAAAAAAAAACTTAACACATAAATCGTATTAGAAATCGCCAAGACCCTCTGGAACTAATAGTAGCATTTCCTTCTATAAAAAATGACTGTGACTGCCGAAAAATACTATCGGTTGTTTATCTACTTTGCCGAAACATGATGATTATATGCAATCTTCTTTTCCATTTTAGTTCTTTGCCTGTGTCTTTCGTATAAGTTTTGCAATGAGGTTCACTCAACTCATAACTTTGAATGGAAGGGTAGCTCTTTTAAAATAAGGATTCCGCTTCATGGTGGACATGGCCATGAATGGAAGGATTCAAAGCAGTGTTTAAAGTTAGACTATCCCTTTTTCTCTTGATTGCATCACCTTTCATGTTTATAGCTTCATCTGATTGCTCAGGAAGCTTTGTTTCAACTCTCCATGTTTGTGCGTTGTAATGTGGGGTGTCATTCCTTTCCCTTGCAAATCGATCACTGCGGATGAATTCATCATTTGCAGGCATCTTAATGTAGTTAAATGAAGTTCCTAAATTTAGCTTTGTGATTTCACCTGGTGTCTTTGATTGTCTTTCAGATTTTGGTTCCAAAATATCCTCATTAATTGTCGTTAAGTTATTTTTGAGGCTGAATCTCAATTATAGTATTCTAGATTTTCGTTGTTGGATTCCATCAGTAGTAATATAAAAGCTATATGCCTTTATGCCAAATTTTGTTGCGCATTCCAAATTTTGATGATATGTTATGGCAAGATCTGTTGTGTGCAGTGGTTTTATTTTTGTATTTTGTGGGTAGTGATTTTATTTCAGTGTTTATTTAAACTTGATGTTCTTTCAGAATCCTAGTAAATAAGGCCAATGGTTTGTCATATCTAATTTTCTACACACAACAAAATTCCTGTTGCAATGGTAACAGGGGCTCATGTCTATCTGAGACTCATCTAAGCTGAATATTTAAGGAATTTATATTCCATGATAGCTATTGTCAATGGACAGGAGGACTGGTATATGGCAAAATGTATAGTCCTCAAAATAAAGTTAGGTGATGAGTTTATCATAAACACATTCTGGTGTAGGATGAAACATCCTCCTCATGCCCTATTACAACTTTCCTAGTTCATAACAACGAACATTGAAGCAAAGTCTTTCCTAGTTCATAACAATAAACACTAAAAACAAAGACGAAGAAAAAATGCATGGGAACATAGAGGTGTTAAATAAACAATATAGATGGTCTGGTCTGTTTTAATTAACAAGGAAATCAAATTATATGCATGCAACCTCCAGGCCTCTCCTTCTTACAACAAATACAAGAATGGTAATCTCCTTTTCACTAGATTAGACTTTCAGTTTTTCAACACAATCCACAAATTTTAACTTTATTTTTAAATATTTTTTCTAGGCCTAACATTAGGTCAAACTACAGTTGCCTCTGTTTCCTTTACTTCGTTGGCTTGGTATTCTCTTGCACAATAGTTGCGAGCTTCTTTCCACTCTGCATTTTTCCAAGCGTTATGGGCTCTTCTGCGGCCTCTTGCAGTGCTTCCTAAGAGGACTACAATTGTAACCATCTCTTTGGTCTTCTAGAGGGTTCAACCCTATTTAACATTGGAACCTTCTCCTCTTTGGCTTCTTCTCAATTCGTGAGGGGGTGATGGGATAGTTCCCTTTTTATTTTTTAATAGTTCTTATGCCACCTGCAATTTTTGTGCACTATATAATACAACCCCATATATTAGTTGTTTACCCTTTTCCTCCACAAAAAAAATGGTATCGTTTCTATTCCATTAACAAATAAAATGGTACATATAGGAAAATCAGATAGAAATTGATAAAAAAAAATCTTAACACATAAATCTTAATGGAAAGTAGGACAGAAATTGTTAAAAAAAAAAAAACTCATAAATTGTATTAGAAACCACCAAGACCCTCTGGAACTAATAGTAGCATTTCCTTCTATAAAAACTGACAGTGACTACCCAAAAATACTATCAGTTGTTTATCTTCTTTGCGGAAACATGATGATTATATGCAATTTTCTTTTCCATTTTAGTTCTACATTAGCATAGATTCTAATTGAAATCTATTGAGGATTGCATTTGCCTAGCTTGCAAGCCAAATAAATTTGTAATACCATATTGACATGTGTACCTGTGTTGTCAATCTCGAATGAAGTTTCATCCACTTGAATTGCATTTTCTCTGAATTCTTAAGTTGTGTTGGCATTTTCCAATGAAGTATTATCCACTTACTTTACATTTGCTCAGATTGCATGGGTTTTTATTTATTTATTTCTTTTTACAGAGTTCGAATTATACTAAATTAAATCCACCATTATTTTAAGAATAGAATTGAATTATATCCACCATTATTCTCAGAAAATCACTTGTAAGGAAGTGGAGGACAGGACTGACTTTTTTATTTTCAGTATCAGTCTTAATTATTCATGGTTAACCATGGCCAACCATAGAATTTCATTTCTGTTATAGAATTTGTATCATTGAAAGATTTTAGAAACAGAGGTATTGTTGATTATTGGTTTACAAACAATATTCCAAGGAAATATAACTTGGTTTCTTCCCACTCAATGTTAACAATTACACAAAGTGTCTCTCAAAAGTTAGGCATGTGATTTGGAAAATATTTTGTAGATTAGCAAAGTCATATTACTGCATATTAGCTATTTCATGCCACTTCCTTACCTAATGCTTTAAGGCTAAGAAGGGACTTCCTTACCTAAGAGGATTTTCATGTTTCCAGCTTAGGATTTCCATGTTTCTAGCATATGGTTTTAGTAGATTAGCAAAGTCATATTACTTCATATTAGCTATTTTAGGCCACATTTTTCCATTCAAAAGCCCCAGAACACTATTTGGCTGAGGTTGCCACGCATGTGCTCAAGGGATTGCATTGCCTGCACAAAAAAAAAGTCATAAGATTACTGTCCGAAATTTCGCTTCAGTGTAAACGTTGGTATGCATTAAATGGTGGTAGGTTTATGAAATTTATAGTTTATAGTACTAAGTATTTTACACCTGTCTGATTGTTTCTAACATGAGTAGGTTTATGAAATTATTAATTTACAGTTTTAACTATGTTTGAAAAAGAATGATCATATAGAAGTTGTTGTAATAAATATCTTCATTATTATGTTTATAACCTTAGATAACCACTCATTTAAAAACAAATTGAACATGCTTCTTGTGCTTTAGTTCATATATTTTCATGTACTGTTATAGAAATGTAATGAATGTTAAACATCTTACGCGAAGAAAACAACATTTTTGTGTTTTGTTTTGTACAATACTTATTTTGTTATCTCTACCTTTAGAAAATGACAACAAACCTTATTGAGAATGCAATTTTCTGAATGCTATTTGGATCAACTCATGTTCAACCATACCTACAAATTGTTGAACTTGAACCCATACAATCAATGCAAAATTCAACTCCATGATATCGTACTGCCATCTCTAACAAAACACATAGGAGACACCTTATGCTTCCAAACTATTTCAATGACCTCGTAGCAACAGGCTTGCTACAAAAGGGTTATGTTATAAATGTTAAAAGTTGGACTACTTTATCTATTGGTCCATCAATGTAAGTTTGTTATAAATTTATTATTTCAAATTTAACATTTTTATCGATAACACTTCTGCCTCTAACAATTATTCCTATGACTCTCATTTGTCGTGTAGGTCTATAAAGCTAATAGACTTCGAGATTTATACTTCATTTTCACCCTTAATTGGCAATCCAAAAACTATGAGTATCCCAATCACATCTGAAGAAAACACTCCTTCCTCATCGAACCCAAATCCTTCATCAAAAAGACACTGCCCTCTTCCAACTACTCCAACCCCATCCATCCTGCCAGTTCAAATTCCCATCAAATCACTAAACCCTTACCACTCAAATTGGTGCATAAAAGGATATGTTTAGAGGAAAACAGCTCTTCGACAATTTTAGAATCAATACGGACCTGGTAAAGTGTTTGGTTTTGACCTGTTTGATACAGAAGGTGGAGAAATACATATTATTCGTTTCAACAATGTCGTAGATTATTTTTTTGACAAAATCCAACATGGAAATGTCTACATTATCTCTAAAGGGAATGTGAAAATGGTTAATAAGCAATACAACCACTTAAACAATGACTGGGAAATTTTGTTAAATGCAACATCCACCATAGAACATGTTGCTAGTGAAAAAAAACATAATCCAATGGTGCAATTCAATATAAAATCAATGAACGATATCAGAACAACAAACATCAACTCCATTGTTGATATTCCTGGTATTGTCACAGACATTTCCAGTATGTGCACTATATGTAGAAAAGACGACTCTGAAGTTACTAAAAAACACTACAACTTCAAGACATGTATGGGTATAACATAGATGCAATCTTTTGGGGAGATAATTTTCATGCCGTATCACAAGAAATATCCTCCCTATGTGCTACAGGAAATAACCCCATCATTGCAATCAAGTCTGCCCATCTTGGAGAATTTAATGGAAAAAATGTCTACACTACAATGATATCCATTATTCTTATAGATTCTGGCCTTAAAGAGGCCCACACGCTAAAGTCATGGTTTAAAAAAGAAGGTTTGACTACAACTTCTACATCCTTGACAACAAGATCTCCTTTTGACCATCAACCAAAAAAAAATTACAATTGCTGATATTTATAGTATGGATTCCTTAGAGAAACCGGTATTCTTCCAATTAATGGGCACAATAACAAAAATTGGGATGGACAATTTTTAGTACATTTCTTGCCCATCCATCATTGATGGGAAGAAATGCGTGAAAAAGCTTATTACATAGAATACATGGATGTGGTTTTGCCCAAAATGCAACGACGAAGTAAGTGACTATGATTATAGATACTTATTGAAAATTGACATACAAGATCATACTGGTGAATTAGCTTCAACTATTTCTTTCAAAGACGTGAGATCTATAATTCTTGGGAATAATTCCAAAGACTTCTATTTATTATCCTCAAATCCAGATCTAATCAAGGAAATTGTCTCCAAAGCTCTATGGACAAATCATGTCTTCACACTATCGGTGAAGATAGAAACTTTGAAAGGAATACCATGTTTCAAATGCGTTATCATAAAAGAAGAAATCTTGCATTTCACAATAGAATGCAACAACATCCTTCGAGCAATTGATAACATCTCGATATCGTAGATAGATATCGCAAAATGTATTCCTCACTTTTTGACAATTCCTATTATCTTATTTTATAAATACAATTTTGCACCATATACTATTGAATGCCTTCTCACGAAATTCTCTTATATAGTATTGAAATAAGTATTCATCCTCCATTGTATCTAGCATTATGTAAGTACACAAATTCACATTTTTATCATCTTCTTTCTTTTAAAAAATGAGGTAACTTGCTGCATTACACATGAAACTATCTATATGTATAACGGAAAATTACTAAAATATTCTTTCAAACACATTATTCAAATAAAAAAATTCACATAAAACTATTCAAAACTTAAATTTCTTTCCCCTCTTTCACTTTTATACAATAACATGGTTGTTCTCTCCAAATAACATTCATGTTTTCCCCTCTCTTGCTTATAGGTACAATAACTTTTGCAAATGTCTTATTCTAGTAATGATGAACATTCCCGAAGATACTATGCAACAAATAAAGAACGAATAAATGCACGTTGACGTGAGCTTTATCAGGCAAAAAAAGGCATCAAAGAATGTCAAAAACATAAAAAAGAGAAGGAAAATCAACATTCCTTGTCTGAAACGACCCACCCCAAAAACAATCCTCCTTTGCAATTATCAAACTCTTTATCTTTTCAACAAACCTCTCAAACAAATACATCTATACCTCATTGCCCTAACCCCTCCTTTGCACATGCTTTCAACAACGTTTACACTAATGAAGCACATCGAGATTTCCATGCAAAGATTGATAAACTTGCACCTAAATGCCCACGCTCCATTTTTCTTAAATCATATCCTAGAATACATATCCGTAATTCCAACCAAATGTATTCTTGTTGCAGATGCATCTCTGAAACAAAGGATCATTTCTTCTCATTATCAAACAACATGGACCCTGGTCCTCAACCGGCTATCCTTACATCTCTTTCATAAATAGAAGAAATGTTCATTACTAGGGTTAACCCTATACTGTAGGTAACACATGCACATGGTGGCCAATATAAATACAACGGCCACACAATTTAATTTCCACAAGACATTACAAAAATCGTAAGCATGTTGCCATGATGTGTTGAATACTTGGACATTCTAATTGTCACCCATCATAGTAATGCCCATAAGGCTTATGATTGCATTGTCAGTAGACATCGCATTCTCGCTGCATTAGAATACAAATTGGCAAATGACCCATCCTATAAGAATGCTCGTATTGATAACAACGCACTAGCTTTCTTACTAGAAATACCCACCAATGTGTCCTCCTCCCTTCGCCATTCCAATACTATAGAAAGAACTATCCACCTTTCACTTGAACCACCACATGAGCCCACTGAAGATTCCACAAACCCATTCCTACACCAAACATGATCATTTGTACCCATTATTCCTAATACAAATACAAAAATCCAAGAAATCCCCCATTATTTACATGCTTACAACCACCATTCTGATACTACAAATGAGTGGCCAATAATTGGCTTATCCCCAATCAATGAATACAACATAGAAGGTCTACTCTCTATGGCTTTCCCCACCCTTTTCCCCATAGGAGGAGCAATTCCAAATAAACCAGGAATGAAAGCAGTGTAGTTACATGAATATGCACTTCATCTCATACGTTACTACAATAACAGATTCGGAAAGCAACCATGCTTTATTTATTACATATATAATCTCATGATGTGACATCACAGTCAACAACAACCTCGATTTTTGTGAAAATGAACATCACAGATAACTTTCCAACATCTATTCAAGATATGAACATCCAATTAGAACAGTTTCCAGATGAGCAATTGGTAGAGCAAGTCACGCGTTTCAGTTTCTCTTTACGTGGAACA
The DNA here is from genome assembly GCA_031772625.1 of Pinus tabuliformis. Taxonomy (NCBI): domain Eukaryota; kingdom Viridiplantae; phylum Streptophyta; class Pinopsida; order Pinales; family Pinaceae; genus Pinus; species Pinus tabuliformis. Next base: position 667,621,154 of record CM062818.1, read on the forward strand.
AGATCTTTTTGGCACAAAGCTAAAAATGAACTAATTGACATGACATCTCAACTCGGTTGCTCAAAGTTCTTCTTCACTTTAAGTGCAGCTGAAACAAAATGGCTTGATCTTCATGTAATCATGCCCAGATGTCAACCTTATGATATTGCAAAACAAAAAAAATGGAGAAATGATAACATTATCTCTAACCCACATTTAACATCCCTCTATATGCACCATAGATTCATAGAATTTCGGGAAGTTATCTTAGAGAAACACTTGCAGACAAAATACTACTAATACAGGTATGCATTCTACCGCATTTTTTTCGTAACACTCTAAACATCGTACATCACCTACTACAAAATTATCTTACAGAAATGCATACCTGACAGGGATGAATGACAGCATAGGGGATCTGCACACATCCATGGTTTCCTTTGGATAGAAAATGCACCTGATATGGAAAGCCTCAACTGGGAAGACACAGAAGTAGTTGATATTACTAGGCAGTTCTTCGACAAATATATTTCCGCTTGGAACCCTCGTAGTCCTTTGATTTCAAACCAACCAATTGCTTGGACAAATCCTGAATACCCTTGTCTATTGTCCATGCCACAAATCTTCAGAACCAATCCTTTCAATGATTATGAACAACTCATCAATTGCATTGAACGTCACACAAAATGCACCGAAAGCACATGCCTAAGAAAGAATGGATCCTCATTCGAATGTTGTTATAAAGCACCATGGGAATTACATCCAAAATCATCCTTATTCATTGACTCCAATGGCCAAAAAACATACACCCCTACTCGCAATGACGATTGACTCAATACCCATAACCCTACCATCCTATCTATTTGGCATGCAAATGTTGACTGCCAACTAGTACTCTCCATACACGCTGTAAAAAAATATATCGCCAAATATGCATCCAAAGCAGAAAAAAATTTGAAAGCTTCCACCACATGCTACGTCGAATTGTCCTTGCTTCACCCATTATTGACCTAGCAACATCTACATTTCGAAAATTTCTTGTAGAAACACTTGTTGATCATGACATTGGAGCACAAGAAACCTACCATATGCTGCAAAAATTACCATTAACATTGTGTAGTTGAGCATTCTTTTCTTTAAACGTAAACCAAAAATTTCTTATGCACCTTCCACAAACAAACACCGCCTCCACTACATCCCCACACATCATAGATACATATATCCAACGCCCTTCTACCCTAGAATCCACATCACTTATAGAAGTAGCAAGATCCTTGTCGCAAAACAAACCAATGGAAACTTAGACCTACAAAAGAAATTATTTGGGTCATACCACATTACTCCTCCATACCATCCACAACCAAACCTTGCTATGCTGACTTTTGTAGAGTTGAAATTGTGCTATACAAACCCTTTCGCCATATGGTACAAGATATAGGAGATTTTGCTACAGAATTCAGCACAAATTGGCAAAAATTTCATCCATTCCACAAACCTTGGCATCAACACCACACACTATCTGATATTGAATCTGTTGAAAATGATAACTCAACTATTCATGAAAACAATCCTCTAGACACCATGGAAATAAATGAATGGGAATTACTCCCCCAATTATACCCTACAAATGACCTCCTCATAAATGACCTTGACATTCTTGGCCTTCGTGGCTTTGATGACAACCATAACTACAATCATACCACTATCCCATTACATCTACAAAATAATGCCATACAATTCATTGAGAATAGCTTCTCCATCCAACGCATTCTTCAAACACATCAACGTATCCAGACGACCATTACTACATTATCTCCAATGCAAAGAAAAGCTCTAAATATTATTTCTAATCATTTTGCTAAGAAGGATTGTTTAACTTCTCTCAAAATGATATTACAAGGCACTATAGGTACAGGAAAATCCCTCCTTATCAATTGCATCAAAGATATGCTCATAACCCTTGCAAGCCCAAAACCTTCACCGATCATTCTCCTTGCCTGTATAGGGGTTGCTGCCTTCAACATACAAGCATCAACAATCCATTCTACTCTCCACGTTCCTATTAAGGATCTTATGCCCTTAGAAGGCAATGCTCTTGCAAAATTCCAAGAAGAGCTCGGGCATATGAGGTACATACTAATGGGTGAAATGAGCTTCATTGGGCCAAAGCTTCTCAGCCATATTGACGAACGTCTTCAAGAGGAATTTCCACAACAAAGAAACACTCCTTTTTGTGGCTATTCCATTATATTGGTTGGTGATCTCGGTCAGTTACCACCCGTCAAAGGCATACCTCTATATGCAGGGACGAGCCACAAAAGTGCACTGTGGAACACCTTCAACATAGTGATCACATTAGAGACAATATTTCTTCAACAAGGTGACAACATCACCCAGGCTACTTTCAGGAACATCCTCCAGAACATTAGAGATGCAAATCTAACAATTGACGACTACAACATACTCATGTCACACACCGATTCCTTTATCAGAAGATGAAATACATTCGTTCCATGATTTCATGCATCTATTTCCAGCAAATGCTCAAACAATGGTCCATAATAAGCAAATGATAAGATCTCTAAACACTCCAATCCCAAGATCCATTGCTGAAGATGACAACACATATTCCAACATTTCCTCAGAAGACGAGCAACTTGAGCGAATTGTGTTACTATGAAATGGCCAAAAAGTTATGTTAACTTCCAACCTTTGGGTTTCAATCGGACTTGTTAATGGTTCCCTCAGAGAAATTGTAACCATCTTTTACAAAGAATCAACTACACCACCACAAATTCCAACATTTGTTGTCATAGCTTTTCCCAAATACATTGGGCCTCCTTGGGATGAAATAAATCCCACTCACTTGCCTGTTCTAGCAATAAAAAGAAATGGATGTACGCAAATTCCACTAAAGATAGCTTGGGCTTTAACCATACATAAATCTCAAGGTATGACACTACCAAAAGCAACAATTGACATTGCGAAAACTAAACGTCAGTGTCTCACATTCACAACAATTTCAAGAGTACCTTCTGTACAAGATCTCCAGATTTTCCCTGCATTTAGTTTCGATCATTACAATAAAATGAAGGAAAACAAAAACATTGCTCACAGAAAACACGCAGAATAAATTCTCCGTTCAATGCCACCTCCAGATAATCTGCTCCAATCCATACTTTAACATCACCGAAAGGTTTCTTCTATTTATTAAGCTCATTCTATTTCATAATATACCCTTCATATCTTTCAACAACAATCAAATTTAATCATTATTAATCATGTTTGCAATTATTACAATTTCTTTATATTATCTATACATTTGATTCTAACATTTTCTTTGTTTTGCAACAGGACATATGGTCTTAGAAATAGCACAACTATATAACTATTGGGATGAAATTGAGGCATCAATACTGACACTGCAACATATACAAAACAAATTTCTTCTAGTACGAAATCTAGTAGTACCATTATATCGCCTTCTTCCAACTATACAATTATTACTACAAATAAAATCTTCCCTAAAACACATAAACCATATTCATCAATGTGACAAAATGCGAAAAATATGGGCATAATGGCAATCAAGAAATATGCCTCTCCAATTACGCATAAATCTCCAATGGTGTTCAGTATGCCATCATTCACCATGCATCTTCGACTAACAATATTTAAATCCCCATGGCAAAGGTAAGTTCATTTCCATTCATTCCAAATTAATTTTAATACAACTCACATGCAAACTATTACTAATAAATTTCCACACTTAATTTACATATTAGAAATTCTAACAAAATATACATTTTGCAGGTTCATTACTGCTTCTTTGGGTCTTCGATGCCTGCATCAAATTTTGATGCAACTTCAAATATGGAATGACAACCACAATGTTCTTCACAATATTATATTTATTTTCCAACCTCTTCTATTACAATTTACTACTTGTATTTTCCAATTGAAGCTTGAAAATGAATGTTTCAAGATCAAAATAATTTCTATGTTACAAACATTCTACTTTATGTAAATTATACCAAATGTATATCACTTGGCTTCATCTTCCACCATTACATGAAATCTTAAATCTTAAATATTATTATAAATAACCATTACCATGTAAACTGCTACTAAATAATTTCCACAATAAATTTACATATTCCAAAATATTAATATTACTTCTACATCACATTAACAAAAAAAAATCAACAATAAAATGATAACCAATAGGTTTATGTCATATCATCGTATCTCTTTTTTCAACTCTTTCATTAAAATCCAATTGTATTTTCTAATAATGCCATAAATATGTAACATATGGAAAAACATAATCTCCAAAAACAAAAAAAAAAAACTTACAATATTGAACAAAAACATTCTGTCATCTTTAACTTAAGATTACATGTAGGATGAACATTCTATTGTTCCAGGGATCCAAAAATATATTTCTATTATTCTTCATGGTAAATAGCACGTCTTCTGAAGCATATTCACTAAATTCATCCCGTATAAATCAACGACGAGTATATCTTTGAATGTGGTTGGTAATAGCAATTGCACATGTCTTCTGATGCATATTCACTATATTCATCCTGTATAAATCAACTCCTCCAAACTTTGATATCTTGTGGGATGGTCATGGAGGAAAGAAATTCAGACCCATCACAGTTGTTGAAACCCATCATGGCGAGTATCAGTTCCTTTAGAAAAAGTATTGGATCCTGCTCAAATAAAAACAGGTCAATTGTTGTACCATATGTAAAGAGTTACTTCACTAACTGACTTCTGTGAGAGCGATGACCTCCCATCAGAGAGTCTGACATACCATTTTGATAGTTTATGTCTTTACAACCAATTCATTATCAAAGGGTTTTAACATATTTTGTTAACAAAATCAATTTATTTTAATGAATATAATAAATGTTTTAAATATATCTTGATATTTATTTAATTTTTCGTTTAAATAATGATTTCTTAAATATCCCTCTCCAAATCGATATGGACACCTAGTTGTTGCTCATGTGGATTCATTTGTTTACCTTCACCTTCAACTAGGCAATCTTTATCCAGATACGAAGGTGTCTAAACAACTTCAATGGCTATTTATGACTATTTTTATTCCATTTTATAGCCACTTTAACACCTGAATAGGGTTTTAGGTATGGTTTCCTCAATTGAAACTCATTATCATCAACCCTTTCTTTAAAAAATTCCCATTCACACTTCAATATTCTTCCACACTCTATGCCTTACGACGTTTCCTTTACAACATTAGGTGCAAATGCTAGTTAAGGTCCTTTATTAAAAGACATCAATTTATAGTAATTTATAGTAATTTAAATTTATTAATGTAAAATTTTATTGTTTTGAAATAATTTTAGGTAAATAATTAAGAAAGGAGAAGCATTATAAGTAATCATACACATTTACAAATTTAAATTAAGGGTTTGGTGTATGTCCTAAAATTGTTTTTGTTTGGCTAAGAGATTTTCTTCCTTAGACATAAGGAAAGAGTTTAAGTGCCCAAGATCTTCTAAGTGTGACAGTCACCACCCAAGGTCTTCCGAGTGTGAAAGAATTCCTCCTTATAGATTACCAAGGAATAATTCCACGTGGTGTGATTTTCCTTAAATAACAATGATGAACCAACCTACTTTGGTTTATAGAAGCCAATAATAATTGTCTCCATTATTGATTTAACTACTAAGTTATTGTAAATTTTCCCATTATTAAAAAATAAATAAATATCCTGGATGCAGGTGTCTGACTGTGGTACAGGTACGTGGGCAGCTATTTGGGTGGGCGCGTGGCTGATCTCCACTGCCACTCGGCCTCTCACGGCACCGTTCATAACTTCCCCTGCGCTCAAGTTTATTGCTGCTTTAATGCAGCCTGTACCTCCTCTTCCGCCGGTTTATTTTCAGCTCATGGCGCTCTCAACTTGCCACATTCACATTTCTCCTCTATGTTTCAGACCCTCCTCTACAGCGGCAGCGGTTTGCTCTCGAACCTTCCCAGGATTACACTGGGCTCTGGTTCGTTGGGCGACTTTCTGGCTATGCCTGCAAGCTTCTCATTGTCTCACTGGCAATTTCGCTAGACACTCGTCTATTGCTCTCCCTTTTGCCCTTCTGAGTGTTGAAGACAAGCTTGTCCTCATCCCTCTCCGCCTCCATAGTTCGTCTAACCGCCCGGATCACTCTGTTCCTCTAGCTATGCTGAAACTTCACTAGAGGATGAGCTGTAGAAGAGGCAACTCTTGGGGGAAAATGGGCCGCCAGGCCTCCTCTTCTACGATGGACTGCTCAACTTTTTGCTCGAATTTCCGCATGGACCAGTATCCGGCTACTCGGAGTGGACGGGGTAGGGGCAGAGGCCTGCACAATATGGCAGCGAGCTCCCTCAACTCTTCGACTAACACCACTCGGCTACAATTCCCCTGCAGTCATGGCACTGTCTCCTTTATGGCCACGGTCACCATAGAGCTTAGCGAGCTCAATCCAGGTCAGGAAGCAGGTTCCCTTGGAGTGACTATGGAAAGATTGGTGGAAGATAGACATGGTTCCATCCAGATGAACTTCGAACCGAGAAAAGCTTCAGGCTCAGGCAAAAGCAAGGCCTCCCCAATCATGAAGGAATAGGCGGGCTCCTCTGAGGATGACGATGATTACAAGTATGGATGTCACATCATCGAAGAGCCGCCCGATCCCTCTCATGATGTTTAAACAGGTTGGTGGTTTTTGGTTTTTTGGGAATTCAGCAAGCTTGAGAATGTTCACTTATTGCTCTCCTTACTATCATGATAAGTGCTCTAGCTCAAATCGCCAGTTTCTCCTGCGAAAGGGGTACTCTGCTAGCCTTCGGTTTCTAGTCTCGAATGCAGTCACAGCTACTTCTGATGTCCGTATACCGCTTTGGGCTTCAGGCAATGTCTCTCGGTTCCATCTATTTGGTCTAGTTTTCTTGTTTTGGTTGACGTATGGCCCCAGCTTAAATCTCAGTTCCATGTACAACAATGGGGGTTTTTTGTTTTTTTGCTTTAGTCATGGTCAGGTTCTTTGCAGTTCTTCAGGGCAATATTCAGCTGGGTTTTTTTGCGAATTGATCTGCTATGCTTGTAAACATGCCACATCTTTGGGCTAGCTTTTACGAGGCCATGGCCTCGGTGTAAAATTATTTTGTATTAATATATAAGTAGACATATTCAGAAAATAAATAAATAAATTTAAAAGTATTACCATTCCTAAATTTCTTTCATAAAAATGAAGAAACAATCAACTCAACCTCGATTATATGGTAAACAATTGTACAACAGAATATATTACAAACCAATGTACAAGTACCTATATTCGAGATGTATTAATTTGCAAATTATGTTTTCACGTTACAAAAGAGTCATATATATATCTATATATCTATATATATATATATATATATATATATATATATATATATATATATATAGATATAGATATATATATATATAATATTGAGTAAATAAAAAACAATTTTTTTATAACTAAAACGAAAAATAAATATATATGTGATTAGTTTTAATTGAAAGTATTATAAAATAATAGTGATTTGATTTTTTATATAGTTATTGGATTTTTTGATTTTTCTTTAATGCATTTTATAAATCAATCCATTTTCATTATGGAATTCACATATATTATTTTAAAATAAAAAAGATTTTTTTCACTAAAATACCTACAATACTTATGGAAAATAAGCTAAAACATCCACAAGGCTTGACAATAGCTACAAAAAATTCGAGACTAAAATGGTACCAATTATTGAACCATAAGGAATAAAAGATAGGGTGGAAGAAATAGAAAACAAAAAATAATTAATAGTTGAAGAAAACCGCACTTAGATAGAAGAGATGAAAGAATTAAAATGAAAATTCAATAATAATTCAACCTTACGTAAGACGAAAATTAAATTAAATATGAAACCTATAAAAAGGAAAAGAAGAAAAGAATAAAAGTAAATAATGAGCAGTGTAAGAGCCGTGAAACTTAAAATTGTTGGTACAAAAGAGAAGGGATATGAGGACACATTAGAAATAGTAAAAGAACAATTGAAAAATATGTCACAAATTCAAACAACATTTCTGACAAAAGCGAAAAGGGTGGGAAAGATAATGGAGCATAAACATAGACTAATATGTGTTAAGGTAAGTTGTGTTGACCATATTAGATATACTTTGTAAATATTCAAGTCTAAAAGAGCCAGGGATCTTTATAAATGAGGATTTTATCCTAGAACATCAACGTAAACTAGGGAAAGAGGTTAAAAATTTAAAGGAGGAAGAGGTTCAAAAGGAAAAGAAAGAAAAAAAGGAAAGAAAACTGGAAATCATTAAAAATAAGAAATCTAATATTAATGATAGAGACTGAAATAAGAGTGATAAATGACATCTAGGAACACTTTGAATCCTCTGCTGGAATTGTTGTTGTCTTCCATGGCGTAAAGTTCGTAATTTATGTTGGATCCTAAGTGACATTATCTTATTCTATTAGTTGAAACTAGGAGCATGATGAATCTAAGGTCTCTGGCATTGATAGATTCATTCTTTGGTTGGCCTGGAATAAGAAACCCTCTCATATAGATTTTGGTTGAATAGATTTTTATATACAAAATAATATTTCTCTTCAACTTTCGCTTCATAAGATCGAAGCCCCTCAATTAGTACATTTGGATCAAAAATTCTTACTCTATTGCAAATAGAATTTACCTCGCAACTTGTTATTTTTCTCTTATCAACTCAACCTCGTATAAGAAAAATAATCTTGAAAGGAACTGACACTTTAATACCTTAACAAAGATATTCATACTCTAAGGAATTAAACTAATATCCTCTTGTTATGGGACTTCAATGCTATAACCACTATTAACCAAGCAACTATCCTAAGTAATAACTCTCCACCTACTCTCCTCGTTCTAGAGGAGGTATTCGACTTGACTAGTAGATTCAATTTTTTTTTTTGAAGACATAACTAAGAACTTATTTGGTATCAAGCTAATGAAGATCTATTGTTCCCAAGACATAATAATTTCTAATTGAATTAATAAGTGCCCAACTTCCAGATAGATTACTTGTATTCATGGGCTTGGAAGTAATGTGTATTATCTAATGTCCGACATCCATGTTCTCAACTGTATTGTAAATTTTTACCTCCTAAATGAATATGATCTTGATTCTGATCATAGACCTCTAACCTTAACTCTAAACCTTGACATCCACACTAGTAGCATGGAAGTGAATTGCGAGAGCCAAAGGAAAATTCATTTTTGCAGAAGTAAAATGGATATCTTATTAAAGGATTTAAATAGTGATCTACATTACTTAATGTACAATAATAACATGATCACAAGTAACACAATTTTACTACAACCTTTTCCACTACGATTAACAACTTCTTTACCAAGGTCTATTATAAAATGAATAATAGAACTTCCAACCCTTGGTATGATATTGTGATTATAAAATTACCAAGAAATCAATTAGATATGCCCCTAATGAAACTATAAATATTGAAAAAATAAATATGTACAAATCCCTTATCAAAAGAAAGAAAAGATCCTATGTAAATAAGAGGCAAGACGATCTTCTCCACCTTTGCAAACTTGATCCCACAAAATTTTGGAAGAAAATTCTTGTTTATAAAATGAAATAAAATAGTTTGATCCCCTTACAGAACATGGATATCTATATTAAAAGTCTATATGATTCCCTAATGCCATGCGAACCATCTTGAACACTCCTACAGAGAAGGATATCGTCTCTTTAGAAGATTTTGATTTTAAGATTAAGTAATTCACTAAGGAGAAAGCCTGGGAAATTGAAGGCTACCAAGCTAAAATTCTAAAATTGGGAAGATATGTTCTCATCTCTGAAATACACAAATTGCTTAATATAACAATGAAACGGGGCTTCCATAAGCCTTCGATGCAAAGGCTTATTTTTCATATCTTTAAAAGTGGGGATAAAAACATTCCCTTTAACTACAAGACCATTATGATTTAGTCAAATTTAGCCTATTTGTATGGACTCATTTTAGAATAAAAGATTATCACTTGCCTTGAAAACCATGGTGAAAGTGATAAATGGCAAGTTGGATCTAGGAGATATCACACAACAATATATCATCTCCTTAATATTAGGATCATTACAAAGGAATGTTGCAATAATAAGATTAATCTCTTCATTGTTTTCTTTGTTTTATAAAATATTTTGACATTGTTCCTCACAATAAGCTATGGAAGACAATACAAGATATAATGTTTCCTCCTACTTTGAGGGCTACTATTTTTTGGCTATACGAAAAAATTATTTCCAAACTTAGGACCATCGAGGGTTGTAATATCAAAGTTAAGCAAGGATTTCCCTTATCCCCTATCTTTTTTGAATTTACATTGATAAGATAAAAGAATGTTTGGAAGATTTAGGTTGTAATAGACCTAGTCTCACTCTTATGGTTGTTAATCACTTCCTTTATGTTAACAATATCATTTTTTTAGCTGAGAGCCAAGCCAATATAAACCAAGAACTTAGAATCCTCCAAGATTATTGCTTAAAGATGGGTATGACTTTTAATACAACCAAGAATAAAATAATGTTAATTAACTCCAAAAGATCAACTATGATAATTTCATTTACGATAATAAATGCTTGGAGAAAGTTTCTTCATACAAATATCTACGAATCAACACTCATCATTAGCTCAATTTGTTCATCATAATAAATGGATAATTGGGGGTTGGAAACCTTATTACAGGCTTCAAAAAATTGTAGGTTGATAGATATTTAACCATGGAGTAAAAGCAAGCTCCTCTTTGAGACACCCATCAGCCCTATTATTTTATTTGGATGTGAGGTGTCGGGTTGTACTATATCTACATAATCATGGAGGAATATTGAGTTGATCCAAAATAAATTTATAACCAACAACCTCAAGATTAAATGGAATATTCCATACACTATAATGTTGATTCAAACTAGAATTGTACCTATTGAAAGCATGGCTATGCCTATCTATCTCATGTATAAAAAAAATTGTACGACATGGAAACAAAGAGGTTTCCTAAAATTGCTTCTAACTCTAGAAAAAATCCTCACCTCAGGCTGGAGCGAGGATGACACAAGGATGCCAGATCTTGCCTAGACCTTTGGGGGGTAAAGGAGGAGACCATCTCAAAGAATAAGGATAATATTAAAAATATTATTACTTCAAAATTTAAGGATAATTTGTGGGGTGATGAGTTAGAGGGAAAAAGGAAGCTATGTTGTTATAAGGAGGAGATTAACCCCAATCTTGAAAATTAGACTTATCTTTTTATCTTGACTAATGAAAATAATAAAATGAAATTTGCCAAGATAAGAACTAATTCTCACTAGCTTCAAGGTGGAAATGAGCATTGATGAATTCCAAAAACTCTTTGGTACGAAATAGACCACAACCTTTGCAAAACTGAAAGGGTTGATGATGAAAAGTACTTTCTTTTAGACTACCCAACTCTTACTAACATCCGTTCTAATTTTCAAAATATATTCCATACTACCAACCTTCTTTACTTGTTAACTCAGCAAAATTATGGTGATCTAGGAATGCTTCCCTCCCTTATTTTAAATCATAGTAATAACATGTTAAAGAATCTCAACAAATTAGTTACTTTCTTAATGGCGGGTAAACCATATTGGTCTTAGTGGATACTAATCGTCATCATCATCTTTAACTATAATAAGAAACAAACATTTTCACTATCTAATGAGTGGGTTATTGATATTATAATCCAATATAAAGGAGACACTCTCATTATACTTGACTAAAGGAAATAAATTCATATATATATATAATTTTTGTGTTTAAATAAAAATTTAAAACATCTTTCTTTATTTATTAATTTCAAAATAATATTTTTAATATTTTTTAAATTTTCAACTTTCATTTCTATATACTTTCTTTTAGTTTTCAACATTTTTATTTTTAGACGTTCTTTTCCTCTTCTTTTCCCATTTCTTCCATTCACTTACACTTTTACTTTTCAAATTTAATTATTTAAAAATATAAAATAACTAATAAAAAAAATCATACCATTAATATTATTTTAAGATCTGATTTAAGTTACTTACTTTTGATGGCACCTATTCTCAAGACCACAATGTCAATTAATTAGAAATTTAGAGTAAAAAATAAAATAGAAATTAGAGTAATTTGAAAAATGTTTTGGAAGAGAAAGAAAAAAATGACAAACAAGAAAAATGCTTAAAAAAATTAATTTGATAATTTTTAATCTATATCCATCTTAACTCTAAATTTATCAAGAGCCTACAAAGATCAAATTTCTAAAGGTGCAAACCTTTCCTCAAATTTCATACTAAAAAAATACACCTTAAAAAATTTTGATCCTCTCAATACATAAATCTAAAATTAAAATAAATCTAAACTAATTTCTATTGTAAAATTAAATAACTATAATTTTATTTTTATTGTTAACACTTTAATTTCTTTCCTCCCAACTTCTCACTTTGTATTTTCTTTTTTCCACATTTCTCAATCCTGAAATCATTTTTCCCATCCAAATTTCGTATTTGTATTCTCTTTTGATATCTTAGAAATACATTCATGGAAAGATCAGATCACCATGATCACCATGATCATGTTCATTTCCATTCATGTTTAAAAATACTAATAATAAAATATATACTAAAAATAGGTGTTTAATATATCGAACATTAAATATTATAATGTTTTAATAATTCGCCATTAAACTCATTCTAACCTTCCCATAAACCATCCTACTATATTATTTAGTTTCCAATTAATTTAAATAATTGTTATTTTATGAAAAAACAATGATGATAAGGTGGCCACCTAAAACTTTTATAGGGTCAGATTGAAGCACCTAATTATAACAACGACCGCAACATTGCATTGAAGTGAGAATTTTTACAAAGGAAAAATATATTCGGTATTCCATTTTCGCAACGTCCTTTGGTGTCTCTCTCCCATCATAACCTTTGAGGACATTAAAGACATCCATTTCAAAAGTTGATCCCCTTCATTTCATATTTTGAAAATTTTAATATTAAAACTTGTTCATATTAATATGACAATATTTGATAACATTTTTATTAATAAAAATGTTTGCGTCTGGAAGAGCTCCATCTTTTCCCACCTACCAAACATAATTCACACTAAAAGTTAGAATGTCAAAAAGTTAAGCCCCAACAGATTAGTCGTGCTACCCGTAGCAACAGTTTTCAAAACAAGGTTGAAAACCACCATTAAATGTGACCTATTAAAAAACAAGAACTTAGTAACATTCTCTTTAAGTTGGTAACTTTTTTCTCTATGGTACATGGAACTTGCTCCTTGGTTTCTTGATCCAACAGGCAAGGTTCATAAAGTTTTATATTCTCCACATTTACTATTGAGTAAATGCACATGCATGGGTGTAGAATGAATCTATAGTATTTTCCACCCCCTTTCTCCAATATCTCAAAAGGACTATGCCATAGAGCTTTGATCTTCTTACTAGTGCCATGTAGTCTTTCCTTATTCAACTAAAGTAAATTGTCTCTTCCACATTGAATGATTTCTTAGTTTTGTGCTAATTGTGTTGGGCATTGTGCCTTTTCTGATGATTTCTTCAAAGTATTTTATACTTGCAAATGGATTTTCCTATTATTTTCAAAACATGTCTCCTCTTTTAATGATTAGCTTGTGACATCATCCCTCACTCCTTAATTTGTATATATAACATCTAAGGGTTAAGGTAAAAAATATCCAATGCAACTTGCAAAACAAGATTCCATAGTGGAAGGATGGATTGCTCTGTTACAAGAGTAATGAGTATACATCATATTTTTATTCAAGGTCTTTGGATGTTTTTTATTGTAACCACTGAAAAGATAAACCACGTAATATTCACTAATTTTATCAATAATTTTGTCTACCCATTTTTCTATGCACGAAATATTGTATGTCTCTTCAACTCATTGTGTTTATATATTCTAAAAGTGTAGATCAAAAGGAATAGATAAATCATGTAACCCTATCTAAGAATATATTCCTCAACATCCCAAAGTGAAACCAAACATTTTCGAAACGTTAGAGAAATTTTGAGGTAAAAAATGGGCCTTAAAACAAAAATGTACATCAAAAATAAAATTTATAAGAACAATCAGATTCAAGATGATGATGTCAACCATGGAGGATGATTCACCATTTTTGGAGAAAAAAAGTAAAAATGTTTAAAAATATATATATTTTTTGAACTCGTATTTTCAACTTTTCTCCCTACATCTTTACTCAAATTTCTAGCAGGAGCAATTATAGGATGCAGAATTTAATTCCTCATCTAAGGAGTACCCATGTTTCATACTTTTGATGGATTGTGCTACAAGAAAAAAAGAAATACAATAACAATGTGATTCCAATCATGTTTTTTCATGTTTTTCTCATTTTTCATGTACCAGGGTCCATCGAAAGTATGCAACATCGTAGCCTTTGTCCTCCAACATCGCAACCAATACCAAGTTCTTCTTCAGTCCAGGCACATACATCACATTTGTCAAGGTGAGAGGAGATCCATTCTCCCTCTGAAAAGTAATCGTGCCCACTCCTGAAACAATGCACCTTCTGTGGTCACCCATCTCTATGCGCATCTTGAGGTCTTTCTCCTCCAAGGGAGTGAATAAATTTTTGTCACCTGTCATGTGGAATGAGGCTCCACTATCAAGATACTAGACACAACCCATCATCGATGACACCATGCATGTGAAGAGGGTAAAGTCCATTTCGAACTAAGAGGCTAATGCCTCACCTTCCGATCCTTCCGAGGATCCCTTGTTGGACTTCTTCGATGGGCAATTAGTTGCATAATGTCCAATCTTGTGACAATTAAAGCATCTTACTTTAGACATGTCACCCTTCTTCCATCCATTAGAAGAATTCGATTTGAAAGGGGAAGCCTTCCCCTTCCCTTTCCTTACCTTACTTGCTAAGGCCAGATTTTCTTCATCATCATTCTTGGGTAAAGAACCATCTCGTGTGCTACTCCTGATCTCCTCCTGCATAAGATCCAACCACAGTTGTTCCCAATCCGATAGTTTCTCTCTTCCATTTATAGAGTTCAGGTGGCTATTCGAACTCTTTGGAAGGCCAAAGAGAGCGAGGCTCACGATATCATCATCGGAAGCAATTATTCCCACACTACCAATCTCATATATGTAGCTGGTGAGCTTGTTCAGATATGTGGAAATAGCATCACCCATCTCCATCTTGATTCCTTGAAGCTTATCCTTACGTGACAATTTCCTTTGCTTTCTATTGTTTTGGTAGAGGTCCTTCAATGTCTTCCACATTGAAAATAGAGTATCCTTCCCATGGAGACTCGAGACAATATGGTCTCGAACTCCCTCAAGGATGATCCATCTCGCCTTCGCCACACACTTCTTCCACTCAGCCAATTCTTATGCATTAGTTGAAGCTGACTTTCGCATTTCTTGATTAATGAATTCCTTCAAGCCATTTTCTTCTAATACAGCCTCCATTCTATCTTTCCATGCTATTTAATTCAAGATACCTTCCAAGTAATGTTCGAGTCTCAAGCCATAGAATGCCATTGACCAAGCTTGAAGTATGATATGAATTCGATTTTCACCTACAACCCCAAGCATCAAATTTTGAATTATCTTCTCAGTATATTGTTTAGAGCTCCGATACCATGTAGAAAATCAGTGATAGGTTAACCCGATAATGCATTATAAATCAAAGCAGAATACTATAACCTACTTCTACTATCAATTTGTGGAAGCTTAAAGATCAATCTGAACAATATAACCAGAAGAAGAAGAATCAATGGCACAATATACATGAAAGTACTTTGAGGAAAGTCTCAGATAAAAACCCCACATTATTGTATTATCATACATGGTGGAAATACATAGGAATTATACAAAGCCTTAGCTCTCATAGCTAGCCAGCTCTCAGTACAATCCTCACAGATGCTCACAGGTAATCTTGGCTTCTCTCTAGCCTTCCTCTCTGCCCTCCAAGCTCCGATTTCCTTGTGTTGTTCCTTGTGGATGATTAGCCTACTACCAAGTGGGAAAACAAGCCTTCAAAACTGTGCAATCCTCAAGGATGAATCCTTGATTGCATGCATGAGTTTTCTCCATGAGAAAATACATGCAACTAATAGTAAATTGTCCTTGAACATTAATATCAACTGGGTCTTTCTCATAATAGACATGCATGAGTTTATGATGAGGGAATCTTCAGTTAACTGGAGTAGCACTAGTTGAGTGCAGTAATGCATCAACTGATTGTTAACTCACTATTAGTTCCTCAAACAGTTTAGAACTAGTTTAACTAGAGTTAACATAGTAAATTGAGTTAACTAATTACAACTCAAATATAACTCAATCTTATCTCCTTAATTTAAGGGATAACTCTTGCATGACTTCATAAAGACTTCTAACTTGAATTTCTCTAACTAATTAATTTAAAATAAATTAATTAATTATTTCCAAGTAGTTGTTAAGACTAAATTCGATTTTAATTCACAATTTAATTCAAGGACAAATTAAATTGGAATATTCTTGTTTCCATATTTGGACATCAGGTTCTTCTTCATCTTTTTCTTCCTCCTATTTAGTTTCTTCCTCATCTTCTTCTACCTCCTCTTCATCACTAGGTATTGTCCCTATCATATTCAGGAGCTTGTATCTCAATCGCAACCTATTTTTCCATGTCTCTAAATGTGGACGATTGAATGGGGATTCTTATCTGGCTCAAGGCATCCTCTAGTATTAGCTTAATAAGTCCATGTTGTGCCAATTGCTGGTGTTTTCCCTCTTGGACCTTTATGTTCATTTCTGTTATTGATTGCAACAAGAAGTAGGGCACACTGAGTCTTCTATCGATTGCTATCTCCTCTCCAAATCTCAACTCATGGAGGAGTCTAAATTGATAACCATAGATTATACTGAGCCTCCCTTCACAAGAGATATATTTGAGAATATGATAGCTCACCTCATTCCAAGGATAGGGAAGGTTTTCCCTTCCCATCCCATTTTGGTCCTCAATTGGCTCTGCATCCCTTAAGAAGAAGTTTTTCTTTGCGAAAGTGCTTGCAGCCTTATGCACCTTTCTCCATGGCATCCCTTGAGGAAGTGTAGTGATTCTGTTAATTTTTTTAGGAGTAATTGTAATCGAAAATCCTCTTACCATAGTAGTAGAATTGATTCTAGTCTCAGGGTGAAGTGCGATGGAAAATTCTTGAGATACATCCTCATCATACCCTCTGAGCAGCGCAAAGAATCCCAACCAGTTATGCCTTCTAAATATTTCTACCACAGTGAGATGGAGGCGTATCCTGGATGTCTCTATGGGTTCCTATTTTTAAAACCATCATGGCATGTCTCTTTTTTGTTTGGGTCACTGTAGGGATTTTCTTATGCTAGCCTTAGTTTTGAGGGTGATTGAGAGTTTATAATAGTGGTGGATGGATGAAATTTATTTCTATCTCCACACAACTTTTAAACTATTCAAAATTCTTTTAAAACTTCTAGTCCCACTGTAATCACTTAAAAAGTCATATTTTTCTAATCATAGCTATCAATTGAAATCGTAGGAGATATGGGCCACATACATTTCACTATGATGCTTGAGAAGCTAGACCCTAAGCACCCCTTTTGAACATTCTCTATGAATTTCCATTGTTTATTGTAGCTCATTGCGTTTCCTGTAGTTGTTTATGTAGTTATGTTTCCTATAGGGTGGTTGAAATATATTTTCCTCCTCGATGGATCTCCAAGGTGGTCCCAATATTATATCATCTCGAAATGAAAATATGGTGCATGAGATTTTGGAATGTTTTATATTTATGGTGGATTCCTTGGAGCAATGTATTGGTTGGCAGTGTACAAGATTTCCTCTTTGGGAACATAGGCCGATTGTTAGTTATCATGCAGCCTCCCCTTGTAATCATCATCCACTCTCACACAACTTAAATCAACCACCTTTTCAATTCATTCTTCTTGATGTGATATTTTCAAGTGTCATGATAACTAGGAGTTCAATTTTTGTTTTTGAGTTGAGGGTGGTGAAGTTAGCTAGGCACCTCCAGCTTATAAAGTCAAACTTTTTCATATTCCTACACTTTTATGATGTCATAATTAGGGAAGAATTCAGATGAGGTTCCATACATGTGCCTTCCTTCACTTGGTTAATGCATGCTAGAGAGTGACTTTGTTGTGCTTCTTTTTGTTCCAGTAAGTGCTTTTCCTTGGTCACATTTCTGTATGTTTCTTCGTATTGATGTCATTGTCTTATTTTTTGTTTTGTGCAGATGTTTGGTCTCTGTTTATACTGTTGAGATCTTGATAGGAGTCATAGTGTTTGTAGGGGTTCAATAGATCTTTTCTTGCATGGGTGTTGAAGGAGAATGCATGGAGAGCCTGTTGTTGTGAAAGCAAAACCTACTATAGGGTTTCCTATAGTTACTACAGGGAATCCTCTAGCTTCTATCTTCATCATTTTTTGTTTTTTTTGTTTACTTGGTGGAGGAATGGCTGGTGATTTAGGAGTGTAAGGGTGGAAATGTAAGGGATGGAGTGGTAAGTGAGTGATGTCAATGATGGCATGACCCTTGGAAGTTTTTTTATTTCTTTTTTCTGAGTGGTTTTTGAAGGACTCTGAGGTTGGTATGGTCATCAGTTGTTGTTAAGTGAGAGGTGGTGAGGTGTATGATCCCTTATTTCAACCTAGAACAAGCTTTCATCATCATTTTCCAATTGAAATTTCATTCTTGCCGTGTTTCGGGACATCACGTAGTACTACAACAAACTCTGTAGAAGTTAGAAAACTACATAATAACTCGTTCTTGATGCCTGAAAGTGAGGATGGATGATGGAGATATAGTAGGCATGGGAAATATGAAGTGAATGGAGGAAGGATGGGGTGATGCTTAACTTGTTATCCCATGAATGATGAGTCCTTTATTTCCTTAAAAAACTTGCAAAAATCACAGAATTTTATTAGTGGCAAGCTTGAGGTCTCGACCATGGAATTTTGTTTTTTTCTTTTCTTTTATTCTTCTCATTATTTTTGAAAGACACACAGGTAGCCTCAAAGGAGGTTTCCAATCTGTTTGTATGCCCTAGGCACCTAAAGGGAGGTTTTCACCTATGGATCTTTTTATTTTCCTTCGATTAACTCTTGGGGTGCCTCAAGGGGGTTTCCAACCCAAAAATTGTCCTCAGGTGCCTCAGAGGTTTTCACTTAGGTCCCTTATTATTTTTTTCTTTCATCTTTTCCAAAAAAAAACATAGTCTTCAAGAATTTGGTGAGATGGAAGTTGAGACACTTCTAATCACATTGACTTCCTTATTGATGGTACTAATGAAATATTCCCTTGAAAAAGGTCTTTTATAGGCTTTCAATCTATATCCATTGACAAGAAAGGGGATACCTTATTCACTAATGGTCCTTATTTGCAGCCCCATTTTAATGGCACCTTTCTATCAGATATGGGCCTAGCCACCTCGTAATCAATTTTCATTTGAATTTCTTGAACTTGGGGTCATATAGTAGAGCCCAATAGCCTTGTTGAAAAAATTTGTCTTTTATGTTTTTGTCATGCCAAACCTTTCTTTGTACTTGAGTAACTTCTATGTGTAGGAGGGCCTACATCCTTAATTCATCTAAACCATTGAGTTGGAGCAGCCTCTCTTGTTGTGCCTTTGTAACATCAAAATCCAATTGTTCTCCCATAAAGTGTTGTACTCAAACTCAATGGAGAGCAGAGCCTTCTTCCCATAGACCAAGTCAAAGGGGGTGAAGCCAAGCATTGTCTTCCAGGTTGTATTATATGCCCAAGTGGCCTCCACTAGTTTTTCAACCCAATATTTTCTTTTGCTTCTCACAACCTTGGTGAAAATGCCTTCTAATGCTCTTTTGGTAACGTCTACTTGTCCATTGGCATGAGGATGATAAGCAATTCAATTCCTATGATTGATCTTATAATTCCTCAACATATTTTCAATCAAGTGTGAGCTGAATTGAGCTTCCTGATTACTGACTAGCTCTCTAGGGTACCTAAACTTGTAAAATACATTCTCCCTTAAAACTTCATTCACTTTCTCTTTTGTTGCTACCTTGAAAGCCTTTGTTTGAACCCTCTTTTTGAAATAATCAGTGCACACAATTATGTACTTTTTCTTCCGTGATGGTTGATCAATGGGCCTAATGAAATCTATCGCCCACTTGTCAAATGGCTTAAGAGTCACTTGAGGTTGCAAAGGAATTTCGTCTCTGGGAGTAGGTTTCCCCATTCTTTGGCACTGATCACATCAACTGGTGTATCTTCTTGCATCTTGGTGGAGAGTGGGTCAGTAGTAGCCAGCTTGCATTACCTTGAAGGTTTTCCTCTTTGCTACAAAGTCACCTCCACAAGGCCCGTAATGAAAAGACAAAAGGATCTCGATTCTCAAAGAATTGCTTCTCCCTAACACATCTCGTCAAAATTTGATCTGGGCCTAGCTTGAAGAGATTGCCCCCAATCCAAGTGAATGGGCACTCTTTCTTATATTTTTTTAATTTTCCCTGGAGGACATATTTGGAAGGAACAGTGCAACCACTAAGTAGTTGGCTATGTCAACAAACCATGGAGATTGAACTAAACTAGAAAACAAATGCTCATCTTGCATCTAATCATCAATCATTCCTTCCTCACCTGTAGGCAAAGCAAGTCTACATAAAAAATCTGCAACTAAATTTTCTCTACTAGGCTTATTAATGATAGTTATATCAAATTGTTGTAATAAAAGAAACCATCTAGTAATGCTGACACATTAGGCTTGTTCAAAAAATATTTAATAATAACCTAATGAGTATGTACAAATCCTTGGTAACCGGTGTAAAATACATTCTAGTAACCTAGATCTTCTCCTATAGCTTTGTTAGACACATCAACATGGATGTGGAAAGTAAGAGCCCAATTTCAGCCTCAGAGTATGGGTGCAGTAGTTAACTTATCCTTTAAGGTTTATAGGGCCTCTTAGGAGCTTTCTGACCATGAAAATTCAGAGTCCTTGGCCAATAGTCCAAACAAAGGTGAGGCTACTTTACTGAAGTCCTTTATGAATATCCTATAGTATATAGATAAGTCCAAGAAACTTATGACATCCCTCTACCTCTGAGAAGTAAGGACCCTCTTTATGATAGAAATTTTATTTGCGTCCATTTACAGTCCTTCTTGGGATATTTAGTGACCTAGAACAATGCCTGCCAAGAACTCACACTTCCAAGGACTAAGGGATAGGTTCACTTCAATTCATTTATTTAATACTTTCCCCAAGTTAGATAGAGCCTCCAAGAAATCACACCCATAGGGACTAAAATCATCCATATAAATTTCTATAAAGTCATAGACTAGCTCTTCAAAGATGCTCAGAACTACCCTCTGAAAAGTGGTAGGGGAATTACATAATAAAAAAGGAAGGACCCTATAAGCAAAGGTACCACAAGGACAATTGAAGGTGGTATTATATTGGTCCTTTGGGCTAATTTAGATCTTATTGTAACCACTGAATCCATCTAGGAAAGAGAAGAACTTCTTTCCTGCAAGACCATCCAAGACTTGATCAATGAAAGGTAGAGGGAAATGGTCTTTTTTGGTGGCTTTGTTTAATTCTCTATAGTCCACATAGATCCTCCATTTTACATTATTCTTTAGGACTAGAACTAGAGGAGACACCCACTGACTATCTGAGATGGGGTAAATGAACCCTCCATCCAACAACTTCTGCAGTTCTTCTTTAACTATGTATTTGAGGGTTTCGTTCATTTTCCTCTGAGGTTGGTGCACTAGATTGCAACCTTCCTTCATGTAAATGTGGTGAGTACACACCGAATGGTGCACTCCCTTCCTCTCCTTATAACTCTAGGCAAAGGCATCTAGATGCTCTCTTAGCATGTCGCATAACTCCTTTTCCTGATGTGCAGAGAGAGAGGGGTTGATTTTCAATGTTTTAGCTAGACCAAATTCTATCTACTTGACATGAGTAGGACTTGAGTTAGCTAGGCACAAATTTGTCCAAGGGTTATCTTTAGCTTTCTTTACTAACTCATCAAGAGACATGGTGGTGGGGGGTTGATTCTCGAGGATTTGATCAATCAGGTTGTCTTCATCAGTTTTTCCCCTTCCTATAGCATCATCTAGGGTATAGATTGTGTAAGACGTGGCAGATTAAAATTCATCTTCCTCCTCCTCTTGCAACCATAAGGTAAGTCATGATCTAGAGATGGTTGAGAAGGATGGTACAAGACCATTTGTTTCGACAAATGCCCATTTTTAACAGTAATATTCCCAACCCTGCAACTTATGTAAGCATCACCAGTGTCTAGACATGGCCTTCCAAGGATGAGGGGATAACCATTGAACTTGGTCTTAGGCTGGAGAATTGAGAAGTCAGCAGGGTGTTCCCAGGAATGAATCGAGACTATCACATCCCCAACAACTCCATCAAGAGCTACTATGGATCTATCTACAAGTTGCAATATTGTTGTGGTCTTCCTTAATGATCCTTGGAGATTCAATTTAAGCATAGTCTCCTTCATCATCACAGTGATTACAACCCAAAGATCAATAAAGGTATGGGGGACAATGATACCATCAATGTTCACATCTACCACAAGACTTCTAGGGTCTAGATACTCTGGGAAAATCACTCTCCCCAACATTAAGTCAAACAGTTATCCAATGACATTAATGGTAGGGGTGTCTTTATTTCTCCTCCCAGGATGTTTGAATCATTTATCCTTAATCAACTTTATTTAGATAGGGACGTCCTTGATAGCTTGGAGAAGTGGGATTTTGACACACAAGTTTTTCAATTCACCCAGAAGTTCAGTCTCTTCTCGAGTGTGTTAGCTAGGATGGATTAATCTCTTAGGAAAACTTGGTGGATTGATTTTAGGAGCACTCTCTTCCTTTTCCTCTCTAATCTCCTCAGGTGGAGGTGGAGTTTGATTATCTGGAAGCACTCTTCCAGACCTAAGGTTGATTTCTTGAATTTCCCCAACATAGGGAGGGTAGGATGTCTCTCCACCATAGACTTGATGTGCCTGCACTTTGTTTGTGTTCGGATTTGGTTGAGCAGGCATATGAGGTAGCTTAGGTGGAGGAGGGTGAAGGAATTGTGGATGAGATGAAGGTCAAGGATAATTTTAGGGGCGAATGTTTGCCCTTTGGCGAAATTAAGGGGTTTTAAATTTTTAGTGGGCGAATATTTTGTATCATAGTACATTTTTACAAATCACCTCAAATAGCCCACCATATTTTAAGTGAGAGTGTAAAAAAGGTAAATTTAGCCCTTGAAATTAGGACTTACAACCTTCCATTCGCCCATTTTCAAGAATAGGTTTTATTTAAGTGAATCCATTCGCCCATTTTCAAGAATAGGTTTTATTTAAGTGAATCCTATGGGCCAAATACCATATTTACAAAAGAGGTATGGTAAATTAATAAAAATATAAATAAATGAGAGGTATGGTAAATAAATAAAACATTTTTTATATTTACTCCATAAGTCACCTTATATACATGTAAGGGTGTAAAAAAATAAAAATATAAGTAAAGTGGAGGTATGGTAAATAAATAAAACGTCTTTTTATACTTACTCAAAAGGTATGGTAAATAAATAAAAATATAAATAAACTAGACGTATCGTAAATAAATGAAACCTCTTTTTATATTTAGTCCATAACCCTCGTTCTATTTATGAAGGTTCAAGAAAGAGGTTTTATTTAAGTGAATCTTATGGGCCAAATACCATATTTGTAAAAGAGGTATGGTAAATTAATAAAAATATAAATAAACGAGAGGTATGGTAAACAAATAAAACATTTTTTTATATTTACACCATAAGTCACCTTATATTTACGAACACTCAAAAAATGGGTTATATTTAGGTGAAACCTATGGCCAAAATACTATGGAACAAATACCATGGACTAGATTGTTATTAATACCATGCAAAAAACCATTATTAACCCTAATATTAGAATTAATAAAAATAAAAATGGCACATGGTATTGACCCATGGTATTCACCTAGAATGTAGCCTATTTAAATGGGGGAATTAAACCATCATGTAGCCTATGCTAAGATTGACTAGAACTTTACAAAGTTTTATTATTTAGTGAAAGACTCGCCAAGATCTTACAAGATTTTATAATTGAGTAAAATATTCGCCATGCCTGGTGAGAGATTCGCCAAAAAATTATATATACATATTATATTATTGATAAAATCGCCTTCCATTTTTCCTATATACCATGGAGATTCGCCCATTTATTATATTTATAAATTTAGGGGGGGTTCTTAAAATTTTCCCTGATGAAGGTGGAGGCCATAGGGCTAGAGATTGGTTGTATGGGGGCCTCCACCCCAATAATGGTGTATTGCACTGAGGCTATGGGGGAGCATATCACTGAAATGATTGATTGGCAGGTTGGGAATGGTATTGAGTTTAGAGGGACCAGGGAGAAGGTGTGGATCATGCAGGATGAAAAGAAGGACACCAAGGGGGAATGTATGCATTCTAGTTAGTGTTTAAATATGAATAGGACACCCCTTGCATTCCTTTCTACTATGGTCAAGGTCCTTGGGGCATCCTTCCCTTGATATAGCATATTTTTTTAGTCATCCCTTCAGTTCCTTGATACACATCCTTCAATCCAGGCAGAGAAGGGAACTTGTCTATGGAGTGGTTCTCCTCAAATACCGAGCAAATCTCTATAATATTCAATGGACATTCATTTATATGGCACCTCCCAGTGCATCTAGGGGAAAAGACAACTAAGGCTCTTTCTTCTATATCCTACTTCCTCTTGATCTACATGGTGTCCATTTTCAGATAAAGGGTATGCAACATTTCACTCTTAAATTCTTTGAACATGTTCCCAATTTCAGTTTTGATTGATGTGTTGGAGGAGGATGAACTTGCCAAAGCTTGACTAGGCCTACCCTTATTTTTGGCCCCCCCTAGAATGATTTTTGAAAATTGTCTTGATATCATCATAAGATAACTAGTAGATGTCCCCTCCCGACAACATGTTTAGGGTTTCTAGGAGATCTTCCCTGATCCCTCTAAGAAGGACTAGCTTGAGTGATTCAGGATCGAGGGTGCATCTGGCCCTTTTGTAGCTAAGTTGGAACCTTTCCTCATAATCTTCCAAAGATTCATCATGTCCCAAAGTCATTGTAAAAATTTCCTCTTTGTTGTCTTTGGACCTACAATAACTACTATAGTTGGTGTTCAAGGCGTGTTTCATTTGATCCCAGGTAGTGATTCTATCCCCAGATAAACCCACGAACCATCACAAGGTTGCATCCTTAAGGGTGAATGGGAACAACTTCAACTTATGGTCGCCTGAGGTATAATCATAAGTTTTGCAGATGACAACATACTCAAACAAAAAGGTATTAGGACCCTCTGAGGTTAAGCCATGGAAGTGGGGAAGGGAAGAGGGGCTTATGTTTTTCATCCTAACATCTCCATTGGTTTCTCTAATGGAAAAATCACACTTAGTTTTGTTTTTAGCTCCATTTGAATTTTTAATCCCATTTCTATTTTCACCCATGGTGTATGTTGGTGGAATGGTTTCTTCTTCTTCTTCCCCAATAAGCTCTTCAAAGATCATTGTTTTTTCACCTAATGGGTCCTCTAGATTAGAGCCACCAAAGAAGAGGGAAGTTCATTTGTTTGATGGTGTGGGGATATTTGGCAAAAAAACGCCTAAATTGTCTCTACTCGTATGAGGCATGAAAGATTTTTTTTGTTTTAGGGTTTTTTCAGAACTACTTGCAGAATGGAAAAAAAGAAGAAATTGAAACTGTTTGCTGAATGGAACTACTTAAAAAATGGAAAGAAAGTAGAAGTTACAACTATCTATTGAATGAAAAATAAAAGGAAAGAAATAATTTCATATATTTACTAAATGTCAAATAGAAGGGAAAGCAAGAATTGAATCTACCTAGACATCTCCTTGAAAATGATGCCAAAAATCGATGAGGCCCAGTATTGCAGCAAGGATGATGTAACTCCTAGGGCAACCAAATTTACTTTATCAACCCAGGGTTCGTAAAAACATGGAGGTGACAGTGTTATATGTATAGAAGATGCGACAATATACTCTTCTCACTTCTCAACTGGGGAGATAGACCACTAGTGTTTTTCAAACCATTCGTCTATTGAATAGAAGGAGGTTGACTACTAACAGTGAATGTAAAGCTATATTTAATGCAGAAATTTAATGCTTGCCTATGTCAAGGAAATGAAAATGTTGAATAGAAAGTGCTATGAAATGACATGAAATTACCTAAGTAAGAATTAACACACATTACCTGCAAAAGAGACCTAATTTAAACTTTCATTATATCATATAGTTTTCTACACTAAGAATGGAAATGATCCTAACATTGCTAAGATTGACGTATGCATGCACTAGCTAAATATTGGAGAAAATAGTCTTTTGGTTTTCAATTTAGAAATGTAAATGCTAAGCTAAACTAGTTGATATTTTGTAGGGGAGGAAGGTATGGGAAAACTGGTCAAAAATGGAATTGAGGGGTATGGAGGTCAATTTGAAGGCCTACCCTAAGCTCTGATCATAATTTCTTCCAAAAAGAGTCTAAAACAAATTGCTACAAGCTTTGTTGTAGCTGCTACATGATTTCCTATAGTTACTACATGATGTCCTGGTTTACTACATGAAACTTAGTTGAAAGTTGTAGGAAGGTAGGCAAGGTGGAAGGAAGTTTTGGGAAGATCTATCATGGCAGAATAAGTGACGGGTAAGGTGAACACTACCCAAAGATCAACCCAACTCTTCAAGATGGTTGGACTTGTTCAAAGTGGCTGTCCATGCTGGCTATGAAATAGAAATCTGAATTGGTGGTTGGTAGGGTTTGGCGAGAGGTGGAGAAGGTTTAGATGAGGCTCGTGGAATGATTTCCTCCCTGTAGATCAACAAATCCTAGGACAACACATTTTTATTTCTTAATTTGTGCACAACTTTATGTAAATCTGGAAAAGACGAGTTGAATTTGAGAAACTAATTTATTGATGGATGATGGATCAAATCTATGGAATGGAATGATTTCTAATATACAAGAAACTCAAGAAACTAAAATAAAAACTGCAGGTGCTTCTAAGAAGTCATTAAAAATGATTTACTCAACAAGAAATCCTAAGCTATGTAATAACAAAAAGATAAATTTGTTTTTGGGGTTGGGGGTGTCACTGGGGGAGCAATATGATACCACGTGGGTTCATATTCGAGGATATATATTGAAGGAAAAATGACACAATATATTGAGCATATAATAGCGGGTAAAGGGTTTTAATATTGGTAGGTACTAAAAATGGTGCTAAAAGTTAATGAAAAAATATAAGGGGGTAGAAAAAATGCTAATGAAAAAATGGAAACCTACAACATATAATAAAAGTAGGGGTTTTTTTAATTGAGAAGGTGTATTGGGTTTGTATTGGTAGGGGGTAAAATAATGTGATTTTTAGAGGTATTTTCCCATACATAGTAAAATTAAGGGTATTGTTTAGTATGCCATGAACGCACATGCTATGTTAGAGGGTCATTGAGTGAAGCCCCCATGTGTTAGAGTGGGGCCCTCAACCCATGGTCCCATGAGAGAGATCAGGATGAGGCCAGTATCACAAGCTTTTCCGAAGTCTTTTCTTTCACTACTGTAACACTGATCTACTTCTCCAACTAATGGAAGCAAAACTAACCAATCATTCAAAGACTTGTAAATTAAACAAAACAAAGATAACTTCAAAAACTAATCTATGATTCTAATCTAAGGTTACATGTAGAAAAAGAGGAACTTATGTTGCTAGGGTTGGTCCCTAACCAAAGAGCTTCAACCCTTTGAATCACATCAGTGCTGGATCAAAGAAACCCTTTTCATTATCACCAAAAGGTCAAAAATAACATGACAACAACAATCACAATATCTTGAGCTCAAAATTGCCTCTTGGCTACAATAAAAATTTGAATCCTAATGAGGCCCTAGGCCTTCTCATTTATACAACTGAAGCTATCAACAACTTCCTTAAAATTAGGGGTGCTTGGCTCGCAAACTCAAAATTGACTTGTCTTCAACTGTCACCGTCTTGGCTGCCAATGAACTCGATGCGTTTGATTGCTTGTAACTCTGAGTTGATGAGATCTGGTGTAGAAATCTTCGAGTGATTGAGGAGTTAAGGAGGGAGACCCAATCTCCTAAAATCCCTATTTCTTGTCTACTTTGATTTCCAGCACTTAAATTAGCTCAAAACTACTCCAAATCCCACAATTAATGTGCATTAGGTCACATAACATAACATCTCACCTTTACCCTTCTCACTAAGCAAAATATAATAAAACATGTAAAGAAATATGAGAAAATTTGAGTGTAATAAGCTAGAGAGTGGCATTAAGGCCCATATAATTTACCTATTGATAAGCCTCATCACATAGCTCATCAAATTTAAACCATTGTGTATAAGTAAATTACATATAACCTATTTCTTTGTCACTTCTCCTTTACAAGTTTGAAGGGTTATAGACCCATTTGTAATTTAAAAGGTTCTTCTTTGATTTTTCCAAATGATTTGTTACATGTGTATATGGGCGTGATTTTGAGTGTAAATCTATTATTCTTATTGTTTTTGCACAATGATAACTATATGTTCCCTCTTGGGGTACTGTTCGATGGTAAAAGTGTGAGAAATATTAATGGAAATATTTGAAAGGTTTTCGAGTTAGATTCTATTTGGTTATTACTTGTCAAAATTCATTCTTACGAACAAAGTGTACTTTTAAAAAAAAAAATGATGCACATACTAGAGTCACATTTTGTAAAATAAGTCCTCCTTCACCAGAAACCATGGAAAGGGTTTTTAATGATTTCTAGTACAAACCATTTATGATTATTTTTTGTTATGATTATTCACAGGGTTTGGTCATGTTCCTTTATAATGGATAAATTATGTTTTCAAGTTTGTAAAATAAGATCTGATTTGATTTATGGTTTGGACATACTATTTATATACTCTGTCGTACGTTGGAATGCATATATCTGTTGAGATTTTCCGTTTGTAACGAAATAGGAAAAAATCTCAGCTGGTGACAACAATAGGAATTCAGTTCCTAGATTAGCTCCAGGTTGTTGGGAGGGAGTTAATGCCTCCTATATTTGATGTGAGTGAGTTAATGAAGCTGTTAGATTCTCTATGCTATATAACAGGCAACCATTCGGATGGTTTGTTGTGTGAGAGTGAGAGAGTTTTGTGAGGCTTTCATGATGTAATCTCCTGATTTGAATAATAAATTCCTGATGCCTATGTTTGTTGGACGTAGCCCAGATTGGTTGGGTGAACCACGTTAAAAATTGTCTTCTATGTGCTTGATTGTTCTGCTGTGTTAATTATGTGTTTATTTAATTTTGTTGTGCACCTGATCCAACAATTGGTATCAGAGCAGTTGGAGGCAAGTTGAAATGCGTGCTAGAGGTGGAGCGCTGGTGCGTGCTGGAGATTGCATGGAGTTTACTGCTGCGTGAATCGTCTGCGGGCACTGCCTGGTACGCTGGTAAACTGCGTTGACAGAGGTACATCTTGAATCTACGTGGAATTGTTATAAAACGGTGTGATTTACATTGAAATGCGTGGTTATATCTATTTTGAAACCAGCGTGGATATATGTTTGTTTTTTAAAAATAGCATGGGTATTTATTTTCACAGCCAGCGTGGATATATGTTTGTTTTGAAAAAAGAGCATGGGTATTTATTTTCACAACAGCGTGAATATGTATTTTGAAAACGGCGATGCATATTGCAAAGGAATTGTGATAACCTGCGTTGATATATATTCAAACACGGCGTTGATTCATATTTAAACTGGTGGGAATGTACATTTAAAAATGGGCGTGGTTTTTTTCCAAGATCTGCATTGATATATTTTAAAACGGCGAATTGCAGTTTTGTTTTTTGATGTACAGCGTGCGCAGCACAGTGTTATTTTATACTAGGTATTAGAATACTGTCTTTGTAAGCCTGAACTTTGCTTACGGATATATGAAACTGACGGTGGCAAGAATCGTTTGCAAACTAAATTCTGGTTGGGTTCATAACGAAGGCTTTATATATATATATTTCCTGGTTGTTTAAACAGTTAAATAAAGGCAAATAGAATAAAGACAGTTCTAATATTAGTGCACAGGGCAGTTTGTTTTTTTTTTTTTTTTTAAAAGCACAGGTACAAAGGCATAGGCAGTATTTCTTTGTTGTGTAAAAACGAAGGCAGAAAGGCAATTGTTTTTTTTTTTTAAATTGCTGGTTGGATATTGGAGATTATTGTGTTTTTTGATACAAATGGCGAAAACTCAAAGTGCCCGGTTTGAAATTGAGAAATTTAATGGCAAGAATAATTTTGAGATCTGGAAGGTGAAGATGCACGATCTGCTGGTTCAACAAGGTGTGGCGAAAGCACTGTTGGGGAAAAACAAACGACCTCCTTCCATGACGGAGGATGAATGGGATGAGATGGACGATAGAGCTCTGAGCGCAATTCGGTTGTGTCTGGCGGACGATGTTCTGTTCAACATTGTGTCAGAGAAATCCGCCGCAGGCTTGTGGTCAAATCTTGAGAAGCTCTATATGACGAAATCTTTGACAAACCGGATTCTCCTGAAACGGCAGCTTTACGGTCTGCGGATGAAAGAAGGTACCTCAATTGCTGATCACCTAAATGTTTTTCATACCTTATTGGTGCAATTAGACAGTCTAGATGTGAAATTTGATTCAGAGGATAAGGCAATAACTCTATTGTGTTCATTGCCTGAATCCTGGGATCACTTTGTTACTTCCATAAGCTTTAGTACATCAGATATCCTTGAGTTTGACGATGTTGTTGGAGCCTTGTTGGCTGAGGAGACGAGGAAGAGGTTGAATGCAGACATCTCTACATCGGAGGTAATGATGGCCAGAGGTCGCTCATGAGAGAGACACTCCGGGGGAAAGCATAGCGACTCTCGTTCGAAGTCCAAAGGAAAGAAGCCCAAGGTAAAGTGCTGGCATTGTGGCAAGGCTGGACATTTGAAAAAGGATTGCTGGAAGCGAAAGCAGGCTGCTAAAGAAGGCTCTTCGACAGAAAAGAAGGAAGCCAACACCACAGATACAGGTTCAGTATCTGGTTCAGGTATGAGTGATGAGGTATTGTCTGTTAATGTTTCAAAACATGATCAACATTGGTTGTTAGATTCTGGGGCATATAACCACATGTGTATTCATAAATATTGGTTTAAAACATATAAATCAATTGACGATGGTGTTGTGTACATGGGTAATGATGTAACATGTGATATTGTGGGAATTGGGAGCATACAACTGCAAATGTTTGATGGGACAACAAAACTATTAACAGACGTGAGGCATGTACCATACTTAAGGAAAAATTTGATTTCATTAGGAGCACTTGATTCAAATGGATATAAAACTATAATTCAAGGTGGAGTTATGAAAATTTATAAAGGTATCTTACTAGTGATGAAGGCTAAGAAAGTAGGAAATCTATTTCAGTTAGAAGGTAGAACTGGGTCAGATCATGTGTCGGTGTCTGAACAGGACAGTAGTTCCATTCACTTATGGCATCAAAGATTGGGGCATATGAGTGAAAGAGGATTGAAAATTTTGGCTGACCGAAAGTTACTTCCTAATCTAAGATCTGGAAAATTGGATTTCTGTAAACATTGTCTGTTTGGAAAACAAAGTAAACAAAAGTTTAAAACAGGCAAACATACTAGTAAAGGCATACTTGATTATATCCATTCAGATGTTTGGGGTCCAGCCCCTACAGCGTCATATGGTGGCTCGACGTATTTTGTGTCGTTTATTGATGACTTTTCTCGGAAAGTGTGGGTCTACATGTTGAAACGGAAGTCTGATGTTTTTACAGTTTTCAAGCAGTTTAGAGCATTTGTAGAAAACAGCACTGGTAGAACTATAAAATGTTTAAGAACTGACAATGGTGGTGAGTTTTCCTCCAAGGAGTTTGACAGCTATTGCAAGGATGTTGGGATCGAGAGACATAAGACCACGGTTTATACTCCTTAGCAAAATGGAGTTGCTGAACGCATGAACATGACTCTTCTAGAGAGAGCAAGGTGTATGTTGAGTAACGTCGGGTTGCAAAAGGAGTTGTGGACGGAAGCAGTGGTAACAACTTGTTATGTGATAAACCGATCTCCATCAACGACAATAGGCTGCAAGGTTCCGCAAGAGGTATGGACAGGAAACCCTTGTGACTATTCTAAACTTAGAGTGTTTGGTTGTGATGCATATGCTCTAGTGCCTAAACATCAGCGAACTAAATTAGATCCAAAGTCTAAAAGGTATGTCTTTGTTGGGTATGGTGATGGAACAAAGGGATTTAGATTGTGGGATCCTACTACCCGCAAAATCATCATCAACAGAGATGTAAAGTTTGATGAATCCTCTCTTGTACAGTTAGATGTAAATAGTAGATTGAAACAGGATGATGTATCTGATTTCCAACATATTCAGTTTGACAGCATTTCTAGTGATAGTCATAACGACCATAGTTCAGATTCTAGTCATGAATAGGTTTCAGAATCAGATTATGAATAGGGTTCAGATGGAGGTCATGAACAGGTCTCAGATGGCGATCATGAAGAAGTTCCTACAGTTGAAAGACAGCCAGTTGTGGAAGCACCAGAAACATTCTTAAGGAGGTCTACAAGGATCAAACGCCCTCTGAGAAGGTATGATGATCATGTTACTTCAGTTGCTTTGATCGCTAATGATTATGAACCTTTGTGTTATCAGGAAGCTGTAGAAGGTTCAAATAGTGACAAATGGAAAGCAGCCATGAAGGAAGAAATGATGGCCTTAGGTAAGAATGGCACGTGGGATCTGGTTGAACTTCCCAAAGGCAGGAAAACTGTGGGATGCAAGTGCGTGTTCAAGCTGAAACGGGGTGTAAATGATACGGAAGATAGGTACAAAGCGAGACTGGTTGCAAAAGGGTTTTCTCAGAAAGCTGGCATAGACTTTCATGAGATATTTTCACCAGTGGTTAAAATTGTTTCAATTAGAATTGTGTTAGCATTAGTGGCTTTGTTTGATTTGGAGTTGCAGCAGTTAGATGTTAAGACTGCATTTCTACATGGTGATTTAGATGAGGAAATATATATGGAACAACCGGAAGGGTTTGTTCAGCATCGCAATGCGAAATTTGTCTGCAGGCTCAAGAAGTCATTATATGGCCTGAAGCAGTCGCCTCGGCAGTGGTATAAGAAGTTTGATTCTTTCATGTTGAGTCAGAAATATGTAAGAAGTGAATATGATCATTGTGTTTATTTTAAGCAGTTAAATAATGGCATGTTCATTATCTTAGTGTTGTATGTTGATGATACGCTTTTAGCAAGCAAAAGCATTGAAGAAATCAACATGTTGAAGACTCAGATGGCAAGGACGTTTGATATGAAAGATCTAGGAGCGGCAAGACAGATTTTGGGCATGGAGATTTTCAGAGACAGGGGCAATGGTAAGCTGTGGCTATCACAACAGAAGTATGTTGAGAAAATACTTTTGAGGTTTGGTATGAATAATGTGAAGCCTGTGTCAGTCCCTTTAGCTTCCCATTTTAAGCTTTCTTTGAGTTTATGTCCTAATACAGATGAAGAAAAGGATTATATGTCTCGAATTCCATATGCCAATGTAGCAGGATGTTTGATGTATGCGATGGTTTGTACTCGACCAGATATTTCACATGCAGTTGGGGTTGTCAGCAGGTACATGGCAAATCCGGGTAAAGAACACTGGTCAGCAGTGAAATGGGTGCTTCGGTACTTGAGAGGCACAAGTAGTTATTGTATTTCTTACAATAAGAGTAGTGAATTTGTTTGCGGACATGTTGATTCCGATTTTGCAGGTGATTTGGATAAGAGAAGATCAACTTCAGGGTACGTCTTTACTCTTGCAGGTGGAGCTATAAGTTGGATGTCGAAGCTACAAAACATTGTTGCCTTGTCCACTACTGAAGCAGAATACATTGCTACTTCTCATGCTTGCAAAGAGGCAGTTTGGTTGAAAGGTTTGCTTGGTGAGTTTGGTAGGTTATAGGACAACATCAGGTTACTTTGTGATAGTCAAAGCGCAATACATTTGGCTAAGAATCCGGCCTATCATAGTAAATCAAAGCATATTCCAATCAAGTACCATTTTTTAAGACAGGTTATCACTGAAAGGGGCGTTTCTCTTGAAAAGGTGCATACAAAGGAGAACTGTGCAGACATGTTCACGAAACCAGTTTTGTTGGAGAAGCTACGCTGGTGTTTGGCTTCTCTTGGCTTGCAGAAAAGATAAAATAATAATAACAGGGCATCAGGCGAATTTTTGTCAAGGTGGAGATTGTTGAGATTTTCTGTTTGTAATGAAATAGGAAAAAATCTCAGCTGGTGACAACAATAGGAATTCAGTTCCTAGATTAGCTCCAGGTTGTTGGGAGGGAGTTAATGCCTCCTATATTTGATGTGAGTGAGTTAATGAAGCTATTAGATTCTCTACGCTATATAACAGGCAACCATTCGGATGGTTTGTTGTGTGAGAGTGAGAGAGTTTTGTGAGGCTTTCATGATGTAATCTCCTGATTTGAATAATAAATTCTTGATGCCTATGTTTGGTGGACGTAGCCCAGATTGGTTGGGTGAACCACGTTAAAAATTGTCTTCTATGTGCTTGATTGTTCTGCTGTGTTAATTCTGTGTTTATTTAATTTTGCTGTGCACCTGATCCAACAATATCTTCCTGTAACAATTTTGTTTAATTATATTTGGGGTTTCTCTCTTTACTGTATGGTCTATATTCACACTTTTGTCAACAATGTGTGCCTTTACGACTTAGTTGAACTATTATTCAGTTACTTTGTAAATAAGATAGATTCTTTTATATTCCATTCATGTAAAGTATTTGTCTTCTTGTCATTTCATTTATATTAAGAGAGAATGCATCGCCACTTTCTATACTTTGTTATTTCTTTGTATATTTATATTAATTTTTAACGCATAGTATGAACCAGTACTTCACATAAGACTATTCTCATACATAAATCCTTAAGTTTAGTTCTGTCATTTACTTTCGGTTGAACTCTTACCAAATTTCTTTTACCGATAGCAATATTTTTTTCCCCTGTGTAGATGAATCAGTGCCTTTACTGAATTATTTTCTCCCGGGTAATTATTCAAAATTTCTTCCTTCCTGGCCTTTTTATTTTAATTTTAAGCAATTTTATATGTTATATACTAATTTTATTTTTCTCTTCCTCCAGTTAATCCCGGTAATCCCATTCGAAAAAGGAATTCTCCTTTTTCCTTCTATGTTTCCAACTATTAGTTGTACAATTTACTAATTATTTGACTATGTTTCTTCCCGGTGGTAAACCCTCAACCCAACCCTTGGCCTCTCATTATACCCGTGTGTGACTGCAAAGTACAAAACTCGAAGACCAATTCTCCAATGCTTCTGGTTTATTTTCTTTTATATCTTCATGATATGAGTTTTCTTCCTCAACAAAAGTGATTTATCACGGCCATTTGTTGATTTATCACGGCCATAAGCCATTATTGTAATTATTAGCTATTCATCCTATGTGGATTCGATATATATTTTATTTTATTTTGGTCCATTCTAACATTTTTTTTAAGGCAATAAGTGCCTCTTACATGACTTTCCTCAGCAATATACAATATTATGAAAATACGAGTAGTATCTATTGAACATTAATATCTATTGTAATTTGAAAAGAATATTTATAATTTTAATATATTCCTCATTTATTTATTTTATGTTGACATCTTTTACATGAATACTTAGTTGAACATATGAAAATGTTTTTAATTTTATTTGAGTTATATTCGAAGAACAACTACATATATGTAGTTTTTTTTCATACATACAATTGTTCATGGCTGCCCGAAATTTTTTTTTCTGGAAATAATATTGTTTTCTATTATGTTTTTCTATATATAACTATTTATATATTTTCCTTTAAAATTATATATATGTTTTTTTCGCAAAGATTACTTTACACAAATACCAACTTACACTAACTTCTGAAATTCACCATTATAAAAAAAATATATATATATTCATTCTTTTATTTATATGGCTACCCTCGAAAACTAAATTATCCACACACATGATCTAACTAGAAATAAACTAGCGGATACTTGTTTTTCTTCTAAAACCATCACGAGGGCTTATAAAAGTCTTTAGTGTAGAAACAAATAATGCTAAAAAAAAAAAAAAAATTAATATATTTTTAACATTTTTTTTTCTTTCAGTATTCAGTGCAAAATAGTGACTTTGTTAAAAAAATAATATATTTTTAACATTTTTTTTTTCTTTCAGTATTCAGTGCAAAATAGTGACTTGTAAAATATGTCTAGGAAATGAATAACTGAGTAGTTGGCTGCCACCGTTCTTGATACTGTATCTAACGAGTATCCTCCTCCCCCGAGTATAATAAGTCTGTAATATTGTCTTTCAGTTCTCAGTTCAAAATAGTGACTTGTAAAATATGTCTAGGAAATGAATAACCGAGTAGCTGGCTCCAACCGTTCTTGATACTACATCTAACAAGTATCCTCCTCCCCCGAGTATAATAACTCTGTAATATTTTCTTTTGTTTACCTTTTTCACTTGTTCTCATAGTTTCTCTATTAGATAATTTGAGTATTTTTTTTCTAGCAAGTTTATATCTTTTTTTCTTCTGTTATACATTACCCATCGACCAATATTTTGTTTGTTGGTAACTACCACAAAAAAGTGACACATAATGGCTAGCTCATTAATGAGATTCTCTTTCCCACTCTCAATGATAACATCATGTCTTTTACCAAGTTTCATAATTTCTGGGTAAATGTAATCATCTATATTAGATGCCTAGGACTTATTGATGAGTAATTAATATTTGCCAATAATTTTTTAGCCTCACCTATTTTAGCAATATGTAATAAAAATTAAATTTTCCAGAATTCTTTTATTTATAAAAATAAAATATCATATTTAAAATTTATAATGAGACAATATCAATAATAAATAACTAATACTTAATTTATTCTCATATTTTTCATAATTTAAACTTTCAAAAGGAAGCACACACATTTAATTGCATAGAAACATGAAGTCAAGGGATATCACAACTTGTAACCAGGTGTTATTCATGGGGATAGATGACCACATCACCCCCTCCTAATTCTTGGGATAATGACAGGGTGGAAAGCTTCCACCCCTACCTCCTTAAGCATGTGCTACAACACCACCATCATTTTTTCCCTTTCATTTCTTCTTAATTTTAAATATAGTCATAATTTTATATCATATACATAGAAAGACTATATTTATTTATACAGGCAACTTTCTGAAAAAGAATACCAATTCCTCTTCTAATGGAGGAAAATTCATAACTATCTTTAAATTGCAATAGAACCACGCTCACCATATTACCAACTTAACAAGAGCAATAACTTCAAAATGAGACACTAACTAAAAGTATGTTTACATTTGAGAAGAAAAATGAAAGAAGTCCTTGAAATTGAAGAATGGTGATTTTGCATCACTTTTTTTAGGGTTAAAATTCAAAGATTTTTTGTCCATAGCATTAAAAATCAAAATCATGTTTATGGAAAACCTTAAAATTCCAGCAATTTTCAACCATGACATTAGAAAACAAACAACATGAGCTTAAAAATCCTTAAAAATCAAAGAATTTTCAACCACAGAATTAAAAACAAATATCACGAATACTAAAAACCTTGAAATTTCAACATTTTTCCATTATGACAATATAAACTAAATATCATGACTAAAAAATATCTCAAAAAACAACACCTAAACCAAATAGTCATTTTACAAATAATATTTTTTTCAAATGATTATAAGTGTAACTTTTTTGATATCTTAGTGTAATACAACTTGACTCATTTTCAATAACATACTAAAATTGCAATAATTTTTTAACTATGGCTTATTAAAATATCACTAGCATACACAAACCATGAAAAACACCTAAAAGAAATAACATTATATAACAATTTTTTTTGTTTAAATCAATAAAAATGGTTTAAGAACAAAAAAATATTAAATAATTCAATAAATGCATTGAATTTTAAAAAATATTTAAAAATTAATAATAACTAAAAAGAATTATATTTAAAACAATAATTAAACAAATTATATATATATATATATATATATATATATATATATATATATATTGGGGTTATATATATATATATATAAATGTGGGGGTTATTTATGGTTGTTGAGAAAAATAGTTGTTGTCTTCGTTATGCAAGTTAAAATCTTTATTAATGATAAGCTAAAATATTTTGATAAATATAATTGAATGGCTTCACTTTTATATATAATGTTTTTTTAGGTTTGAGCCATACAAACTCTTAAGTGAGTATAGTTATGCGCTAGCCTAGTACCAAAAAGCACACTCTCAATCGCACTCAATCCCACCATAGCATTCACGTTGAGAGTAAAACTATTTTTTCCATAGATATATAACCATTATATATATATATATATATATATATATATATATATATATATATATATATATAATTATCAAAATAATTAAAAGAAAGGTGAAAGAAGAATAATTGAAAGAAAGGTGAAAGAAGAATGTATATATAATTTATAAAAGATAGAGTCTTAAAAGAAACAATAAATTTTAAAAAAATAAACCAGTAAAATTATATATACATACATATAAAAATAAAAATAAAAATAAAAGTAATATATATATATATATCTGTGTGTGTGTGGGGGGATGGAATTGAATTTTAAAAAAGCAAACTAAAAATATAAAACAAAAACAATTTATAATAGTGTGGGGAGGGTGCACAAGGGTGATGCTAGAAATGACAAAGTTTTTTATTTTGTTTGTCTTTTTTTTCATATATATATAATTTAAAGTAGAACTTGTATTTTTTATACTTTGAAAAATTACACATTTTTAATTTTAATTTTTTCCTTTTATTTACGAATTTTTATTTTATTTTTTTTCCTTTTTAAAAATGCATATATATATATATATATATATATATATATATATATATATATTCAACATTTTTTTTTAAGGAAAAGGGTGTTTCTTTTAGTTGATTTTTGTGTAAAAATATATAAAATTACAATTTATTTTAATGAAAATTGCTAAATATAAATAATTATATAAAAAGTAAACCAAAAAAACATGTTTCTTAATTTTTAGATTTATAGATATTTTTATGTTTTTTAATTTCAAAGTATTAATCATCAAAGTTATAATATCAATCATTTGGTAATTTGAACTCCAAAAATAAAAAATTTAACTCCAAAAATAAAACAAAAGTAAAGTTTGACAAATTATAGAAACAAGTATTAAAAAAGAGAAAGAAAAATATAAATGTAGACAAACATTAGTTTCTAGGGTTTTAGTGGTCATGCTATTTGGTCCTTAATGCCATTGTTAAAAATGTTTGAATTTTACTTTTTAAAAATTGAGATTATGTTGCATCACCACTTTTGCATTACATGGTGTTATTTTTGTCTTTAAAGCTTTGATTGAGAAATGTTAAATTTTAATGATAAAAAAAAGTAAGAGAATATAGTATATCACCGCTTTTCTTCAGATCTTAGGGTTTGATCATATTAATTGACTTGAGAAACCGTAATTTTTATGCCAAAAATACTTTGATAGATAGCCTTAGTTTTCTCTTCCAAATATTCAATTCTACTCATGATGTCTAGATGTGCTTGTTGCACTACTGCTATTCCTAGGCTACCATTGCCTTTACTATGTAATAAATGACTATTATCTAAAAGAGATTCATATCCCATGTCCAAAAGAATCCTATGACCTCAAGCCATTACACCATTTCTTCCTTGAGCTATTCTCATCAAAATTTACTCCTTTTTCTCTTTAATCCTACTACTTGGCTATTCCATTTAATCTTACATAGACTCTTGGAGCATCAAATTGATGAATTCCATTACTTCAATAGGCCCCTTTTTAGTTTTGGCAGACCAATTGAAGCACTAGAATTCTTCCATAAGGAAGCATTATACCTCTTACTTCTCCTTTCTTCTTTATCGCTAACAATTCTCTTTGACATTATGTTGCTTCATATATCCTATTAATAAGAAGACATATGTGACTAACTCAACTGGTAAAGATAGATTTGGTTACCATCATTCTATCCCAAATTCCCATGCTTCGATCTCTCAAACTATCAACTTCCTTGCTTAGATGAAAAAAACTAGAAACCCAACAACAAGCAAGAAATCAAAATAGGAAAAACATTTTTATTAATCTTGGAATAGTTTAGCACCGATAAACCATCTCTGTCCTCCCACAAATCCTTCAAATTAACCTCTAGCATGAGATTTTGCTCAAAAGGGCTATGCTAGTTACCTATCATATGGCCTAAGTCATTCAGTGACATTGTCAACATATCTTTCCTCACCCTACTATCATTCATCATTCTTGGAAGAGGGTTGCTACTTTGGATACATCACCAAGGATCACCATTTTCCCACAAGTTCCTTGGCACCATAAATTCCTATCAATAAACGTCATGTCACAATTTAGTTTGACCAAGCTCATACTCGACTCATGTTGTATAATTGTTGTCCACCTCCTTGCAATCACTTTCTCACTCATCACATTAATTATCTACCGTATATTTTATGAGTTGGTTGTTAAATAATGCTTATCATGAGCCCCAACCATCGCCACCTTGTACACTACATAAAAAAAAAGTATTAATATAAAAATAATAATAAAAATTTACACAGTGGGAAAAGCTATCATAACTCAGTGGTCAAACCAACAACGGGGACAACCATCATTGCCAAGGATATGTGAATGTAGTCTCACTCATCACTATTATTCATAGAAAAGCATGCCACCTAGAATTACCTGCTAGTGGTCTGTAAGGGATTATTAAAAGGAAAGCATGTCACCTAGAATTACCTATTAATGGTATGTAAGGTCGTAGGATTTCATTATGGGTAGAATCCTGTAGGTTTTAGGTTGTTAACCTATTTCCTTACACATGAAAAAGACCAACTCTTAATAAAACATAAAAAGATCTAAGTCATAAAAATATAAAAACCATACACCCATCAAAATCCATTTTATGCCATGGATTTAATATTTCTAAATTATTGAAATTTACACTAAATTTTATTTAATTTTATATAATTTTGTTAATTAAATAAATATTCTAAATTTTTATATAAATGTTAATTTTATTTATATATCAATTTATTATTAATATGATTTACGTTATATGTTTCATCCATAAGTTCTTAACCCCCATAGATTTATAGAGGGATAGAAGAAGCTTGCAGAGAAATAAAAAGCTGGAAATTTTTTATACGTTTTGTTTTCAATTCTGTATGATAAATACAGCAATTTCATAATGGTCAAAGGGAGATGCGCGCAAGGAGATAGGGAGATCAAATGTGCATATCTTGCCAGTGACGAGATACGATATAGAATAATAAGTATGCGTCCGTTATTTTATATTTGCTTTTTAATTAACTTGAATTTTGTTGATCACAATGACTGGCATTGAACTCTTGGCATAAGACGAAGTGTAAAATACCTTTTTAAATCAACATTAATTTATTAACATAAAAATACTTTCGAATTTTTATTATATTTTAATGATAAGTCTCATCAATTTAATTTTTGATTCTCATTAAATTTTAAAATTATTACATTTTAATTCTTATTAAATTTGAAAATTATTAAAATTATTATTTTTATAAAGTTTTTTCAGAGAAAAAAAGCAAGATTTGATTATATTAAGATAATATAACTGTCTGTGATGTACATAAAGGTGGCATTTGAAGCCACGGTCTATGATATAGAGAAATGATCAGAAAACAGATAGTCCAGAAAAGAAATTCATAAGGCAGATTGACCTGTGATTTAATAAAGACTGTAAAGCATATATGCATCACATCTTGGATCAGAATTACCAAAATACAAAAAAACAGATAATTGTTGGATAGCTATGCTGAAATTGATTCAAATAGCGCAATGATGCGAAGGAAAATATTGGAAAAGGGAGCTTTTGAATCCCGGAAGATATTGTGGTTCCTCCAGATCCAGGCGCACCATATCATGATGATGAAAAGGAAGCTCATTGGCTTTTGTTGGGAGCTCCACCAGGCGAAAGCTACATGAATAGAGTCAAAGACAACATGTGGAAAACCAAAATAAATTGCTAAATCATACCAGATAAGCTATGAAGATCTGCATTGGACAAACATATGTAGATTTGTTTCTTCGTCAGATTCACACATCCTGCATCGGCTGGGACCTTGCCATCCTCTTCTTCTCAGATTATCCCATGAGAGATTCTTGTTGTAGTAGACCAGCCATGCGAAGAAGATCATCCTGGGGGGGCATCCAGTTTTCCAGAAAGACATGGGGAAGATTGGGGTCGCATGCAATGCCCTTGAAGAGATGATGCCAAGATAGATTTCCTTCACGCGTGCATGGTCCTGAGCGCTTGACCAAACAAGGCAATCCGGGGAGCCATGTCTACGGATTCCGCTACCTTTAAGAGAAGATTGAACGGCGATCCATGAAGAGCAGAGGTCATCGGGGAGGCGAAGGTCTTTCGCGTCCTTCCATTGGGGAACAGAGCCATGCCAATCAGAGATGAGATGGTTCCATGTAAAAAATCCTTTTCTGTGAAGTGCAAATAAGAGTGGATCAGGGAAAGAAAAAGATCCCCGACAGCAGGCAATGGAGTCAATACCGATGAAGATATGATGGCCTGAATGAATTTTCCATTTGAGATTTTTAAGGAAGAGACTCTGTATTTTCCGGAGACTTAACCAGATTGCTGATCCCTGTTTGGTGCCTATGGATCTGGCTCGGTACCAAAATTCAAGATTTTTACCTTTTAGATATTTAAATTTGATAGTGTCACTCCATGGACTTTCTCCAAAAGTCCCACGCCATAGCATTTTGCATAAGAGGGCCATTCCAAAAGATCTCAGATTCATTAACCCCCACCCACCCAGGTGTTTAGGCAAGGAGATATGATCCAGTTTGGAGAGGTGGATTTTCAATCTCTCCGACTTACCACCCCAGATGAAGTTGGCCGTGATTCTGTTTAGCTCATGAATAATACTTGCCGGGAGAAAAAAGAGGTGCGCCCAATAAACGACCATTTGCAGCAATACTGATTGGGATAAAATGACCCTGCCTGCTAAAGATAAGCTTCGATGTTCCCAGGCTGAGATCTTTTTATAAAATCTTGCGGTTAACCAGAGCCAATCAAGCTTAGAATAGCCTTTTGCCTTGAGGTGAAAACCCAGATATTTGAGTCCCTCGTATATGGGTTTGGATTCG
This sequence comes from Pinus tabuliformis, assembly GCA_031772625.1. Classification (NCBI taxonomy): domain Eukaryota; kingdom Viridiplantae; phylum Streptophyta; class Pinopsida; order Pinales; family Pinaceae; genus Pinus; species Pinus tabuliformis. Next base: position 667,664,662 of record CM062818.1, read on the forward strand.
ATGCCAAATAATTATGAAATCGTTTTTAGTGTTTCCATATTGTCAGAATTATAATAAAGAGTGGATTTCCTTTTGTTGATAAATAGACCCGTGGCCTTTTGAAATCTGTCTAAAATGCACTTCAAGCTGTTCCATGTTGATATACAGAGCATTGCGAAAAGGAGTACATCATCAACGAAGAGATTATGCGAAATATCTACTTGTCTGCAGATCTTTATAGGCATACATCTGTTGTCTGCAACTGCTTTGTTGATGTGAGTGCTGAGAGAATTCATGGCTAAAATGAAAAGAAGAGGAGAAAGGGGGCAGCCCTGGCGCAAGCCTCTTTCGGCCTGGAAGAAATGGGAGGGGATTCCATTAATGATGACTGCGTAGTTCACATTCTCCATGCACGCCATGATCCATCGAATGGCACAAGCCCTCAGACCGATCTTTGCAAGAAGGCATTTGATAAAACCCCAATCGAGGCAGTCAAAAGCTTTCTGCAGGTCTAACTTCATGATTGCCGCCTCAATATTGTTTGTAGCCATGGAATAAAGGCATTCATGTGTATTTGCGACTGCATCCATGATGTTACGGCCCTTAAAAAAGCATATTGGTCCTTAGTTAAAATGTTATTGGTTTAAAATTTTATAGAAAAAAATTCAACTATATTATTAAAGTTTTGATAACCTAACTATTCCTAAATATAATTTCAGGAAGGAACCAACAATTAATACGAAAAGATCTTAAAACTCTCTCAACCTATCAAACAAAAAATTACAAATAACAAAACAAAAAATTACAAATAACAAAAATTAATAAGGTTCATAATTTCAAAATAAAAATAACTTTACATATTCTTCTGAAAATATCTCAAATAAAGATAAAAGACCTATTAACTTTCATTTATGTCTCGGCCTGGAGTATGCCGTAAAACTGCTTCTGCTTGGCTAAGAGCTCGTCTTCCTCGGACGTAAGGAAACAGGTTAACGGCCCAAGACCCAGAGGCATCTGGCAGGAGTGAGAGCCTGCTCCCGATTACGGACCACCAGCAGGGTTATGCCAGGTGGCGTGGTTTTCCTATTTAACAGTGATGAGTCAAACCCAGCATTCGCGGATAGCAGCCAGAGATGGCTGTCCTCACTGTTGGTTTGACACCTGAGTTGATAGGTTTTACCACCTTCGGAAAAAAAAAACTTTCATTTATGTCCAAGAACGTAGTCTTCCTAATGCGGACTTGTTCTTTGAAAAGTGTTCGATCACATCGATTAATAAATAATAAAATAGTAAAATATAAAACAATTAAAAACATTTTTTATAAATATAAAATATTTGAAATTATAAAATATATGTTTTTTAATATAAATGAATATAATTTTATATTTTTATATTTTTAGGTTCTTTATTGATAATTTTTTATTATGTAATGATAGTCTATTTAATACTTTATGGTTAATTAGATTTTAAGAAAGTGAGAAATCAATTCGAACTCTTTAAGAGTTTATGTTAAAAAAGAAGTAAAAAAACATTGTAAGGTTATTATAGTTTTGTTGACTTAAAAAATTAAGAATGTTAATATTATGAAAGATATTTTGAAAATTAAATTTAATGTAAATATAAAATAGACAATTTAAGAGAAAAATATATAAGTGAGAAAACATTCATCTTCAATTCTAAAATTGACGACATATTTAAAGATAAGAAAATCGTTGTCAAAATTACTAAAATGCAATCTAATACAATTGCCAATTTCTCTTTTAAAAAAAATATTACTATATCTTTATATATAAGTATGCAAATAAAATTAAAATATATAACTCTCTTCTTTTAAGAAATAAAATGGTGTCAAGAGCAACTTTTAAGCATACATATCATTTTGCTAGAGATTGGACTACAAAATCTTTGAATCCAAACATCCCACTTACTCATTAGATCACATCCTAAATATATAATAATTTTGAAAAATGCAAATATTTTTTTGGAAAGAAAATGCATGACTAAAATAACGTAATTTTCTTTACGAGCGTTTCACTTAAAAGCGCTCGATGAAACCAGTCTAGCTACTCCTGATTTTAGGAAATCACAAATACCGTCAGCGATAAGGATGACAATGTGGAATTTTTTTGGGAAAGAAGGCAAACATTGAAATTTTTCAAATACACCCGTGGACATGCGAAAGTCCGCAGAATAGTCTCACATATGACCTTACTTCCTGGCCCATGTGAGCTGTTGAAAATCCTCACTATATAAACGCAACGCCTTATACCAATCAAACTAACATTGTGTGTCGGCCTAGGCTGTACTACTGTCCATAACATTACTGTGCTTCAGATTTTTTGTTTGGGATCAATGGAGTTTCTATTAAACGTCGAAGGATATTCCATCCTTGATACTATCGCGATGAACAACACTCGGCCTTCATCCACGCATCACTTTTTGGATTTCACGGCGGGGAGAATGATCAGTGGCTTGATGCTTCTCTGAAATTGATTTGTGTTGGATACAATATTTTGAAAAATCTTAGGGTATTTCAATTGTGGAGGGGTTACTCATCAAACTTATTATTCAATACAATATCTTAGAATGATTGGTCTATTGACTAGTTGATCTAGATTAACTCTTCTGATACTATGGTCAGAGATGAGGGTCTTTATCAATGCACATTATATTGTAGGAAATCCATGTGGCCCATTTTTTATCCTAGTGTCTCATTTCAACTACAATTTTATCCCAAATATAGCTTAATAGATAGCTTCAAATTTGTTTCCAATTGTTCAATTCTATAGGCGATGTCTTATTTGTCTATTGCACTACTTTAGGGCCTAGGCTATCATTTCCATTACCATTTAATACACCTATGTTATCCAAAAGAAATTCATCTCCAATGTTGTAAATAAACCATGCCGTCAACACAACCCACCATTTCTTCCTTGAACCCCTCTTCTCTTTGATCCTATTGTTTGGCTATTCCATTTAACTGACTCTAGGAACCTCAAATGGAATAATTCACTTACTTCCATGGTTTCCAGGTGAGCTCTTTCATGCCATTTGAAGTACTAGAATTCCTCTGCAAGGAAGCATTGTGCCTCCTACTTCTTTCTTCTTTATCCTGGGCACTTCTAAGTAGATCCTAGTAACTATAAGACATACACAAAATAAGTCAATTAATAATGTTAGATTGGGTTATCATCATTTTAGCCCAAATTCTCATGCATTGGAACTCTCAAACTATCAACTTCCCACCTTAAATGAAAAAATCTAGAAACCCAACAATAAGCAAAAAAAAACCCAAATAAAAAAATTGTAGTTATCAAACTTGGACAAAGTATGACACTGGTATAACTCCTTTATCCTCTCACAAATCCTTCCTATGAACCACTACCTCAGTATTTTGTTCAAAAAAGCCACGCTAATTACCTATCATATTCCTTGAGTCATTGCTTCATGGTCTCAAAATATCTTTCTTCATCCTACCATCATTCATCTTTCTTAAAAGAGTGTACCTACTCTGTGTACACCACCATGAATCACCATTTTCACACAAATTTACTTAACACTATCATCTTCATTATGTTCTATCACTAAACATCATGTCACAATTCATATACACCACATTCATATTAAATTTAACTAATATAACTTTTATCCATCTTTATATTATCACTTTACCACTTTTCCCATTAATTGTCTAGCCATATTTTATAAATAGCCAACTAGATGAGAAATATCATAACCTCAACCATTAGTACCTCATACACCTCATGCAATATTAAAACATTAGAAATATAAAAATAATAATTTTAATAATTTTTAAATTTAATAAAAAACATAAAAAAAAATCAAAAAATCGTTTTTATAATTAAAATTAATAAAATAATTTTATTTCAACAAGTGTTCTGGAGTTGTCTGTAATACAATTTTTTGGAGATTCTGGTGACGGAATCCGGTGGAAAATATTCAGGTTAAATTTTGATTTGTATTATTTAAAATGGTTTTTTAACTGCATATTTGGATTCAGCACCCTCAAAAACCCCTGGGACGCTTTGATTGTGCAGAAACTAGCTATCAATTCCAATAAATTGCTGCTGAATTTTGACAGGAAAAACCCACCAAAAAAACTTCCAAAAAATCACATTATAATCAACTGATTTTACACTTCCATTGTACCAACCATTTAACTTTTGACTTATTGGGAACAACAAAATTCATGTTAATTAAAAAAAATAAGAAAAAGCAGCGGAAGCATATTTATCAACATATATCAAATCTGGTAAAAGGAAAATATGCACATTCGATATGTGCAACCGATAAAGTTTGACGTCCCTTGGATTTGCGAAGCACTCGCATGTCCCTTGGAGAATTATGAAATTATTGCATTTATCAAATAAATTAAAAGATTTTATATATATACTCAGCTTCTTATTTCATTTCAAATTTAATTTATCTCACTGTATATTTTTGGTTTATAAAAATTTATATAGGTTAATAATAAATATAAATATAATTAACATTTATGTAAAAAAGTAAAATAACTTTATAATAATAAATTTATATATATTTATCTCACTGTATATTTTTGGTTTATAAAAATCTATATATATTAATAACAAATATAAATATAATTAGCGTTCATGTAAAAACTAAAATAAATTTATAATAACAAAATTATGATTTATATATAGTTTTAATAATCTAAAAATAATAATAATAAATAAAGTGAAGATTAATATAATTTATATTTTGATAAAATATATTTAACGATAACTTTTATATTATGTGTGAGAATGTATTTTTTAATGTGATTATATTGTTGAAAAGATATTTATCACATTATTTATAAAAATTTAAGTAGCATATTCATATAAATTAAATGGTAGGTAAATAACAATAAACACTAAAATACATGATATATTTTACATTTAATTTCTTTTATTAAAAATAATTATATTACATTTTTATATTAAATTATTATTATTAATTATAAAAAATAATATATGAGTTCATGTGTACATTTAAAAAAACATATAACATAATTTTTAATCCTAGATATTTTGAAGATGTGAATAGGTTTTGCTACAATATCACTGGTTGCTAACACAACATGCCCATAAAATTATTTAAAAAAATAGCATAACTAATTTTGAGATAGATCTCAATTTTTAAATTCTTACTACTATTAAGAATATTCTAAATATTGTTTGGAATATAAATCAATATCATTCACCTCATATTTGTTGATAATTAAATTAAAAATATAAAAGCTATATAAAAATAATAAATTTAAAATTTAATAAAAATTTCAATAGTAAAATTATAAAATAATTCAAAATAACTATTTTCTCTTTTTTGGGTTGTATTTAGGAAAATCAATAACTAGACTTATCTCCGGTAGGGTGACATGGGGTCAATTCCACCTATTACTATATCTGGTAGGGTGACATGGGGTCAATTCCACCTATTACTATCTCTGGTAGGGTGACATCGGGTCAATTCCACGTATTGCTATCGTGGGTAGGGTGACATGGGGTCAATTCCACCTATTACTATTGCGAGTAGGGTGACATGGGTCAATTCCACCTATTACTAGCAGCTATCATTATAAGTGCATAGTCAATACCACTATAACCATAGATTTTGACGGCTACCACTACAACCTCCTAAGTGAGAGGGTAACATATATGGATTTATGGATTTGAACATGGGACTTTATACTCACATTTACTTTAAATTTTAGTGAGATTTCCAATTTAGCTCTTATGATTATTTTATTTTTTATTTTTTATAAACATAAAATATTATAAATTATAAACAAGAGTAATTCTTTTAGTAAATCCAAGTTAAATATAATTATAAAACACTTAGTCTACCTAATATACATTTTAGAGTTTTTCCTAGTATATTTTCTAGTTGAATTTGGCTAAAATGAAGTAGGGATATGTAGGAGTCACAATTTTGAGTCATTTTGGAGTTTTTCCAAGTATATTTTCTAGTTGAATTTGGCCAAAATCAAGTTGAGAAAAAATATTTTAAAAACAAAACATCAGGGTTTTCACATTTTTTTGTTTGCTCGTTCATGTGAATCCGGAGATGATTGGCATAAGTAACATGTGTCTTGAGTAGTCAAGGCACATGTGCATCTAACCCATCAAAATCACCCCATATAAGCAATCAAAATCACTCGGGGATTGCACCATGGGCCACAACACACTAGCCCTTAGCATGCATGGATTTTTTTCCATGGAGTTTCAAACTGGTGACCTTTATGCATGGAGTGCCACCCTTAGCATGCCTGGATATTTTTCCACCATGTTTCAAACTAGTGAACTTTATTCCATGGTGTGCCTTGAGAGTTTTTTCACCAATTGCCCACCAAAACTCCAAAACTTATAATAGTTAAAATATGCATATATCAAATATTTAAAATTATATAAAAATAATAATATAAAATATTTAGAGTTATATAAAAATAATAATAAATCTGATAAAAATGTTGAAAAAGAAATGAGAAAAACATTTAGAGATCCCAATAATTTCGCTAAATTAACCAGTAAAAATATTAGTAATTTAATAATTTTTTGAAAATTAGAGAGAATGTAAGTATAATATAAACATTCTTACCAAATTAACAAATTATATAAGTGGGAAAAATTCATATTCAAACCCAAATTGATTATATACTTAAATTACATAAATACGATCTAACAATACCATTATCAATTTTCTTAATATTATATCGTCATACACCTATTATCACACCTCAAATAATATATGTAAATGAAATAAAAATAATTAATACCACAACTGGGACATGGTTTTTCACCGTAGGTTTCATTACAATAAACGGTACAAGGCTACATTAAATAAAAACTTGGTGAACGCCGGTAAATTTTTCCGATATACAGTGACGTGATTTACCCCACTAGAGCCACTGTCAACTACATTTAAGTCTACAGTACTACCATTACAGTCATATTTAACTTCTCACTAGCTGTAGAATGCACTCGATCATCACACCTGGCATACCATTTACTCCTGCTCTGTCATGGTGGTGTGGCACGGACAGGCTGTCCATCTGCAACTGTGCACCTCGAGTTCCTCCTCCCATCGATGACAGAGACTTTGGTTGTTTTATCTGAGGGCTAAGATCTTTCGATAGGGTTTCACATTCACATACGCCAGAGGTAGCGTTAATTCTGTCCCATTGTTCCTTGGCGCTTGCTGCTGCGCCGCTTCTCCTTTCACAGGCCGATTCTGTCTGCAATGTTGGGTCTTTGGTTCGAAGGTTTGACCACAGGAGCTGGGCTGTTGAAATACCCTCCGCTGATTGTGTAAACCACAAACTTCTTATTTCATGTAAGTATTTTACTTGAAAGTATTTTCCTCAATGTGTAATTATTTTTATTTCCGCATTCAACATCATCTTTACAGTAATAGCTTTCTCACATTCTTACTGCAGGGAAAATGGTTGCGAGGCAAAGGGATGCCAACATGTGGCGAGGGAAAGGCGTAATTCTTCTAGCTGCATCCCTCAAGTGAGGGCCTCTGAGTAAGTTTTAGCGGCTTTGCTGAAAGTTTCGATGTCATGGGTTAATTTGTCAATTTGAGTTCTCAGGGTAACGAAGTTGCTAGGGACTCTATTCCATTCTACAACAAAAGGGTTTTTATAGTCTCATTTTCTTATTGAATCTCAATCACGGCGCTCGTCCTTAACTATTCCACAACATAGCACCCTCGTGCTTATCCTAGTTTATATTGGCTCCTCAAAGCCGTGGGCTTCTCCTGGCCTGTGGCCTAGCTGCATCGGCATGAACTCATGTTTCTGTTCTCTCTTTTAGTTAGTTCTATGGAGTTCTGGAAGCATTTTGAACTGGGTCTAATGTTGTAGTACTGTTTAAATTATTTTGGGTTGAGACCCTGTAAATCTCTCCAGCTAAGCTGTTATATTTTCATTATGCTTAAGTTTGGACTGAGGCCCTGATTATGGTCTCAATGTGCTATACTATTTTTACTTAACTTGAATTTAAGCCAAGGCCACAAGGACTTCTAAACGTTTATATGAACTATCTATCTGGGGTTTTGTTTTAGATTCTCCCCTAATACTCTGGAGTATGGTTTAATTTATTTGCATTCCGAAATTTGAAATATTTGCACTCATATTCTTTCGACTGATTATGTGTTTTAAATTTATTCTTATATACGGAAGAATTGACAATGCTTTAGCTTTTCTTGCATAATTCTATGGATATATCTCAAATCTAATAATTCTATGAAGTTATGAGCAGATAAATCTTAATGTGCATGTAATTTCGTTCATATATTTATATGTCCAATGTTTTCTACAACACATTATCATTTTTGGATTAATATAGGTTTCTACTGCGGGTTTTCCTCTACCGCTTTATCAGTTCAGAACTTGCTCATTTTGGCTCATTATGACTCTCTAAGGGTTTCTTCTCACCTTAGGGTTTGGAAGGAACTCTGCAGAGATTCGCGGCTTGTCTGATGGTGCACTTCTTTCCTATACTGGTCTATTCGACCTATTCGGTGTTACGTAGCTTATGCTATTACCATGTTAACATTTTTTTGTTCGGCTTAGCCATGTATTTGTTATTTAATTCTGTTACAATAATTCAACTGTTTTTCCAGGCTTGGCCTTACATTTTCTTTTTAATTCTAGTACAGTAATGTAACAGTTTTTCCTGTCTTGATAACGAATTTATTTTTTTAAGAAAAAGAAACTAAATGTGCCATCTTGGCCTAGCAGCCGACATCATTATGTTATTTCTTCAATTGTGAATAACTCTTTCCGAATTTAAGTATTCAACCAATACAAAACAGTTATCAACTCGCTATTTCCGACTATGGAATCAAGACCAGTTTTTACAAAGATTAATCATATGTTGTCTTCTTTTCCTGGAATGAAAGTCTAATTCTTAACAAAACAAATTCTATTTTCTTCTAAAGTAAAGTGTTTCAGTTCTTCCATTCATATACAATATTAAACTCATAAATGAATTGTTCAACAGATTTTCTCCAGGTGGGTTTTCACTTACTTGGTCTTTCCAAGAATTATAAAGGACTCCACTAGTAAAATTCAACTTCGTTTTCTGTTGACTTTTGACCACCCAACCATGAGATTTGTCCTACAGGACCAAATCTCCCCCCAAGCTTGCTTGCAAGACCTCTATCCTCTGCAAGTTCGTTTGCACAATGTGCTCATGCTATCTAGTGCTCACCAGACTTAGCATTTTTCCTCTTTATCGTTTGACCTATCAGCACGGTTTTTCCGCCGCTACACTCCTTTTCTTTGGAGCATCACCCAGTTAGGTGAGGTAGTTAGGGTTTTTCAGGCAACTGCCTTCTTTCCACTTATTTCACGGGAAGTTACAAAAATCTATTATTTCTCAATTATTTACTAACTTCAGAAAATTAATAATATTATTTTACTAAATAGAGAATAACAATATTGTCCAATTTGTTTTCTTACAGTGGTAAATAAAATATTTACAGTTTTTCTGGGGACATTACATCTCCCCCCCTGAAAACAAACATCATCCCGATGTTTTTTAGCCTCAAACAGCTGTTGATATGCTTCTTTCAAGAGTTGTTCATCCTCCCAAGTGGCCTCATCTAGCCCAAAGTGCTTCCATTGCACTTTAACCTAGGTGATGGATCATTTCAGTAGTGTTACCTCTCTTCGTTCAAGTATACTCAGCATCTTAACAAAGAATTCTCTTTCTAGTTCGACCTGAAACAATAGAATTTAAAGTCAGTTTTTCCTTTATCATCACAATTAATTGGTCTATTTAGGATTTTTTTCTTTAACTGTACGTATTTCCAAATGACTATGTGCTTAGGATCATAAATGTATATTTTTAGTACTGACACATGGAAAACATTGTGGACCCGAATGTGGCTTGATAGGGTGAGCTAGTATGCCACTGGTCCAACCCTTTCTAAAATTTGAAATAGTCCACAAAACCGAGGTGCCAACTTGGTACACCAATTCCATTGTAATGTACTCATTTTTGCTCGAATTCTCACATACACATGATCTCCCACTTGATAATCCTTAAAAATTCTCTTCTTGTCAGCAAATTCTTTTGCCTATCATGGGCTGCCCTCATGTTGGATTGTACCTTCTTGACCATTTCTTCCATCTCTCTTAACATTTCCTTCCCTAGCGTCAACTTGTCCTCTGACCCCCCCAAGTTGAAGGGTGTGCAGCATGTTATGCTGTACAGAACCTCAAATGGGCTCATCTATAAGGAAGTATGATATACATTGTTATACACAAATTCGACCAAGTGTAGATAGTCCTCCCATCTAGAGGGTTGCTGCATTAAATGGGACCTCAACTTGTCCTCTACTACTTGATTCACCCATTCAATTTGTCTGTTTATTTGAGGATGATAGGTCGTATTGAAGTTTAATTGAGTCCCTAACCCTTCAAATAGAGTTCTCCAAAATGCTTAGGTAAATTTCACATCACGGTCAGAAATTATAGTTTTTGGCAGCCCATGTAGCCTGAAGATGTTTTGCATAAAAATATGGGCAATCTGCACTACTTTGTAAGTGGATTGGACTAATATAAAATGAGTCAGTTTGCTTAATTTTTCGACTACCACCATGATGGAATCATTGTTTCTTTTTTAATTGGGTAATCCTGTTATAAAATCTGTAGAGATGGTTTCCCATTTCCACTCCAGAATTGGTAGTGGATGCAATAATCCAACAGGGTGCTGATGTTCTGATTTAACTTATTGACATTTCTAACAGCTTGTCAAATATTATGCTACATCTTTCTTCATACCCTACCAATAGTACTCATTTCGGAGTGCGGTAATCAACTTTTGATACCCCGGGTGTCCAGCATAAGGTCTTTTGTGAAATTCCAGCATAAGGTCTTTTGTGAAATTCATCTAAAATCAAGTTTTTAATGTCATTTTGGTTGGGCACATGTAGCCTGTTTTTATATTTCAGCGCGCCAACAACATGCATAGTGTATCCTTGCTGATTTTCTTTACTAGTTGGATTCTAAATTTGTTGTCCTATTTGCTGATATTCTAAATCTTGTTCTGCTACCTTTCTAATCATTTCATTGAAGGTAGTTTGCACCCCGTTGCAAGAAATTTCATAAAGACAATGTACCTTTCGACTTAAAGCGTCTGCTACCCCATTCTCTTTCTCTTTCAGAAGCTTGATCTCAAAATCAAAACCACTTAGGAAGTCTACCCACCATGCATGTCTGGCATTTAAGGTAGGTTGACTGAAATAATTAGTCAAGCATTGATGGTCTATCATTAACAGAAATTTTCTTCCCATCAGATAGTGGTCCACATCTTTAAGGCGTGAACAACGGCTGCTAGCTCCAAATCGTACGTGGAATATTTCTGTTCATGTTCCTTTAATTTCCCTAACTCATAGGTGATTACCTTACCTTCTTGCATCAGTACCCCTTCTACCCCTTCCTTACTCGCATCTGTACACACCACGTAGTCCTTAGCTAGAACTACTATGCTTAATATAGGCACTGTGGTGAGCAGATGCTTGAGTTGTTCAAAACTTTTTTGGCATTCTATGGTCCATTTAAAAATTTTCCCTTTCTTTTGTAGGGAGGTGATAGGGTAGGCCACTCTGGAGAATCCTTCCACAAACCGTCTGTAGTAACCAGCTAACCCCATAAAAGATATTATATCTGCTACGTCCTTTGGTACTGGCCATTCCATTATGGTCTTAATCTTCTCGGGATCCACCACAATTCCATCCTTCGTAATAATATGTCCTAAGTACTGAATTTGTTCCTTAAAGAAATCACACTTGTTGTACTTGGCGTACAATTGATGTTCCCAAAGGGTTTGCATCACCAGTCTAAGATGTTCCTTGTGCTCCTCCAAATTCCAAGAATATATCAGTATATCATCAATAAATATTAATACGAATTTATCTAAATACTGATGAAATATGTTATTCATCAAACACATAAAGGTCGCAGGAGCATTGGTTAACCCAAAGGGTAATACCACAAACTCATAGTGACCATAGCGAGTCCTAAAAGCAGTTTTAGCTATATCTTCCTCTCTGATTCTGATCTGGTGATATCTCGATCATAGATCAATCTTCAAAAAAACAGTTTCCCCTTTTACCTGGTCAAATAATTCGTCAATTTGGGGTAAAGGGTACTTGTTCTTAACTGTTAACTTATTCAACTAGCGATAGTCCATGCACATACGAAGGGTACCATCCTTCTTTTTGACAAACAGCACGGGGGCTCCCCAAGGCGACACACTGGGGCCGATGTAAATTTTATCCAACAATTCCTAAAACTGCATTTTTAGCTCTGTAAGTTCTAGTATGCTCATACAATAAAGAGCTCGAGACACTGGAGCTTCTCTTGGCATCAAATCAATAGTGAAGTCTATATCTCTCTTAGGTGGCAACCTGAGTATCTCTTCCAGAAATACATCTGCATATTCTTGAACAACAGGAATACTATCCAAGGTGGTTGTCTTGTCCTTTGAGTTGGCATACCCAACCTGAATAGCATAAACCTGACACCCTTTCCTAATACATTTTGCCAGCTGAGAAGCAGTTATTGGCCGAACTTGCACGAGCCTCGGAATGCCTTGCATCTCCTGCATTTCTCCCAGCTCATCCTTGTAGCAGATAGTTTTTGTCTTACAGTTTATAATGGACCAACGTTTCTCCAACCAGTCCATACCTATCAACACGTCATAAGATCCAAGGGGAAGTATGTTTAGGTCTGCCACTAAAGGCTGACCTGCTATTTCCAGAGGGCAGTTATTGACCTTGGCCAACACTCGCCTCTTTGCCCCTGTTACCAGCTGTACTAGCAATGGGTTTTTAAATTTAACAGACTATAATTTAAAATGCTCCACAACATTAGGACTAACATAACTTAATGTACCTCCATGATCAATTAAAATAGATACGGTGTGATTAAAAATCTTACCTTCAAACTCCACCATAGTTGGTTGGTATTCTGCCTAATGGTCATCGAGAGCAGCATAAATCTTTAGAATGCTCTGGGCCACATCGCCTATTGTTGATGCCTTGTGGATTTGTGAAACCTATTAAATTCCTTTACGATGAGGATGACTTTTAACATAATGTGTCCCCCCACATCCCAGCATTGTACTAGCAGTCTTGCTATTCCTTCGTTGTCAAATCTACCATATTGCTTGCTGATTTTTGGTTCAGATGGTGGCTTAATTAGGATGTGGTTTTTGGGTAAGTTTATATTGTTTTATCCTTTGGGAAATCCTCTGCTAGCACTACCCTGATTCCTTTTATTTCCCATAGCAATCCTATTACTTTTCTTATCAGCCCATTTCCTACCCAGAATTTCACCCTTCTGCTTGCTTTGCTGGTAGCATATCCTAGCTTTTCATATAACCTTGTCCATTGTTTTTGGGTTATCGAACTCAATTCTCTCCCTCATTGCCACAGGTAGACTACTAATGAAATGTTGTACCTTGGCCTTTTCCTCATGTATGTAAGGTACATATCGCAGCAAAGAGGTAAATCGAGTGATGAACTGATCCATAGTTTTTGTCCAAGTCACAGGTCATGAAATTCCTTTGCTTTCTCATAGTAAAATTGTTTCGTCAAATATCTTTCCTTGAAATATTTTTGGAACTTCTCCCAAGTTATACTTTGCTCACTTACCCCGCGTACAATCTTGACCTCTTCCCACCATAAGGTGGCCTTCCCTTGTAATTGGAAGATAGCCAACCGAGCTTTTAGATTGTGGTCATATTCATATAGTTGGAAATATTTATTCATGTTAATAAGCCAGGCTTCAGCGACCTCCTCCATTTCTCCATCGAAGAGTGGCGGCTTAATCTTCCAAAACTCACCCTGCAATTCCACTCACTGCCTTTTTGATGTGGGATGTTCAGAAGCATTATCTGACTTCTCCTCCTAATTCTCCTCCCCTCCTACTGTTCCTTCATGTTCCGTATGGTAACCTTGTTCTTCTGACATCTGCTCCTACTTAGGGTTGGGAATCGGCTGACGCTAGTTCTGCTTGTCAAACAATCTTTTCATAATTTTTCCTTGTTCCATGGTTAATCTTGCATTTTCCTCCCATAGGTGGGCCATCTCATTCTTCAGTTTTGAACCGTTTCCAATATTGTAAGATTAGTGTTGTGAGCCTCCTCTCCTAACTACACCCAAATTTCAAGATTATTTTCAAGAAATGTTGCTGGTCCTAAGCTAGCCACATTCCTTTGTGGAAGACAGTCTATCTGCCTCATAGTCTACTATTGTGTTGATTCCCTGGTCTCATCAAATTAGTGGTTACCACAGGTCAGAAACAAGACAATAAATAAACATGTTATTTTCGCTTAAAGTATTTTCCAAAGGTCTTAGTTTTGATAACTTGAGCTCTGATACCACATGTCATACACCTATTATCACACCTTAAATAATATACGTATATAAAATAAAAATAATTAATACCACAACCGGGACATGGTTTTTCACCTTAGGTTTCATTACAATAAACGGTACAAGGCTACATTAAATAAAAACTTAGTGAGCGCTAGTAAATTTTTCCGATATAAAGTGGCATGATTGACCCCATGAGTCACTGTCAACTACATTTAAGTCTACAGTACTACCATTACAGTCGCATTTAACTTCTCACTAGTTGTATAACACAGTCGAACTTCACACCTCGCATACCATTTACTCCTGCTCTGTCATGGTGGCGTGGCATGGGCAGGCTGTCCATATGCAACCATGAACCTTGGGTTCCTCCTCCCATCTACTACAAAGACTTTGGTCATTTGATGCCAGGACTGAGCTCTTTCCAGATGGTTTCACATTCGCGTACGCCGAAGGTAGGGTTCATTGTATCCTGGTGTTCCTTAGCGCTTACTACTGCACCACTTCTCCTCTTGGAGGCCGATTTTGTTTGCAATGCTGGGTCTTTGGTTCGAAGGTTCAACCATAGGATATGGGTTGTCGAAATACCCTCCGCTGATTGTGTAAACCACAGATTTCTTATTTCATGTAAGTATTTTACCTGAAAGTATTTTCCTCAATGTGTAATTCTTTTTATTTCCACTTGCAACATCATCTTTACAGTAATAGCTTTCTCACATTGTTACTGTAGGGAAAATGGTTGAGGCCAAGGGATGCCAGCATGTAGTGATGGAAAGGCATAATTCTTCTCACCGCCTCCTTCAAGTGAGGGCCTCTGGGTAAGTTTTAGTGGCTCTGCTGAAAGTTTCAATGTCATCAGTTAATTTTTCAGTTGGAGCTCTCAGGGTAATGAAGTTGTTAGGGGCTCTGTTCCATTCTACAATAGAAGGTCTTTTATAGTCTCGTTTTCTTTTTGAATCTTAGTCACGGTGCTCATCCTTAACTATTCTAGAATAGAGCGCCCTATTGTTTTTCCTGCTTTATATTGGCTCCTGAGAGTTGTGGGCTTCTCCTGGCTTGTGACCTAGCTGCATCGGCGTGAACTCATGTTTCTGTTTTCTCTTTTAGTTAGTTCTCTGGAGTTCTAGAAGCATTTTGAACTGGGTCTGATGTTGTAGTACTGTTTAAATTATTTTGGGTTCAGACCCTGTAAATCTCTCCAGCTAAGTTGTTATGTTTTCATTATGCTTAAGTTTGGACTGAGGCCCTGATTGTGGTCTAAATGTGCTATACTATTTTTATTTAACTTGAATTTAAGCCGAGGCCACAAGGACTTCTAAGCGTTTATATGAACTGTCTATCTGGGGTTTTGTTTCAGATTCTCCCCTAATACTCTGGAATATGGTTTAATTTATTTGCATTCCAAATTCTGAAATATTTGCACTCATATTCTTTCGACCGATTATGTGTTTTAAATTTATTCTTATATACGGAAGAATTGACAATGCTTTAGCTTTTCTTGCATAATTCTATGGATATATCTTAAATCTAATAATTCTGTGAAGTTATGAGCAGATAAATCTTATTGTGCATGTAATTTGGTTCATATATTTATTTGTTCAATGTTTTCTACAACGCATTACCATTTTTGGATTAATATGGGTTGCTATTGCGGGTTTTCCTCTACCAATTTATCTGTTCAGTACTTGCTCATTTTGGGTCATTATGACTCTCTAATGGTTTCTTCTTGCCTTAGGGTTTGGAAGGAACTCTGCAGAGATTCGGGGATTATTCGACGTTGCACTTCTTTCCTATACTGGTCTATTCGACCTATTCGGTGTTACATAGCTTATGCTATTACCATGTTAACATTTTTTTGTTTGTCTTAGCCATGTATTTGTTATTTAATTCTGTTACAATAATTCAACTATTTTTGCAGGCTTGGCCTTACATTTTCTTTTTAATTCTAGTACAATAATGTAACAATTTTTCCTGTCTTGATAACGAACTTATTTGGTTAAGAAAAAGAAACTCAATGTGCCATGTTGGTCTAGTTTATTAAACACTATAGTAGTCGACAACATTCTGTTATTTCTTCAATTGCAAATAACTCTTTCCAAATTTAAGTATTCAACCAATACAGAATAGTTATCAACTTACTATTTCCGAGTATGGAATCAAGACCAGTTTTTACAAAGATTAACCCTATGTTGTCTTCTTTTCCTGGAATAAAAGTTTAATTCTTAACAAAACAAATTATGTTTTCTTCTAAAGTAAAGTGTTTTAGTTATTCCATTCATATACAATATTAAACTCATAAATGAATTGTTCAACAGATTTTCTCCAGGTGGGTTTTCACTTACCTAGTCTTTCCAAGAATTATAAAGCACTACAGTGGTAAAATTCATCTTCGTTTTCTATTGACTTTCGACCACCCAACCATGAGATTGGTCCTACAGGATGAAATCTCCCCCCAAGTTTGCTTGCAAGACCTCTGTCTTCTGCAAGTTCGTTTGCACACTATGCTCATGCTATCTGGTCCTCACCAGACTTAACATTTTTTTTCCTCTCTACCGTCTGACCTATCAGCATGGTTTTTCCTCCCCTACCTTCCTTTTCTTTGGAGCATCACCTAGTTAGGGGAGGTAGTTAGGGTTTTTCAGGCAACTGCCTTCTTTTCACTTCTGTCATGAAAATTTACAAAAATCTGTTATTTCTCAATTATTTACTAACTTCAGAAAATTAATAATATTATTTTACTAAACAGAGAATAAAAATATTGTCCAATTTGTTTCTCGCCACATTACATATATCCGGATATAAATCAAATTAAATGATATAGTTCGCTTATATAATTTGTAAAAATGCAATGCTTTCTGGAGCTAAAAAACGGTGACTCGTATATTTTGTAAAATAACATAATTTTCTTTCTCCGAGCGTATCACTTAGAAATGATTGATTACATGAGTCTAGCTACTCCTGATTGGAGGAAATCGCAAATACTAGCGGTGATAAGAATGACCGTGTGGAATTTTCCTGGGAAAGTAGGTGAGCATTGAAATTGGTGGGATAGAACCGTGACAAGCGGAAGTCTGCTGATCAGTCACACATTAAATGTATTTGGAACTCACTTCTGGCCGATGTGAGGTGTTGACAGTACCCACTATAAACACAACACCTCGTACCAATCAAACTACATTATATCTCTACCTAGATTATATTACAGTTCATAGCATTTGTGCTTTAGATTTTTTGTTTCAGATCAATGGAGTTTCTATTAAATGGCAATGGATATTCCATCCCTGATGCTATCCCTATGAACAACAGTGCCCCTGCAACCACATCTCCATTAGTTTTTGGATTTCACAACGGGGAGAATTCTCAGCTGTTTGATGGCTTTCTGCAGTCGCAGCAGAAGGCGAAAAACCCGGTAGATAGTGAACGTATAAGCCCTGGGGACGCAGAAGGCTTCATGATATCAAGAAACAGTGTCCAGTCAGGTCAACGTCCACTTGTCCCCTCATCCATTATTACCGACTTCAAGTACTCAGAAAACGCTGGGGACGATCACGGAACCACGGCATCCCTCAGCGAGTATGTCTGCGAATGGTGCTGGAACCGCCAAGGTGGGCAAGAAATGCTCCAGAGCCTCCAGCAGAGCGCCCACGATGCTGTTCAACATCAACACTACGAATTTCAGAGCCATGGTGCAGCGCTTCACGGGTATTCCTGAAACCCCCTTTCGATTTTCATTGATGAACCCCAATTTCCATGCACATGTATGCCAGCAGGAATTGCTTGGAAAACCCTTGCCTAATAAGGCAATACTTGACCCTAATATGAACTGTGTTTCCCACCTTAATTCTACCCCAGACGGTTATGGTCCTAAACAATATAAAGGCACTACGTTTCTTCCCTTTCAGTTTCTCCATGATAATATAAACATGAGCAGCCCATTAAATTTGTTTCCTGAGGCTCCTCAAGTGCAATATTCTTCGAAGACAATTCCGCAAAACGACATGGGACTGATCAATTCGTCATCCACGTTTCCCACCGCATCTCAAATGTTGCCATCGGACAGAAGGCCTGGCAGTGCCCACCGCAATTAATTTCTGCCTCTCCATGCATTATTTCTATGTTTTCAACATTTCTTCTAATTGCTTTGAAGTGATTGAACTTTTCAGTGAATGTACATGAACATGCAAATGTCAGTTAATTGTCATAGGCTGCTTAGGTCTGCATATTCGTTATCATAACTCCCCTAGTGATTATTTATCGAAGCAGCTGATATTAATTTGTATTACTTTTTTCAGAGCTTTTGTAAATGATCATCTCAGGTATTGCAATTCATATGTCTCATTTTAACCGCTTATAGGGTTTCAGTAGAGATGGTAAGATTGACTGAGTATATAATGTTGAAAGGAGCTCATAGCAAGCTTTATAACTTTAGAAATTTGATAAATATGATTGTAGAGAAAGTTGTAAGCTGATTGTAAGCCAAAAGATTTAGTTTTTTCAAAACCAACAATATTGAATATTTGAGCTTGTTGTATTCTCTGATCAGTGTATAGTTATGGTCATTTTCATGTTTGAGATTTGACAATAAATACAGTCAGCTTGAAAACCTTTCTCAGTGAAACATTCACATTCATTGATTGAGTGAGTGATTTTTCTTAATCTTTGAGTTACTAAATTAAAATCTTCTCTCAAAGAGTTTCTTTGATGACAATGACTTTAAACCACAAAGATGTCTTTAAACCACACAAAAGTTTCTATGCCCATTGATTTTGTTACGATTTTGTTACTGCGCATCTGGTTACACAAATTGAATATTTGCATGATTCAACATGAGCTTATAGCATTCGAGAGTCCAGAATAAATAGATTTTTATATTATTATAGGGATTAAACTTTGCCATGAGCTGCAAGATATTCAAACGAGCAAGTGAAGCCCTAAATACCTTGTTCACATCTTTTCTAAAATTCTGTTTATCACTCATATATATTTAAAGATGTTAATTGAGTTTAGATTGGGTAATTAGAAAAAATGTTGGTATTATCTAGATTCAATTTCTATATATTTATCATATAGAATATAAAGATATTTCTTATAGGGAAAAAAATTATATTAGAGATATTGTTAATATTAAATTTAAAAGGAAAGAGTTATGATGAAAAATAAACAAAAAATAAGATAAGTGTGTTCTCACCAAGTTCGTAGTAAAAACAGTGGTAATATGATGCATAGGAATAAGTACACATAGAAATGCACGTGGATTGTTGTCTTCCTAATCTTATAGCCTAGGTAGTCCCTAAACAGTTAAGACTTGGAGCAACAGGTAAGACAAAATATGACAGAGAAGGCTTAAGGTTCTCAACACATTGTATTGATCTCATCATATGAATTTATAATACAAAAGTTTGGCCATACTATTTTTATATCTCACTCAAAACTCATCAAAGGGTAATGAAAACATCTCATCAAAGATAATGTTTTACAACTTAGATCAATGTGATCTTGGAGTTTGTGATTTGGTAGGGACTCATATTCTAGCATGAACTTCTATGCACACTTGCCAACTCCGTTTTCTTGGGAATACATGTGCATTTCTAACCAAAAGCATGTTTGTGCTCTTAAATAGTAGTGTGCACATGCACAAATTCCCAAAAAGGATCACAAGCACACTCGAAAATATGTGTGCATTCTTGTTATAATGTCTAGGACCCTAAGACCCATAAGGAATGTTCAAATGTGAAAATGGTAATGATATACTTACATAGAGATAAAGGATGCCCTTGATAGGTCTTCTGTTGTAGTTCAAGGTGTCATTCTTGGCCCTAGATGCCTAGAAGTTTCCTTTAGGGTCTAACTGGGCTTGGTATGCCAATCATATCTAAGGTACGAAGGCTAATTCTTAATGTATACCCATTTAAAGATGAATGATACCCTAAAAAAGTTTTTTTGTCATCGCTCAGCATGTCATTATTGGCCCAAAATGCCTAAGAGCTACCTTTATGACCAAAGGATGAGGTTTCCTATCTCAATCATGTCTAAGATCCTAATACCCACACCCAATACGCAAAATCTCATCATGACGCTCATATTACCATTTGAAGTCCAAAGATCCCCAGAAGAGGTTAATTGATCCAAGTAGATATTTATAGCCACCTACCTCTTCTACTATCTCAATGATTCATTAGCTTATTCACAAATTTTCTATGTTTTTTGGGTGTCATTTTGATGCCCTAAATGACGTTTTCTAGAAATTTAAGGGGTTAGGGATTTTTATGTCTTTGCTTGGCCCCATTCAAAAGTTTTAGTGCTTATATAGGTCTTCCAAATGAGTTATTATGTGTCAAAACATATATTGTATCTAAAAGTTGTGCCCTTGGGAAGTTGATGTACCAATTAATCATCTCAAGGCCGACAAATCTTTTGGTGTTTCATATTCTAGGGTTAGGGTTTTTAACCTCTTGTATTTTTTCTTTATGGTAAAATTCCATTATTTTGGCCTCGTATAATAGTTTTATGTGAATTCACATAGATTCCATGTCTCTGTAGTCAAATATAGTTACTGCCATTCCAGCTAGTTTGTGTTCTACAATATTTCACTAGTACAAAATAAGAGATTAGTAACTACATGACTAAAAGTGTTAGTCACCACAATTATTTCAAGTGAATTACTACAAAAGTTGAGCTATTTTAAGTGAACGAACAAAAAATGACTAACTTAAATGAGTAATTTAGTCTAGGGATAAAATATATGACTAAATATTAAGTGACTCAACTAAAAGTGACTAACTTAAATGGCTAATTTAGTCTAGGACTAGTATATGTGACAAGATAATAAGTGACAAAATAAAAAATTATTAATGTAAATTAAAAAAATTATTAGTGCTTTACTTGTAACGAAACAATATCATATTTTTGCTTATTCATGTTGGATTTGACAGATCTAGGTAACATATCTATGGCATAGTAAACACTCTTAAGCTTCACAAGAGTACATGAATGCATGAAACACCTTGATATTAAGCTCTTTATAAATAATTGTGAAAAGGGTTTACAAATTTGCATCATGGTCAAATTTTGCTCTTGATACATTTATTTATTACATTTTTTGAACAAATTTGACATTTTAACCACACCCTTACACAAATCAATGCATGGGAACATGAAATGACCTGGTTCATAAGGCTAACAATTTATTATTTTTAAGATTTCCTTGATGGTTTACTTTCTTGCCTTTTTGTAGATGTATGATCACTTTATAATTTGAAATTCCACATCCTAACACACATAATGAGATAGTGATCGAAGCCCAATAGTGCCACTATTGGTGCACTCTACACCCAATTTAGACAAGGCACACAATTCTGAAATATTTGATGTTGACATATGGAATTTGTTATTGTTTATGAGTGCTTTAAACCTTACATTAATCTTTAGTCTTAATGGTGATTTGTTCTAAATACATAGTGGTTATTGTTCTCACATGCTAATGCTATTGCTCATGGTTCATTAGTTGTAATTAAACATTTTGGAATCTTACAAATACATCGTTTGGGTCACAATTTTATGGTCACAAACTAGCCAACTACAAATGGTGACAAATTGATGATAAATGTATGACATTTGAATGTTATAACTGTGTAAGTAGTCCACATTAAACTTTGTTGTCTTCATTTTCCTTAGTAACAACCACAAGTTTGAATATTTCATTTATTTATCATCGCAAACACATAACTCTTTGTTGTCCCAAACATAGTTAATACTACTAGTGTATGATCTCTTAATTGTGGAATGGTCTCTTGATGATGATAACAAACTCTCAATATGCAATGCTCATGAATACAATGAATGAATGATCTAATGCCTTACTTGTATGGACAATTTATTATTCATTTTCTATTTTTATTATGCCATTGTTTATATGCCTCACTAGCATTTCATGTTATATGGTTAATTGAGCAAGATTTATCTTTCATTTTTCAAGTATAATTTTGTTGCATGAATAAGCATAGTTGTCTAATTAAAATCATTCAAAATTTGTTAATAATTCATGGTTTTCTTGACTATTCGTACACTTATCCCTAAACTTTTACTTTGAGAGTGAGTAGTGTCAAGTCACTAGTCTTCATTAAGGAACTTCCCTTCATTACTCAACTAGATCCATCTTAACTCTGGATCTATCAAGTGCTAAGAGGGATCAAATCTCTCGAGGTGAAAACCTATTTTTTGAGTGCAAAATTTGAGGAAAGGTTTGCACCTCGAGAGATTTGATCCCTCTCGACACTTGATAGATCTGAAGTTAAGATGTATCTAGGCTAGTTTTAGTCGTGTGCGGCTAAATAAAATATAATGAACATATGATTAATTTTATCAATAATATGTAAGTTCATCTGATATTAAAATAATAATTTTAAATATGCTAAATATGTCTTAGATTAATCTGGTTATTTTAATTTTAAAGTTTCTTAGTTACCTCAGTTTTTTGAGATGATAAATATTGCTAATAATTTTAATGATGAAAAATGATGAAATAAAAAATTTGAATGTAAAGTGACAATGTAATGGTGTTGAGTAATAGAAAATGTGAATAATAAGAATATAATCAATTACAAATAGTCTTCATTGTGATTAATCTCAAACTATTTTCTTCTACTATTCTTATTGTCACCCTTGTTACTTTTGTCATCTTTTTATATCGATTATATGAAAAGCACAGGTTAAATCGTAAACCATTTAAATATTTAGCTCGAGCTATTGTAGTAAACATCCTAACTTGTCTCTCTTTCTCTCCAATATTAATAGGTTGAATTACTATAACACAAAAGTCAATGTACATTGTTAATAATTTTGTGTGCTTACACTGAAATCAATGCACAATGTTAATCCAATCACTTTAAAATTAATGTACCATCATACATCCAATTACATCAAATCAGAAATCAACATATACACTAAAATCAATGTATCTAATGCAATAAATCAAATAAGATTAGAAAACAACATTTACACTAAAATTAATGCATCTAATGTAAGCAATCAAATAGGATTAGAAATCAACATTTACATTCAAATCAATGCATCGAGCGCAAGCAAACAAATATGATTATAAACCAACATCTACACAAAAGATAATGCATCTAGAGAAAGCAATGAAATAGGGTTAGAAATCACCATCTACATTGAAATCAATGCATTTAGTGCAAGCAATCAAATATCATTAGAAATCGACATCTACACTGAAATCAATGCATTTAGTGAAAGCAACCAAATAAGATTAGAAATCATATACATTGAAATCAATGTGTGTAGTGTAAGCAATGAAATATCATTAGAAATCAACATCTACACTAAATCAATCCATCTAGTGAAAGCAATAAACTAGGATTAGAAAACACCATCTATATTGAAATCAATGCATCTAGTGCAAGAAATAGTCTTCCCTCTCTACCCCCTCCATCTATATCTATATCTCCTCCATATCTCCTTCTTTTTCCCTCTATCTCACCCCCCCAAACACACACGCTAACTCACTCTAATCTATAGATCTCTATGTCCCTCCCTCCTTCTCTCCATATCTCTCTTATTCTCTCTCTTGACTTTCCATCTATATCTATATCTCCCTTTGTATCTCTATATCACCCCCAAAACATACACTCTCCTCCTCCAATCTATGTGTGTATCCCTCCCTTCTCCTATCCATCCCTCTCTCTCTCTCTCTCTCTCTCTCTCTTCCCTTTCTCTCCCTCTCCCTCACTTGTATCTCTCTTACATCATGTTGTCCTCTCTCCCTCTCTCTCCATCTTTCTCATCACTCCCTCTCTCTATCCACCTTTCTCTCTCTATTTATTTTTCTTATCTCCCCATGTCTCCCCCTCCAACTCCATCTATCTTTCACTCCCTCTCTCTCTCTCTCTCTCTCTCTCTCTCTCTCTCTCTCTCTCTCTGCTACTATATCCCTCCCTCTCTCCTCTCTCCTTATCTTCCCCATTCTCTGTATCTCTCCTTCTTTATCTCTTTATCTCACCCACAAACATACACACTCTCTCTCCACATCTCCCTTGCCACTCCCTCTCTCTTTCCACATCTCACTCTCTATGTATTTATTCTCCCCCCTCTCTCTCTCTCTCCAACTCCGTCTCCCTATCGTTGCCTCAGTTTCCTCTCTCCCTCCCTCTCTCCTCCTCTCTCTCAAGTCCACTCTGCCATACTTCATCTCTCCCCCTTTTTCTCCTACCTCCCTCTCTCTTCCCCCATCACTCTCTCTCTCTCTCTCTCTCTCTCTCTCTCTCTATTTTCCGTCCAATCCTCTCTCTTCCCCTATCACACAAACACAGACCCTCTCTCTCTCAAATTATGTTACTACATCCCTCCCTCTCTCATTCCATCTCAATCTCTCCCCCATTCTCTCTATCTCTCCTTCTTTGTCTCTTTATCCCACCCATAAACATACAAACTCTCCGTCCATATCTCCCTTGTCACTCCCTCTCTCTCTCCACTTCTCACCCTCTATTTCCTTCTTCCTCCCTCCCTCTCTCCCCCTCCAACTCAATCTCTCTATCCCTCCCTCTCTCCTCCTCCCTCTCATCCTTCCTCTCTCTCCTTTTCTTTCCTAACTCCCTCTCTCTTCCGCCATCTCTCTCCCTCTCTCCCCCATCCATCTTTGTGTCTCCCTCTCCCTATTTTTTCCTTCTCTACCTCTCTCATTCCTCTCCCTCTCTCTCTCTTAATTCCTCCTCTCCCCTCTCCTTCAATTTATATCCATCTCTCCCTTGTCACTCACCCTATACCTCCACCTCTATCAGTCCATGTCTTTGTTCTGCCCTCCCATATATATCTAGAGTTAATATATATCAAGATATATTACTATATATTATAATATAACAAATTTAATATTGCATTGACCCAAAGTTATTAAATTTAATAATATTAATATTACAATATATTAATATGAATATTAGATTTAGTAATAATAATAATAGTTTTAAATTAATATTAGAATTAATAATGTTATTTTGCACGATATTAATAATAATTTGGCCTGTAGGCTTCAACTAATTAAACTTCTTTTTGAATGTTAGTAAGTATAAATAAATTTATGGAGTAAATAGAAAAAGAGGATTTATTTAGTTACCATACCTATGGTTTATTTATATCTTTATCTATTTATCATATCTTTTTAACTTACCATGGTATTTGACC
The DNA here is from genome assembly GCA_031772625.1 of Pinus tabuliformis. Lineage (NCBI taxonomy): Eukaryota > Viridiplantae > Streptophyta > Pinopsida > Pinales > Pinaceae > Pinus > Pinus tabuliformis. Next base: position 667,690,246 of record CM062818.1, read on the forward strand.
CATAAGCTTGGTATATAATTAGATGATGATTTTTAATGCTATTTGATATATTCTTATTTATTTACCATACATCTTTATACCTATTTTATATTTATTTGTTTACCATACCTCTTTCATAAATATGCTATCTGGCCCATGGTATTAATAATTTTTTGTCCCATGGTATTTGACCCATAGGCTTCACTTAAATAAAACCTCTTTTTTGAGTTTTTTTAAATAAAAAGAGGTTTGTGGAGTAAATATAAAAAGAGGTTTTATTTATTTACCATGCATCCAGTTTATTTATATTTTTATTTATTTACCATACATCTGGAGTAAATATGAAAAAATCTTTTATTTATTTACCATACCTCTTTTTCGAGTTCGTAACCCTCTTTATATTTTATATTAATATTTTTATATATAATAATAGTTAGATTGATAGGGCCGAAATTAGATTAAAAATGTTAAATGTTAAACATTACACATTTATATTTACATTTACATGTTTACGTGAGATCTATGCCAATAGCTTAGCTCGATCTTTAAGGAATCCCCCCTAGACAAGGATATCCTTTTAGGAATTTTCGGTGGGGTAAAATTTTTGGACGATGCTTAATTCAATAAAATTTAAAAAATAAGATGATTATTTAAGAAAAGTTTTTCGATAGAAATCACATAAAAGAAATTTTTGGCCAATGCATTTCGAACCACACTTGTTTGTTCAAAATGTGTCGGCCAGAAATTTCTCTTATGTGATTTCGAATGAAAGACTTTGCATAATTCATTATGGATCACAGAAGCTTGAATACCAAAAGAAAAAAGAAGAAGAAGAGAATATGATTATTATTATCATTATTTTTTTGTATATGAGAGAATAAACAACTATAACTAGTTTTTACTTAAGGATTGATGCTATCCACTACCACAATCAGCTCCAAGTGTACCCACAAAGGTAATCCAAGTTTAAACCAATAAAATCATAAGAAATGACTTAACAACCCATTTTATCATCAATTAACCTACACCATGGGGAAAATTAAAACTAACTTTTAATATTAAAAAATATAGCCAATTTATCTTATTTGAAAATCAATTTTAATATCTAATTTGAGGAAAATTTGTAAAATAAAATTTAATGTTAAAAATGTTAAGCAAAATAAAGTCGTGGTAAATTATAAAAATAAAATAAGTAAAGTGAAATATAAAATTAATCATTATAATTATAATTATAATGATTAATTTTATCATCTTATTCATAATTTACCAATTGCTAAAGGGATAAAATCTCATTATATCCAAACCTTTTTTAAGGTGAAAAGAGATTTGATCCCCTTTGCCCTTAGTAAATCCAAAATTAAGATAGATCCAAGCTAGTTTTATATCAATTTATGTAATTGAAAATAAAAAATTATTATTTGAATGAAAAGTTCCAAAATTATTTACAATTTCTTCAATTTTAAAATAGCATAATTATTTTATTTTTAATCTAAAATTACAAATAACTTCGAAAAATACATATAAGTAACAAAAATAACAATTTTATATTAATTAAAAAAAAAATGAAAATTAATTGAAAATTAAAATAATATTATTTGAATGAAAAGTTGTTTTCTATTTTCAAAGAGAGAAAAGAGATTTGTAATTTTCTTTTTTAAACTTTGAATTACAAATAACTTAATAATTTAAATTGTAGAGGAAGTAAATTTGGGGTTTTGGGTTATTTTATGGTAAACCCTAGGGGTTATAGATCATCCTTCCTCGATAATGGGCAATGTAAAGGCATTCTTTTACAACTTGGCATTGTGCCAAAACATATATTGTATGCAAAAGTTGTGCCCTTAGGAAGTTGATGTACCAACTAATCATCTCAAGGCCCACAAATCTTTTCATGTTTCATCTTCGAGGGTTAGCGTTTTGAACCTCTAATATTTTTTCTTTATGGTAAAATTCCATAATTTTGGCCTCTTGTAATAGTTTTATGTGAATGAATGTAGCTTCCATGTCTCTCTAGTCAAATATAGTTACATCCATTCCAACTAGTTTGTGTTTGGCAATATTTGTTTATTTCATTTATTGATAAAAGTTACATTTTCACCATATTATTATGCTTTTTGTTATATTTTTTGTGGGTGTTTCATTTCTTTTCTTGCCTTTTATTTCAATTTTTGTATAACCCAAGTCGGTGTTATCAAAGTAGATTACTCATTGATTCTTGATGTATGTCCCCAATGACGTTAGGATAGAGAGAGTTAGGTCTCAATCTAGTTTCACTTGATAAAAATCACTCTTGCCAACCTAGGGAACCTCCCATAGCATAAGAAAAAAGAGACGATAGAGTAAGAGATCCTATTAAGTTGTTTCTCAAGGAAGCACTTGCATGACAAAGGAATGACATGATGGAAAAAAATCACTAATCCTTAAATAACTTCCAATAACAACAAAGGAATGGTCATCCAACAACAGTTTTGGAGGTGCCAAACCATTCAAAGTAAAATTTAACTTTGATATCCTCTTATTTGAAGGTGAAATAGATGTAAATGGGTTGGAGAAATGGCTAAATTTTTTAGACGGATATCACTCTGTCAGAAATTATTTTGATACTAAAAATATCACCTTTTTGCTCCTAAAATCCCTTCCTCGTGTAAAATATTTGCGGGAAGGTTACGAGAAGAGATAAAATGAAGATGAGTTTAGAGTATTGAAGGTTGGATCCACGTGGGAAGTTTTTGTTGAAGATCTTAAAGAGTAATTATGCCCCGTCAGGAACTATAATGACCAATACATGAGGTGGAAAACCTACATATAAGAGGGAGACTAGGTGGTGTCAAAGTACAACAGTAAATTCCATACCTCGTGCTCAAAACTAGGTTTTGGAGACTCCAAGGTGCACTTAGTTGTGAAGTACCATAGTGGTCTACATATGTACATGAAACTAGAAATGAATTTCCTGAACATCTCATTGGGAGTCACTTATCAATATCTTGTCAAAATTGAGTAGAATTTGAATTAGAGGAATAAGTGAGAGTTAGGGTCAAAAGGTTCATTGCAATAGAATCCTAGAAATGGTGGCCCAAGCTTACAAAATAACAAATAGAGTAGGAGGGATACCCTAAAGAAAATAAACCAAGTAATAAACAAAGAAAGGTAATAAGATGTCAATAAAGGACACTGGAAAGTGGTGTGAGTTCCAAAAAGTCCTCTGGCACAATATCGATGGACACTATTCAATAATCATTGTTGGAAAAGGTTGACAATGAGGAATCAAACTTGAACTCCTATTTTGATTTAGAGCGGGGTAAAAAAAAGCGTATCATTGATATATAACCTAGTGCTATTGTCATGACCACAAAGATCCAACCACAAGAGCCAAGGGAGATGGAATAGGTGGGAAATTGTTCATTTCACATATGTGGGTGAAGGGGACCCCACTACATTGTATCATTGACAATGAGAGTAAGAAGAACCTGATATCAACAAGGTCAACAAGGCATTTAGGCTATCAACAATTCTGAACCCCCAACCATACAACATTGGTTACTTGAGTCATGGACGAGACATTTGTGTCAGCTAGCAATGCCACATCTTTTATGACATTAAACCCGTCAAATATGATGTATTGTATGATGTTTCCAAACTTGAAGTATTTAATGTTATTTTAGTACAAACTTATATGTGGAAACATCATGTTATTTATCGGTGTCGTCTCCATATTGTTATTATTACTCTTGGAGGTCATATGTACGTGTTACAAGTGACAGTTCGAACTATTTCAATTTCATCAACCTTAGCAAAATAATTCCAAAATGTGATATCTCATACTGCAAAGACTTACCTCCTCATCATTCAGTTAGAAGGTGAATGGATGGTCACTATGACCAACCACAAACTCAACATGATTCCTCTCTACACAACAAAATCAAGTGGGTAAGATTGTAGAGACATACAAAGAGATATTTGATCCACATGTATGGTTTACACTACACTTCCAGGTCAAACACTAAATTTATTTGATACATGGTGGGACTTTACCTAATATCCCAATATATAAATTTTCTCTATAGGAGAATGAGGAAGTAAACTATCAATTTCGTGAGATTATCCGCAAGAGCCACATTTCACTAAGCTCATCACCTTGTGGGAGTTCAATTGTGTTGGCGCAAAAGAAGGATGGGATGTGAAGACTCTATATTGATTATAGAGCCTAAAACAAAATCAATTTCAAGAAAAAATACCTGATCCCTAGGCATGAAGATATTGTTGAATAGTTTAAGGGTGGTAATTTCTTTATCGTTATTGATTTGAAATAAAGGTAGCAACGAGTTATAATTCAAAAAAAATGATGTATGTAAGACAACCTTGAAATATAAGACATTTTTGAGTGGTGGTTCATGCCCTTTAGCTTGAATAATGCTCCAACAATATTCATGAGGATGATAGATGATATCCTATTATTATTCACAAATTTATATATATATATATATATATATATATATATATATATATATATATATATATATATATATATATATATATATATATATAGATATATATATATATATTTGGATATCATCCTCATCCTTAGGATAACCTAGGGAAAAAATTTGCACACATTCAGTAGCTCCTGAGTACCATGTGACAACACAACTTGTATTCTAATCTAGATAAATTCTACTGGGCATGCAAAGATTTCAATATTTGGGATATATTGTGGATGAACATGGGATGCATGTGGACCAAACCAAGATCCAATTCATTTGTGATTGGCTATCCTCACTCACTCTAATAGAGATTCATAGCCTCTTGGACCTTTCTAACTTGTAACAAAGCTTTTTTTTAGGGTTCTCTCATATTTTTGGCATCAATCCTCACCTTGTCATACATATAATAATCATTTGAGATTGAGAGATATTTCTCTAACTGTGATATATTCCATAGATACCCAGCTTTTGACAAGGATATGTAGTCCATTAGGGAGGCATGCTAACAATCAAAGCATTATGATTTTGGTAAGAAGAAGATCATCCACACTAATCATAGGCCTCTACAATTCATGAAGACACAAGTTACAAAATGACTACCATAAAAATAGTACACATACCTACAACGTGTTCCTCAACACCTTTTAGTCGAACCTAAGGTCTCTGATGGATACCAAGTTGACCAAATTGACCTCCTTTAATCCCCAAACAAATAGCCAAAAAGAAGTGGTTGATAGAATGATTGTCCATATATTTCATATGTACAACTCCAAACATTGACATACATGGGATGAAAAATTTCCATATGTTAAACATAGCCATGATAGATCCCTCTGCAACTTTATTAGTCATAGTCATTTTTAGGTGTGTATGTGGTCCCAACCATTGACACCAATTGATGTAGTTATTCCCATTTAATTTTGACTAGCAAAGTCCTCCCATGATCAAATAGGTAGATAGAAAATCCAATTTTGTTTAACATATCCAAAACCTCTAACAATAGGTTTATGATATCATGTAGAGAGCCAATTCCAAGTACAAGCAATGACATGACCAACACATGGTTCCACAAAAGTTTTAGGTTAGTTGTAACATCCTCCAGTAAGCTCGCATGAAAATGCATGGAGTTAGAAACATTTTACACAATTTACCCATGGGAAACTATCCAAATTACTATTCTAAATTCATCATTAACCATTATATAGATTCTTCATCATTACATAGAGTAACTTTAGTAAAGGTATAGTAAGCTACATAACCACTAACCACCACTCTTGTAGCATATTAACATAGACTTTCCAATGTAACATTGCATCATTTTCATGATTATTTTAACTCACTAGTACAAAATGGCTAATTAGTTACTAAACAAAAAACTAAAATTTGCATATAAACGACCATTTTTCAGTCGATGATCAATAGTGACTAATTTATAGTATCTTATAATGCGACCAACTTTTAGTCGTATTTAGCTTAATCATTAACTGGTTGTCTCAATTTTATCGTCTAGTAGTATATTTAGTATTTAATTTGGTCACTATTTTAATCATTGATTTAGTCATTAATTGTCACAGTTAATGAACAAATACACAAAAAAATATATTACTATATGATCACCCAAGAAAACCAATTAATGACCAAAAAAATATTACGAAAATGCTGGTCACATTATAAGATACTATAAATAAATTACTAATAGTCACATATATGCAAATTTTAGTCATCATTTGAAACCAATTAATGACCAAAGAAATGTTACTAAATTTCGACTGTGTTATAAGATATTGTAAATTAACTACTAATAGTCATATATATGCAAAAATTAGTCGTCATTTGTAATATAAAAATTATCATTTACAGTAGTCATTTATCTTTTCTTTGGTAGTTTCATATTCATTATATATATGAATGATTTAATAGTTTATATTCATTTCATTTACATTCATTAATAATCATTATAAACTACTAATTTAGTCATTGTATATTCATTTTATTTGTGTTCATCATTAATCAATATAAACTTCTAATTTAGTAGTTTTAGATTGATTTTATGTGCTCATTATTAATCAACATAAATTAATTAGTATGATTTTGTGACTATATTAAAAAAATGTCATAGAATGCACATGTCCATCTAATATTAATATGAAAAGTTACATATGTTAATTACAATACTAAATAATATCAATTACAACTATAAATAATTTCAACCACAAATTATATTATATGAAATTTCAAATATTACAATATGAGTTTCCAACATAATATTGGTTGGACTACAATTTACTCATGAAATATTCTTTGATCACTTCAAAAGATTATAATTGTGTTGCCAAGGAATTGCAGGTGAACTCACCATCTCTAAAGCCATGCTCATCATTTTGTATGTGTTTGTATCGTGCAAGATATTGGCGTTAAAGATATCACTAGACTGGTTATCTTCTCTCTTTCTTTCTGCATTTTTCAGTCTAGTGTTATTATTGTCCTCTTTCCTAAATTCTTTCCTCTTACCATCAATACTGAGTTGTTCTTCTGAGAATGAAAGAAGATACAATGCAAAATATATAACATGAAATATGATGAAAACTAGAATATAAACTAAAGTAGACTGTAAAATATTTATACAACTTATACCTCAACATCAGTAATGCCAATGTCATTTTTCCCTAGAAAAGAAAGAAACTCGAACAAGTTTTCTTCAGTTGGTCAATAGTGGCCACTATATGGCTAGATGACATGTGTAAACAGAGAAAATAGAACGTCACCATAGAAAATCACACCTTAGGAACATAATATTCAACCTTTAGGAAAAGATTTGAAACAATCATTCCAACTAAGTTACATGCTAAAAACTTAAGTTTATAGATAGATTATGAAAGCAAATTGAAAGAAAAATAAAAAATATAGTAAATAATGTATGACAGAGGGCTAGAAAATTGCATCATAGAAGAAAATTTTTCTCTTATGGCTACCAATACATGTGGGTGGGTAACATGCCCCAATATTCCATGAGTCTTAGTGTCTAGAGGATGTAAAACTCTTACTAACATAGTGATTGATTGGTTTCATGTTGGCCTTGAAACTCCTTTGTGAGTCCAAAAAATAAAAGTAAGTCCATCCTTAACTAGTTGTACTCCACAATATCCTTTCCACATGTTATCTCAACATACCCACCAAATATGTCAGATATGCCAAGAAAATGTCATTTTGGAATCGTTTCTAAAAATATGTCATTTAAACCCCCTTCCATTGTGTCTGATCAAATTTACCCACTTGATTATATTCTTTCATATCCATTTACATCATGAAAATATATGTTTCAAAAACCAAGGAAACCCCCATATCTCCGGGCTCATTGATATTTACACACAATCGTTGCACAATAGGCGTTGCAACTCCACAAACCATGTAATAATGGAGTTTTACCAATGGCATCATGAGGTTTTTCGGTATGCATGCAAAAAATTGAATTGACTACAAACACCATACCATATGCTATCATACAAATAAACCTCACACAAAATGATATCAATATCTCAATAGTATTTATTTAACATTAATGCATGGCATCTGAATCTCATAATAGTAACTAACTTGAAATTTGTCAGAATGCCAGATTTTGTAGGCTCTAGGTAATCCACTCCTCTCATAACTTGACCAAGAATAAGGTAACAATAGGGGAGAGGCTGGTAGTTTGCAATTTTTGTCATGGAAGAATATCTCTTGATGGCATGCACTATCTATAGGAAACAACATGAAAAAATTAACAAGAAAATGCAACAAGCACAATACATAATACAAACAACACAACATATGATAACCAATATATAAGATGCAAAAAAATGTGAACTGCTTTAGACGACATAATATAGTGAAATATTAAGCAGAAAAACAAATAGTGTGTAGCTCATAGCATGTAAAAGAAGTGTGCAAATAGAGAAATAATTGACATGCAATATAGTATGAAGCACAAGATAAGTTCTTGAATTCACACACAACATAGTGCAAGGAGAGAGTTCAAAATGCAACATCAAGTTACACAATATTTTTTCACACCAACATTTTCAACTCCATAAACCATGCAATAGCAAAGTTATACATATGACATCATAAGGCTTTCATGTTTGCATGCAAGAATTTGAATTGAGTGTAGGCACCATACCTTATTCCAACATGAAGATATGCCTCAAACAAAAGGATATCAATCTATCAATAATATTTATTTAACATTAATGAATGACATCTAAATCTCATCATAATAGCTAACTTGAACATTGCGTGAATGTCATATTTCATAGGTTCTGTGTCGTCCACTTCTCTCGTAACTTAAACAACGATAAGGTAACAACAGAGGAGAGGCTAGTGTTTTGCAATTTTTATATGGGAAGAATATATATTGATGGAATACACCGTCTATGAGAAAAACCATGCAGATAATAACAAGAAAATAAAACAGGCATGGTAGAGACAACACAACATATGACCAATACCTAAGATGCCAAAAAATGTAGAGTGCTTCAAACACTATAATATAGAGAAAGATTAAGCAATAAAAAAATATTGTGCAACTCATATCATGTACAAGAACTTGTGTGCACATAAAAAATAACTTACATGAAATAGAGTGTGCATCACAAGATACGTTCTTGTACTCACACACAACACAGTGCAAGAAGAGAGTTCAAAATGCGACATCAAGTTGCACAAGATCGTTGCACAACATGCTTTGCAACCCCACAAACCATGCCATGGAAGAGTTCTACAAATGACATTATGAGGCATTCCTGTATGCATGCAATCATTTCAATTGAATGCAAACAACATTCCATATGCCATCATTCAGATAATCCTCACATAAAAGGATAGAAATATCTCAATATTATTTATTTAACCTTAATACATGACATTGTAATCTCATCATAATAAATTAATTTATCAAGAAATAACAAAATACATTCAAACCATTTGATGATGGATATTCCTATCTTATCTCCTTCAAAAATAATATACAAAGGATTTTTCTCCTTTTTCATCCTTGAATTGATTGTTCTTTAACAAAAGAAACCCTGGGCTATAAATTCTTGCTAGTCGTTTTGCTTCCACTAGAAACATGACCAGACCCCAAAATTTCCCTTAGCTTCCTTGTCCATTACAATCTTCCCTTCTTCATTAATTAAAAAATACAAAATAACTACAGATTACTTTCCCCTTTTGGAAAATAACAACACCTTTAAGAAGCTATTTTTTCCACACCCTACCTTATGAATAATATTAACATGCTATTAAATTGTCATGGAAATTACCAAATAATTCTCCATACTATTTTCAAAAGCTTCTAAGGAAAATTGTGTGAATCATCAAAATCAAATGGAACCATATTAAAATGGTGATTTTTTTAAACCATAAATGTATAAGATGTCGTTTTCCTTCTTATACAAAACCTGATCCTTTAGGGATCATGTGATCTTCCTTAAACAAGATATTAAGAGAAGCCAACATCTTTTAGAAAAATTGTATACATAAACCATGGAGAGATATAAGATTTACAAAACATAGTAAAACTCCTTTCCCTTGTATGAAAGTTGACAACAGAATCATTATAAGATCATACATTGTTCCCAAAGCAAAATATCAGGAAATCTAAACATTTACAAATTTTATTTGGTAAATTATGGCTTAGATGATCAACCAATATTATATTGAGTGAGAGGATCCTAGACACTCACTAGAACTATGAGTACAACTTATGATGAGTCAGTAACTTATTACCAGCCAAAAGCTTCCTAGTGTTAATCTTAGTGATATCCATAACAATAAGCAACCTTTTAGCACCTTGAAAACTAAAGGGAATATGCTTTCTCGAAATTGAATTGTGCAGGTCCTAACTTGATTGAAATGTGGTAGAGATGGAATTTGAATTGACTAAATCTACTCATCCTCAGATTCATACATCAAATTTCTTAAAAATTCATGGAACCTAATGTCTCTACATCAATCACTATTATAAAGTGATTATGCTATTCCACTTGACTTACATGAGAAGTTAACGACATTAATGAAGTATTTTGTGAATTATTTACCTCATAATATGCAAGTAGTATACGAAATAGCATTGGGATCCAAATGTAAAATACAAAAAATTCATTACATAGCTTCTTAAGTTTCCTTTGACTTCATAAATATAGTCCAAACTAATATAAATTTGATCAACAAGGAGATAGAATGTTTCAACAGAAACTCAATTAGACAACTATCACCCAAGAACAAGCCTATGGAAATATACCACTACATTGAAACACCCTGGGAAACGTGAATGAGCCTACAGTGAACATGTATTTAAAGTATCAACTCAAGGATTCTGACTTATTCTGAGCATGGAAGTGGGGAGAATGCTGCCACCTAAATATTAACTAGTTCTAAAATGGGACAATTAATTTCAACATAAATATGCGTCATTGGTAGTAGTAAGTACACCCATATAGAGTAATGACCATTGATATAAATGGGACAAAGGAATGAGAAATTATTGGAAAATAATTTGCAGGAAGAATACAGTAAAGAAAATCATTGAAATGATCATGAGAAAAACCAACGAAGCTAAAAGGCATACGTTATGCTTATGTAGCAGAAAATGTTGCTTTGTTGCACCTTTAACCATGGATTCAACTTGACAACATCCATGAATATTTTTAGTTGATTCTCTTGCTGCAACCTCTATTGACATAGCCCCTTAACTTGTACAAAATGCATGGAGCATGAACATTAAACAAAAGCATAACAAAATCCTTAATTATCTAGACACAATTATCATATCACTTTCATCGGACAAAGAAAAATATATTGGATAAAAATTGTTAAACAACCACTAGAGACAAGAAGGCAAGAATAAGAAAAATGACAATAAAATTCAAATGAAAGAGAAAAGGAGAAATACAAGTTGTAAAAAGTAGGAAATCCAAACTTCATATCTCCTGAAAGCTAAAACTTTGAAGTTTTAAATATGGAAAAAAAACTTTCTAAATATTACACCGAAGAGAACACTAAAAACACTATGAAGAACATTATGAAGTTAAGAACCATGATTTAAAGATATTCTGAGGTATAATATCTAAGTTATTATAAGTTACAACCTCTTGCCAAAACAGTCTCATAATTCACTTGTTATGCATGCAAAATTCAGCCCATAATATAATGAATCAAATACAAACTTTCATCTTAAATGTAAAATCAAGCAACAAATTTCCTTTGTTATTTGTCAAAAAAACATTGTTGGAACATAAACAACTTGTTTTGTGCATTTAAAACATTGAAGTGATCTAGGATCAGTTATATTTTTAAAACAATAGCATAAGAGAAAAAAAGAAAAAAGAATGATGAGATGTGGTGAGGTCTCAATTCCTTTACCAGATTGTTGTACATAAATCATATTAGTTTAAACCATTAGTAGCAATTACACACAGTGAGTTATGTTCCATATTTTCCCATCGAATCCTATTTGCCCCATGTAAAATGAAAAAATAGATATTCCCTTAGTCCACTATAACTGAAGAAATAAACAATTACAGTTATATTAAAGTTTGACTTGTTTAGGATGTAGAGCCAATCTAATATAGAGTAACTAAGTACAAACTTAAAACATAATTATAATAATAAGGTGCACGAGGCTTCATTACGCTTTTAGACTGGAAGAATATAGAGATCATAAATCAAAAGTTCCTAAACTCACAAAACCATGCTTGTTTAGTCCAAAGTAGAGGTATATTTCACTAATAAAAAATAAACTCAATTCGAAAATTGGGGATTTCTGAATAGGCAATGATAAAATTTTGAGGCCATAGAGAAAAACCATCCAACACTTCACTTTGAGTTGATGAGAGTAAAATTGATCCATAAAAAATTCTAAAAAGACACACAACTAGTTATCTATAAATAATGGAATACCACCGATGAAATTTGAAATAAACTTATAGTATTACAATCTCCTTGAAAAATGAAATGACAATGTGATCCTTGATAATTGATTTTAAATCTATTAGATGTTGTATAAAAATTTAGGAAAATGCATTTAGCACACCGGGATCCATTTATTGAGAATGCCAAGCCCTTATTTTGTTCCAGCAAAATCCTTCATAACGTTAGTAGGTAGCTGCAATATCTTTACTAAAGATAGATGTCGAGCTATTGTGTTTGCATTTCCAAACATGTTTTGAATTAAACCATCTTTTATCAACGAATTTTCTTATCCCATCAAGAGATATTTTGCAAAGAACACTGGAAAATCTCTCCCACATAAATCCTCTTCATTATGTCCCTCACTTATTTGACTATCATACTGCCTTTTTGTAGCAGTCAGAGCCTTGGCCTCTGCCATGAATTCCTCCCTATTTTCGACAATGTCAATGATTTAGAAAAATTCTTGAAGACCACTCATCAGTGCACCACCAACAATATTTGGATGCTCTTTATAGGCCTCCCCACCAAAGACTAAAAAATTATGTACAGGCTTGCCAAAAATATCATAGTCCTCTCGAGAACTACTAATGACAACATAAGAATAAGAACCCCTATTGAATCAGCCACCACCCCAATTTCTAGAAACAGATGCAATATGGTATGGTACAACTTTTCTCCAAACAAATTTTGGAGGATCATGACTGCATGTTTAATGTGATGATAGGTTTCTAAATTTTGTCCATCTATTGCAACCTTTCCAACTACAACAATAATTTGAACCGGTCCACCAACTATTGTCTTTAGATTCCAAAACATAAAACATCAACCTCATAAATATGTTCTCCCCACAGTTTCCCCAAAATTATTCAAACTCTCATCCTAAAATACCTTTGGGAATTCCATAACTACATTGTTCAGGAGACCAAATCCAAGTTGAATGGAGGCTAATTTCCATCTCTTGATATATCATGAATTGCAAACTGACAAATTTTCATCTATAAAACGACATGAAAATATTCACATTAGCTCCATATTCCATCTTTTGATACATCATATTCCTTGCAAACTAATAGTTTATCCTCTATAAAATGACAAACAAATGTTGGCAATAGCTTATTAGAAAGCAATTTCTTATCTTCTTAACCAAACACAGCACAAGTAACCAGTAAACTTAATTACATTTGTCAACGCTAATATTCCATTCGTGTGAGATAGTCACAAACAATATATTTTACCAAAATATACTAGGATCTTTAACACAAATATCTCAAACTCTTGCAAACAGGTACATACCCAATTATAGACAACAAAAGAAAAAATGAACATTATATTTTAAAGCATACTACATAGATACTTCAAAAAACATATTACATCTATACTTCAACACAGTAAATGTTCACAATGTTCAAATCCTACTTGGAAAGAAGTTAGGACATTCGACCATACATATTCTAATTCAATTACTTGATGCTCCCAAAATGTCATAATAATTCAAAAACAACCAATGAAAACCACCATTATAGGCATATGCAAACCTACATTCCAAATATTATTGAAACCCTCCCTTGCACTTCAAAAATTCCTTGAATTTTATTTTTCCAGCTGGTCTTGGTTGACGCATTTTAAATTCACCAGCCACAACTACTTCCTCATCCATAACTACTTGTCCCAACATGCCTGAGATATGTCCATCCCTCTTCTTGCTTTTATTGAGGTGATATTTTTCAACACTGCTCTTACTTTCCCAAGCTTCTTCCCCATCCATCAAAACATTTTAATCACCATCTCCTTCATATTTCATATCACCATATATTCGTTTCTTGACATGCCTTACAACTCACTGTGAATTATATTTCTTTTTACATTTTTTTTATATATGATGTTTTAACTACATTAACTTTCTCTCCTCCATTAGGGTTGGACTCCAATGATTATTTTCGTAACTTTTCACCCTTGCTAGCTCAGGTTTCCTTAGCTAGAACAGAAGGTGAGCCTTTTGAGGAGACATTAGTTTTTTTCCACTTTGAAATGTGACGAGTGTTTGCAGTTTCCTTAGTAACATTATTTGAGGTAGATGCCTTCCCTAAACCTGAAGGTATTTTAGGAAAATCCTTTGCATATTTTGAAGATTTTCTTTTAAAGGAGTAAGAGTATCCTTTGAATCATTAGAAATGTTTCCTTTGATGTTTTCATCATTTTTTCTATATGTTTCTATGGACTTTGTTCCACCCATTTCTAGGGAATTCTTGACCTCACACTTTTGTTTAAACGACGAAGCTTCTTGACCTTCATTGGTTTATAATTTGTTTCTTTAACAACTTTTTCCTTCAATGATATCTCATCCTTAAAGCTTCCTCCCCATTAACATCATACTTAATACCATCCCCATTTATCTTTCCCTTGGGCATATATAGGATGCTTTCTTCTACATCCTTAGAATCTTGTATACCATCCCCAACACTTACGGTCTTGGGTAATGAGAAATCAACTTCATCTCCACCTTGCTCGGCCTGAATGTTATCCATGAGGTTTCCACAATCAAATTCTTGAGAAAATTTATCATACAATACGCTTTTATCCTCAAATATGGGTACCTCCATCTCTTTTCCTACATCATGTTATAAAGAAACTTTAACCTCTTCCTTTTTATATTTGTGATGCCTTTTCAACTTCGCTAGATTTTCTTGTCCATCAAGGTCATCCTGCATACCATCCCTGATAATTTATTCCTTGGGCAGAGATCAGGTTATTTCTTCTATATCTTGAATAACTTGCATTCCATCTGCAATACTTCTTGGCTTTCATGATGATTAGTCAACTTCTTCATCTAGGTCAGCCTGAATGTCATCCATGAGATTTTCACCATATAATTCTTGAATAGTTCTTTCCTTTGATAATATTTCATCCTTATGTATGAGTACCTCCATTTCATTTTTGCCATCATCTTGTGAAGAAACTTTATAAGATACCTTTTTAGATTGACGAAACCTTTTGAACTTAGTAAGAGTTTCATGCCCATTAGGGTCAGCCCACGTACCATCCATGATATTTTAGGCCTTCGGAATAGACCAAATTATTTCTTCTACATCATGAATAAATTCCATGCCATGTGCAACAATTTTGGAATTGAGTGATGACCGATCACTTTATTCTCCATATGGGTCAGCCCAAATGTCATCTATGAAATTTTCATCATCTGATTCTTGAACAATTTTTTCCTTCAAGAATATTTTATCCTTATCTTTGGATACCTCCATCTCGTTTCCTACATCATCTTGTAAAGAAACCTTCATTGTTACCTTTTTAGATCAATGAAACTTTTTGGACTTCGCTATATTTTCCTAATTAACTTATATTTATTCCACAATTCCTAATCGGGGTAACGAGTGGTCACCTTCGTCTCTGTCCTAAATGTCATCCATGATATTTTCACCATCCCCTTCCACAATCTTTTCAACTATTTGAGTAGATCCATCCAAACCCACACCATGTTATTTTGTTACACACTCCATCCCATTTCACTCAGAGGCATCCATAGGCTTTGGAAATTGAGATAAGAAGACCTCCCCAAATGTATCCTTAGTCCCTAGTTCACTGCTACCACTATCGTTAATATCATTCATGATGTTTCCCTGTATTTAAACCTAATACTTTTAGAAGTCAATAAATATTTTATGGAGAAAGGGTCATGTCCCATGTCTCTCAATGCCCCTTTTACACAAAGCACAAAATCGTCATAAAATTCTTAGTTTCAATGTCTCACAACATTAATGCTTTACAACGACATGTTTAGAATGGCCTTGAAATTCTTGAAGAATTCCCCATTTAAGCATGCTTTTATAATCAAGTAGAGCATAACAAACCCTACATACCCACCCTATGCATTTTCAACACGAACTCATCTTTGACCAAAAACCAAAAAAAATTAAAAATAACGATAATAACATGAACATTTTTTAGTTTGCATATCCAAAAACCTTAATGTAAGCCTAGAACGTGATAAGAAATTCTGAATATTAGCTCAATTTTTTTCAGTAGAAAAGCATTGTGATTGGAAAAAGAAGAATCCTTAACGATATAAAGAGTTTAGAAGATTGAAATGGGATTATACCATGTATTATCAATGAATCAAAGAGTCGGGAAAAATAGAGAAAACATCAATAAATGGAAAATAATACACACACCCCTATCGACATCCACATCATCATGATATTTTGTCATGTTCCGATATCACCATCACCATCAGTGGGCATCTCATGCATGGCATCATCACACCTTTTCCCAAACACATTGTTGTAGATTATTCCCGATACCCCTCTCTTCATCTCTTTCTAGTCACGTTAAGCTCCAGCCTATATTTCTTCTACTTTACTTTCAAGAGGAAATATTTGAGCAGATCCACATGAAGGGATCACATCCCACCAGCATATTCATGTAAGCTGTCCATGAGAGTGTCGAGGAGATTTTAACCTATGACCTCCCATTAGGGAGGTTCTTTAGCTACGAAAAGAGAAATTGAGCTAACCCTCAAGGCTAAGATCCATCCTATATTATTTATAGAGTGTAAAATTAAGATTTAAATATTGTCTCTTTTTTCAACTTTGTTATATTTGGGGAAAATGGTTATTCCATTAGGTAATGAAACTTCCACCACTAAGTAATGAATTTTCCATTTGGCTTGGCTAATAAATATATTGGCTCAGTTCAAGTTGAAAAGGAATTGGAAAACTATTGCCAAAATTGGAACTATCATTTCATCTAAGTGGGTTATGTCCAATGAAAGATTTGTAGATGACCCAACGACCCTTCTAAACCAAATTCTAAAATTTTGAAGTGGGCATCAGTTAGTTCTATTATTATATTTGGGAATTTGACAGCATGAAAATTCAAAATAGGAACGAGATCTTACAGACAATGTGAATTATGGAAATTCTTTTGAGGGCATAAACGTTGATTTTAAGGTTGGATACATAAAAGTTTGATTATAACTATTTATTTATATTTTTCGTTAATCTACTCAGATCAATACATTTGTATGGGTTTCTCTAGAAAAGGACATTAATATTATGTTGCGGCATGCCAACAACAGTAAATTCGTAATGGATCTTCTTGCATCCCCAAGAAATTTTTCTCTACACCCACCACCCCTGGTCCAACTAAACGATCAATCAGGGGGCTCCCATCCACTTATTCAACTGGTTCACATAAAATATTTGAAGAGTTACAGTTAAAGAGGGAAAAATGCATGAGGAGAAAATAAACGAAAGTGTAATATGAGATTTTGCCTCCAAAGTTGCAAATGCCTTCAACTGTGAATTTGCTCACCTATTTAATATACTCCAAGTTCTGTCTACTAATATTTTTTCCATGAAAATACCTCCAAATAACCCTCTCAAAACCAAATAACCCTCTCCCCTCCCTCTCAAAACCAAAATAACCTTGAATATTTTGATCAGCTCCATAACTCAAATCATCCATTGATCCAATAAAGAAGTGTTTAAGGAAGTATAACGTTTCAATGAATCTATACCAACCTTTGAATCCCCTATCACTTATACTTTTAGATTGCTAAAGTGACATAATTAAGATGACTAAGATAAGCAATTGATTCATATTATCATAGCACTTGCTAAGTAGTCATATTTTTGGTCCTAGACTAAGTTAGTGATTCACATTATCCATTTTTAGTTGTATTTCTTATTAGCTAATCATATTTTTAATCTGGAACTAAATTAGTCATTTATGTTGGGCATTTTTAGTTTGGTCACTTAATATTTCTCATTTTTTGTAGTATTTCTGTTGGAAAAGTTGTGGTGACTAATGTTTTTAGTCACCTACTCACTAATTTCTCACTTTCTTCTAGTAGACTAGATTACTTAATCACATCCTTGGTATTATAAACGTCATCTCATGCAAGGAATCCACATCATAAAATTAGCACAACAAATAACCACATCATGAGACGCTTATATACCCTAGAAACCTCGTAGGTTGAAAACCAACAAATGCTTAATTTTATCATTAAATGTTCATTAGAGTATTCACTCTCACTCAATGGCTTATAAGGGAGTCCATTCTTTAACCATTTTCATAAAATATTACAATTAAATATCGTTTAAAAAAACCACATCTATCTAAAAGATATTAGAATCATCATGATAGCATTTACCGATAATATTCAATATTTACATCTTTGTGGCATAGTCATTCCATCCATGGACCATCCTGCAGCTCACACTCATCTGCATGGACCATTAGGTATTTACCTGTCACAATGTTAAACATAATCTATCCTTTGCACAAGTCACCATCTTTTCCTGCCAATTTTTTCATCAACAAACTTTGATATCATGATTACATAGAGTATTTATCAACCAATAACCAATATTTAATGGTAATTCTTCAACATCTATTCATGTCATAAATGAAATGTAAATAAACTATTGCAACATGCTTCCTTTTACAAAACTGCATATGCATTAGTTATAAGTGTATAACCATCAATGCATATTTATAAACAATACCATATTAACTAATATTTCCCCTCACATAAGCATACATTATTTCAAGAAAAATCACTACAACATTTGAGATATTAGTTTAAAGGAACTAACACATTGTGCATGCGAGTTGATACAATTTATCAACGAAACTAGCCCTTCATCTATTACTTTTGGTGGGTGCAAATATGTAAAGAAAACTAGCATAATAGATACTATTATCGCCCATGCAAATTGAAGTCCCTTTTCCAAAGGCATTTTCCAAGATAGATATATTTACAAAGTCTATTATATATCCAAATATATGCTCTGTTCTAAATGAAAACTAGCATGTTGGTTATTTTTCCTTGTGTGCAAATACCTATATTTTTCCAAAGGAAAGGTAATGAATTTATTGCATGTAATTACTTGTTTTCTCTTCCAAGCTCTAACATAGTAATTATTATTTTCTTCACACGAATTCATGTTTCTCTTTAGAAGGTCTAACACAATACTTGTATTATTTTCATGCATATTTCTTTTCAAAGAATCCAACATCATAGGTGTACATTTCATAAATTCAAAGATCATGTTTCCTTCGAAGAGATACACAATATTTCTATTTTTTGTGCAAGAAAATAACTTATATCTTTTGAAGGCATATCAAACATAATATTTCTATTTTTTGCATGCAAATAAATCATTCACTCTCAATAAATATCATGCATAGTAGTTTTATTTTGTCCACATTTCTCATCAGGAAAATCTAATAAAATAAGCACATATTCCACTTTAAAGTTGTAGTGGTTTTCTTTAGGAATCTAATGCATATAAATCGTGTGAGTAAGTTCAAATAAATAAATAGTCTAACTTTCCACGTATAATTCCACACAATATTTTCTTAATAAAATAACTCAGTTTCTTTATATTTTCTCAAGCAAAGATCACATGCATTCTTTATGAAAAATAACATGACTTCTTAAATATTCTTGTGCATGAAACATGTGTTCATTTTACATAATTGTCATTCCTTCTATGCATACAAACACACAATATTTCCTGAAAGCAATGATAAGTTCTTTTCTATATGTGCATCATTCTTAAGTAATTTTCCTTGAAAATAATCCTGGTTCTTATTGTTTAATGCACAACAAATCATACGTTTTTCTTTCCAAATGCACAAGAATTCATATGTTTTTTTTCCAAATACTCAAAGCAACTAATTTATATTTTACCATGCAATATCATTAGTCTTACTTTTATAATTCTTGTATGCAATAATATCCTTAACTTCAAAAAAATCAGAACATGCAAACACATGTTTTGTTTTCAAGAATTCCAATGAACAATATTTGGTGTTCTTGCATGTGAAGATATATCTTATCCTCAAGAAATTTGACACAATATTATTCTTTCCCTCTTATGTGCGCAAATAACATATTTCTTTTCAAGAAATAACAAGCATAATAGTTCTATTTTGTGTATAAAAATAACCTTCTTTTTTTGCTAGAAATATTGAACATAATAGTTCTATTTTTTGTGCATGCAAATCTATCAAAATTAGCTACTCTTTGTGCATGGATATGCATATAGTTATCTTTTAAGAAACTCAAACTCTATACACACACAGATATATATATATATATATATATATATATATATATATATATATATATATATATATATATATATATATATATATATAGATATGTTCTCTTATCCATGAAATTAGTGCAGTAACTATTGTTACCCATATAGTTACTCCATATGAATACATGTTATTTCCATAAAAAATAACCACTTTCTCTATGCAAAAAGAGCACATATCCATTTCAAAAACTAGAAAATAGACACACATCCTTTCCAAGAATTCACATTGCTACATATTTTCCAATTGCCGATTTCTTTCTCACGACTAGCTTCTTCATATTAAATGTGCTTCTTTTCCTGAAAATGTAGTTTGAAATATGAAAACAGTCTTGAAAATGCAACTAAAAATGCCATGACATGAGCTACAACTAACTACATAATTATCATTCCTCTTCAATTACATTAGAGTCTCATGCAATTGGCACTCATTTTCATGTTGCCACAGTGGCCACGACTGGCATTTTTTAACAATTTTTATTTCGAGATCAACACAACAAGCTTAGGAAGATTAAAGGTTCTATTAAGAGTAACCACAAAATCCATACTATCTTTTCTCAAAATTCTTAGTGTGTTCTTTCTCTTTCAAACCCCGATTCCTTAAGATTTCCCCTCTTTCACTCTAATTATTGCCAAGGAAGCCACCATAGTGAAAACAAATTTTAAAAAGGAACAAACATAGTACCTCTTGTGAATCTCCCCTTCCTAAAAAAATTCCATACCTTGAAACCCTTGCAAGCCATATCCTCCCTGCATCACCCGTGAATTCTCCTTTTTTCCCTCTTTTCCCCTAGAGTAAGATAAATTCAATAGATAGTTACAAACTAAATCCCAACAGTTCTTGATTACAAATATCTCGTTAAATATTAAACATTGTAATTAAATAAGAATCATTCGTATAAAAATTGCAAATGAAAATGGTTTATAGGGATATTACATTAGCAATAAGGTGTGGTTGTATTTACAGACAAATTTCGTCGTAGACCCTCATGGGAATATCAATATGGGCCTTGCACAAATTTAATAGTTGTGGGTGGAAAGGATTTTGAATTTACCATTCCCCATTTCCTTGGCTTGCACCCAATGTTTAATGTGGAGTTTCTTTGCCCATATTTTCCACCTCTGTTGGAGACCTTGCAGGAACTCAAGAAATTATGCTCACAAAACTCAATTATGAATGCATTCAATAGGTTACAATGGATTATATGATAGATACCAAGACAAAGGACACACATAAAACTCTACTTGGTTGTCAAACCAAGGTAGCTTCTTCACTAAGGCAAGTAGTTCACCACAAGCCAAATTTAGCAAAAGCTTTCGTATATGATGAGGGAAATTGCAACACTGGAGACCATTACCTCCTAAGAAGGTAGGTTTGATCTAGGTGGATATTAGTGGCCACCCACCTTTTGCACTTTCTTAATGGTTCTCTATCTTCTTGTAAAATTTATATGATTTTTGGGTCCCAAATTTATGGGTTCATTTCAAGTCCCTAAATGATGCCTTTTGACATTTTGGGGGACCAAGGAATGTCATTGCATTCCATGGTCCCTATAAAAATTCGTAGTCATGGGACAATTGTTTCCAATGAAACATATATTTTATGCAAAATTTGTATCCCTGGGAAGTTGATATACTAACTAACCACCTCAAAGCCTGCAAAAGTTTCATGATTCATCATTAAGGGGTTAGATTTTTGGGCCTCTATGGTTCCCTATTAAAATTTCTATTCTTTTTTCCTCTTATAATAGCCTTTTGAGAATCCACGTAGCTACCATCTCTCTCTCTTCAAAGATAGCTACCACCATTCTAGCTAGTGTGTGTTCTATAATATTGTACAATTTTATTTATTAAAAAAACCATGGATTCACTATATTATTCTATTTTTTGATATGTTTCTCTGTCATGTTTCATTTTCTTTCTTTCCTTTAATTTTGATTCCTTTTACAAGAATTACAATTACAGTGGTTTGAGGTGCCATTCATGACTCTTGAGCCTTAATTCCTCAAACGACATGTGTTTTAATTATGTCTTAATTTCTAGAACCTTCATTTATAGCTTAAGACCTAGGTTTCCCCGCCAGCCATATTTGTTACCATGACACTCATAACTATTTCTAATTCAATATCCCTACTTAGATGGTAAGGAGATGTGTATGAGGTCATACGTAGAGGATCATGGTGTGATTCTTGAATTTTGATGCTTATGAGCTTCCAATATGGTTTAAGGCCTAGGTTTCCTCCTTCAAATATGTATAAGCCCCAAAGCATGATGCACATAGTATAACAAAATCCCCTAATGGAACCCATATCATACGTCAAATGAGGGGATAACCTTGAGATGTTTTTTGTGGTTGTTTGAGCTCTTATATATAGCCATGTATTCCAAAAATATTACTTTAATACCCAATCACCACATTTGCTTCTATGACCATGTCAACAACCTCAAGATTCATAACTATTGCTCAAAATATTCAAATGATCCTCATGTCTCTAATTAGATGACTAGAATTCCCTCAACATGTTAGGTGTGGTGGTTCAAGTTTTTGGTATAGGAATTTGAGATGTGGAAGCAATGTCTATGACCTAAGGCCCAAGTTTCTTTCTCTTGTCATGTCTAAAACTATAGAACACATATTTAATACCCAAATTCTTGAATTCAATTTATATGCCCATTTGAAGGTAAAGGATTTACACTAGGGAAAAATATTTTAACGGCAAAAAAATGCACGTGTTATTAGGAAAACATATACATTATGTTGTATATGTATGCATCAGTAGGAATACACATGTCTTATTAAGAATGCGCACATTCTCTAGAGCACCTGTTGATTATTTCCATTCCAATTTTTTTTTCCATAGGTGACAACTTTAAGTAAGAATTATGATATACTCATTATATGTCCATTACATTATTTCTAATCTCTCTATAATTCAAGTAAACCCACTATGATCATTCTAGAGAATTAATTGTCTAGTACATGGAAATTTCTACGTAGCCTTCTTAGATTTATTGCTTTTGCACTACTTCAAGGCCCTTACTAGAAATATCTTCCATATAGAGTAATACGTAGGAATTTAAATATTACTATTATTATTATTTTAGTACTTCCCACCTAATCTATAAAATGTCATGGATATTCCATTGGATAGTTCGCCACAACAGATTTAATCAAATTAAGCATAGACTCTAGAATCTACACTATGATGGTTTATTTCTTGTTGGATTTATGAATTTGTTAACTATTGTTTATTGTTTATGCATGCAAATTGTGATTATGCAAGAAATAGAGAACAATGAAATAAAACTCACAAACCAAAAATAAACACAACATATAGCCTAGGAGATTATTTCGAGAGAAAACACAAGTAGAAGCTGAGGCTTATCCACTCTCTTTATCTTAATGGAAAATGGATGTGTTGGCTTATATGGGCCTAACCCAGGTTCGGAAAAATTATTTAGCTAAACAAGTCCCACAGCTATCGGCCCTTTCAGCAACAGTCTGTGGAGCGCGGACTGAGGTCTCACTCGAGGTATCAGGGGAGAGTGTTGGAACTAGGTTTCCACAACCTTGGGATGTTTAGATGTGGTCTGGAGTTTTCGCACACCGTTCTGTAGCTTCACGCTGCTCTGTTTCACGCAGATCCAAACCTAGAATAATCATTACTACTTATTATTGCATTGTTTATGTATCCAATCTACTTATTGTGATCTTTAAGCAAACATTTATCAGAGTTAACCAGTTCACGCACTTAGAATAGACACAAATTCATGTATTTATAAGCAGATGCACATAGATCAAATAGTTACAGTAAACATACAAAAGCCAGATCTATGATAATTCATATTTAACACAAAATTCCAGAAACAACTTCACTTTATTCAACTTCTTCACCAATACATCCCGATTCGCCCTACACACTCAGCTGCAAGGGTCTGTGCACACAGCTACAAACTCTTCCCCGCCTCTGCACACACAGTTGCAGAGCCTTTATCCACTACCCAAACCCTTGACTTAGACTTATAGACACTTCAAAACTATCCTTCTCAAAAACCCATTACACATCAGATCCAAGATTACATACCAAAAACTAAGCTACCTCTACCCATAGAGCCCTGCTCTATTTATACCTTTCCATGGACCACAATCCATGGGTGCACTGACTCAACTTATATTTCTTTATATTATCATTGGGAGAACTACCCTTTGACTCAACTTGTTATCTATCATGCTCTGTACATCCTGCGGAGTCTTTCCCCATCTTTACCAAAAATTTTAGGCTTTCTGCCCCATGATTGTTGCACAAGGCTTCTGCTACCCAACAGTCCCCCAACACAATCATCATGACTCATCCTGAGTCACTCAGCTGGTGCGGGAATCTTCGTGTGGAGGTTGGTCAGCAACTTCTACATATCGCCTGTCCCTACAACAAATTCGGCTGCGAGCCTCTATACCTTTTCGAAATGAGCCACTGATGCATCCCTATCACTTGCAATTGCTTACTCGGTCTCACACACTTCCTGCATATGCACTACCTTGCCTTCAATAATTGTAGATACGCTAAACACTTCATCGAGCTAGGGTTGGATACGTTCTTTGAGTACTGCTCCCTGTTGCCGCACCATGTCAACTTGGGCCTTGAGCGCCTGGGCCTCCCTCATTTTGGCCAACCGTTGCATGATAGTGACTATCTGTGTAGCCCTGCGAGTGGTGTCATAGGCCTACTGTAACTCGCGAGCCTCGGTTTCTACTTGTTGTATGGTTAGGTACTCTTGGAGGGATGTGAGTATCTCGAGAGATTGACCTAGTAGTCTCGAGCATTCGTGAACAACACTCCTCATTATTTCCAATCTAGCTAGAATTTTGCTGCCGTGGTGTTCCCGTTCGGCTGGGGATGTGGGTGGTTGGGCCTTTAGATGGAGCTCTGCAACTTTTAACATTACTTCCTCCTCGACACTTGCGGCCTCCATTTGGGTCATGCAAAAGACGACTGCCATGTGCTGAATCTTGGTAGCTGGTGGGAGGTCCCTGGGGATGGCTAACTCTAGTACCGTGCTACATGCCTCCGTCACATCTTATTCTACTTCCCAATTTCATGCGGCCAAGTCATCACGTTGGAGAGTGACCTATTCTAACTTTTCCTTATACTCTATCAAAAATGTGGAAAGCGTGACCTTCCCTGGCTCAAAACTCTTAAGTTACTCACTCTTGTAGTAGTTATAATACTTCTTTAGACAACGCAGCTAGATTTAATTCCAAACTACATTCTTTACCTGTGGCTATGGCTAGGACAACTCCTACTAGCAATGGTAGGTTCTATGGCGTGTGAGTGCTGACCATCTTCTCAGCAGTGGCTGTATCTTTTTCTAGCTCTCGGGTGACCCAGCCCAGGGGTCGCTCCTGTAATGCGTACAACTACACTTTGATATCTCCCAAAAGAGTTTTCTATTCAGTGATTAGTTCGAGCAATGCGCTGGTGGGAACATTGCTTACTGGCTGGCTACTATCTATGAATTATTTTTCCAGAACCTTCACTGTTTTGGACCTTTCTTCAGGTGGCCGGTGATTCCTTGGCATGCGACCGCTTAAGGTGGTCATGCGTCTCTGTTTCCTATTGCGGGTCCTATTCCAAGTCCATTCCCTAATCTACCTGGTTTCCTTCTATTGTCGGCCTCGTGGTAGCCTCTTGCTACAAAGCAGCTTGTTGTTCTTGACGTGTCTTTTCTGCCAGTTGAGTGAGTCGTTGCTGGTGTTCCTTCTTCTACTGTTGTGCTGCTGGCGTGTCGGGAACGACCTTGTTTGGGGCACGCCATTCTAAAGGCCATGCTGCTAATACCGCGTAAATGGCATCATCTATTGCAATGAATGAAAGTGTGACCCATGATCGCTTTGTATCCTTTTGTGTGCGGGTATACATGGGATGCATGTCTACTTTGAACTCGGGCATTGCTTTGAAAATTATTTTAGATCGTGGGGGACATGCGCGGTCTTCGATCAATTTGTGTCCATATCTTTCCTTCTATGGAGTTCCAAAACGCATGGGTCGTGGAAACCCTTGCTATGTCCTTTGTAGCCCAAAGAGAAATATATTGCACGGCTTCGGGTAGGCTATCGTCAAGGTTGGGAAACTGGCTCTCCTGCAGCAATTCACCTGTAACCAGAAGGATTGATAAAAGCAACCATGCGTAATCAAATGTCTTAGCTTTGTCCTGTGTGTCTTGACAATTAGTCTGAAATTAATCGCATAAAAACTGTGCCCAATTGAACTGAACCCCTTGGGTGCACTGCCCTGCCAATGGAATGACAGGGGTTGGCACCTCATCCGTGCAACATGTTCTCATGAGTTTACTGGGTAGTAGTTGAGTGGTGACTCATACCACACGGTCGCTGATGCTTGCTATGACATACCCCCGCTTTCCTTTATCTAGATGGTATTTCACTTTCATTGTTTTGGCGAGGCCTCCCTCGCTACTGGTTCCTACTATGTCTGCGGGGTTATTCCCTTTAAGTGGCAGGTGCGTAATCCAGTGGATTAGGTCGATTGTGATCGGGATCGACTCTTCCAACCATAGATATCCATCATGTATGAGACATAGTAGTTGTCAGATCACAAATATTGTGATGGTCATGCGGTGATAGTGAGGTATCCACCTGAGATTTAGTAGTCCCACCTTCTCCACACCTAGTAACCACTTCTACGGCAATAACCTATCTTCAGCCAATTTGGGGAACTTGTCAGTGTCTGCAAGGTCCCAATATTCGAATTTGATTCTTGGAACATGCCCCATTGGTAACCCTTTGAAACTTATGTCGTTTGAAAGAAGCAGGATCTAGAGCGTAGTCTTTGCAGCATCCATGTCTTTCGGTATCTTGGTCGTCCCGGTCCATGGAGAAAGATACGGGGGTAACGACAGAATTTGGAACGCAGCTTTTTCTTCCTCCACCTATGCGTCAATCTGATCAATCAAGGCTTGCAGATCGTCGTCCACATCAGCAAGTTCAGTGGTGACTGCTTTGCCTTTGTCAACTGTCGAGCATTTGTTGAATCTTGGTGAGGTCCGAACTATTCCTACCATCTACTTATTCTTCCTGGTTTGTGGGGTACGTGGAGACTTAGGAACTTCGGGAACCTAAGTAATGTCCTCAGGTTCTTGCCGTCGTACTCATGGGGTGCCTGGTAGCCACATACTTGCTACTTTTTGCTAGTTCAAAGTGCCAAAAGTCTAGTGCCAGCCAAAAACTATGAGACTTTAAAAAATCCCTTCCCTCCTTTTTCAATTTATTAGTGGTGTCGAGTCGGCAGATCTTTGCGTATCTCATCCAGAAATTTCGTCTTAGTGTCCCGCCGCCCACTCCTCTCTGACGTAATCTGACCTTCATGTTAGGACCAATGTTGCTAAAGATCATATTTTGACTTTTCCCCGTAGTAGCGCCATCCGTGGGGCGTGGTTGCGATCTTGTGGATTGCCTAACTTGGTAAGGAATCCTTTTGCCGCGCCGGTGTTCCGTAGACTGGTTTATACTCCCACACCATCTTTCAACTACTTGAGGCACTAAGACTGTAGGTTTTACTGCTAGTCAGGTGCTTGCACCTTTGGTGTGAGTTCAGAACTTCCCTTCTAGCCCGGGTTGCAAGCACCTCTCAAGCATCTGGGTAGCTGGTCAGGGGGTTATATTCTTCGCTGAGTGTGGGCGTAGCCATGATATCAAGTTCGCAACTCATTCCTGGGCTACTTTGTTAGATCCGTCCCTTCTTAGCACACTTTGCTTCCACGGCCATAACCACAGTTTATGAGGTCTGTGCCCTTTCCTTCACATCTTCAAAGCTACACCCTTTTCTGAAGCAGCGGTTGCCCATGATTCTTTCGCAGATACCTCCGGCTATTCCTCTACCCCTATTGTCACCATCCTATTAAAATTGAGTGTGGTTACTTCATGCAGTTGGTTCTGCCATCATTCAATCTCTTCATCTGAGTCCAACATGCAAGAACTATGTTGGTCCCATGAGAGTCTATCGTCCGCTATTCTATTCACCCTATCCTGATATTGCACTGTAATCTAGTAGATACAGTCCAACTCACCATCACTGTCTTCATCACGAACGGGCTGAGTATATCATGCCACTTCTGCTGGATCTAACGAGACCAGTACGCAGAGAGATTTCTTTTTGAATATCATTTTTTGTTTCTTGAGGTTGATGACTCCATTCATATCCGTTGCCCAATCTATCCCTAATAGTGCAGGATATGGGTTACTATCATCCACAATTTCTATGACCTTAAAATCGGTTTTGGTATTGGCGCCATCGATTTCTACTGTAACCCCACATAGTCTTCCCATGGGTAGAATCTTTCGTTGCTTATCCATCTGTAATTGAATCGGTGACCATTGCAGTGGAGGCCTTCCCATGCGTTCCTAAGTTTGCTTTGGTAGGACATTCGGGTCAGACCCCAAATCTAAAACAACATGGTCCATCTCATAGTCTCTGATCAGGACAATCAGTCGCATTTCCCATCCAGTGTGCAAAGCATGTTTGCCTAATTTTCGGACCATTCATAGTTCGTTCACTCCCACGCATCGACTTATCAATTCTTGCAGCCCCTTTACTACTTTAGCATCCCTAAGTAAGTTCATGCAAGTTTCCAATAAGGTGGTTAGCATAGGAGTATCCTTCTCTGATCCGAATTGATCCTTACTTTTTGACGTAGAAGCTTCTGCGAAGTTCTCCTTGGCTTCTATAAAGGTTTCCTTTGCATGATCCAAGTCAAAGTCTGCTTGTTTTAGGGAGGCCTTACGGACCCATGCATCCGCCTCTGGCTACTTCCCCTTATCTTCTCCAGTGGTGGTGCCACTTCGAAGCATCATATTTACATTAGGATCCTCCGTGCGGGGTTTAGCCTTCATCATTTGGATGTTTTGAGTGGGGTTAGCCAGAAGCACCCCCTTTTCCCGCATCTAAGCAATCAGCATGGGGTAATCAACTGCTTCGTGGTAATAGTAAGGACAACATGCTTTGGTCAGGTTCATGCAATCCCGTGCATAATGCCCTGACCCTCCACAGTTATAGCAAATTAATTGTCCTCGACCCCATCCCAATCATATCCCCCTGCGGTCCCATCTGCGTCCTTGGTATCCTCCCTGCGCGAGAGATGCAGTGGGATCCTATCTGTGTGCCTCCATGTACATCCTATAAGCAGGTGTTCAATCCATCAAAATTTCATAACTACGACAATTTCTTTCATCGTGGCCCACCATTCTGTAGAAGTTACAAAATAATTGTTGAGGAGGGGGTTGTCTTAAGTTTGGAAATAGGTGACAATTTTCCATGGCATGCTTTCCTCCCAACTGACATATTGTGCACCAGAGTGTGGGTATCATGCTTGGCCCAGCTTGTACCTCTGGTCGCAATGGTATTGGTCCCCCTCCTGCCACATAGTTCGCGAAGATTGGACAATGGTCCTTATCGTGGCCCTGTCCGTTACATTTGATACACCACACTTCTTCCCCTACCTCTGTCCTAGGCACCTATCCTTGTTTCAAGCTTCACATCTCTAGACATAAGTTTTGTATTTGCACTTGGATTTGCTATACTCCCAACCCTGGATCTTGTATTGGGGTTTTGTGCAGCCGCATTGTTGCCTCCAGTGCTTCAGGTTGGGTAGAGATCTTTTGTTGCGACAGCGCCAATATTAGATATGGCATTAATGATGCGACAAACCAAGCATGGTGCTGTGCATCCAACAATGTCATATTGGCCTCGCGGATGGTGCTTTACAACCTCTTATCCAAATCCCACGGGGTTTCACCCAACAACATTACAATTTCCTTGAACCCAATAATAGATTGTGCTTTTGACTTTGGTCACCAAAATTCATTGCTTAGTGCTTCCTCGATTGCTTCTATTCCTTCATTTGGATGATCACTTGAATATTTCATGTACCAGGTCAATGCGCAGTCCTGTAGCATGCTAACTAAGGTAGCCTTCTTGATGTTATCATCTGTGATGCCCTGAGCATCCCATACAAACTTTATCACAAACTAGAACCAGCCTGGTTCCTCATTTCCTACACCCTTAAATGTTGGCAGCCGGACTGCGCTCACCATCCCGACTTTTGGTGGTGGTTGGGTTGGAGGTGGGGTTGGTGTTGGAGTGGACGGATTTGGTGTAGGCGAAGTGGGTGGTGGCATCGACGGAGGTGGTATTAGTGGGAAGGATTCCCTGATCAACCAAACTCCACTTCTTGGTGAGAACCTTGCGAGCTCCTCCTCACTTTCCCATGAAATAGAAGCCAAAGGACTATTTTCTACCCCTCCCATTCCATGGTAAACTCTTCCGCTCTACGTTGCTCCAAACATCAATAAACGCACATAATCTATTTTTCACACAATAGCATCTTAATCTAAGTATTCAATGATTTGATATACTTACCCCGAGGTCCTTGAAGAAATCCCCTTTTTGGTTCACTATAGCTCACACTTTTTTCTATCGCAAACTCAATGACAAATCCTCCTATTACCCGATCCATCCAATGATCTACTTCATGTGAAATTTTATCTTCGGTGGCTTCTAGCCTATGCACCAGTTCCAGAGTCCACAAAATAGGCTTGTCCAATCTGCACCTTCTGGAGTATTGAGGAAGGTATGTTTTCATCGACTATTTTGCCATCTTTTCTTTACAACTCGTAACATCTTTGCATCATGAACTAGGTAGATAATGGCAAATCATGACAAATATATAAAGATTTATATGCAACATGAAAACGCTAATAATTTCCATTTCTTATGTAGGAAAAGGGAAAAACTAAAGATTGTCGCTCCGAAGAAAAAGACAGGGCCAAGCTAACCGCTGTCCCTTTGACGGGGAACCCTATGCAAACAAGACGATTTAAATTAAAACATCTCAGCCAAGGAAAGGAAAAGGAGATATCGACTTGGCACAAGAAAATGACTGGATAACTGAGGATTAACAGCTTGGTGAATCCCTCAGGATCCTTTGATCCTGAGGGATCGCTGCTTTAACTATTTTTGCATCCTTGATATCTCCACTTCAGTTGTTATAAGTAGGGGCAGCACTGCTAGCTCAGGGGAGGGGCTATTAATTTTCTTGTAACTTTGCTCCGTATTTGAAACTTTGATCATCGACTCTCGTTGAGAAGTGATCCAGTGTAACTCTGTTTTAATGATTTAATAGAAATATGGTTGTTGTTCCATCTGTGATTCTGGAATAACTTCAAGCGGTGTATCCCTGGAGGCTAAGGGCCCGGCCCTGGTGGAACACTTGCTCCTGTATCATTATCTTTAGTTCGTGTGTGGTTTGTATTATCAGCTTTAATCGGTAATCTGGTGTGTTTCATTATCGTACATCACAACTCGATTATATTTTATATATTGTTCTCTGCAATAGGAAATTCATATTATGCATTCTGATCTTATAACGTATTGTTGTTCCTTTAAAGTCATTAATGTAACATCATTGTTCTTTATAGAATGATATTGTTGTTCAATTGAAGAGTAACCGAGTTGTAATCTTCTTAAGTTGGTATTACTGTAATTGTCTATGGTTTATACTTCATACGGTTGCTATTCAATTGACATTGTTGTTCCATTATGAATTGCGATCATTACCCTGTCTAACCGGGATCAATACTTGTGGTATTAGACTCAGATTATTGTTTTTGTTAATATCTCTGTGTGCCTTGTGTATTATTTATTTCGGTACTGTATATTCACAATTGGCTCTAAGCGTTGTTCTATATTTCATTGGTAATTGGTTTATGTTCCATTTTTATGTGTTGTCCAATTTCCCCTTTCAGTGAATATTGACATTTGATTTCTATAGGATACGATTACTGTACTTGTTCTTGTAGATTAAGGTGTGTTTTTCATCAGACTTAGTTGCTGTTACATTTTCTAGTTGTTCTTCCATTTCCTGTTATTTGCGTTACTGTTGCTTTGGTGTGTAGACGATCTGAAACTGTAGTGGGCATTGGCATTTGCTGTCTAGTCCCCAGATTGATGATCTATTCCTTGGATTAGTTACATTAGTTTCCAAAGGGATGAGTTATCATTACTGGACCCTTGACTGATAAATTGTTTAGCTTTCTGAATGCATGATTTAGGCTTTAAAGTATTTTTCTGTAGGTAGATTTTCTTTCAAGCATCCGTTTACTCTTGTATTTTCTTGAGCACTATACTACTAGCATTACTCTAACAAATGACAGCCTCAAACTGAGTACGCTTTTTGAGATAACAAATCATTTTTGGTTTGAAAAGTTAATGTGAGGTAATTAGAGGTGAAAAAGACCCTTTTTATGCCTCGACATTTTGGCGTCGTTGCCAGGGAAGAGTGTAGACATTTGTTTCTTTTTCAGAGTAGTGTAAGAACCTGTTAGGAAAGAATTGGGTTTTAAAAACAGAAGGTAAGAACCTACGTGTGGAGTATGTAATAGCCCTGCTGCACTGCTCGCTTTCCTGCAGATTTTTTTCTATTTTGTTTGGGTAGAACCTAGCAGTTGATTTGTGTGCATGACTAAGCAGAAAAAGCTAGAAAAGAATCCCAAACCTCTATCCAAGTCTGATAGAGCTAAGGGGCCGGTGACCCTTGGCCGATCGACTTTTATAGACAAAATCCTTAAGAAAGCAAAATCTCAGCCTTTAGTAGGACCTAGAAAAGTTATTTCTAGACAGCCTACTAGTTCCCTTCAGGCCACAGGATCACCATCTGTAGTCTTTGTTGAGGTGCACAGTCAAACTAAAAAGCAAGATTTTCAAGAAATTGAAAATTGTAGCCCAAAATCATTGCATGAAGGGAACCTTAGCAATCTCTGTGAAGGAAGGGGAGAAACAAGAGAAGGTGAAAAACCAAAATCTCCTCTTAGGGTAATTCAACCATTAAGCAGCCTAGATAAATGAAGTGATGCAAAAATCATTTATAACAACATTCAAGAATCTGAATCCCCTCAGAAATTAGGCACCCTCATCATCCAAGATAAAGGAAGTGCTGTCAAGGCCATCCCCATTAGATCCATTCCCCCTCGACAACCTAAGAATACCCTCCTAGATATCCCAAAAGGCTATTGGCACATATTTGACCAAATGGCCCAGAATCAGCCTAATACCCAAACCTCTACACTGCAATACCGCATTGTGGATATTGCAGCCAATGCACCTCTGAAAGTGATTCCCCTCCAGGATATCCCTACATTCCATGGCCTTACATCAGAAGATCCATATGCATTCCTGTTTGAATTCGATGTGCTGTGTAGAGGATATGACTATACCACCGATCCCTAGAAACTGAAATTATTTCCCTCTACATTAAAAGGAGCTGCTTTAAGATGGTTTATGGGATTAGGTGGTGGTGTTATAAATAATTGGGATCAAATGAAAGAGTCTTTTTTAAAAAAATATCAGGACTATTGCAGGTCTTAAGAATTAAAAGATGAAATATTTCAAATGGTAGCTAAACTAAATGAAACATTGGAAGAGTATGTTGAACGATTCCAGTATAATATTCAAAGATCTCCTTATGCATCATTACCCTTACCTGATAATGTATTAAAAACAACATTAATTAGAGGAATGAAGGAACAATAGATTGATACATTAAACATTATGGGGAAAGGAGATATTTATCACGAAAATTTCCCTGACATTATTCATTTATGTATCAGAAGCTCGAGAGGTAGCACAAGACTAAAACCAGCAGAACATGATCAATTTGTAAGAGATAATAGAATTTCGACATAAGGAGTAACTCGGGCAGAAACTGGAAATTTATTAGAAAATTTTAAAACTGACATATTGGGGACACTGACAACATAACTTGATATTATGTAGGCTAAACAAAAGCAAGCAGAAGCATAACATAATTTGGCAATCTTCTGTACCAGATGCAAAAAGAAACACAGCCACAAGGAGTGTCCATTAGATGCAGTTCAAGTTTGCGCCATTTGTACAAAAGACCACTCCACATAGAGCTACCCCCCACTTCCTGGATTGAAAGTAGTAAACAAGGAAGCAGAAGAAGAGCCAGAACCAATGTGTCTACTTAATCAGCACCATCAGTGACAGCCGTTAAAAACAGGTATGTTTTCAGACCCAGCTTATTCTTTCCAACCTCAGCAATACCACGCTCAAGAATATAATTCAATGTGTCAAAATCAACCTCCCTTCCCAAATTGGTCACAAAAATCATTCCCTCCATCATCTCCATGGCCGAGTCAAGCAAGCCAACCCAATTGGCCAAATTTTCCCTATACCCCACCATATTGGCAAAACAATGTTTTTCCACCACAATGGACTCCTCCTACTTCATAGAGTCAAACCTATCAGACAAACTGGCAAAGATCGATGAATCAGCCAGTAGGAACGAACCTGATCCCTTAACCTACATTGCCAGCCCTACAACAAAACCCCCAATCTAACTTAAGGCTACAACTCCCAGCCCAACCCAATCCAAATCCAAATAATAAACCGGTCCAGTCCATTCAAATAATTGAAACACCAGAGACAGGAACCGATCTAAGGGAGTGTAACGACCTTCAATTAAGATCTAGGTGTATCATTGAAACAGAGGGAGATAAAACATTTCAAGTTGAAAATCAGTTGCCTGTAGAACATCCATTACATAAAGAGGACGTGACCAAAAAACAAATCCATGATCCAGCAACCACATCCTCTCCTCCATTCCCAGAATGTTTAATTATACCTCAACCTATACAATATCCTAATTTTGATATTCTGGGAGAATTACGAAACGTATACATAAAAATCCCGCTCCTCCAAGCCATTCAAGACATCACGATATATGCAAAGACAATCAAAGAACTATGTATAAAGAAACCAAGGAGGACAATAACAAATAACCCAAAGGTCCAAGTAGTTGGCACTTTATCTGACTTATTATCAGGAAAAGAAACACCCGTTAAATACGAAGACCCAGGAAATCCAATAGTAACCGTACAAATCTATGGTCAAACCTTCTACAATGCCTTAGTTGATCTAGGAGCTGCAATTAACATCTTAACAACCACTACTTGCCAAAAACTGGGCATTACATCAATAGAACCAACCTCCACTTTATTAGAACTAGCCGATCGATCTGTAGTTAGGCCAGAGGGCACACTACAGGATGTCATGGTATCTGTTGATTCCTAGGAGTATCTGGCTGATTTTCTGATAATAAATCCCAAAAACCGACTTGATGGACATCCATTGATCTTAGGCAGACCTTGGCTCGCAATTGCCGATGCTTATATTGGCTGTCGACAAGGTAATATGACCATTTCTAGGGGGACAAATATTAAGAATCTAGCTTTATACCCCCCAGCGCAGCCAAGTGTCACAATAATAAAAGCTAACAAGCATCTTGTATCATACCTCACCGAAAATATTAGATCTCCATTAACCATACAAGAGGCCCTCAATTTCAAAGACCAAACAGAAGATGATGCCATTAATAATTTCATTAGCCAAGCTGAACCCTGATCCCACGTACAATGTCACATGATAGAAGCATCATTTGATAATGAATTAGAAGAGGATCTTCTTAAGGATACGCATGATCAAACAATACCTACTACCTCTGTTTCGAAGAGAAAAATTGTGGAAATTGAGCCAGGAAAGACTTTAAACATTAATGCCAACCTGACTTCCGAACAAGAAAAGAAACTCGTCCAGTTATTGAGGAAACATAAAGAGGCATTTGCATGGGACAACCCTGATATGAAAGGAATTGACACCCAGTTATGTACATGCCACATTTACATAGAAAACTATGCGAGACCTATTCTCCAACCACAAGGGAGACTTAATCCTCATCTAAAAGATGTTGTAAAGGCTGAACTCAGAAAATTTTTAGATGTTAACTTCATCTACCCTATCTTTGATAGTAAATGGATCTCTCCACTTGTTGTGGTACCGAAGAAGAATGGAAAGTGGAGGATTTGTGTAGACTATAGAGAATTAAATAAAGCAACACAAAAATACCACTTTCCCCTTCCATTTATTGATCAAGTATTAGACACTTTAGCAGGAAAGAAATTCTTTTCTTTCTTAGATGGCTTCAGTGGATACAATCAGATTCAGATTGCCCCTGAAGACCAAGACAAAACCACTTTTACTTGTCCTTGGGGAACATTTGCCTACAGAGTTTTACCTTTTGGCTTATGCAATGCTCCTGCCACATTTCAAAGAGCTATCCTCAGCATTTTTCAGACCTAATAAACGAGGGGCTCGAAGTCTACACTAATGATTTTACACCATATGGAGATGATTTTGATCCAGCATTTGACACACTGGAAAAAATCCTGCAGCGCTGCATTGCCACTAGGCTTTGCTTAAGACATGGAAGATGCTATATGATGATGACTGAAGGACTTATTCTAGGCCATTATATCTCAGCTACTAGCATACAAGTAGACCCAGCCAAAATTCAAATAATTTTTCTAATTTCCACACCTACCACTCAAATAGAGGTACACAGTTTTCTTGGATTCTCTGGTTATTATAGAAGGTTGATAGAACATTTTTCACATATTGTTGCACCTCTATATGCACTAAAAGGTAATGTTGACTTTCTTTGGATAGCAAAATGTGACCGTGCTTTTCAGGATCGGAAGAAGCTCGTGTCCATAGCTCTAGTCCTTCGAGGACCAAATTGGGACTTGCCATTCCAAATTTCATCAGATGCCTCAGATACAGCTATTGGAGCAGTACTTGGGCAGGAAGAAGATAAAAAACCATATGCAATTTATTACATTAGCAAGAATTTGTTCCCTGTTGAATTGAATTATACTGTTACTGAAAAGGAATTTCTAGCTGTAATACATGATGTCAATAAGTTCAGGCATTACATTACTGGATATCCTATTATTTTGTATACAGATCACTCTGCCATAAAATATTTAGCAAATAAACCAATCACAAATGGTAGAGTAACTAGATGGCTGATTTTATTGCAGGAAATTGATATTAAAATCAAGGATAGACCGGGAAAAGAAAATCATGTAGCTAACTTTCTCTCAGGAATACCAAAACCAGTGGATGCAGCAACAGTTGAAGATCAATTCCCAGATGAGCATTTGTTTACTGTGACTGTTAAAGACCCTGGTATGTTGATGTTGTGAATTACTTAGTAGTAGGTAAATTACCAAAACATCTGACCCCCAATGAACGAAAACAGATTGTCCAGAGAAGTGCTCGATTTTCCTGGATTGGGGGCTACCTGTTCCATACAGGAGCAGATATGCACATCAGGAGATGTGTCTGGGAGGATGAAATTTTTGATATTTTGAAAGCTTGTCATGACAGACCATGTGGCGGACACTTTGCCGATAAGAGAACTAGACATAAGGTGCTCCAAACAGGGTATTATTGGCCTACGATCTTCAAAGATGCAAAGAAGTTCGTTCAAGCTTGTGACAATTGTCAAAGAGTAGGATGCCCTGGTCAGGCCGATGAAATGCCACTGAACCGACAACTGGTTATTGAACCATTCGAGCGATGGAAACTTGATTTTGTTGGTCCAATTAACCCATCCTCGAATCATAAAAGATATATTCTAGTGGCAACGGAATATGTCACCAAATGGGTTGAAGCAGAAGCATTATCGAGAGCTAGAGAGGATTCTGTCATATAGTTCCTGTTTCATATATTTTTGTGATATGGGCTTCGAAGAGACATAATTACAGATGGTGGACCACAGTTTGCTGGTAATAATATTTTTGTAACACTTAAAAACTATCATATCCATCATAAAATTACTACTCCACACCACCCGCAAGCAAACAGTCAAGTAGAAAGCAACAATAAAATAATAGAAGCAATCTTGACAAAAACCATTGCGTCACATAGATGCGATTGGGCTGCAAGACTACTAGAAGCCTTGTGGGCCTACCAAATGACATGGAGAAGAACTACTGGCTATTCAACATACCAACTGGTGTTTGGAAGGCAACCCATTTTCCCCATAGAATTCGAAATCCAAACACTGCGAACAACACAAGAAGTCGGCCTAGATCTAAACGAGGCACAGATTAATAGATTACAGTAGATCAATGAGCTAGATGAAATCAGGTTCTCTGCCCTTCAACATACTGCATTAATCCAACAGTAGTGAGCTAAATGGCATGACACTCTCATTAAAAACAAAGTCCTCCGCGAAGGAGACTGGGCGCTCTTATACAATTCTACGTTTCAGGATTTTCCTGGAAACTTCAGACTCGTTGGCTGGGGCCATATGAAATCCAGAAGGCACATGATAATGGCACCTTAACTATAGTCACTATTGACGGATCTGGACATACCTTTAAAGCAAATGGCCACTGAGTCCGATTATACTGCAAACCACTTACTCATGAATCCTTGTGTTAGCAACTACGTGAGGACTTCGATATGCAAATTCTACAGGAGGAAGAGCAATCTTCCTCACCTGTGACTCATTAAGAGATTAACCTTTTTATACATTGTACATAATTTCTTTGTTCTGTATATATTTTTGTATTTGCATTTTTTTCCTACTGTTCCTTTTTCAGAACAAACAACACTGTCATTCTGTTGTTCCTTTTCTGAAGGGACAACATTTGTGTGCACTTTTGTCATTTCTACTGTTCCTTTTCCAAAGAGATAGAATTTTGGCTTGCTATTCCTTTTTCAAAAGAACAACAATTTTTATTTCATTCGTTCCTTTTTCATTTTCATTGTGTTGTTCCTTTTCCAAAGGAACGACATTTGAGTGTTCTGATGTTCCTTTTCCAAAGGAACAACACTTTTGATTTTTGTTGTTCCTTTTCCAAAGGAATGGTATTTGCGTGGTCTGTTGTTCCTTTTCCAAAGGAACAACATTTGAGAGTTCTGTTGTTCCTTTTCTAAAGGAACAACACTTTTGATTTATGTTGTTCCTTTTCTAAAGGAACAACACTCTCGATTTTTGTTGTTCCTTTTCTAAAGGAACAACACTTTTGATTTTTGTGGTTCCTTTTCCAAAGGAACGACATTTGACTTTTTGCTGTTCCTTTTTCAAAGGAACAACACTTCTGATTGTTGCTGTTCCTTTTCCAAAGCAACAACATTTGGGTTTTCTGCTGTTCCTTTTCCAAAGGAATGACACTTTTTTATTTTTGTTGTTCCTTTTCCAAAGGAACAACACTTGTATTCCTTTGCCTTTCCTTTTTCAAATGACAACATTCTTGTATTCCTTCTACTTATGCTTATAGATACCCATTGTTCCTCTTGTTTCAGGTCTTTTGGAGCACAAATATACACTCATGCAATGGATACAAAGCTAGAGC
The DNA here is from genome assembly GCA_031772625.1 of Pinus tabuliformis. Classification (NCBI taxonomy): domain Eukaryota; kingdom Viridiplantae; phylum Streptophyta; class Pinopsida; order Pinales; family Pinaceae; genus Pinus; species Pinus tabuliformis. The sequence goes on from CM062818.1 coordinate 667,730,079, forward strand.
ATACTGAAATCAGAGAATTATATAAACTCGCTACTTTTACAAGAAATTGTTGTGAATTGATAATGAGGAACAAAGAAAGGACGCAATCATTCATTACTTTTGCTGTCATTACTCTACTAATACTGACATGATTGGTCATCTTTATCATGCTGGTTCTTTTTAAATTCCCATAATCTTCTTTGATAATTATTAAGGAATAAGAACAAAGGGTTTATATTTTCTATTGAGATGTTAAGACTTCTTCCACCATTCCTACTCTTAAGGAGGGTCGAACCACCCTTTGTGTATAAATAGGAAAGCATGTTATAAAAATAAAAAAGATGAATGTTTTGAATTGTCAAATGCAGGATAGGGGGTCTCATCAAGAGCCAGCCTACCATGATCATAAGGAAGAAAGTGAAGTGGCATTCCCACTATGGCCACCACACCAGGGATATGGTCCAAGAGGCACATCAAAAAAAATAAAAATAAAGAGCCCTTGGAACAGGAGGTCTCATCACGAGTCGGCCTGCCCACCTTTCACTCCCTCTTGGTGAATGGCGTTATGATTTAACCGGTTACCCAGCCAACATAATGGCCTCCATTTTGACACCAAACAAAACTTCCTAGGCATACACAAAGGATCATGGTTGGATGGGTGAAACAAATAACTCTGCCAAGGTTATGGACACATGTTGGCAGCAGAGCTCCGTTAATGGTATTGAAGTGACATTTCTTATACACCAATAGTCATCATTAATACCCTTATCAGTCTTATACCTTTGTAATCTGTCAAATAGGATTATGTATGTCACTTCCCCAAACCATTAAAAACATGAAAATCCATTATAACTAATCATGACGGAAAAAGTAGACAACGATTGCATTACACTCGTTGTGCACGTCAACTGTCCTATCCTCCCAGCCTTGCATCATGTAACCGCACTTTCTTATTTATTAAGTGATCCTATTATACACCTCGATTTTGGTAACTTGCTCCTTTTTGTAAACATGGAATCGTGGCATAAACTATTCCTTTATGACCTTGTACCAGAATGGATCAGCCCACCGCTCCCTCATTTGACGGCCAAGGATGGCCTATCAAATTGTGGGGGGTGGGGGCGGCTGACTTCATAATTTGTTGATATATGTGTCAGGCTATTATTTGACAAATTCTTACTCGGGAATAGCAAGGCTTAACAGTATCTCGTTTTCCAATTTGCATGCCTTTCTATTCCTAAGATATTTCCTTCTGCAACAACTAGGAAGATTTGAACGAGCCTTGTGATTTTTCTATCTTTTCTATGTTTTTAATAGTTCAAATAGCTTGTTGTTCCATTGTCGTTTTTGTGTTTTTATAGTGAGTTAAAGCATGGGAGGAAGGTCAATTCGAAGAGAACCACAGATATTGACAGTTTTTTATGCTGCACGGGAAATCCTGGCAAGGGCAGGATGGTTAGTGTATCTTAATCACATACAGGAATCCAACGAGACCGTGGCAATAGAATTCTTTCAGAATTTACAAGAAAATCACTCCACAGTAAGGGGAAAACATATAGCAGTCACCGATGATGTAATTGCAGAGGTCTCAAGACTATCAGCCACTGGACCTGTATGGACCCTGAAGAGGGAGAGATTGGAAAAGATCATGGAGATCTTCCAGGATGAAGGCCAGAACCTGACAGTCAGAGGAAAGGGAGTCCTACCAGTAGCATTAGGAGAGCCGTGGGCAGAATTGGCGAGGATCATCCAGAGCTACATCACCTGTGAAGGCAGGAAAGACGTGGTAAGACTACGGCACCTTAAACTCTTAGCTGTATTAAAAGAGAAATGCTCTGTGAACCTACCTGCATTTTTAAATTCATTACTGCATGATGTTGCCCGAAGCATGAAAAAGTCACAACATGTGGAATCGATAGTGAGTCACCATGGACTAATATGGATGATAGTTAGCCACAGTTTGGCTCAGCAACATAGCAGTTGGGAAGAACTAATTGCTATAATAGATGGGGCACCAACTCCGCCATCCCCAAAATGAAAACATACTGCCAGTACACCAAATAGACCATCAAAACAGAGAAAATCAGTTAGATTGGCACGGATTAGAGGGAGATTGGAAAATCCCCAAGGGAGTACTAGCTAGCTTGTGGAGATAGGCGACTCAGGGCTTGAGCAACCCCCGCAATTGGAAGGAGAAGAGAATGAGAAATAAGTGGAGGGAAATGAGAAAGGAGAGACAGAGGAAGAGACCGAGAAACCTGAGCAGGTGGAGGCAGAGGTAGAACAATGCGAAGAGAGTCCATTGCAAACTCCATTGCAAGAGGACGAATTGGCAAACATTTTGGCCAATATGGGCGAATATGGCTAGCCTCTTAGCCCATCAGGTCTCCAGATTGACGAAGAACCGAAAGAGAATTCTGCTCTGGATAAAAGTGCACCTGAGGAATTGCACGACACGGAAGAAAACGAAGAGAATCATTCTACAAGTATGAAAGGAGAAGAAAGTGATGAAGATATGGGAGGGGAACAATCTACTCCCAGCCAGACTACACCAGAAGAATTGCATGAAGAAGAAGGGGTGGATAAGGAAGTTACCCAGGAAGTAACAGAGCCAGCTAGGGTTTCTACTCCTGAGCAGCCTGAACCAAACATCAAAGGAGCACCCTAAGAGGAAAACCAGGGAATTGGCCAAGATAACAGTCTAGGCCCGAATAAACAGACAACTGTTCCTTCTAAGGAAACAGAAGAAATCAAATGATTACGAAAAAAATAGCAAAGGTTGCTAAATGTGATAGCTCGACTTCGACAGCAAATCAGGGTCTTGAGAATGAGAAAGAGAGAAAAAATAACTTCAGGGGAGAGACATACAGCTACTCCGGTGAGACCCCCCAAGAAAAAGGTTCGAAAGACCCCTATTCAGCCTGTTGTTCAAAACCCCATTGAAAAACAGTCTCCTGTTCAAACTGTTGTCGAAGCACAGTCTGCTGTTCAAACCACCGTTGAAGAACAGTGTGCTATTCAAACTCTTGTTAAAGTGTAGACTACCATTCAAAACCAAAAGGGACAACATTCCATTGTTTCTCATGTTGAACTGCAAATGGACGATATATCGGCCTGTGACAAGGAAGTTCAGACAGAGGCACAGTCCTCTGAAGGGATATAGACTATAAATACAAGGCAATGCAATAGGAAGATTCAAGTAAATCTTCCACTGGCCACTATTATGTGGGACAACGATCTGAGGACAGTAACCCTATGAGAGGGTTTGATGCAAGCTTACCAAGCAGTAGAAAAACTCACAGAACAAACAGTTTCTCGAGAAAAGTATGAAGAATTACATGTTGGCATTATGATGCATGTGTTGTACTTGATGGCAAACAACTCATAGAAGATAAACTCACTTATATATATATGTATGAATCTACGGAAGAGATATCAGATGACACTTCTCAGTATGACAAGTCCAAAGGGGGAGATTGTTGGCATTATGAGACAAGTGTTGTCCTTGATGGCAAATCACAGAAATGATAAATTATAGTGCAGCAAATTTATTTGATAAATTATAGTGCAACAAAGTTTCCTTCATGTAGAGAAAATTTCACGCACTTTTATGCAGAGAAAAGTTCATGCACTTTTATGCAGAGAAACATTTATTCCATGTAGAGAAAAGTTCACGCACTTTTATGCAGAGAAAAGTTTATTCCATGTAGAGAAAAGTTCACGCAGTTTTATGCAGAGAAAAGTTTATTTCATGTAGAGAAAAGTTCACGCACTTTTATACAGAGAAGAGTTTATTTCATGTAGAGAAACGTTCATGCACTTTTATGCAGAGAAAAGTTTATTTCATGTAGAGAAAAGTTTACGCACTTTCATGCAGAGAAAAGTTCCCTTCATGCAAGAGAAAAGTTCACACACTTTCATGGTTGGTTCATGGTATTAGTCCGACAGTTTTTGATCCTATGGTTTTGGTCTGTGATATTGCATCCAAAAGTGTTGATCTCATGCACTTTCAAGGTTGGTTCATGGTATTAGTTCGACAGTTTTTGATCCTATGGTTTTGGTCCGTGGTATTGCACCCAAAAGTGTTGATCTCACGCACTTTCATGGTTGGTTCATGGTATTAGTCCAACAGTTTTTTGATCCTATGGTTTTGGACCGTGGTATTGAGAAAGGACTAAGGCTATAAAAGAGGAAGGAGATCATTTGGCAAAGCATCATCTGAATTATTGAATATCTCATAAAGTGCTAGATCTGGAATACTGTGATTGGGTTATGGTGCAGATCTAGATCTGAGCTAAAGAGGGATCTCACCAGTTGATGGAAAACAAGATCTAAGGATAGATCGGGATCAAATGGTTTGAAATGAACTATCTCTATATATTTGATTTTGCTTATTCTAGATCTGTATACTGACGCTTGTAATGATCTCAACTGGGTATAACTTGAGTTTGAAATCACTGCGAGTCATGTTTGAATATTTATAGATCTGTACGCGGGTTGGCTTTGGTGTAAGCACGTATGTATGCAGGTTTGGTTCATTATAGTAGCGTATACAATTTGAGCTATGATATTTGAAGTCACGGGTGGTTCTGGTTGTTGATAGGTTCTGATGACAGTTTAAAGGTGTCAGTATTCTGCATATCCTGTTTGGTTGATTGTGTTTAGCTTCAGTATTGATGGATGAGAACTAATATTGGATCAGGATCATAATGGCTCATATTTATGTGATCTGATGGACTAGATCTGGGTGCTAACACATATATTATCCTTGTATATGTATTGATCTAGTGTTTGGGTGATTCAGAAGATTGATTGATTATGTGCTTCAATGATATTAATGGGTCCAGTATGAAAATTGGATGAAACGTGGCCTTTCAGATTATGTGTTGTGCTTCAGGAGTATCCAGTATGAAAATGTATGAAACGTGGTCCCTGGAAGAAAGAGAAGGTTGTAGCCTTCAGTAGGCCAGCACCTACGTACTAGTATCTTGGCTAGTACAAGCGCTAAGGGGGTTGTAGCTCCCTGCCAGGAGAAGCTGGAGAACAAGAGAGGGTTGTAGCTCTCTGCAGGTTGTAGCCTGCATACTGGTAAAGGACTGCACCAGTACAAAATCATTGTAAAAGGAGTTTCTAATTGAAAGAAGATAGAGACATATTGCAGCAGGTGGTTTTCTCCCACATTGGGTTTCCACCTTATATCATGGTGTTCATGTGTGTGGCTTATGTGTGATGATCTGTTCTATTTTACTGCACCTGTTTACTGTTAATATGGTTGATAATGTTCTAATGCACTCATTAAGGATCAACTAACTGAATCATAAGAAGTTGTGGAAGTAGCATATATGAATCTGAATATGGAAATGAAAAAGTTTTATTGATGTGATAATACTGATTCACCTCCCCCTCTTAGTATTATTTCCAACAATTGGTATCAGAGCAGGTCCTTTTGTAGAAGCTTGATCGCTTGAAGGAGATCCGTGGAACAATGGGAAAGAAGCTTAAGAAGAAAGCGCCTAAGCAGAAGAAGACATCTCAGAAGAACTATGACAGTGGGAGAATCGATTGGGGATTATGTGGAAGAAGCACTTCAGATTCAGAATCATTTCAGAATGAAGATGAACTATCAGGTATGAATTTGTTATCCTCTGATGTTCCAGCTATCTATCCACTTGGAAAAGATGAAAGTGATAGCGAAACAACTGAATTTGCTTTTATGGGTGAGCAAGAAAGATATCAAATAGAGGCAGAATTTAAAAGGCTTACAGACGAAATTAGAGATCAACAAGATCTATTGAACAAAAGGGAATGTGTCTTCAAAGAAGAAGCTGCCAAACTAAAAGCTCAACTAGAGGAAGGAAACAAGGTAAGGAAGTTATTCAAGGACAAATATCAAAAGTTGCAGGATGAAGTAACATCACTAGGTGATGAAGTCAATGAAAGAAGCACAACCATCAAGAAACTCAGAGATAGATCTAGTTACTATGAAAGTCTTGAAGCCACGATCCGCTCGCTAAAAGAAGATCTTGAAGAATCAAAGAAGTAGAACAAATAACTACTCCAAGCTAATGAAAATGAAGTTCTTGAAATAAGACGTCAGTTGGAAGAAGGAAGAAATGCTGAAGAAGACGTGAAGAAGCATTATCTTGAAAAGGAAGAGCAACATCAAGTTGAGGTAAATATTCTAAAAGATAAATTAGAAGAAAAGGATAAACTGTTACGATTTCAAGATAGTACTAAAGTCTTGGATGATATTATTAATAGTCAAAGGTCTCTTGCTATCAAAACTGGTCTTGGTTTTCATGAATCTATTGAAGGTGAATCTAGTTCATAAAGTAAGACAAGGGACTCGACTGCAAAATCTGAAATGCTCAATAAGGAGATGAAAGGTCAATCTCATCATCAACCAAGGAAAGGAATTCTTCAAAGAAAATCTTTTACTCCTCCTATGAATAATGTTGAATGTTATGTATGTCATAATCTTAGACATGTTGCAGCCAGATGTAGAAGAAGAAGGTTTCAAGACCATGATGCAGAAAGATCATCACATTCAAGGTACTTTAATGGATATTGCTTTGCTTGCAATATGTTTGGTCACAGAGCTGTTGATTGCTATAGAAGAAATATGAGACATGTAAGATGTTACACATGTAACAAGCTTGGACATATAGCTAAGGAATGCAGGAACAAAGTATGGGCACCATACCAAAAGGAGAAAACATCATCATCACACCTGAAGATGTGGAAGAAGAAAGAAGTACAGTTAGAAAGAGGTGGCATAGCACAACATACAGACATAATAGAATCAGAGGAAGCTGGAAGTATAAAAATTCAGTGTCCTAAATCTCATATGCAAGTTTCTTAAAGAGAATTCACGTATATACCTGAGTTGGTTATGGCATAGCCGCGTATATGATTGTTTGAGGAAAGGCAGAAGGGACAGGTTCAAGAAAAGGATCAGTTATGATTCGGTTTATTATTTGCGCTGTTTGATAATGGTTACAATTGCTGATGATGTGTGGAAATGACTTGATGGTTAGAAGTGTTTTGTTTCTAACTTGATAATGATGATGTCTTGATACTTCTTGCTGATATGCATGATCAGATCTGACAGTAACCAAGATGGCACAGGTTTAGGGGGAGAATATGCTTTTAATGAATTGTTGGCATTATCGTTAATAGTCCTTCGTGATGATGCGTATATGGATAAATGATTCATTTTGCTACGATTATGAGTTGTTCAGATGATTCTTGGGGTTACATAGTTGATATTTAGATCAGATTTGTGGTTGATTCTCTAATGGTGCTTACATGGTGATCTTCATAAGGATAAGGAGACGTACATAGCTTGATTTCACGTCTTCTTTACTTGATGACGAGTCACTCATATGCTGTTGTCGTCATATGCATAAAGATCATATATTATGATTGTTCTTGGCACATATATGGATGAGGATTGTTGGCTGGATACATGGATGATTATTCAAAGTTTCATTGTTGGAGACATGATGATGATGAGTTCTTACCTATATGATAGGTTGTTTCGTACATATTTTGATTAATGCAGATATTCCCAATTGATGATACTTGGTTCATGCAGATTTGGATGGCTATGGTGTTTCTCACATATGATAGAATGTGAATGATTTTGTATATACAGAATTCTGTTCAAAAGGATGAGTTGATATGGACATACCTTGATGATTCATGCACTAATACAAGTTGCTGGTCTAGTTGTTGTTGACATATGCTATGGAGTAGATCATATAGTGTCGTTGCTGATGTTTATCATGATCTTATTTAGGTGTTTGGTCTCTGTTATAAATGTCATGTATTTCATTCGATGTAAAGGTCATATCAAGACTCATGATGTAATAGTGTGTCTCTATCTATTGTAGTCATTTGATGAAATATTTCAGTCATATCAAGGTCATGTAACGGCCTATGTTGGTTTCCCCACTATGCTTGGGATGAATGATGTAATGTCCTTGGTTGTCATTTTCTGGTATATCCCTAAATGGTTGGGAGATGGATGTATGCATGAGTATTTGGTGCTAGGAAGGTCACGTATGATGTATAGAGTCATGTTCTTGTAGAACACCTTTTTGCAGACTTTGCTTACAGACAGGGGGAGCATGAACAACACAATTCAGAAAGAGCAGAGCTTTCAGCATGTAGCATGAATAGATTGGTACACCTTGGCATATACAAAGGGGGAGCTCATTCAGAGATTTCAACAGGTACTCAGGGGGAGTATGAACAGCGGAATGCCTTTCTAGGAAAGAGAATATCTTGGTTCGCCCTTTGCCCTTGATGTCAATGGGGGAGAGTGATTTGGTATTGTTGCCATCAAGTCCAAAGGGGGAGATTGTTGGCATTATGATGCATGTGTTGTACTTGATGGCAAACAACTCATAGAAGATCAACTCACTTATATATATCTAGATGAATCTACAGAAGAGATATCAGATGACAATTCTCAGTATGACAAGTCCAAAGGGGGAGATTGTTGGCATTATGAGACAAGTGTTCTCCTTGATGGAAAATCACACAAATGATAAATTATAGTGCAGTAAATTTATTTGATAAATTATAGTGCAACAAAGTTTCCTTCATGTAGAGAAAAGTTCACGCACTTTTATGCAGAGAAAAGTTTATTCCATGTAGAGAAAAGTTCACGCACTTTTATGCAGCGAAAAGTTTATTCCATGTAGAGAAAGGTTCACGCACTTTTATGCAGAGAAAAGTTTATTCCATGTAGAGAAAAGTTCACGCACTTTTATGCAGAGAAAAGTTTATTTCATGTAGAGAAAAGTTCACGCACTTTTATGCAGAGAAGAGTTTATTTCATGTAGAGAAATGTTCACGCACTTTTATGCAGAGAAAAGTTTATTTCATGTAGAGAAACGTTTATGCACTTTCATGCAGAGAAAAGTTCCCTTCATGCAAGAGAAAAGTTCACACACTTTCATGGCTGGTTCATGGTATTAGTCCGACAGTTTTTGATCCTATGGTTTTGGTCCGTGGTATTGCATCCAAAAGTGTTGATCTCACGCACTTTCATGGTTGGTTCATGGTATTAGTCTGACAGTTTTTGATCCTATGGTTTTGGTCCGTGGTATTGCATCCAAAAGTGTTGATCTCACGCACTTTCATGGTTGGTTCATGGTATTAGTCCAACAGTTTTTTGATCCTATGGTTTTGGACCGTGGTATTGAGAAAGGACTAAGGCTATAAAAGAGGAAGGAGATCATTTGGCAAAGCATCATCTGAATTATTGAATATCTCATAAATTGCTAGATCTGGAATACTGTGATTGGGTTATGGTGTGGATCTAGATCTGAGCTAAAGAGGGATCTCACCAGTTGATGGAAAACAAGATCTAAGGATAGATCGGGATCAAATGGTTTGAAATGAACTATCTCTATATATTTGATTATGCTTATTCTAGATCTATATACTGACGCTTGTAATGATCTGAACTGGGTATAACTTGAGTTTGAAATCGCTGCAAGTCATGTTTGAATATTTATAGATCTGTACGCAGGTTGGCTTTGGTGTAAGCACGTATATATGCAGGTTTGGTTCATTGTAGTAGCGTATACAATTTGAGGTATGATATTTGAAGTCACATGTGGTTCAGGTTGTTTATGGGTTCTGATGACAGTTTAAAGGTGTCAGTATTCTGCATATCCTATTTGGTTGATTGTGTTTAGCTTCAGTATTGATGGATGAGAACTAATATTGGATCGGGATCATAATGGCTCATATTTATGTGATCTGATGGACTAGATCTGGGTGCTAACACATATATTATCCTTGTATATGTATTGATCTAGTGTTTGGGTGATTCAGAAGATTGATTGATTATGTGCTTCAATGATATTAATGGGTCCAGTATGAAAATTGGATGAAACGTGGCCTTTCAGATTATGTGTTGTGCTTCAGGAGTATCTAGTATGAAAATGTATGAAACTTGTTCCCTGGAAGAAAGAGAAGGTTGTAGCCTTCAGTAGGCCAGCACCTACGTACTAGTATCTTGGCTAGTACAAGAGCTAAGGGGGTTGTAGCTCCCTTCCAGGAGAAGGTGGAGAACGAGAGAGGGTTGTAGCTCTCTGCAGGTTGTAGCCTGCGTACTGGTAAAGGACTGCACCAGTACAAAATCATTGTAAAAGAAGTTTCTAATTGAAAGAAGATAGAGACATATTGCAGCAGGTGGTTTTCTCCCACATTGGGTTTCCACCTTATATCATGGTGTTCATGTGTGTGGCTTAGGTGTGATGATCTGTTCTATTTTACTGCACCTCTTTACTGTTAATATGGTTGATAATGTTCTAATGCACTTATTAAGGATCAATTAACTGAATCATAAGAAGTTGTGGAAGTAGCATATATGAATCTGAATATGGAAATGAAAAAGTTTTATTGATGTGATAATACTGATTCACCCCCCCCTCTCAGTATTATTTCCAACATTACAACAACAGCTAAGGAATGTCAATTTATTCGAAAGCCAAGCCTTTGAAGTATGGTGAAGAGAACAAGAAAAAGTCACAAAGGTAACTCATAGATTAGATGTAGTTATCAGACAGATGGATACCTTATGCTCTTTGTACACTAACGTCCTAGCATGTAGAGCCCCTGCCAAGAATTATGCCTTGTTTTTAATGGAACAATATTTGCAATTGAAAATTAAGGCCATCAAAGCAGGAGCCACTATAAAAATTAATACCATTGATGATTTTATAAATTGTTGTAAGAACTATGGAATGAAGGTTCAAATACTACTGTGTGAATTCTATCTGCATAACCTTGTTCTAGATCAGGACACAGAGCAAAACCTTGGCCCTTTCGTTGGGGATATCCAACTGCAAGCATTTATTTCATCTGGAGTTAATCAAATCAAATGGATTAAAGCCTATAATGCCTTCCAAAGACAAGAAAACAGATTAGACTTATGGGTAAGAGCTAAGCCTAGAGATCCATTACAATTATGGAACAAACACAGGAGCCTCATGAGGACTCCGGGCATGATTGACGCGTTAAAACCCATTCATATAGCAATAAATCAGCAAGGTGTAGAATAATTATTTACCATTAAGGACCTTGCCATTGCAACTGCTAAATTTCAATATCAGACCTCTAATCTGGACATCCAACTCAGGGAACCATTTAATTACAAGAACTTTAAGTTAGCCATTGATCATCTGAACCTTTATGGTGAAATTATCTTGAGGGCAGGGCCATCTTGGTTAGGATATAGGTTTCGAAGTCTGATTATTTGGCACCCTTCACCCCGAGGTCTTTAAAGAAATCCCCTTTCTGCTTTACTATAGCTCACAGTTGTATCTATCGCAAACTCAGTGATAAATCCTCCTATTACCTGATCCAGCCAATGATCTACTTCATGTGAAATTTTATCTTCGGTGGCTTCTAGACTGCGCACTAGTTCCAGAGTCCACAAAATAGGCTTGTCCAATCTGCACCTTTGTGGAGTATTGAAGAAGGTATGTTTTCATTGACTATTTTGCCATCTTTTCTTTAGAAATCATAACATCTTTGCATCATGAACTAGGTAGATAATGGGAAATCATGACAAATCTATAAAGATTTATGTGCAACATGAAAACGCTAATAATTGCCATTTCTTATGCAGAAAAAGGGAAAAACTAAAGATTGTCGCTCCAAAGAAAAAGACAGGGCCAAGCTAACCGCTATCCCTTTGGTGGGGAACCATGTGCAAACAAGATGATCTACATTAAAACATCTCAGCCAAGGAAAGGAAAAGGAGATATTGACTCGGCACAAGAAAATGACAGGATAAATGAGGATTAACAGCTTGGTGAATCCCTCAGGATCCTTTGATCCTAAGGGATCGCTACTTTAACTATTTTTGCATCCTTGATATCTCCGCTTAAACTGTTATAAGTAGGGGCAGCATTGCTAGCCCAGGGGAGAGACTGTTAATTTTCATGTAACTTTGCTCTGTATTTGAAACTTTGATCATCGACTCTCGTTGAGAAGTGATCCACTGTAACTCTGTTTTAATGCTTTAATATAAATCTAGTTGTTGTTCCATTTGTGATTCTAGAATAACTTAAAGCGGTGTATCCCTGGAGGCTAAGGGCCCGGCCCTGGTGGAACACTTGCTCCTGTATCATTACCTTTAGTTTGTGTGTGGTTTGTATTATCAGCTTTAATCGGTAATCTGGTGTGTTTCATTATCATATATCATAGCTCTATTATATTTTATATATATTTCTCTGCAACAGGATATTCGTATTGTGCATCCTCGTCTTATAACGTATTGTTGTTCCTTTAAAGTCATTAATGTAACATCATTGTTCTTTACAGAATGCTATTGTTGTTCAATTGCAGAGTAACCGAGCTGTAATCTTCTTAAGTTGGTATTACTGTATTCGTCTATGGTTTATACTTCATACGATTGTTGTTCAATTGACATTGCTATTCCATTATGAATTGCAATCATTACCATGTCTAACCGGGATCAATACTTTTGGTATCAAGCCCAGATTACTGTTTTTCTTAATATCTGTACATGCTGTGTGTATTATCTATTTCAGTACTATATATTCACAACTGGCTCTAAGCATTGTTCTATATTTCATTGGTAATTGGTTGCCGTTCCATTTCTATGTGTTGTCCAATTTCCCCTTTGAGTGAAGATTGACATTTGATTTCTGTAGGATACGATTACTATACTTGTTCCTGTAGATTAAGGTGTGCTATTCATCAGACTTAGTTGTTGTTGCATTACTGTTGCTTTGGTGTGCAGATGATCTGAAACTGTAGTGGGCATTGGCATTTGCTGTCTAGTCCCCAAATTGATGATTTTTCCTTGGACTAGTTACATCAGTTTCCAAAGGGATGAGTTATCATTACTGGACCCTTGACTTATAAATTTTTTAGCTTTCTGAATACATGATTTAGGCCTTAAAGTATTTTGCTGTAGGTATATTTTCTTTCAAGCATCCGTTTACTCTTGTATTTTCTTGAGCACTATACTACAAGAATTACTCTGAAAAATGACAACCTCAAACTGAGTACGCTCTTCGAGATAAAAAAATCGTTCGTGGATTGACAAGTTAATGTGAGGTAATTAGAGGTGAAAAAGACCCTTTTTATGGCTCGAAAACCTTCCGATGTTGTCAGCTAACCTTGCGATCCACTCATATAGCTCTACTAGAAATGTCACGAAGAAGACCTCATGAATATCTGTGTATATATAGCGGTCTAGCCAATCTTCCTCCGATATTCGTAGGTTTCTGTTTTCCTGAGTTGCGAATTCATGGAGTTTCAGATCCCACCACTCCTCAATCTCTTTTTTTGTAGGGTTCCATCATCCTAACATCAGACACCCCTTAGTTAGATCTCGGTCCTGTCAACAAAACCATTTGTTGGCTTATATGGGCTTGACCCAAGTTTGGAAAAACTATTTAGCCAAACAAATCTCGTAGCTATTGGCCCTTTTAGCAAAGGTCCACAGAGTGTGGACTGAGGTCTCACCCGAGGTAGCAGGGGAGATTGCTGGAACCAGGTTCCTGCACCTTTGGGACATCTATAAGTGGTCTGGAGTTTTCGCGCACCGTTCCGCAGCTTCGCGCTGCCTTGTTTCGCGCAGATCCGAACCCAGAATAATCCTTACTACTTATTATTGCATTGTTTTGTATTGAATCTACTTATTGTGATCTTTAAGCAAACATTTATCATAGTTAACCAGTTCGCGCACTTAGAATAGACACAGATTCATGTAGTTATAAGCAAATGCGCATAGATCAAAAAGTGACAGTAAACATACAAAAGCCAGATCTGCGATATTTCAGATTTAACACAGATTTCAGAGACAACTTAGCTTTATTCAACTTCTTCACCAATACATCCTGATTTTCCCTACGCACTCAACTGTAGGGGTTCGCGCACACAGCTACGGACTCTTCCCGGCCTCTGCACACAGAGCTGAAGAGACTCTATCCACTACCCAAACCCTTGAATCAGACTTATAGACGCTTCAAAACTGTGCTTCTCAAAATCCCATTACACATCAGATCCAAGATTACATACCAAAAACTAAGCTGCCTCTACCCATAGAGCCTTGCTCTATTTATACCTTTCCATGAACTGCGATCCATGGGTAGGCCAACTCAACTTATATTTGTTTACATTATTTTTGGGCAGAATACCCTTTGACTCAACTTATTATTTATCATGCTCCGCGCAACCCGCAGAGTCTTGACCCCATCTTTATCCAAAATTTCAGGCTTTGTGCCGCATGACCGCTGTGCGAGGCTTCTGCTACCCAACAAGATGAAAGTACAAAGAAGTGAGGCTTGTGACTCACATAATTCTATAGTTCACAAATCCTCTCTATTTTCCCTATTCCTATCCAATCACTTCTACTATGATCATCTATAAAAAAAAATGAATTTTGAATAGAATGGAAACATTTTTCCTCCTAGTGGTTTAGCTATAACACAACCCGATAACATCCTAGTGTTTAAATTACACCCCTTCAACCATTAGTTGGAGTTATAGTATGGACTCTTCTAGAGTAGTCTTCATCATGACCATGACTCTAACACCTCTTCCTGTTCCATGAATAAATGGGGTTGAGGTCGCATACTTTCAAATTATTTCGGTGAAAACAAGGTGATCAAATTCTAAGTCGCATAACTTTTGTATATGAACTATGTTTGAGGTCATTCTTGTCCCATTAGAGAGGTCTCTATCTATAGAACAAAATAAAAAAGTGGAGCACTTTAGTTCCAAAGTGGAGCACTTTTGATTCCTCAAACAACTCGTGGAAGGTTTCAAACCCCAATTTGTAAAATTTGGTCTCATTGGTAAAAATATTCCACTGAGCCATTTCCTCCACCCTTTTCACTCTAAAATAATCGATATGGTTAAACATATATATATATATATATATATATATCTCTCTCTCTCTCTCTCTCTCTCTCTCTCTCTCTCGATATATCTATATATATATATATATATATATATATATATATATATATATATATATATATATATATATATATATATATATATATATATAATGAAAATCAATAGATACCCCATATTAGCCCTATATTTATACTACATTCCATCTCTCTTCAAATGTTTCATCCTCAAACTATGAGAAAAAAACACATAATATGATTGGCTATGTAATGATCATCCATCCATCTTAGTGAAATGTGAATATGGGTTCCAACAACTTCCTTTCCACCTTGATCTAGAAGTCATTTTCCCCTTGCTATGTTAATATGTTATCTCCATGAACTTTTGTCATACCTTGACATGCCTCCCAATTGGTTTCCATTTTAGTGTCATGTTGGTCTATAATACATTTTATAGTGCTCATGCACTTTGCTTGATGACCTTTGTTTTTCGATGTGGTGTAAGTGGAAATATGCATCAACTTTATTGCTTGGTTTATTTGAATTCGACTCTTCAACATGGCTCCCCTTTGAGTCATGTGACTTCTTTATTTTCTCCTCCAACTACCTTTTTCATGTTCTTTTATAGTTTCTTTTTCATGTGGCTTTTTGGGATTTTTTATTCACTAATAGATATATCATGCAATGTAATTCTATTTTACTTATAAAAATTCTTTATAAACTCCTTTTGTAGATTAATATTAAATATATTTCTTGATTCTATCCAAGGTTATCCAAGAATAACATACATATCATTCACATCTGTAACATAAAAAATCAAAATGCACGGGCTATTTATCCATGTCAAGTTTCAAATATTTATTGTGTTGAATACTCTTACCTTGAACTTGTGTGTTGTGAATATGTTATGTAGTAACCTGTAATCTATTATCCAACTGAATATTGGTAAAGCTATATTGACAACTAGAATGACTTTATATTAACTCATATATCCATAATCATGTAATATAGAGTTTCTCCATGAAAATAAGCGATTTTTTCTTTCTTTATCTCTAACAACACCTATCTAAAAATACATTTCCATAATTTCTCTATGTGATAGTACACTCATATTGAAATGATTATGTAAATTCCACTGAATGGCTACATATTTAGTAAAAAATACTAACTTCTCTTTCCATAATGATTGTAGGATTTTATGAAATATTTAATACTCGAACTATTATATTTTCCAACAAAAGACATGCTTCCATTAAAACCAAAAAATACTATGGCTTTAAATAAAATCACTTACCTAAGGGAGTTCTTTGAGGCCAACAAAATTGAAAAGGTCATAACTATGCCTATACATCTTACATTTTTTATTGTGACCACAATTATGAAATACCATAGCCACTTTACACCTAGAAGTTCTAGTTTGACTAAAATTTTACGACTATAAAAAAAAAGATATATTATTTGCAAATTGCATAACCATTCTTGGAAAATCCCACAATTTCTAATTTGTAAATAAACAATATCTCATCTTCCTAGACTCCATTTTCAATTATTTTCTTATATATATATCTATATATCTATCTATATATATATATATATATATATGGAACTGAAAGATCCAACTAGCTTCTTTAAATTCTTGTTAGAAAAGTTCATAAATTAATATAAATTTCACTACCACTTTTTTTCATTGAAAAATCAGCAGAAAAGGAAAAGAAGTTTTCCCTTTTTTTATCAAGGAAAGACCTTCGTTACCAAATGTTATGTATTCAATAAATATCTAAATATAGGATAAAATAAAAACTCTTAAATTTAAGAATACAAATAAGATCATTCAGTCACAAGAATTAACACAATAATGTCTACATAGAGAAATCACATGAGGTAGGACAACACCATATATTATTCCTTATGGAATGAAAATACTTGATAAGAAATGCGACTTGCTGCAATTTTAATATCTTCACCACATATCCATTACATTACTCCTATTCCTTTTATAATTTTATCTAGTTCCTAAAAAAATCTAAAAAATGAACTTTCTTGTAGATGAAACCTTCTAGTATGCCTTCTCACATTTATTATTTTCACACTATTATATGGACCTTATTTAATATAAATTACCTCCATACACACTAATACATATCCATCCATAAATTATTATTCATATTTGGATTATCCTTAGTGTTATAGACATTTTTGTGCCTTACATCATGGAGCATGAAATGCCAATAATCTGAGGGATCCAAAGTCCCTAAACATGTTGTTCCTACCCCTAGAGGAACAAGGTCAACAAACCATAGCACTACAGATCAGTTCTCCACTGAAAAACACTCAAAAACAGGTCAATTTTGGATCAAAGCAGCTGCTCCACTAAGCATCTGCGCTGAATGTCAAAAGCTCTATGGTGTACTTGCGCTGCATAGCAAGTGCAACAAAGGCTACCTGCGCTGGGCGTACTTTGACATGTGGAGGAATCTTTTCTCAATGTGCCAGTGCCCAGGAAGCTTCCAAAATGACACTTGGATCAGAAGATTCGCCTAATGATGAGTAAAGAGGTTCTAAAACTCCAAGTGGAAGGTAGAAACTCCGAGTGGACTCAAGGACTGAAGAACAACTAGAGTTGAAGAGGACAACAAGTCACACATCAAGCTGACTTATCTTCACTCCAAAACTCTATATAAGGATCTCATCCCATGGGATCTAGAGGCCGGAATTTTGTGCAAAGAATTGCTGTTGGTTTACAGTTGTGAGTATTGGGTGATTGCTTGAGGGAGGTGAAGAGGAGATTTCTTTCCGTCGGGAAGGTGATGCTGGATTGGACCTCTCACGGTTGTATCACCGCCTGAACCTTACTTCCTTATATTAATAAAGCATTTGAGGTTCTTCTATTCGCATGTGTTTCAATGGTGTATTGTCTTACTTGCGTATTTGATTTATGCTAATCCTTGAATCAATTATGAATGCATGCTTCTTGTAGTTTCCCTTTCTTGTCTTGTTCGCAGGATCTCGTGTAGCTGGGCCCGTGAGAAGACTTGGAGCTGGGAGCAAGCGGCAAATAGAGGAGATTGGATCGACCATTTGCGCAAGACATCGGTAAGTGGATCTCTTCCTTTCATCTCTTGCATGTCATAAAGAAGTAACTTTAGATAGCTTTGCTTCAGCTGTTGCTAAGGAACTATCACCCTTAGAGTGGGATAGGGTCATTCCGTGTTGGATACTTTTCCCCACAACAGACTGGCGACTCCGCTGGGGATCGTGTCTTGTTGGTAGCTTGTGTTTCTTGCTATTCATTTCCTAAACAAAGGGAATACCGAATCGAACTGCATTCGAATACTTCGAATGCAAAGTAGAGGGTAGCTACTCTAGCTCAGTGCTAGGCATGTTTATGATTTGAAGAGCTGATCCACAAGGACTCTTTTTAGCTCTTTGTGATAGTGTTCATCTTCCTTAATCATCCTCTAGTGTATACTTGACTGATAGCCTCTGATTTGGCCAAAAACCATTGATTTTTGAGCAAACTGTGACCCGGAATTTGAGAGAGACGAGAGTTGTCTCTTCAGTGCAGTTGCAGCAAAGGCTACCTGCGCTGCAACGCAGGTCCGGAAGGGGCTACCTGCGCTGCATGTTAGATTGACAGTGCAGCACCTGCGCTGATCCAGTTTTGCCTTGTGCAACTGGGGTTCCCCACTGTCTGTTGCCCAGTTTTCAATATTGTTTTTGCAGCCTGTTGTCAACCTGTATACCCAGCTGAAACTACCTTTCTTTGCCTTCATTTTGCCTCAGTTGTATGAAGAAACCGTGATTGTTCTTATTGTATTTCTTGCTTTCATTCACAGTTTCCCGTAGCGAAAGTGAACTAGTCTTGCTGTGACCTCTTGAATCTAGACCTGTGATAAAGTGTCGTTGTGATTCTAAGAGCTGGTTTATTACTGTTCATAGCTGCTTGAGCATTTGCTTTCGTTATATGGTTCGAATTTCAGTATTTCTTGTGTTGAAACGAGTGAATCTTAAGGTGTTCTTTTGATTATTGGACAAAAACTTGTTTGCTTTCGCTTGAAATTGAATTCGAAATCATACAACAGCTTTCTTTTTGTAATACATCAACATTAAGGAAGAAGAAAAGAAATACTTGCATTGTGCATGTGCATTTTGACAGTTTGCATGTCGATTTAGGAAAGTGCATCTGTGTGTGCTCTATGATCTGTTTGAAAAGATGATGTCTTTCTTTTCCTTCAGTAGTTAAGATTTTCATAAGTTGAAAGAATTGAAAAAGCTTGCTTATCATTCTTAGACTGCATTTAGGAGTTGTATCATACATCACGTGGTGATCCATAAAGGCAAACTGCTAAGCAAGATCAACCTAAAACGAACTGAATTTACCTAACAACGCTTTGAAACGTAACAAAACACAGTAGAGTTCTAGGTAGAGACGTGAACCGGCGTCGTTAAACATAGTGACTGTCGATCTCTACGAAGGTGGGTGATTCTTCCTGAGGGACGATAGCACTAATACGGACTTGTGCCCCCGCGTACCGTCGCGTATATTGGGGGACCCCTATAGGAACAAAGCCTTTATCCATAGGAAGCCGTGTCGGCCGCCCTACTGATCGCGATGCAGTGAACACAACATTCACGAAGATCGACCACTCGTACCGTAAAACGTATTCTGTGGTTTCGCAAAAGGTTTGGCACACCCTCTGCCTAGAACTCCAGAGTAGTTTCTTTTGGCCTTTTTCAAACTCTATAACTGAAAAAGTCCATCCGAGCATTTGTCACTTCGGGCTCGTTAATACATCGAAGGAGACTAGAGTCATCTTTAGCTTTTTCTCGACTCTTAAAAAGTGAAAAAGCAAGTTGTGTCTAAAGCGTCGTCATATAAAATTCATTCTAAACGGAACATAATCACCCCTTATTCCTACGTTGATCTTTAGGTTGAGAACATGGAACACACCAACCAAGGGATTCCACATGGTGGGACCCCTAGTCTTTTCTCCTCTTGGGGAGAAGTTGGTGCGCCCCACATGGCCACGTTGTCGTTTCCAGGACTGACAATTGGCCTGCCAGTTTGGCTGTTCTCAACCACTGTAGTTCAGACCACCACCGTTCCTGAACAGTCGAGTCAACAGTTAGACCAGTCTAAAGCTACCCTCCAGCCTTCCACTTCTTATAAGCCTTCCTCCGATCCTTCTTCTTCGAGAGGTCAAGCCGCCGAAAGCGGAGCTCCCATAGAAAAGAAGAAGGAAAAGAAGAAGAAAGAAAAGAAGCAGAAGGAGCCAAAGGCGCCTGGGGGCAAGCAAAAGGCATCTAACAAAAATCCACACACAGCACGAACTGGGGCCAAATCGCCATGTGTCATATGTAGAGAGGACCACCTCCACCGCGATTGTCCCAGTATTCCCCGGATACTAAGGGACTGGTCCCCTCGTTTGCACAGTTCGGAAGCATCAACCTCTGACAACCAGGTTGAATGCTTACCGTTGACCAACGAAAGTGAAGGTCCTAGACGACAAAGGGGAATGAGATTCCCCTGCGAACTGTGTGAAGGCAATCACACCCTCCGCCGTTGTCCCTTTTTAGACGAAGCCAAGAGAGTTTTGGAAGATCAACCGGTTGCACCGTTGCTACTTCCTCCTGGATACCAAAAACTCACACCAAGTCCTTCGTTGGTTGAAAATACAGCTGCCCCGCTCATAGGGCCAGCTGAAGTGTCAGTCACTGAAAGTGAACCTACTGAATCCGGACCGGACGAAAGTCCAAAGGTCGAAACGGCAGTTGACCCGATTCTCCTTTCAGAAGTTTCATCTTCAAATACCACAGTCACTGAGGATTCATCTTCAGCTGACACCCCTACCGAAGAGAGTAAGGATGACACCGTCCAGATTCTTTTCGTCAACACCGATTTTGATGAACATCAGGGCAATGTGCCCACTCCTTTATCACAGGAAGGAGCATCGTCAGGATCATACCCGGCCGTATATTCGGTCCCACCACCAAGCAACCTGGTTGTGTCCTTTGATTGGAACCAACTAGGCAGACCCCGGTTACCAGCCAGTATACCATTCAGAATTATAGTCCAAATATACAAAATGGTGATGGCTGGGACTATCATTGATGAAGGGGCGTCTGTGAGTATCCTGTCCTGTATTGCTTGGAAAGCACTGGGTTGCCCGATGCTTTTGCCTGAGATAAGAAATCTCTCGGGTTTTGACAAAGGAACCAGTCGACCATTAGGGATTCTACCTAATGTGCCTATTACATTGAAAGAGAAGGCTGTCAAGATGAATTTGATGGTCGTCCAAGGACCCTTGGATTATAACCTACTCCTTGGACGAGACTACATATATTGCATGGAAGCAATAGTCTCCTCACTCTTTCGAATAGTGTGTTTTCCACACGAAGGAAGAATGGTCAAGCTCGTAGACCAACTTTCATTTCCGGGATCACACATCGCAAATAGTCACATACCTATCCTGAATGGTCTATTTGATCAAGAAAGGTCTCTACCTCCGGTTCTTCTTCCTGATGAGTACGAGTAATTCAGGAAAGCAGGGCCGGAACCCAGGGGGCATGCATCCTGGTCTGCTGAGGTCAGAGAAAACCTTGGGTGTAAAGTAGAATTTCCGCGGGAGAATATGACTAGTCCGTACCCCGTCCGCTCCTTCATCTTCGTAAAACAGAAGAGCCGGCAAGAGCTCTTATGCAGAAGAAGGGGCAGTTAGGAATGGGATTGTTCTGGAAAAAGATTCTTTTGTTAAAGTTATGTGGGAGGACGGGGGCCCGTTACTCACCTTTGTCTAAATAAGTAGGCTCTGCCAAAGAAGGGGATCCGTTTGCGGTAGCAAGTAGTAACCATCTTTGGGTAAAAGGCAAGCCTCACCCATTAAAACAAATGTTTTAAAGGATAAGTAGGGGCAGCCTCCAAAGAAAGAGATTCTATTGCTACAACAAATTGTAACCATCTTTGTGTAACCTAATGATAGACATCGCCGAAGAAAGTTTCTGTTTGAAAGGATTAGCAGAACGATCTTTGGATAACCTGAAAGAGGTAAGCCTCACCCATTGAAAACAAGGGTTTTCGACGGACAAGTAGGGGCGACCTTGAAATTAGACTTACACCTGGGGGCATGCAAACCTCTTGGAATGCAAGCACGGGCGGCTATTTTGTTTTCTTAGTTTTTTAGGTCCACCTTTTAAACCTGTAGGTCTAACCCGTTAAAATCGTAGGATTAGCCGATACCCAGCTTGCACAAAAAGAGGATATGGAGCAATATGTAGGGAGATGAAGCTCTTTAAAAAATAACGATCTTCCATGAGACCTTCCTACTTTATGACTGGTAAAAACGAGCAGTTTTGGCAAAGTTCATGCTCGTTAAAAAATAAACGCAAGATACGAGCAGTTTTGGCAAAGTTCATGCTCGTTAAAAAATAAACGCAAGATCCGAGCAGTTTTAACGCGGACTTCATGCTCGTTAAAAAATAAACATAAGCATGTGAGCAAGCTTCCCCCAGAGTTCAAGCTCATCCAGAAAAAATGAACCGGTAAATAACCATTTGAGACCGTAAATTCATCAGCCATAAAAGCCTTGGTCGTGTTTGTGCACCGTCACCTCCACTTTTCATTTGGCCGATCATTCACATCCACTTGATTGTTTACCTATTTTGAGGGACAGCTGCGAAGAGTGATTTCACCTTGGCCATCCTTGTGACACTGCCGTGATTGGAAAATTCCAACCTGTACCTGGAATCTGCTGCTATCCCTGTTTATCACTCGTTCCTCAAAATACGAGTCTTCTTTGAGCTCTTTTCACTGACTCGTAAAATATGAAAAGTTTGCCGAGTTTTGGCCTTCCAGCTCGTTAAAAGGACCGGAAGAGCTATCCCTCCTCTAGATTTTAATCTTTTTGGACCTGAGGGATTATTGCACAAAAAGATCGAGCGCTTGTCTAGCTCGGCTCGATAAAGATATCGAACATTCATCCCTTCTGTATTGTTGTATACTTTTTCGGGCTTAAGGGATTAGATGACGAAAAAGGACCCCTGGAGTCCACTTTATGTACCCTTTTCAGACTCTCTAAAGATGAAAAGGACCGAGTTGTCTTTGTCGCTGGGCTCGTTAAAAATATTAGATAGCGACAAACTTGTCTTTAGACGAGAACGAGTTTCCCTATCGTTAGGCTCGTTAAAACATAGCGATGGGCTTGCCCGAAGGGCAGGTTATAGAACAAGCATATGTTATCCTCCTCAAGCTTGACAAAAATAAAGAGGTACTGGTCAGAAATGACTGGGGAAAAATTGGGAGAACCTCAAAGCTTAAATGGTAGCAAGTCGCTCTTGGACATGACACTTTTGCCTCCGTAAATATCGGGTTGGGTTATTATCGTTCACCGGTCCCTTCACCATGGTCTCGCCATACCATCCATACATGGGGTAATGCTACCGATCCATCACATCAGTGTCGTTATATGTTCAAGAGATGTCATTCAGAAAGTGTCAACCGGGTCCCATCCACTACCATACATCATCTTTCATCCTTCCATGACCGCCACCCTGAATCATATTTCACAGATCGTTTTCACCATCATCACTAGCTCCGTTCCGTGTCACTGATGTGGGATTCATTAAGGCCCTCCTTTGATGGATCACTTCTTGTCGACATCAGCTCACTATCCAAGAAGTTGATCTAGGAACACCCCCCTCAGTACTTTGAAGCTTGCATGCCGCAATGGCAAGTTTCTCACTTCCGGCGATAGGTATACATTAATGACCTTCGACCGGGAGACTTTGCGTGGTGTTCGACGTCAGATCCTATATTCACGCCACGTGAATTGTGCTGCAGTACCTTGAGGGTCATCATCATTATCGGTGATTCCTCTCGCGCTTGTTAACAGTTTACATTATTGACTGGTAATCAAGCGATGTCTTTCCATGTTCGACTTCAAGAAATTCTCACATGGATCGACTTGTACTAGAGTGAAGGTTGGACAAGTTTGAAGACCCCGGATCTAGTTTCATCCATCCGGGCTGCGATATATATTCAGGAGATAAAAACATAGACATGTACAGCAGATGATCATCCTACTAAAAGGATGATAATTAAAAGCAGAGAATTATCAGTCTATTATCAGACGATCGTCTGTTTATGTACAACGAATGTATTTATAAAGCTGAGCATGGGAAATGCCCGCATCAGCTAGATCATGAAAAGAAAGTATGAAAAGATAATGTATTGTATTGTATTTTGTTACAGGTCACCTCCCGACGATTGAATGAACTTCGGATCCTCCTAATAAAGCATTTCACCCGATAAACAACCTCATACTTTAGGGGGCAACTGTTATAGACATTTTTGTGCCTTACATCATGGAGCATGAAATGTCAATAATCTGAGGGATCCAAAGTCCCTAAACATGTTGTTCCTACCCCTAGAGGAACAAGGTCAGCAAACCACAGCACTACAGATCAGTTCTCCACTGAAAAACACTCAAAAATAGGTCAATTTTGGATCAAAGCAGCTGCTCCACTAAGCATCTGCGCTGAATGTCAAAAGCTCTATGGTGTACCTGCGCTGCATAGCAAGTGCAACAAAGGCTACCTGCGCTGGGCGTACTTTGACATGTGGAGGAATCTTTTCTCAATGTGCCAGTGCCCAGGAAGCTTCCAAAATGACACTTGGATCAGAAGATTTGCCTAATGATGAGTAAAGAGGTTCTAAAACTCCAAGTGGAAGGTAGAAACTCCGAGTGGACTCAAGGACTGAAGAACAACTGGAGTTGAAGAGGACAACAAGTCACACATCAAGCTGACTTATCTTCACTCCAAAACTCTATATAAGGATCTCATCCCATGGGATCTAGAGGCCGGAATTTTGTGCAAAGAATTGTTGTTGGTTTACAGTTGTGAGTATTGGGTGATTGCTTGAGGGAGGTGAAGAGGAGATTTCTTTCCGTCGGGAAGGTGATGCTGGATTGGACCTCTCACGGTTGTATCACCGCCTGAACCTTACTTCCCTATATTAATAAAGCACTTGAGGTTCTTCTATTCGCATGTGTTTCAATGGTGTATTGTCTTACTTGCGTATTTGATTTATGCTAATCCTTGAATCAATTATGAATGCATGCTTCTTGTAGTTTCCCTTTCTTGTCTTGTTCGCAGGATCTCGTGTAGCTGGGCCCGTGAGAAGACTTGGAGCTGGGAGCAAGCGGCAAATAGAGGAGATTGGATCGACCATTTGCGCAAGACATCGGTAAGTGGATCTCTTCCTTTCATCTCTTGCATGTAATAAAGAAGTAACTTTAGATAGCTTTGCTTCAACTGTTGCTAAGGAACTATCACCCTTAGAGTGGGATAGGGTCATTCCGTGTTGGATACTTTTCCCCACAACACTTAGATGCCTTCCTGGTACCCATATTACTCCCTAGTTATACTATATTTCCAAATGCAACAAAACCTCATCTTTCTTGAATATCTCTCAATATCTAGATTCTCTACCTTTCAAATAAGTTTTGCATAGACTAAATAAATCTTCCATCAATGAAACTATACATAGATATAGAGTTGACTATGCACATTTAAAATATATATTTAAAGTAATATAATATTCTTACTATTTTTAATATTATTTGTCCTAACATATATTCGATCATAAAATGCATACATCTTGTACTTTTAATAGTATGTTTTATCACTTCAACAATTTTTAAAATAAGTTACACTAGTACAAACTATCTAGAATTTAAATTAAACATAAATTTAATCATATATTGACTTTCATATTTGAAAAAAATATAAACTTAACATTATAAATTTCGAAAATTAATTTGCATAACAACAATATGTTTTTTATAGTTTTACTATTATTTTTAAATGAAATTCCATAATCTAAATATTAACATATATCAAGAGAACCACATACATTATATATTTCATAGAAGATAACATCTCGCTATTTGGAAAATTCAAACATGAAAATAATCACATACACACTATATAAATAATAATTATATACTTTGAAACGTAATTCAATTTTATATATTTCATCCCCTATAAATTTATTATGAAAATAAGCACCATTACAAGTTAACAAATGGTTCCCTTCCATATTACGACCAGTATTTTGTTACAAGAGATATCATTAGAAGGGAACCATAGTAACAATGAAAGGTTCCCTTCCATACCTGTATAATTAATATAATATAAAAAATTGTTAATTCATAAAATTATTTTATTCAAATAATAATATATTACATTGAATAGAGTTAAAAATGGATAAATATTAAAACTAAATATGTATCAATTTTGATCAAATATTTATTTATAAAAACTAAAAAAAATATAATTGTTATAATAAATAAATAAAAACAGTAAAAAATATAAATTTATATAAGGATTCAATGTATTCCTTAAAGCAAGTATCCGTACAAGATATGAAATCGACCGGTAATGATATATTAAATATCCTTTTACAAGTTTTTTTTAAATGAATATTCTTATTCGAATATGCGATGATAATTTAATTGAACGCGTGTTTTGAACTCATAATTTTAAAAAATAATCTATACATAAATTTAATTTAATAATTTTATATATACATATATTTCACTCTCCAGAAATTTAATTAAATATACAATATAGTTTTCAAAGAAAAATAATAATTCATTAATACATAATTTTATAAATAATATATTTTTCAATTAATCGATTGCATTTAAAGAAATATTTATTAAAAAATTACTATTTATAAGGATAAGAAACGTTCTTTGATGTTTCGGGTCTCCGGGTAACTACAATTAATTCCACAAATCCATTTGATCTTTTTATAAAAGATCATCTTGGTGTGGAGATATGTAAATTGAAATAAACAAGTTAACAACAAATGCTTGCGATTAGAGATGGTTTCTAATAATACTTTGGAAATAAATCAGCGCATTGAGATTTAGGCTTACGTAGTTATCCTGTTACAAATTCAATGAGTCATTTCTCATTTGAAATTGAGATGTATTATTTTAAATTTATTAATTCAAAAAATTATTCTTATGATATTTAAGGTTTTATTATTATTATATATTAATTTATAGTAATTTGGTTTTATTATTATAATATATTAATTTATAGTAATTTATAGTAATTTAAATTTATTAACGTAAAAAATTATTATTATAATATTTATTTGTTTAAAATGTTTTAATGTAATTATTATAATATTTATTTGTTTAAAATGTTTTAATGTAAATTTATAAATCTAAGAAAGAAAAGCACTATAATTAATTATATGCATTTATAAATTTAGATTAAAGGTTTGGAGTATGTTTTTAAATTATTTTTATTGATCTAAGAGCTCATTTAAAAAAAGAACATAATGACCCTAGACCTTCTAGATGTGAAAATATACCTCCTTACTAATTACTGAACATAATTCCAAATAACATAATTTTCTTTAAATAACAGTAACAAAATTAACTTAAATTTATATATAGCAATCAATAATAATGATCTCATTTATTAATTTAACTACTAAATTATTATAAAGTTTTCTACTATCAAAAATTTTATAAAAAAATTAAAACCATTACTACCCTAAATTTTCTCTCATAAACATGAGATAACACTCAACTCAACTCAACATTGATATTAATAGAAACCATTGTACAACCGACTATATTTACAAACCAATGTACAAGTAATTGTATTCAAGGTGCAGCAATTTGCAAATTATGTTTTCAAGTTCCAAAAGCACATGGTACAATTAAAAATTTCACTCATCAAAATGAGAAAACAAGAAAATCAACCTCGATTATATTAGAATTCATTGTACAAATGACAATATTACAAACCAATATACAATACTTCTATTCAAGATACATCAATTTGCAAATTTTGATTTCAAGTTCCAAAAACACATGGTACAATTTAATTTAAAGAGATTTAGGTTTCATGCATTGGCCCAAATTTATTTTATACTATAATTTAATTTATTATACGTATATATCAATTTATGGTATAAAGTAGTGTAGTTAACCTATAAGAAATATGTGTAATTTTTTTGATACTATATATATATCAATGTTATTATAATTAAAAAAAGATAAATTTATCTTTGAATAGTTTTAATTAAAAATATTATAAAATAAAAATAATTTTGAGTTTTATTATGTTTAGTAGATTTGTTAATGTTTTTTTATGTGCATTTTATTATACATTTCAATTATGATATCAACTTTTATTGTTGTACAAAGTCGTGTAATCAATATATAAGTAATATCTGTAATTATTTCCGTACAAAATTTGGACCTAATTCTTTCGATCATATATATATAACAATGTTGTTATAATTTACAGGAGAAATGAATTTATATTTGAATAGTTTTAATTAAAAATATTATAAAATAACAATAATTTGACTTTTACTATGGTTACTAGATTTGCTAATGTTTTTTTAGGTGTATTCTATTATACATATCATTTTCAAGATCGACTTTACATATATTTTTTTAAAATAAAAATAAAATATTCACTAAATAGAAAGTGAACGTAAAATCGAATTATCTACAATACTTACAAAGCATAAACTCAAATTATCTACAATGCATATGGAACATA
Source organism: Pinus tabuliformis (assembly GCA_031772625.1). Taxonomy (NCBI): domain Eukaryota; kingdom Viridiplantae; phylum Streptophyta; class Pinopsida; order Pinales; family Pinaceae; genus Pinus; species Pinus tabuliformis. Next base: position 667,758,572 of record CM062818.1, read on the forward strand.
AGTTACAAATATCGACAAGGCTTCATAATAGCTACAAATTATTAGAAAATAAAATGGTTGCATCATTGAACTCCAAGGAATAAAAGATATGGTGGATGAAATATAAAATAAAAAACAATTAATGGTTGAAAAAAATTACATTTTCACGGATGAGATTAAACAATTAAAGGAAAAATTCAATAATAATTTGGCCTTAAGTATCATAGAAAGAACACTAGATATGAAACCCGTGAATGAGGGAATGAAAAAACTAATAAAAGTAAATCATGAGTACCTTGACTGCCATGAACCTTATCATTGTTGTTATAAAAGAGAAGAAAGATGAGGATACATTAGAAATAGTAAAAGAACAGTTGAAAAGTAAGTCACAAATTCAAACAACTTATCTCACACAAGAGAAAATGGTGGGAAAGATACTCAAGCATAAACATAGACTAATACATGTTAAGCTAAGTTGTAATGGTCATATTAGATATAATTAATAAATCTCCAAGCCTAAAAGGGCCAAGAATATTTCTAAATTAGGATCTCATCCTAGAAGATCAAGCTAAACTAGAGAAAGAGGTTCAAAAGGTAAAGGAGGAAAGAAAGGGAGGAAAATTGGAAATCATTAAAAATAAGAAAGTTATTATTAGAGATAGAGACCAAACTAAGAGTGATAAATGGGATATTGGAACACTCTGGATCCTCTTCTAGAATTGTTGTTGTCTTCCATTGCGTAAAGGTCATATGTTAGGTTGTTTAATGAGTAGAATTGATCTTATTTTATTAGTTGAAACTCGGAACATGATCAGACGAAATTAATCAACATTATTGGATTCATTCCTTGGTCAACTTGGAACAAGAAATCATCTCATATAAGATTTGGTGGAATAGATTTTTATATATAAAAAAAATTATATTTCTCCTCACATTTGGCTTCATAAGATAAACCCCCTCAATCGATACATTTGGATCGAAATTTATGACTAATGCCAATAAGATTTACCTTGCAACTTGCTATGTTTTCCCTATCAACTCACCCACCTATAGCAAAATAGATATTGATAAGAATTGTCCCTTCAATACCTTAGGAAAAGATAATCACACTCTAAGGAATGAAGGTAATGTCCTCTTGTTAGTGGACTTCAATTCCATAATCGTTATCAACTAAGCCTCTCTCCAAAGTAATAACTCCACTTAATCCCCTCTCACTAGAGCAGTTATTTGAATTAGCTAGTAGATTCGAAATAAATTATGAAGAAATAACCGAGAACTTATTTGGTATGAAGCAAATCAAGCTCTATAGTTCCCAAGATCTAATAATTTGTAATGGAATTAATAAGTGGCAAACCTCCATCGAGATGACTTGTATTGATGGGCTTGGAAGTAATTTTCTTTATTATGTAATATATGGTATCCATGTTCTCTACGGTACTATAAATTTTTACTTCCTAAATAAATACAAGCCTTATTCTAACCGTAGACCTCTAACCTTAACTGTAAACCTCGACATCCACACCAGTCACACGCAAGTGAATTGTGAGAGTGAAAGAAACTCATTTTGGCATAAGTAAAATGTATCTCTTCTTAAAGGATTTAAATAGTCATTTAGGTTTCTTAATGTACGATGTTAACATCGATCAAATCTACCACAATTTTACTGCAACCCTTTCCACTACCATTAACAAGTTCTTTACCAAGCTCTCTTATAGAAAGAATAATAAAACTTCTAACACTTCGTATAATAGTGATTATAAAATTATCACTAAAGAAATTATATATGGTAATAGTGAAACCGTAGAGCTTGAAAAAATAAATATGTAAAAAAACATTATCAAAAGGAAGAAACAATGTTATATAAATAGGAGGAAATAGAATCTTCTTCCCCTTTATAAAGTTTAACCCAAATAATTTTGGAGGAAAATTCTTGTTTGTAAAATGAAAGGGAATAATTTTATCACCTAAAAGATTTGGGATATCTATAGTAAGAATCTATATGATTCCCCTGATACCATGGGCACCATTTTGAACACTTCTATAGAGGAGGATATCTTCTCTTTGGAATAGTTTGATTTTAAGATTAAGTAATTCATTAATGGGAAAGCCTAGGATATTGAAGGCTATGAGGCTAAAATCCTCAAAATGGGAATATCCGTCCTCATCCTTGATATACACAAACTCCTCAATCTAACAATAAATAAAGGCTTCCATAAGCCTTGGATGCAAATTTATTGTGTATATCTTTAAATTTGGGGATAAAAACATTCCCTCTAACTATAAGACAATTACGTTTAGCCACATTTTATCCAAGTCATATGGACTTATTTTGGAAGAAAATATTATCATTTGGCTTGAAAACCATGGTAAAAGCGCTAAATGACAAGCTATATTTAGGAGATATACTCAATTATGTATAATCTTGTTACTCGTGGGATTATTGCAGAGGAATCTTTGGAAATTACATTCCAAATATTATTGAAACCCTCCATTGCACTTCAAAAATTCCTTGAATTTTACTTTTCTAGCTGGTCTTGTTTGACAAATTTTAAATTCACCAGCAACAACTACTTCCTCATCCATAACTACTTGTCCCAACATGCCTGAGATATGTCCAGTCCTGTTCCTGCCTCTATTGAGGCGATCTTTTTCAACACTGCTCTTACTTTCCAAAGCTTCTTCCCCATCCATCAAAACATTTTAGTCACTATCTCCTTCATATGCCATATCACCATGTCTTCGTTTCTTAACATGCCTTACAACTCACTGTGAATTAGATTTCTTTTTACCTTTTTTTTATATATGATGTTTTAACTACATTAACTTTCTCTCCTCCATTAGGATTGGAATCCAATGATTATTTTTGTAATTTTTCACCATTTCCACCTCAAGTTTTCTTAGTTGGAACAAAAGGTGAGCCTTTGAGGGGCCATTAGTTTTTTTCCACTTTGAAACGTGATGAGTGTTTTCAGTTTCCTTTATATCATTATTTGAGGTAGATGCCTGCCTTGAACTTGAAAGTATTTTTGCAAAATCCTTTGCATATTTTTGAGATTTTCTTTTAAAGGAGTGAGAGTATCCTTTGAATCATTAGAAACGTTTCCTTTGATGTTTTCATTAGTTTTTCTATATGTCCCTATGGAATTTGTTCCATCCACTTCTAGGGAATTCTTGACCTCACACTTTTTTAATTGACGAAGCTTCTTGACTTTCGTTGGTTTATCATTTGTTTCTTGAACAACTTTTTCGTTCGATGATATCTCATCAATAAAGTTTCCTCCCCATTAACATCATACTTCATACCATCCCCATTACTTTTTCCCTTCAACATATATAGGATTCTTTCTTCTACATCCTCAGAATCTTATATACCACCCCCAACACTTACAGGCTTGGGTAATGAGAAATCAACTTCATCTCCACCTAGTTCAGCCTGAATGTTATCCATGAGATTTTGACCATCCAATTCTTGAGAAAATTTATCATACAATACACTTTTATCCTTAGCTATGGGTACGCCCATCTCTTTTCCTACATCATCTTATAGGGAAACTTTAAGCTCTCCCTTTATATATTTGTGATGCCTTTTCAACTTCACTAGAGTTTCATGTCCATCAAGGTCATTCTGCATACCATCCTTGATAATTTATTCCTTGGGAAGAGATTGGGTTATTTCTTATGTATCTTCAATAACTTGCATTCCATCTGCAATACTTCTTGGCTTTCATGATGAGTAGTCAACTTCTTCATCTAGGTCAACCTGAATGTCATCCATGAGATTTTCACAATCTGATTCTCGAACAATTTTTCCCTTTGATAATATTTCATCCTTATGTATGAGTACCTCCATCTCATTTCTGGCATCATCTTGTGAAGAAACATTATAAACTACCTTTTTAGATTGATGAAACCTTTTGAACTTAGTAAGGGTTTCATGTCCATTAGGGTCAACCTGCATACCATCCATGATTTTTCAGGTCCGAGGAAGAGACCAAATTCTTTCTTCTACATCATGAATAATTTTTATGCCATGTGCAACAATTTTGGAGTTGAGTGATGACCGGTCACATTATTCTCCATATGGGTCAACCTAGATGTCATCTATGATATTTTCATCATCTAATTCGTGAACAACTTTTTCCTTCAATAAGATTTAATCATTATATATTGATACCTCCATCTCTTTTCCTACATCATCTTGTAAACAAAACTTCATTGTTGCCCTTTTAGATCAAAGAAACCTTTTGGAGTTAGTTATATTTTCCTATCCATCAGAGTCATCCATACCATCTATGATACTCTTGGCCTTGGGCATTGATGGGATGCTTTCTCCTACATCATGAGTAGTTTTCCTCCCATCAACAACACTTCTAAAATTTGGTGATGAGTCATGACCTTCTTCTTCATCAGAGCCAGCCTAAATGTTAGGAAAGAGATTTTGACCATCAGGTTCTCGAACATCCTTCAATAAGATTTTATCCTTATACATGGGTACCTCGATGTCATTTCCCACATCATCTTCTAGAACAGCCTTAGACACTATGTTTTTAGATCGTCATGGCATTTTGAATTTAGCTAGAGTTTCTTTTCCATCAGGGTCATCTTGCACACCATCCCCAATACCTTTGCCATTGTGTAGAGACTTCATGCTTTCTTCTGCATCCTGAATAACTTGCATACCATCCAAAATGCTTCTATACGTAAGAGATGAGTGGTCACCTTATTTTCCATCTATATTTTTTAGAGTGTTATCCAAAATATTTTCAACATCTCATTGTTGATTTGTTTTTCCTTTCATGAACTTTTATCCTTACCTATGGGTATCTCCACCACACTCCCTAAATTATCTTCTAAATTATCCTTAACTATTGAATTCTTATATTAGCGGGGCCTTCTGAACTTAGCTATAGTTCCCTCTCCATCATAGTTATTCTGAATACCATGTCCAGTGATTTTTGCATTGAGTGGAGACAAGATGTTTCTCCCTACATCCTAACTAACTTGTATTTCATCCACACTTGCTAACCGGGTAACGAGTGGGCATCTTCTTCTCTGTCCTGAATGTCATCCATGATATTTTCACCATCCCCTTCCACAATCTTTTTTAACTATTTGAGTAGATCCATCCAAACCCACACCATATTATTTTGTTACACACTCCATACCATTTCACTCAGAGGCATCCACACGCTTTGGAAATCGAGATCAAAAGACCTCCCCAAATGTATCCTTTGTCCCTAGTAAACTGCTACCACTATTGTTAATATCATTCATGATGTTTCCCTATATTTAAACCTAATATTGTTAGAATTCAATAAATATTTTATGGAAAAAGGGTCATGTCCCATGTCTCTCAAATGCCCCTTTTAAACAAATCGCAAAATTCTCATAAAATTCTTATTTTCAAGGTTTCATAACATTGATTCTTTACAACGACATGTTTAGAACGGCCTTGAAATCCTTGAAGGATCCCTCCTTTCAAAGCATGCTTTTCTAATCATGTAGAGAAAAACAAACCCTATATGCCCACCCTATGCATTTTCAACACAAACTGACCTTTGACTCAAAACCCAAAAAAAATAAAAATAACGATAATAACATGAACATTTTTTAGTTTGCATATTTGAAAACCTTAATGTAAGCCTTGAACGTGACAAGAAATTGCATATATTAGCTCAAATTTTTTTGATAGAAAAGCAATTTGATTGGAAAAAGAAGAATCCTTAGCGACACAAAAATTTTAGAAGATTTAAATGGGTTTATACCATGCGGTATCATCATGCGCCTATTGACATCCACATCATCATGACATTTTGTCATGTTCGAATATCATCATCCCCATTAATGGGCATCTCATGCATGGCATCATAAGAACTTTTCCCAAACACATTGCTGTAAATTATTCTTGATAATCCTCTCTTCATCTCTTTCTAGTCACGTTAAGCTCCAGCCTATATTTCTTCTACTTTACTTTCAAGAGGAAATATTTGAGCATATCCACATGAAGGGATCACATCCCACCAACATATTCATGTAGACTATCCATGAGAGTTTCAAGGATATTTTAATCTATGACCTCCCATTAAGGATGTTCTTTAGCTACAAGAAGATCAATTGAGCTACCCCTCAAGGCTAAGCTCCATCCTATATTATTTATAGAGCATAAAATTAAGATTTAAATATTTTCTTTTTTTTTCAACTTTGGTATATTTGGGGAAAAGGGTTATTCCATTAGGTAACACAATTTCCACCATTAAGTAATGAATTTTCCATTTGGCTTGGCTGATAAATATATTGGCTCAGTTCAAGTTGAAAAGAAATTGGAAATCTCTTGCCAAAATTGGAACTATGGTTTCATCTAAGTGGGTTATGTCCAGTGAAATATTCGTAGATGACCCAACGACCCTTCTAAATCAAATTCTAAAATTTCTAAGTGGGAATTAGTTAGTTCTATTATTATATTTGGGAATTTGACAGCATGAGAATTCAAAATAAGAAAGAGATCTTACAGACAATGTGAATGATGAAAATTCTTTTGAGGGGATACATGTTGATTTTAAGGTTGGATACATACAAGTTTTATTATAACTATTTATTTATATTTTTTGTTAAGCTACTCAGATCAAGACATTGGTATGGGTTTTGCTAGAAAAAGAAATTAATATTATGTTGGGGCATGCGAGCAATAGTAAATTGGTAATGGATCTGCTTGCATCCCCAAGAAATTTGTCCCTGCACACACCACCCTTGGTCCAACTAAACAATCAATCAGAGGGATTTCATCCACTTATTCAATGAGTTCACATAAAATATTCGAAGAGTTATAGTTAAAGAGGGAAAGTGTAATATGAGATTTTTCCTCCAAAGTTACAAATGACTTCAACTCTGAATTTGCTCACCTCTTCAATATATTCCAAGTTCTATCTACTAATATCTTTTCCATGGAAATACCTCCAAATAACCCTCTCAAAACCAAAATAGCCCTCTCCCTTCCCTCTCAAAACCAAAATAACCCTGAATAGTTTGATCAACTCCATAACTCAAATCATCCATTGGAGATCTAGCCTGGTGGCCCCCTTAGGTACCACTCTATACCGGTAGCACCATAACGGATAAGGCAAGGTTGCCTTGCTCCCTAACCCTAGTCAAAACCATGTTGAGCCCTATTGTGAGACATTCCATTACCCAATTGGGCTGGGAGCTGGTCAGCACCCTAGGCCCACCAGTGATCTTGACCATGTGGTGGTACCCATAGCAATTAGGCCATGTTTCCCGGCTCCCTAACCTAGGACAAGCGATTGCCTTCGGTTCCAGGTTGCCCCCTCAGTTCCACCATCCCGAAGTGAGTGGCACCATTCTATTGAGGCACGACAGCCCAGCTCCCTAACCTGGGACACCCCAATCATCAAGGATGGGCTGGGAGTCAACTTAGGCCCCTCAGGTCCACCAGTTGTATCACCAGAATGACTGGCACCCTATAGCAATGAGGCAAGCCTGTCCCCTAGCTCAATAACCTCATCAGTGTGATCGTTCCTTATTGCGTTAAGAGGTTTTTCATTTGGGGAGTGTTTTGCATTGGGGGTTTTGCAAATATTTATGATGCAAAGGAAGGATCGAAGATCAAAGTTCAAGGATCGAAGACTGAAGATCAAGGATCAAGGCTCAAGGCGGTGCCCCATCAAGGCCCCTCATTATTAGGATGTAATGGAAGGCTTGGTGGCCCCACCTTGATGGATCCAATAAAGAAGTGTTAAAGGAATTATAACCTTTTAATGAATCTATAACAACCTTTGAATCCCCTATCACTTATAGTTTTAGATTGTTGAAGTGAGACAATTAAGATGACTAAGATAAACGATTGATTCATATTATCATAGTACTTGCTAAGTAGTCATATTTTCGGTCCTATACTAAATTAGTGATTCACGTTAGACATTTTTAGTTGTATTTCTTATTAGCTAATCATATTTTTTAATCCGGGACTAAATTAGTCATTTACGTTGGGCATTTTTAGTTTGTTCACTTAATATTTCCCATTCTTTGTAGTATTTCACTTGGAAAAGCTTTAGTGACTAATTTTTTTAGTCACCTACTTACTAATTTATCACCTTATACTAGTGACTATATTACTTAATCACATCCTTGATATTATAAACATCATCTCCTGCAAGGAATCCACATCATAAAAGTAGCACAACAAATAACCTCATCATGAGACACTTATATGCCATAGAAACCTCATAGGTTGAAAACCAACAAACATTTAATTTTATCATAAATGTTTGTGAGGGTGTTCACACCTCACTCAATGTCTTATAAGGGAGTCCATCCCTTAACAATTTTCGTAAAATATTACGAATAAATCTCATTTAAATACAATATATCTATCTAAAAGCTATTACAATAATCATGATATCATTTACCCATAATATTCAATATTTACATCTTTGTGGTATACTCGTTCCATCAGTGGACCATCCTACTGCTCACACTCGTCGGCATGGACCATTAGCTATTTACCTGCCACAATGTTAAACATAATCTATCCTTCGCACAAGTCACCATCTTTTCTTGCCAATGTTTTCGTCGACAAACATTGATATCATGATTACATAGAGTATTATCAACAAATAATCAATATTTAATGGTGATTCTTCAACATCTATTCATGTCATACATGAAATGTAAATAAACTATTGCAACATGCTTCCTTTAATAAAACTACATATGCATTAGTTATAAGTGTATAACCATAAATGCATATTTATAAACAATACCATATTAACTAATATTTCCCCTCGCATAAGCACACATTATTTCAAGAAAAATCACTAAAACTTTCGAGATATTACTTTAAAGGAACTAACACATTGTGCATGTGCATTACATAAACTTTATCGACAAAACTAGCCCTTCATCTATTACTTTTGGTGCGTGCAAATATGTAAAGAAAACTAACATAATAGATACTATTATCGGCCATGCAAATTGAAGTTCCTTAGATACTATAATAGATACAAAGTCTATTATACATGCAAATACATGCTATGTTCTAAACAAAAACTAGCATGTTAGTTATTTTTCCTTGCGTGCAAATACCTGTATTTTTCCAAAGGAAAGGTAATGCATTTATTGCATGTAATTACTTGTTTTCCCTTCCAAGGTCTAACATAGTAATTATTCTTTTCTTCACACAAATTCATGTTTCTCTTCAAAATGTATAGCACAATACTTATATTATTTTCATGCATTTTTCTTTTCAAAGAATCCAACATCATAGGTGTACTTTTCATAAATTCAAATATCATATTTCCTTTCAAGAGATTAAACATAGTATTTCTATTTTTCATGTAAGAAAATAACTTAAATCTTTTGGAGACATATCAAACATAATATTTCTATTTTTGTGCATGCAAATAACTCATTTCCTCTAAATAAATATCATGCATAGTATTTTTATTTTGTCCATATTTCTCATCAAGAAAATCTAATAAAATACGCACATATTCCACTTAAAATTTCTAGTGGTTTTCTTTAGAAATATAATGCATAGGAATCATGTGAGTATGTTCAAATAAATAAATAGTCTAACGTTTCACGTATAATTCCAAACAATCTTTTTGTAATAAAATAACTAAGTTTCTTTGTCTCTTCTCAAGCAAATATCACATGCATTCTTTATGAAAAATAACATGACTTCTTAAATATTCTTGTGCATGAAACATGTGTTCTTTTAACATAATTGGCATTCCTTCTATGCATATAAACACACAATCTTTCCTGAAAACAATGATGGGTTCTTTTCTATATGTTTTCCATATGTGCATCATTCTTAATCGATTTTCCAAGAAAATAATCTTGGTTTTTATTGTTTAATGCACAACAAAGCATAAGTTTTTCTTTCCAAATGCACAAGAGCTCATATGTTTTTCTTTCCAAATAATCAAAACAACTAATTTATATTCTACCATGCAATATCATTAATCTTAGTTTTATAATGCTTGTATGCAATAATATCCTTAACATTAACAAAATTAGAACATGCAAACACATGTGTTGTTTTAAGGAATTCCAATGAATAATATCTGGTTTTCTTGCAAGCGAAGATAGATTTTATCTTTCAAAAAATTTGACACAATATTATTCTTTCTCTCTTATGCATGTAAATAACATATTTCTTTTCAAGAAATAACAAGCATAATAGTTCTAGATTTTTTTATACAAATAACTTTTTTTTTGGCAAGAAATAATGAACATAATAGTTCTATTTTCTGTGCATGCAAATCTATCAAAATTAACTACTCTTTGTGCATGCATATGCATATAGTTATCTTTCAATAAAATTAAAATCAAACTCAATAGCTATATATATATATATATATATATATATATATATATATATATATATTTTTTTTTTTTTTGTTATAAGCGTAGTAAAATTTTCTCTTTCCATGAAATTGGTGCAGTAACTATTGTTACTCCATATGAATACATATTATTTTCATATAAAACAACTACTTTCTCTATGCAAAAAGAAAAAATATCCATTTTAAAAACTAGCAAATAGACACACATTTTCCAAGAATTCACGTTGCTACATATTTTCCAATTGCCAATTTATTTCTCACGACTAGCTTCTTCATATTAAATGTGCTTCTTTGCCTCAAAATGGAGGTTGAAATTTGCAAACAGTGTTGAAAATGCAACTAATAATGCCACGACATGAGGTGTAACTAACGACATAATTATCCTTCCTCTTTAATTACATTACAGTCTCGGGCAATTGGCACTCACTTTCATATTGCCACAATGGCTACGACTGGCATTGTTTAACAATTTTTATTTCGAGATCAACCTAACATGCTTAGGAGTATTAAAGGTTCTATTAAGAATAACCACAAAATCCATATTATGTTTTCTTAAAATTATCAGTGTATTCTTTCTTTTTCCAACCCCGATTCGTAAGGTTTTTCCTCTTTCACTCTAACTATTGTCGGGGAAGCCACCACAGTAAAAACAAATTTTAACAAGGGAGGCTGCATCACAGCTAGTCCCTGCCTTGGGGATTTTCAAGTTTCAACTACTACCATGCATACTAGATCTTAATGGGGATGACCTTGTAAGAAGAAAATAGAACTTATACTGATTACCCATTTCAGGATTGAGCTGGAGACACATAGAAAGTCTCATGGATCTTAACCAGGTCTCACAACACTCCTCGAAACTTTTTGTGCAATGGTGATCCAAACCAAGCCAGCAACATCATGGCAAAAAACCTTGATCAGAAAATTTTCCTTCAGGTAAATATCTGATTCATTTACATTTTCCAGCAAGAAAAGAATTCATTTAATGAGAGGAGTGCATTAGACCTCAGAGAGAATAAAAAAATGCCACTGTGAAGAAAATCAGTCCACTGTAGCTAACTAGTCAAACAAAAGATTCAGGGACAAGTTCCAGTAATGCTAGCTGTTCCATTTCTCATCATGCCCCTACATTAAGTTCAGCCTAAGAATGCACCTGCACCTGCATTGACTGAGAAAGTGCCACTCCTGCATGCTAGTTGTTCCATTGCTCATCAATGTTATGATTCAGAAGCTAGAGCAAGGGAACTCTGTTTTTAAGCATTTTCCAGTTACAGTTAAGAAGGAGCATGCTAAACTCTTGTACACAGTCGAAAAAGGGGCACTCATTCCTGCAACTAAAACCTTGATCACAGCATTTGCCTCCAGGTAAAGATCTGATTCATTTACATTTTCCAGCCAGAAAAGAATTCATTTAATGAGAGGAGTGCATCAGCCGTTTTGGATAAGGTCACCCGTTTTGGAGAACCCATTTGCATAGCTGATGGGATTTGTCTCGAGTGTTTGGGAAGCCTACAGCAAGAGCCAATCCACCTGGTGTTCCAGCGTCTTAACCTGCAACACTTGCCAAACAACCTATTAGGAAAATCTATAGCCAAAAGAGAAACAAGTTTGCAAGAGGAAAAGATTTTTATGGAGGACACTTACCTGGAATGGCAGAGATCTTCTCAGAAAATCCATCCGTAGCAAGAATATCCATAACAGAGGGCTGTAGGGTGAGACAAGTCATTGGGTTAGTGGAGAAATCACACCAGTCCAAATCTACATACAAATCGACATTAGACATGGGCATAGGTTTACTCACAGGCGAAAAACTCCACATAGGGGCCGAAGTCGAACCTCCACTGTCCGATGTACAAAACCAAGGAGAGCCATTGATGTGCCACGTTCAACCATGCATCAAAATTAACTCTGTGGGCTTTTCTACACATTCTCAACCACAACATTATCGTAAATTGAAAACGTTGTTTTAATAATAATGTATAAATGAAGAATTAAACAAAATTAACTTTCCTGCTACCTCTTTTTTAATGATTTTTGCTTTCGGTTGCAGAATCCCAGAAATCTCGACACAAATAAAGTAGACTCCCGCTGGCCGAAGAAACCACGTGGTCAGTGAAAGAAAATGAAACATGGCATGCCCATAGAAAACGAAACCTGTAAACATGCGTAAGGAAAATGAAACATGTCACATGAAAATGAAACTTGTCTTCATGTCTCTGAAGAAGACCAGCACGTGGTAAGAGAAAATAAAAATCCTAAAAACACCAGCTCATGAAAATCGCAACAACAACGGTTGTTTAAGCTTGCCTGCCCTGCATTTTTGCGTCTGGATATTCAGGATCTACCCTTCCTCGTACTGGTGCTACTCCATCTGCTACTCGTGCATCTCGGGCTCCATATCGAAGGGATCCTACTCCTGCATCTAATCTTTGTCCTGGTAGAGGTAGTAGCTTCATGCCCTGGATACTCCCCTTTATGGATTGGTAGTCTTACCCTGTATACTGTTTTTGATTAGTCCTATGAATGTCTGAAGCCCGTCCGACTCTCTTATGGACAATAATCAAGTCATGATTAGTCCTATGAATGTCTGAAGCCCGTCCGGCTCTCTTATGGACAATAATCAAGTCATGCAGCAGTTCAACAATATAAGCGGAAGTTCTGGATATCTGCCTAAGGATGCGCAACCGCAGCAAAGGCAACAGCAGAGACAACCTCACTAGCAACAAAGACAGAAAAAACAGCACCGTCAGAGGCCTGCACAACAAGAACCCCCGAGGAATCGTGGCTAGCAGAGGCAAGCTCACTGACAGACAAAAACAACACCGTCAGAGGGCTGCACAACAAGAACACCCGAGGAATCGTGGCGCTCTGTCGCCAAGGGTGCTCGAATCCGTCATTCGAGGGGCAGCGAAAGATATAGTATTAAATTTTTTGATGCCAAAATGCACAGCATCCACAGTTGAGTAGCTCAGTCGACTCAACTCCTGCTATTACTCTCTAAACCTCTCGTTGGAACACTGTCTTTAGAGTCAGACGAAGTTGGAGAAGCATGTCAAGCTAAACAAAACAAGAGTGGAAACGGTGGCGATGGCCTGGCTTTCATTGTAACAAATGAGAAACATGATTTCCCTGAGAATAGTTATGGGCAGTACTTGGGACTGTTCAACTCTACTGAATGGGGATGCTATGAATGGGGATTCAAATAACATATTGGTGTCAACTCTACCATGAATAGGGATTCGAATCACAGATTGGTTGCAGTGGAGAAGCCAGATCCACCACCGGCAGTAAACGTTTTCGAAGAGGTGAGGCTAGCTTCCACCGCCTTGCTTTTGTATCCATAGCTAGTAACCATTTCAGTTTTATCTCACCTTGTTCATTGTAGGTTCATTGTATCTCACCGCAGAAACACAGCCGACTCTGTCCACAGCAACATCAGCCCATATCAGAAGCACATAACAAGAATGAAGAAGAGGAAAAGGCAGCAGTAAGAACAGCCCATAGCAGAAGCACATAATAAGAATGAAGAAGAGGTGATGGGCAGAAGCACATAATAAGAATGAAGAAGAGGTGACTGTAGTATGCTACAGAAGCCACAGCAATTCGGTATCCATAGCTGTTGCACAACAATTCAGTATCCATAGCTGTTGCAGAGAGTTGTTGCAGAAAACGATTGATCGACTTTTGCATTATCGACGGTGAAAGAACTAAAGCTGGTGCTATTGCTTATCAAACTCTCCACCGCCCAGCTCGAACGTACCTGAGATTGTGGCCACGCACATCTTCATGCAGTCCTCCTCTCCTTCGGCCATCTTGCCACGCTCATCTTCATGCAGCCCAAAAGACCACCTCTCTGTCAAAAATAAGACAATTGAACATCATCCTAAGAATTAGGCAAGCATGAACATCCCAATCCCAAGCATTAAATGCCGAGAATTAATGCTAGCATTAAGCTTATCTATAGCTGATAAGAAAAACATAAATACATATAACCTAAGTTTTTGCCTCCCTGCCTCGGGAAGAGGCTAAATAAGATAGTAGATGATTATGTATTTAAAAACTTTCGTTATAATCCACGAACAGATAGTAACAAGCAGCTCACGAACAACTTAATTAATACTAACATCAAGGTTTTTGATTCCTATAGTCCCTGGCCATTGCCAGATGGTAGGGACTAAAAAGGAACAAACGTAGTAACACTTGTGGATCTCCCCTTCTTAAAAAATTTCCATACCTGAAAACCCTTGCAAGCCATGTCCTCCCTGCATCACCCGTGAATTCTGCTTTCTTCCCTCTTTTCCCCTAGAGTAAGATAACTTCAATAGATAGTTACAAACTAACTCCCTAACTGTTCTTGATTGCAAATATTTCGTTAAATATTAAACATGGTAATTAAATAGGAATCATTCGTATAAAAATTGCAAATGGAAACGTTTTAGAGGAATATTACATTAGCAATAACGTATGGTTGTATTTACAGACAAATTTCCTTGCAGACATTCAGGGGAATATCATACCACTTCAATATGGGCCTTGTACAATTTTAATAGTTGTGGGTGGAAAGGATTTTGAATTTACTATTTTCTATTTCCTTGGCTTGCACCCAATGTTTAATGTGGAGTTGCTTTGCCCATATTTTGCACCTCTGTGGGAGACCTTGTCGGAACTCAAAGAATTACGCCAGCAAAACTGAATTATGAATACATTCAATAGGTTACACTGGATTAGATGACGTATACCAAGACAAAGGACACTTGAAATTAGCACATAAAACTCTACTTGGTTGTCAAAGAAAGGTACCTTCTTCACTAAGGCAAGTAGTTCACCATGAGCCAAATTTAGCAAAAGCTTTCGTATATGATGAGGAAAATTTAAACAATGGAAACCATTACTTCCTAGGAACAGTGGATTGAGCTCGGTGGATATTAGTGGCTACCCACCTTTTCCACTTTCTTAATGCTTCTCTAGCTTCTTAGAAAATTTATATGATTTTTGGGTCCCAAATTTTTGGGTTCATTTCAAGTCCCTAAATGATGCCTTTTGACAATTTGTGGGACCAAGGAATGTCATTGCATTTCATGGTCCCTATAAAAATTTCATAGTCATGGGACAATTATTTCCAATGAAACAAATATTTTTTGCAAAAGTCGTATCCCTAGGAAGTTGATATAATAACTAACCACCTCAAAGCTTGCAAAAGTTTTGTTCTTTCATCATTGAGGGTTAGATTTTTGGGCCTTTATGCTTCCCTATTAAAAATTCTATTCTTTTTTCCTCTTATAATAGCCTTTTGAGAATCCACGTAGCCACCATCTCTCTCTCTTCAAAGATAGATACCACCATTCTAGCTAGTGTGCGTTCTATAATATTGTACACTTTTATTTATTAGAAAAAACCATGGATTCACCATATTATTCTATTTTTTGATATATTTCTTTGTCTTGCTTCATTTATTTCTTTCCTTTAATTTCATTCCTTATACAAGAATGACAATTACGGTGGTTTGAAGTGCCATTCATGACTCTTGAGCCTTAATTCCTCAAACGACATGTCTCTTGATTATGCCTTAATTTCTAGAACCTTCAATTATAGTTTAAGACCTAGGTTTCCCTGCCAGCCATATTTGTTACCATGACACCCATACCTATTTCTAATTCAATATCCCTACTTAGATGGTAAGGAGATGTTTAAGAGGTCATGCGTAGAGGATCATTGCATGATTCTTGATTTTTCATGCTTATAAGCTTTCAATATGGTTTAAGGCCTATGTTTCCTCCTTCAAATATGTATAGGCCCCAAAGTATGATGCAGATAGTATAACAAAATCCCCTAATAGAACCCATATCGTAAGTGAAAGGCGGGGATAACCTTGAGATGTTTTTTGTGGTTGTTTGAGCTCTTATATATAGCCATGTATTACAAAATATTACTTTAATACCCAATCACCACATTTCCTTCGATGACCATGTCAAAAACCTCAAGATTCATAACTTGTGCTCAAAAGTTTCAAATGATCCTCATGTCTCTAATTAGATGACAAGAATTCCCTCAACATGTCGGGTGTGGTGGTTCAAGTTTTTGGTATAGGAATTTAAGACGTAGAAGAAATGTCTATGACCTAAGGCCCAAGTTTCTTTCTCTTGTCATGTCTAAAACTATAGAACACATATTTAATACCCAAATTCTTGAATTCCATTTATATGCCCATTTGAAGGTAAATGATTTACACTAGGGAAAAATATTCTAATGGAAAAAAAATGCACATGTTAATTGGAAGACATATACATTATGTTGTATATGTATGCATTAGTAGGAATACACGTCTTATTAAGAATGCACACATTCTCTGGAGCACTTTTTCATTGTTTCCATTCCATTTTCTTTTCCATAGGTGACAACTTTAACATGAAAATTTGTTGATTTGGTTTCCTTGGATTTAGGTTTGGAATGAAAACCTAGTGTTTTTTTCTTGTTATGTACTCAATAAATATATACATTTATGATACACTAAAAATTCTTAAATTTGGGTATACAAATCATACACTAACAAGAATTAACATAATAATGTAGAAAATACCCTTCAAATAGGGTAACACCATATCTATTCCTTAAGTAAGGAAACCACTCCACAAGAAATTATTGCTTACTAGCATTATGATATACTCACTATATGTCCATTATATTATTTCTACTCTCTCTATAATTCATGTAAACCCCCTATGATCATTCCAGAGAAATAATTGTCTAGTACATGGAAATTTCTAGGAAGCCTTCTTAGATTTATTTCTTTTGCACTACTTCAAGGGCCCTACTTACTAGAAATATCTTCCATATAGAGTAATACATAGGAATTTAACTACTATAATTATTATTATTTTAGTACTTCCCACCTAATCTATAAAATGTCATGGATATTCCATTGGATAGTTCAACACAACAAATTTGATCAAATTAAGCATAGACTCTAGAATCTTCACTCTGATGGTTTATTTCTTGTTGGATTTATGGACTTGTTAATTATTGTTTATTGTTTATGCATGAAAATTGTGATTATGCAGAAAGTAGAGAACAATGAAATAAAACTCACAAACCAAAAATAAACACAACATATAACCTGGGAAATCATTTCGAGAGAAAACACAATTGGAAGGTGAGGCTTCTCCACTCTCTTTATCTTAATGTGAAATGGATGAAAGTACAAAGAAGTGAGGCTTCTGACTCACACAATTCTATAGTGCACAAATCATCTCTATTTTCCCTATTCCTATCCACTCACTTCTTCTATGATCATCTATAGAAAAAAATGAATTTTGAATAGAATAGAAACACTTTTCCTCCTAGTGGTTCAGTTATAACACAACCTGATAACATCCTAGTGTTTAAATTGCACTCCTTTAACCCTTAGTTGGAGTTATAGTATGGACTCTTCTAGAGTAGTCTTGATCATCATCATAAATTTAACACCTTTTCCATGAACAAAGGGGGTTGAGATCACATACTTTCAAACTATTTTTGTCAAACAAGGTGATCAAATTCTAAGTCGCATAACTTTTGTATATGAACTATGTTTGAGGTGATTCTTGTCCCATTAGAAAGGTCTCTATGTATCGAACAAAAGAAAAAACTGGAGCACTTTAGTTCCAAATTTTAACCCAAAAAAATTACTTTTGATTCCTCAAACTACTCCTAGAAGGTTTCAGACCCAATTTGTCAAATTTGGTCTCATCAGTAAAAATATTCCTATGAGCCATTTCCTCCACCTTTTTCACTCTAAAATAATCGATATGGTTAAAATATATATATATATATATATATATATATATATATA
Organism: Pinus tabuliformis; assembly: GCA_031772625.1. Classification (NCBI taxonomy): domain Eukaryota; kingdom Viridiplantae; phylum Streptophyta; class Pinopsida; order Pinales; family Pinaceae; genus Pinus; species Pinus tabuliformis. The sequence goes on from CM062818.1 coordinate 667,776,743, forward strand.
TATATATATATATATATATATATATATATATATATATATATATATATATATATATATATATATATATATATATATATATATATATATATATATATATATATATATATCTATATCTATATATATATATATATATAATAATCTAATGCAAATCAATAGGTACCCCATATTACCCCTATATTTATACTACATTCCATCTCACTTCAAATGTTTCATCCTCAAAGTATGAGAAAAAAACGCATAATATGATCGGCTAAGTAATGATCATCCGTCCATCTTAGTGAAATATGAATATGGGTTCCAACTACTTCCTTTCCACCTTGATCTAGAAGTCATTTTCCCCTTGCTATGTTAATATGTATTTTTTTCATACCTCGACATGCCTCCCAATTGGTTTCCTTTTTAGTGTCATGTTGGTCTATAATACATTTGATAATTCTCATGGACTTTGCTTGAAAACCTTGGTTTTTCCAAGTGGTGGAAGTGGATATATGCATAAAATTTATTGTTTGGTTTATCTGAATTCGACTTCTCAACATGTCTCTCCTTTGAGTCATGTGGCTTATTTATTTTCTCCTCCAAGTACCTTTTTTCATGTTCTTTTATAGTTTTTTTTTCATGTGGCTTTTCTGGATTTTTTATTCACTAATAGATATATGATGCAATGTAATTATATTTTACTTATAAAAATTCTTCATAAACTCCTTTTATAGATTAATATTAATTATATTGATTGATTATCTCCAAGGCTATCCAAGAATAACATACATATCATTCATATCTGTAACATAAAAAATCACAATGCATATACTATTTATCCATGTCAAGTTTTAAATATTTAATGTGTTGAATACTCTTACCGTGAACTTGTGTGTTGTGAATATGTTATGCAGTAACATGTAATGTATTATCCAAATAAATATTGGTGAAGTTATATTGACAACTAGAATGACTTTATATTAAGGCATATATCCATAATCATGTAATATAGAGTTTCCCCATGAAAATAAGCGATTTTTTCTTTCTTTATCTCTAACAACACCTATCTAAAAATACATTTTCGTAATTTCTCTATGTGATAGTACACTCATATTGAAATGATTATGTAAATTCCATTGAATGGCTACATCATTAGTAAAAAATACTAACTTCTCTTTCCATAATGATTGTAGGATTTTATGAAATCGTTAATACTCGAACTATTATATTTTCCAACAACAGACATGCTTCCATCAAAACCCGAAAATACTATGGTTTTAAATAAAATCACTTACCTAAGGGAGTTCTTTGAGGCCAACAAAATTAAAAAGGTCATAACTATGCCTATACATCTGACATTTTCTATTGACCACAATTACGAAATACCATAGCCACTTTACACCTAGAAGTGCTAGTTTGACTAAAATTTTACCACTATTACAAAAGGTATATTATTTTCAAATTTCATAACCATTCTTGGAAAATCCTACAATTTCTAATTTGTAAATAAATAATATCTCCACTTCTTAGACTCCATTTTCAATTATTTTCTTTTAAGAAGATATATATATATTTTTTATATTAGGAACTTAAAGATCCAACTAGATTGTTTAAATTCTTGTTAGAAAAGTTCATAGATTAATATAAATTTCACTACCATTCTTTTTCATTGAAAAATATGCAGAAAAGGAAAAGAAGTTTTCCCTTTTTTATCAAGGAAAGATCTTTGTTAGCAAATGTTATGTACTCAATAAATATTTAAATATAGGATAAAATAAAATCTCTTAAATTTAAGAATACAAATAAGATCATTCAGTCAAAAGATTTAACACAATAATGTCTACATAGAAAAATCACATGAGGTAGGACAACACCATATATTATTCCTTATGAATGAAAATACTTGATAAGAAATGTCACTTGCTACAATTTTAATATCTTCACCACATATCCATTACATTGCTCATGCTCCTTTTATAAATTTATCTAGTCTCCTAAAAACATCTCAAGAAATGAACTTTCTTGTAGATGGAACCTTCTAGTATGCCTTCTCACATTTATTATTTTCACACTATTATATGGACCTTATTTCCTATAAATTACATCCATACATACTAATACATATTCATTGATAAATTATTATTCATCTTTGGATTATCTTTAGATGCCTTCCTGGTACCCATATTACTCCCTACTTATACTATATTACCAAATACATCAAAACCTCAATTTTCTTGAATATCTCTCAATATCTGGATTCTCTACCTTTCAAATAAGTTTTGCATAGGCTAAGTAAATCGTCCATCAATGAAACTATACACAGATATAGAGTTGACTATGCATATTTGAAATATATATCTAAACTACTATGATATTCTTACTATTTTTAATATTATTTGTCCTAATATACATTCGATCATAAAATGCATACATCTTGTACTTTTAATGGTATGTTTTATCACTTCAACAATTTTTAAAATAAGTTACATTGGTACAGACTATCTAGAATTTAATTAAACATAAATTTAAATAATGTATTGACTTTCATATTTGAAAAAAATATAAACTTAACATTATAAATTTTAAAAATTAATTTGGGTTTTCTATAGTTTTACTATTATTTCTAAATTAAATTCCATCATTTAGATACTTAACATGCATCAAGAAAAACATATACATTATATATTTCATAGAAGATAACATCTAACTATTAGAAAAATTCAAACATTAAATAATCACATTTTATAAATAATAATTATGTATTTTGAAATGTAATTCAATTTTATATAGTTCATCCTATATAAATTTGTTAGGAAAATAATCACCTTTTAAAGTTAACAAATGATTCCCTTCCATATTACTACCAGTGTTTTGTTATAAGAGACTATCATTAACTATGAACGGGAACGTAAGTAACAATGAAAATGGTTCCCTTCCCTACATGTATAATTAATATAATATAAAAGAAATGGTTAATTCATAAAATTATTTTATATAAATAATAATATATTATATTGGATAGAGTTAAAAATGGATAAATATTAAAACTAAATATGTATCAATTCTGATAAAATATTTATTTATAAAAACTAAAAAGAAAATTATAATGGGTATAATAAATAAATAAAAACAATAAAAAATATAGATTTATATAATGATTCAATGTATTCCTTAAACCGAGTATCCGTACAAGATATGAATTCGACCCGTAATGATATATTAAATATCCTTTTACAGGTTTTTTTTTTTTAATGAATATTCTTATTCGAATATGTGATAGATAATTTAATTAATTAGAAAGCGTGTTTTGAATTCATAATTTTAAAAAATAATATATACGTAGATTTAATTTAATAATTTCATATATACATATATTTCACTCTCCAGAAATTTAATTAAATATACAATATAGTTTTCAAAGAAAAATAATAGTCTATTAATACATAATTTATAAACAATATATTTTTCAATTAATCGATTGCATATAAAGAGATATTTGTTAAAAAATAGCTATTTACAAGGGATAAGAAACGTTCTTTGATGTTTCGGGTCTCCGGGTAACTACAATTAATTCCACAAACCCATTTATCTTTTTATAAAAGATCATATTGGTGTGGAGATATGTAAATTGAAATAATCAATTTAACAACAAATGCTTGGGATTAGAAACGGTTTCTAATACTAATTTGGTAATAAATCAGCGCATTAAGATTTAGGCTTACATACTTATCTTGTTACAAAAATATTAATTTCAATAAAATTCAAATGAGTCATTTCTCATTTGAATTTGACTGTATTATTTTAAATTTATTAACTCAAAAAGATATCTTTATGATATTTAAGGTTTTTTATATAATATATTAATTTATAGTAATTTAAATTTATTAATGTAAAAAATTATTATTATAATATTTATCTATTTAAAATGTTTTATGTAAATTTATAAATCTAAGAAAGAAAAGCATTATAATTAATTATATGTATTTATAAATTTAGATTAAGTGTTTGGAGCATGTCTTCTATTTGCTTAAAAGTTTATTTTCCCAAAAGATAAAGAAGAATATAATTTGATTAAATATTATCTATTGTCGCTTCCCCTGATGATGAACTCACTTGGCAGTCCGAAACGTTGGGTTCACAAAACTCTTCAACAGGTCATTCCTCCTCTATCTAAAACCATCTTCACCTGTATGGACTCCCTATTTAACAAGAATATAATAGCTAAAGTTCTTACTGACGTAGTTTTGGTGTACCTGGTTGCTTCCTGGTATACCTGGAAAATCTGTTCCCCATCTACTTTACGTATCAGATCATTATATTCTCTTAATATAAGCTATGAAGGTTTTTTTCTCTGAAAAAAAAAAAGTTCTTCCAGTGTAAAAATCTGTCTCCTTCCTAATCATTGAAATGTAATTCTAAATAACATAATTTTTTTTAAATAATGATAATAAAACCAACTTACATTTATATATGACAACTCAAAATAATTATCTCATTTATTAATTTAAATACTAAATTATTATAAAATTTTCTACTGCTAAAAATATATAATAAATAAATTTAAAACCATTACTACCCCTAGATTCAACTCAACCTCGATTACCTCGATTATAGTACAACCGACTATCTTTACAAACCAGTGTACAACTACTTCTATTCAAGATGCAGCAATTTACAAATTATGTTTTCAAGTTCTAAAAGCACATGAAAATGAGAAAACATGGAAATCAACCTCGAAGTTCCAAAAGCACAGGGTACAATTTAAAATTTCAGTCATGAAAATGAGAAAACATGGAAATCAACCTCGATTATATTAGAAACAATTGTACAAACGACTATATTACGAACCAATGTACAATACTGCTATTCAAGATTATGTTTTCAAGTTCCAAAACCATATGGCACAATTTAATTTAAAGAGATTTAGGTTTCACGTACTCGTGCGAATTTATTTTATACTATAATTTAATTTATTATACGTATATATCGATTTATGATATAAAGTGGTGTAGTTAACATATAAGCAATATGTGTAATTTTTTCTATACAAAATTTGTTGAATATATATATCTATCTATCTATATATATATATATATATAACAATGTTATTATAATTAAAAAAAAATTATATATAAATAATTTTAATTAAAAATATTATAAAATAATTATAATTTGAGTTTTATTATATTTAGTAGATTTGTTAATGTTTTTTCAGGTGCATTTTATTATACATTTCAACTTCGATATCAAATTTTATTATTGTATAAAGTAGTGTAATTAATATATATGTGTAATTTTTTCTATACAAAATTTGGATCTAATTCTCTCTCTCTATATATATATAAAATAATGTTGTTATAATTAAAAAGAAAAATAAATGTATATTTGAATAGTTTTAATTAAGAATAGTATAAAATAACAATAATTTGACTTTTACTACTAGATTTGTTAATGTTTTTTAGGTGCATTCTATTATACATTTCGTTTTCAATTTCAACTTTACATATATTCTTCTAAAATAAAAATGAATATTCACTAAATAGAGAGTGAACATAAGCTAGAAATATCTACAATACTTACAGAGCATAAACTCAAATTATCTACAATGCTTATGGAACATAAGCTAGAAAAATCCCCAAGGCTTGATAATAGTTACAAGTCATTAGAAAATAAAATGGTTGCATCATTGAACTCCAAGGAATAAAATATATGGTGATGAAATATAAAATAAAAAACAATTAATGGTTGAAAAAAATACATTTTCAGAGACGAGATTAAACAATTAAAGGAAAAATTCAATAACAATTTGGCCTTAAGTATTATAGAAAGGAAACTAGATATGAAACTCATGAATGAGGGAATGAAAAAACTAATTGAAGTAAATCATGAGTACCCCGAGTGCCATGAACCTTATCATTGTTGGTATAAAAGAGAAGAAAGATGAGGATACATTAGAAATAGTAAAAGAACAGTTGAAAAGTAAGTCACAAATTCAAACAACTTATCTCACACAAGCGAAAATGTTGGGAAGGATCTTGAAGCATAAACATAGACTAATACATGTTATGCTAAGTTGTAATGGTCATATTAGATATAATTAATAAATCTCCAAGCCTAAAAGGACCACAAGTATTTACAAATGCGAATCTCATCCTAGAATATCAAGCTAAAGTAGGGAAAGAGGTTGAAAAGGTAAAGGAGGAAAGAAAGGAAGGAAAATTGGCAATCATTAAAAATAAGAAAATTATTATTAGAAATAAAGACCAAAATAAGAGTGATAAATGGGATCTAGGAACAATTTGGATCCTCTTCTAGAATTGTTGTTGTCTTCCATTGCGTAAAGGTCATATGTTAAGTGGCATCATGAGTGGCATTGATCTTATTTTATTAGTTGAAACTGGGAACATGATGAAACGAAAGTAATCAAAATTATTGGATTCATTCCTTGGTGAACTTGGAACAAGAAATCCTCTCATACAAGATTTGGTAGAATAGATTTTTATATTAAAAAATATATATTTCTCCTCACATTTAGCTTCATAAGATACACCCCCTCAATCGATACAATTGGATCGAAATTTCTAACTAATGCCAATAAGATTTACCTCGCAACTTACTATTTTTTTCCTATCAACTCAGCCTCCTATAAGAAAATAGATATTGATAAGAATTGCCCCTTCAATACCTTAAAAAAAGATATTCATACTCTAAGGAATGAAGGCAATGTCCTCTTGTTAGTGGACTTCAATGCTATAATCATTATCAACTAAGCCACTCTCCTAAGTAATAACTCCACCTACTCCCCTCTCGCTAGAGCAATTATTTGACTTAGCTAGTAGATTCAAAAGAAATTATGAAGAAATAACCGAGAACTTATTTGGTATGAAGCAAATCAAGCTTTATAGTTCCCAATACCTAATAATTTGAAATGGAATTAATAAGTGGGAAACCACCATCAAGATGACTTGTATTCATGGGCTTGGAAGTAATTTTGGTTATTATGTAATATATGGTATCCATGTTCTCAATGATAATATAATTTTTTACTTCCTAAATCAAGCCTGATTCTGACCATAGACCTATAATCTTAACTATAAACATTGACATCCAGACCAGTCACACGCAAGTGAATTGTGAGAGTGAAAGACATTCCTTTTGACATAAGTAAAATGGATCTCTTCTTAAAGGATTTAAATAGTCATTTAGGTTGCTTAATGTACAATGCTAACATCGATCAAATCTACCACAAGTTTACTGCAACCCTTTCCAGTACCATTAACAAGTTCTTTACCGAGCTCTCTTATAGAAAGAATAATAAAGCTTCTAACACTTGGTATAATAATGATTATAAAATTATCAATAAAGAAATTAGGTATGCTCCTAGTGGAACTGTAGAGCTTGAAAAAATAAATATGTAAAAAAAAATTATCAAAAGGAAGAAATGGTGTTATGTAAATAGGAGGCAAGAGATCTTCTTCCCCTTTATAAAGTTTAACCCACATAATTTTCGAGGAAAATTCTTGTTTGTAAAATGAAAGGAAATAATTTGATCCCCTTAAAGATTTGGGATATCTTTAGTAAGAATCTATATGATTTTGCTGATGCCATGGGCACCATTTTGAACACTTCTATAGATGAGGATATCTTCTCTTTGGAATATTTTGATTTTAAGATTAAGTAATTCGTTAATGGGAAAGCCTAGGATATTGAAGGCTATGAGGCTAAAATCCTCAAAATGGGAATATCTGTCCTCATCCCTGATATACACAAACTCTTCAATCTAACAATAAATAAAGGCTTCCATAAGCCTTGGATCCAAATCCTTATTGTGTATATCTTTAAATTTGGGAATAAAAACATTCCCTCTAACTACAGGACAATTATGGTTAGCCACATTTTATCCAAGTCATATGGACTTATTTTGGAAGAAAATATTATTTTTTGGCTTGAAAACAATGGTAAAAACACTAAATGACAAGCTAGATTTGGGCGATATCACTCAACTATGTATAATCTTGTTACTCGTGGGATTATTGTAGAGGAATATCATAATAATAAAATTGATCTCTTCTATTGTTTTTTTGGATTTATAAAATATTTCCACACCGTTCCTTGGGATAAGCTATGGAAGAGGCTAAAAGAGATAATGGTTCCTCTTGAACTGAGGGCTACCATGATTCAGCTGTAACAAAAAATATTTCCAATCTTAGAACCATCAAGGGATGATCATAATAAATTGCATGCAAGATCATATTTAATCAAGGATTCCGCTTATCACCTACCATTTTTTTCATTTACATTGATATGATAAAAGAATATTTGGAAGTTGTAGGTTGTGATAAAACCACGTTGGAAAAAGTTACTGAAGGGTAGAGACCTTGGGTTTAGACACATGGTCCAACAAAGGGTCCACTATAGTCTAGCATAACGATGACATTTTCACCTTGAAAAAAGAGATTAAGGCATCTCACGCGAGGCATACTACAACCTTACTTAGTTAAAGGATTGGAACCATGCGTGGAAAGGATAACATTTTCATTTGACATTGAAATACGATATCATATGTATAACTATCGTGAAATACAAAAAACAGAGCATTAAAAGGAACATAGAGTATACACATTCATTCATAATTAAAATTTTAAAAGGGCCCATAAAAGTAACACATGCAAGGCAACAAACATCCTCGCATCTCTCTTTCAATAGCTTCAACCATTAGTACATCATTACATTCAATCTTTGAGGCGTTTTCGATAGAAACAAGAAATTGGAACATAAATAATTGATGATCAGGTAAACAAAAAACCATGCTAAACCCAATAGGCTCAAAGGAAAAAATTTTGTACACAAGATGTTTTCTCCCTCCCATTTTTTCTTTTCCTTCAGCTTTTATGCACTCACCTCATCTGAACTATTGGTTTCTTCCTCACATATCCTGCTCTTTCCTTCTCGATTTCTTCTATTGATCATTTGCGACTACTTCATCTACTATTAACGGTTGTTTTTTCTCTGCTACAACTGCATGTGTCCCTATTTTCCTTGGACAAACTTCGGCAACTACCATAAGTGAGTGGTGAGTTCAACTGTTGGTTGAGACGATCTTGTAGTCAGGACAACATTCCATTGAGTTTTTGCTTCTGCTTGACCTTTTGGCTAGTTGGCCAATTGTCTTTGTGGGCCTAATGCTAGTATCAAAGATAAGATAGATGTATTAATTGAATTCGTGTTTGTAGGGTGAACAGCTAATGCATCTTTGATAGTGTTAGAGATGGACTAGATTATAGATTCTACTTCCATTTTAGTTTCAAAACTGAGAAGATTGTCAAATGGAGGAATGTCTAAAATAGTGGTGGAGGGAGAGGTGTTGGAGGGTGATGGGTTGTGTGATGCTAGGAACACATTGCAGGTGGATGTTAGGTTTTCCTCAAGGATAGATGTGCTGGTGTGGGGAAGTGGTTCCTCGTTGGTGAGATTGATGACCTGGGCATAAGTAACGATAATCGATTTCCTAGGAAATGATGGTGGTCTAATAGAAATCAACTAAGTATCTTGGAGGTGGGTTCGGTATTAGAGTGGGGGGCCATGGAGGGAAGTGAGGCAATGAATCGATTGAACGACAAAGTGTGAATGGGACTAACATTAAGAAATTCATATAACAATGGAAAGGGACTTACTAATGACCCAAGACTCTCCATTGTATTGTGAAATGACATCGTTGTTGTCTCAAACTTTTTGAAGACTCAATTGGGTGTCTCTTCTCCCTCTCTCTTCCCTGAGGCATAAGGGGCCTCACCAGGAAGTGGCCTGAGCAACATTCCTTCGAAATAATATGTTATCTTGCTGTCCAAAACCTCTTCAATAACTTTAGAGTAAGACTCACCTCACTATGGAATGCCTCTTTTGAGAGACTATAAGGCTGAGCGCGCATCTGGAACATGTCCATATTGACACATTTAGGGCAAATATAGGCGATTCCATGGTGAATGCCAAACCATAATGCATGTGAATATTCATCTAGAAGCAACGCGGGATTTTGGCGTTGTCTTTGATGACAACTAGCATCATTTCACACTACCATATGGAAGAGGCCTCATTTATTTCGTTATTATTGGGGTCCCATGAAGTCCACCATGGTAAGTATCTAAGTGCTAGGGGTTGATCTTGGTAACAGGGGCTAAATCTCTGCCTTCAACTGGGCACCACTTCATCATATGTAATGAAACGACAAGATATCCATATATGAAGTATTTTTCCCCTTTGTACACATCTTTGTAGGCTTCAAAGAGCTCATTCAATAAATAATTGAACAAATTTAATTGTGTTCGTTTCTCACAAAATTTTTCCACTGAAATGTTTTCCACTGTGCAATCACCCTTTGTGTACTAACACATTATTTTTCTAGCAATTATATAGTAGGCTAATTTCATGGTGGGAGCATTAATTGGCTCAATATTGGATTCATTTCCACTATGTTGAGTATCATACTTGTTGCATTAATTATTGTCACATGTCTTCTTTCCTTGCTTGGAAGTAGTCTGGAACACAAATGACATTGTGGCCACTACAGTAAATATTCTTCTTAGTCATTGAATGTCGTTGCCATGTATGGGGTATTCTTTTTCAAGCCAGACAGAACCCCCATGTATTCGGTTGATAACGAATTTAGTACATTGCATTGCGACTCCTGAAGTGTTGAACACTAGTAAACTTCATAAATTTAACAATGTGGACCTATGTATACCTCTTGAATCCTTGTTAATTTTTTATGACTTGCTTCCATCTAGTCTCGTTATGGCCTCTATAAAAAAAATGTGCTTGAGTGTGGGGAAATGGAAAGAATTTGACAGGTCATTGTCCACGAGTAGGGCCTTCTCATATTTTCCATAGATATTCTCAAGTTTAGTGACTCTTGATTTAGAGCAAGGGGTGGGAATAGAGATTTTGGATACCTTATTCATGGTTGCATTTCGATGACTATACACCACAAACACATTGGGTTTGAATTTGGGATAAGGATTGGAGGAATTCGCCATAGAAGAAAAACTTAATAATTCAGCCACCCATACTTTGACAATGAAGAACTTATCCTTGCCATGAAAAATAAATAAAAAGACTCGACCCAATATTTTTATTAGATGTTTTAAATAATTAATACGACAACTTTCTATAAACGATTCAGATCGTGGAATTAACGGTGACTATGACCTAGACCTAACTTGAATGACATGAGAATTGAAAATTTTATTTCTCTTATCATGTCCAAAAGTATAACGAAATATATATTATTTTGAAATTGCATAACCATTCCTAGAAAATCCTACAATTGCTAATTTTTAAATCAACAATATCTCCACTTCTTAGACTTCATTTTCAATTATTTGTTTTTAGAAATAGATATTTTTTTTTAAGAGGAACTCAAAGATCCAACTGATTTCGTTAAATTCTTCTCTAAAAAGTTCATGAATTAATAGAAATTTCACTACCATTTTTTTCCATCGAAAAATTTGAGAAAAATGAAAAATAATTTTGTTTTATTAGCAAATGCTATGTACTCAATAAATAATTAAATATAGGATAAAATAAAAACTCTTAAATTTAAGAATACAAATCAAATCATTCACTCACAAGAGTTAACACAATAATGTAGATAAAACACTTGAGGCAGGACAAAACCATATATTATTCCTTATGGAAGGAAAATACTTCATAAGAAATGTTATTTTCCACAATGGTAATATCTTCACCATATATCCCTTACATTACTTCTGCTCATTTCATAATTCTATCTAGCCTCTTAAAAACATCCGAGGAAAAGAACTTTCTTGTAGATAAAACCTTCTAGTATGCCTTCTCACATTTATTATTTTCACACTATTATAGGGATGTTATTTACCATAAATTACCTCCATACATATTAATGCATATTCATTTGACAATTATTATATCCATCTAACAATTATTATTCATCTTGGGGTTATCCTTAGATGCCTTCCAAGTACTCTCGTAGGTATACTATATTGTTGTCAAAAGCTCCAATTTCTTGAATAGCTCTTAATATCTCTACTTTTCAAATCAGTTTTGTATAGGCTAAATAAATCTCCATCATATTATGTAAATTCTAAATATATAATTAAAATAATATAATATTCCTACTATTCCTACTATTTATTTATCCTAACACATATTGACTGGACCTAATGGTTAAGAGCACATGTTTCCTCCTAAGAGGTCATAGGTTCAAAACCAGAGTGGGGTAGAGTATGTATGTCTTAGCAGTCAATCAAATCAGAAGTGGGTCCCTTATCCCACAAAAAAATGGGTCTCATATTAATAATAATAATAATACGTTAGATCATAAAATGAATACATCTATTTTTGTTGATACGTTCAAAACCAGAGCGGGGTAGAGTATGTATGTCTTAGCAGTCAATCAAATCAGAAGTGGGTCCCTTATCCCACAAAAAAATGGGTCTCATATTAATAATAATAATAATACGTTAGATCATAAAATGAATACATCTATTTTTGTTGATAGGTTCAAAACCAGAGCGGGGTAGAGTATGTATGTCTTAGCAGTCAGTCATTGGAGGCGGGTCCCTTGTCCCACAAAAAGGTGGGTCTCATACTAACAATAATAATAATACACTAGATAATAAAATGCATGCATCTTATATTTTTGTTAATACATTGGAATTACTGATATATTGATATTCATAATTTAAAAGAAATGAAAATTAATATTATAAATTTTTAAAGTTAATTTGCACAATAACAATGTGTTATGTGCAATTTTAAAAATTCCATCATTTAGATACTTAAAACTTACCTAAATAAAAACATATACATTATAGATATCATAGAATACAACATCTCATTATTACAAAAACCCAAAATGAGATAATCACATACACCCTCTATAAATAATAATTACATATTCTTAAAAGTAATTCAATTTCATAAAATTCATCCATATATAAATTTATTATAAAAATAATCACCATTACAAATTAACCAATTGTTCCTTCCCGTATTGTTATTAATAGTTTGCTAAGAAAGACTCTCATTAAATTATACTCTTTATAATTAATATTAAAAAATGGTTAGTTAATACAATTATTTTATTCAAATAATAACATATAAAATAAAAATAAAATTATTTTCGATAGAGTTAAGAATGGACAAATATTAAAACTAAATATATTTCAATTTTGGTACATTATTTATTTATAATATATTAGTTCATAAAACTAAAAATAATTATTATAATAAATAAATAAAATAAAAATAAAAAATTATATATCTTTCTTTTGACTCAGTCCTCTTATAGCAGTAATTTTAATTTTTTAATGATTGAATGTTTTCCTTAATCCTTTCGAGATATGAATTCAAACACGTAAAGATATATAAAATATATTTTTACAAGTTTTTTAATGAATATTCTCATTCGAATATGTGATCAGAATGTAATTAATTTAATTAATTAGAATGCGTGTTTTCAATTCATAATTTTAAAAGTAATATATACATAAATATCAAGTTGATTGCTATTTTTAACGTAACGATTTCGTATACATATATGTCACTCTCCACATTTAGTTAAATATACACACTATGGTTTTTAAAGAATATTAATAATTTATTAATATATAATTTTATAAGCAGTACATTTTTAATTCATCTTTTCATTTAAAGAGATATTTAATTAGAAAATAACAAACTGTAAGGATGAGAAACGTTCTTTGATGTTTCGGGTCTCCGTGCAATTTACAGTTAATTCCACAAATCCATCTCTTTATAAAAGATCATCTTACTGTGGAGATATGTATAATTTCATAAGTCCATTTTTTTATAAATATCATCTTAGAGCGGAGATATGTAAATTAAAATAATCAATTTAACAGCAAGGCTTGGGATTTGAGATGGGTTCTAATAATAGTTTGGTAATAAATCGGTGGCTTAATATTTAGGTTTATATATTTATTTTTTTACAAAATGGTTTCGTTTATTGAGGTGGAGGATTTGTCTGAATGACAAATTCCCTCACATATTTTATATTTCATTATTTTCAAGAAAAAAAATATTCTAATTAAAACACTATTTATAAAAATATTAATTTCAACAAAATTTAAATGAGTTATTTCTAATTTGAAATTGACCTGTATTATTTCAAATTTATTAATTCAACAAAAAAAATATTATGATATTTAAGGTTTTTATTAAAATACATTAATTTATAGTAATTTAAATTTATTAATGTAAAATTTTATTAGTATAATATTTAATATTTTGAAATATTTTTAGGTAAATAATTGGAAAAGGAAAGGCATTATAATTAATCATACACATTTATGAATTTAAACTAAGCATTTGGAGTATATCCTAAAACTATTTTGTTTGGCTAAGAGCTCTTCTTCTTTAGATATAAGCAAAGAGCCTATGTGTCCAAGATCCTCTAAGTGTGAAAGCCACAACCCAAGATCTTCACAATGTGAAAACCTTCCTCCTTACAGATCACTAAAGGGTAATTCCACATGGCGTGATTTTCCATGAATAACGATGATGAGCCAACCTACTTTAGTGTATAAAAGCCGATAATAATTATCTTCATTATTAATTTGACTACTAAATTATCACAAATTTTCTTATTATTAAAAAAAAAAATAAACCATTACCACTCTTAAATTTCAGTAATAAAAATAAAAAAAAAACAACTCAACCTCGATTTTGTTACAAACAATCGTACAACCGACTATATTACAAACCAATGTACAAGTACTTCTATTCAAGATGCATGAAAATGCAAATTATTTTTTCAAGTTATAAAAGAAGTATTTATAATTATTTTTTCAAGTTATAAAAGAAGTATATATATATATATATATATATATATATATATATATATATATATATATTGAGTAAATAAAAATAATGATTTTATAATTAAAAGAAGAATCAATATATGTGATTAGTTTTAATTAAAAATATTATAAAACAACACTAATTTGACTTTTTTATATAGTTATTAGAATTTTTTTATTTTTTAGTGTACTCTATAATTCATTTCATCATTATTATAGACTTTACACAATATTATTTTAAAATAAAAAAGAAATTTTTCACTAAATAGAAAGGGAACATAAACTAGAATTATCTCCAATACTTACAGATCATAAACCAAAATATATACAATACTTATAGAACATAAGCAAAAATATCCACAAGGCTTGACAATAGTTACAAGTCATTCAAAAATAAAATGGTAGCAGTCATTTAACTCTAATGAATAGAAGACAGGGTGGAAGAAATAGAAAACAAAAAATAACTAATAGTTGAATAAAAATGCACTTTGATAGAGGAGATTAAAGAATTAAAAGAAAATTTCAATAATACTTCAAGCTTAAGTAACACGAAAATTAAATTAAATTAAATATGAAACCTAGCAAAGAGGAAATTAGAAAACCAATAAAAGTAAATAATGAGTAGTGTGAGAGCCATGAACCTTATAATTGTTGGTATAAAAGAGAAGAAATATGATGACACAATAGAAATAGTAAAAGAACAATTGAAAACTAAGTCACAAATTCAAACAACATATCTCACAGAAGTGAAAAGGGAGCTAAAAATACTGGAGCATAAAAGTAGACTAATATGTGTTAAGGTAAGTGGTATTGACCATATTAGATCTACCTTTTAAATATTCAAGCCTAAAAAAGCCAAGGATATTTATAAATGAGGATTTTATTGTAGAACATCAAGCTAAACTAGGGAAAGAGGTTCAAAATATAAAGGGGGAAGAGGTTCAAACGACAAAGCAAGAAGAAAAGGAAAGAAAATTGGCAATCATTAAAAATAAGAAATCTAATATTAGAGATAGATACCAAAATAACAGTGATAAATGGGATCTAAGAACATTGTCAATCCTCTACTCAAATTGTTCTTGTCTTCCATGCTTTAAAGGTCTTACATTATGTTGGATCCTCAGTGACATTATCTTATTTTCTTAGTTGAAACTGGGAACATGATGAATCTAAGGTCCCTGACATTGATAGATTCACTCTCTGGTTGGCCTGGAATAAGAAATCCTCTAAGATACATTTTGGTGGAATAGATTTTTATATAAAAAATAATATTTCTCGTCAGCTTTGGCTTCATAAGATGTAGCCCCCTCAATTGGTACATTTGGATCAAAATTTCTAACTCTATTGCAAATAGACTTTACCTCGCAACTTGTTGTTTTTCTCTAATCAACTCAACCTTGTATAAGAAAAATAACCTTGAAAGGAACCGGCCCTTTAATACCTTAAAAAAGATATTCATACTCTAAGGAATGAAACTAATATCCTCTTATTAGGGGACTTCAATGCTATAACAACTATTAATCAAGCCACTCTCCTAAGTAATAATTCTCCACCTAATCCCCTCTTTCAAGAGGAGGAATTTGACTTGGATAATAGATTAAAAAGAAATTTTGAAGACATGCCTGAGAACTTATTTGGTATCAAGATAATCAAGCTCTATTGTTCCGAAGACCTAATAGTTTCTAATTAAATTAATAAGTGCCCAGCCTCTAGCTATATTACTTGTATTCATGGGCTTGGAAGTAATGTGTATTATGTAATGTATGATATCCATGTTCTCAACTGTATTGTAAATTTTTACCTTGAAAATGAATATGAGCCTAATCTCATCATAGACCTCTAACCTTAACTCTAAACCTTGACATCCACACTAGTCGCATGGAAGTGAATTGTGAGAGCCAAAGGAAAATTCATTTTGGCAGAAGTAATACTAATATTTTATTTAAGGATTTAAATAGTGATCTAGATTTCTTAATGTACAATAATAACATTGATCACAGCTAACACAATTTTACTACAACCTTTTCCACTACCATCAACAATCTCTTTACCAAGGTCTATTATACAATGAATAATAGAACTTCCAACATTTGGTATGATAATGAGATTGTAAAATTACCAAGAAATCAATTAGATATGCTCCTAATGAAATTGTAAATATTGAAAAAATAAATACGTACAAATCCCTTCTCAAAAGAAAGAAAAGATCTTATGTAAATAGGAGACCATCTTCTCCACCTTTGTAAAGTTGATCCCACAAAAATTTGGAAGAAAATTCCTGTTTATAAAATGAAAGAAAATAGTTTGATTCCCTTAAAGAACATGGGTATCTATATCAAAAATCTATATGATTCCCCTAATGCCATGTGAACCATCTTGAGCACTCCTACAAGGGAGGATATATTCTCTTTGGAATATTTTGATTTTACGATTAAGTAATTCACTAATGAGAAAGCCTAGGGCATTGAAGGCTACCAAGGTAAAATTCTAAAAATGCTAAGATATGTTTTCATCTATGGAATATGCAAACTTCTTAATCTAACAATGAAACAAGGCTTCCATAAGCCTTGGACGAAAAGCCTTATTTTTCATATCCTTAAAAGTGGGGATAAAAACATTTCCTCTAACTATAGGACCATTATGAATAGTCACATTTTAGCCAATTTGTATGGACTCCTTTTAGAAAAAAATATTATCCTTTGCCTTGAAAACCATGGCAAAAAAATGGAAAGTTGGATTTAGGACTCAGGAGATATCAATAAAAAATATATCATCTCCTTACTATTAGGATCATTACAGAGGAATGTTGCAATAATAAGATTAATCTCTTCATTGTTTTATTTGTTTTATAAAATATTTTGACATTGTTCCTCGGGAAAAGCTATGGAAGAGGATGTAAGATATAATGTTTCCTTCTATTTTGAGGGATACTATTGTTAGGCTATAAAAAAAAAAACTATTTCAAAGCTTAGGACCATCGAGGGCTGCGATATCAGACTTAAGGAAGGATGTCCCTTATCCCCTACCCTTCTTGGAATTTACATTGATAAGACAAAAGAACGTTTGGAAGATTTAGGTTGTGATAGGCCTAGGCTCACTTTTATGGTCATTAATCGCCTCCTTTATTGTTCAGAGCAAGTTCCCCCAAGAGCAGTTTTCAAGCTAAAAGCCCATGTTTTGAGAAAATTTTGTAATAAAGTTGTAAAGTCTCCGAATTTTGTGGTCGCCGAGCGCGAAGGTGTCAAGAGTCATAAAGGGTTGTCCACACTTATTTTGTAAAGTGTCAAGTCGGTTGTAAAGATCTATTCATGGTCCGCTGACCATGGGATTGTATAAAAGATAGCAAAGTAAGCTCTAGGCAGTTGGTGAACAATTAAGATTGGAAGTCTTGGTAAAGAAGTCTAAATGTTTCGGGTCTTAGCATAGGTAGGGGCTTTGTAGCTGAGTGCAAAAAGTCCTAGGATGGATTTTCGCAAGCTGAGTGCATGGAATGCTGCAATTGTGTTCGCAGGGTGGATAGGGTCTATATTAAACTTGAAGACATCAATAAAGAGAAGTATTCTACAATTACTGTGTATCTAGTCCCTGTTAATCCATTTGATTATATGGTGTTCTTGGTTTATTTTACAATTTTTATTTGATGCACGAACGTATGTGATTATATCTATTAATTGAACACAAGTAAAGATATAAGTTTATGCGACGCTAACTGTAAGTGATTGGTAAAATAAGAAAAATACATGAGATAACCTGGGAACCTATAAAATACATTGTCATAGCTGCACAAAAGTACTTGAACCATGGGTTAGGGTTGCGCGAAGGAAAATCATACACCTTCGCGGAGGTACTAAAGGGTGGAATAAAGGGTAGGTCAATCAAGCCCTAAGGCTTAGCGACCTGCATGAAGGTAGGAGAATGGGGTATAAACGAACATCACGGCCATCTCAAGGTGCGGAAACTTGGTTCCAGCATCCGCCCATACTGCCTCGGGTGAGACTTCCCTTCACTCTCTGTGGACTGATGCCAAAAGGTCCAGTAGTGTAGGGATTTTTTTGGCTAACTAATGTTGACCCTGGGTCAGGGTGCATAAAGCCAACAAATGGTTCCGTTGTCGGGACCTGGATCTGCATGAGAGATGTGTGATGTCATATCACTGGAATCCAACAAAGAGATCGATGACTGGTTGGATAGGAAGATCCATGAATTCACCGTGCAGGAGAATAGAAATCCATGACTAAAAGAGGAACAATGGCTAGACAGATACCTATATACAAAAATCCATGAGATCTTTTTCTGTTTCTTTCTAGTTCAATTATATGAGTGGATCGCGAAGCTAGCAGATATCCAAGGAAGGTGGAGGCTTGACAGTCGTGTTGTCTGGACCTCGGAGTTAGTACAGAGACTGGAAGCCTTTAAGGATAAGATCACTCGCACTATCGATCATTGGCTCGATCATATCATAGGAGGGTTTGTGATAGAATTCACGGTCGATACCTTAGTAAGTTAAAGCGAGACGAAGTGATGCTTTTTCAAAGGTCCACGAGGTAAGTACTTTAGGTCTTTAAATATTTGGACTAAGATCTTATTGTCTGAAAAACAGGTTATGCAGCTATCTTGATGTTTGGAGTTATGCAAAGTGGAAAGAATTACATGAACGAAGGAAGAAAGGGTCCTTAATATAGCCCATTGATTTCACCTCCTTTGACTGATAAAGAGGGAGTAGTGTAGGCTTCTCCGTGAAGTGCAGTTCAGTTGATAAAATAAGGGTTCCCACAACTACCACCTCCACCCACACCACCTCCACCTTCACCACCATCACCTGTGACTTTGCCCACATGACCACCACCCCCACCCCAGTTCAACATGGTGAATTAAGTGAAGCTACCTTTGTTTCAGGGCTTGGGAAATGAGGACCCGGACTAGTTATGGTTCACTGTAAAAGCTGTATCGGAAGCTCAGGGCGTCACAGATGATCACATGAAGAAGGTGACGTTGGTTAGTGCTTTGCAGGATCGCGCGCTAAATTGGTATTTCAAGTACTCTAATGATAACCAAAACGCTAGGTTGGCAGAGATCCAGTCCACATTGAATAAAGAGTTCAGTAGGCCTAAATCTAAGGCGTAGTCGATTGTGGGGTTCAAGGAAATGGCGATGAAACCAGGTGAGACACTTTGGGTATTGGATCAGAGATTGAAGTGTAAAATCCATGAATCTAATATGAACTTAACAGATGGATAGCATCGCGAGTGGTTCGTGGCTTCGCTTCTACCTCACCTAAGGGTTGTGCTGTCATAACAGAAGATTACAACTTAGGCAGAGGCCTTGGAGATTGCAATAAGTTTGCATGGAACTCTGATGCAAGATCTGAATCTAGGGGTTCCATAGGTCCATGCACAATTGAAGGTTGATATGTTACAATTGTGGAGGGATAGGACACTATGCTCACGAATGCACTAACCCAACGCATTCATCATGCAAATATTGTACTTAGTTTGATCATGAGATGGAGGACTATCCTACACTAATAGGGAGGATACATGACATAGGGGTTCTACCACCACAACCGACTCAAAACCTACACATGATGAGGGCTGAACCTCACGAAGAGGATCCAAATGTGAATATAGTGCTCTGAAGTGGAATTGCAATGGGCGACAATAAGGGGAAACAGACTGAAGACAGTGCATGGGTTCGCAAAGCTCCAGAGAAGGGGGTTGAATTTGATTTGGAGCGCACATGCAAAACATTCATGGAAGAAAAAAAGAGCTTTGCTGAGGCCTCAACCTCAGGGAGCTGAGATAAACCTTTTGGGGAAATGGACCCTTCTATGGTTACGACCTTTCTAGAGACCTGCATAAGGCTTCTGTGCGATAGCAACGCTGTGAAGGGGTTACAAGAACTTATAAATAGATGTGACCGAAACACTCCGGGTGAACTGCGCATGGTATGGAAGATTGGTAAGCATAAAGCAGGGACATGACATGAGATGAGACTAGCCGTGTAGATAGGAGAATACAAAATGGATCAAGTCATTCTGGACCTGTGGTCAGATGTGAATGTTTTTCCAAAGAAGACTTGGGAGTGGATGGGGAGACCCGCGCTGCAGGTTTTAACCCCGTACATAAATTACCTACATACGAATTCTAAAACACAGAAAATAAACAATGCGAGAGCATAACACATAAACACAAATACACAGAGATTTTCCCCTGGATTCCAAAACCAGGACTACCAACTTGCTTTTTCTTTATGTTCCTTTCAATGTTACAATACATATTTATAGATGCTAAAGCATCCAATACCATGGACTGAAAAACCATCGCGTTTAAAACCATGTGCGAAACACATGCACAAAACCATAGGTAGGTTCGCCCAACCTAATATAGGGTCCAAAACCAAAATTTTCTAGGGCACTTCCTTGGACACCATAGAGTGCAGTTACTTGCACCTCTCAAACACCCTATGACTCCCCCCGCTACAAAATTGATGCAATGAAAGGGGGGCTCCACCCCCCTTCTAACCGCCCAGTTAACTACTTGGGCTAGTCGTGGAAAGAATATAACACAACCCAACATTCTCCCACTTGTTGTTTTCTTTCCACAGGGGGCCACAAGAGAGCTTACTCATTTATCTAGCCCTGCAATGCCCGTTGTTTCTCTACACCAAGAGAACTTCTCAAAGCTCACATATTTTGTCAATGCATTCGCAATATTCTTCAAAGTGTCCACCTTTACCAGCAACACATTTTTTTCTTGTATCATATCCCTCACAAAGTGATACTGAACATCAATGTGCTTTGTCTTTGAATGATATGCAGGGTTCTTTGCTAATAATATTGCACTTTGGTTGCCACAGTCTATCGTTATAGCTCCCTGTACTAACGCCATACTTGAACACAATCTCTGCAACCAAACTGCTTCCTTGATTGCATGAGTGGCTGCCATGTATTCTACCTCTGTAGTTGATAGTGCCACTACAGATTATTTCCTACTCATCTAACTAACTACACCTCAAAATAGGTTAAACACATACCCACTTGTAGATCTTCTTTGATCTAGATCTCTACCCCAGTATGCATCAACAAAGCCACAAATATCAAACACTTTGTGCAATCCTTGTCTTCCTTGGTAGCACAAACCATAATCAACTAGTACCATGCAAATACCTGAAAACCTGATTCACTGTTGTCTAGTGCTCCTTCCCTGGTTTTGACATAAACCTGCTCAATACTCCAACTGAATGTGCAATGTATGGTCTAGTACAGGCCATCGCATACATCAGGCTACTGATTGCACTTGCATATGGAACACGAGACATGTCCTCTTCTTCTTATTGTCTCTTGGGACACTGTTCAGCATATAACTTTACACCTACATGAATAGGGACCTTCACCGGTTTACTATCGTCCATATTAAACCTCTACAATATTGTCTCGACGTGCTTCCCCTGGTTTAACTAAAGTTTCCTCTTTGTCTGATCTCTTTTAATTTCCATGCCAAAAGTAAAGTTTATAGCACCAATATCTTTCATGTCGAATTTGGAGGAAAAATGGGTCTTCAAATCCTCGATAATTTCTTTGCCATTTCCAACCAGCAACATATCATCTACATACAAGACCAGATAAATAACACGGTCACCAATTAATTTAAAATACACACAGTGATATGCTTTTCTTCTGGTGAAGCCAAGTCCCCTTATAAATGTATGAAATTTCTGATACCACATCATTGGTGACTGTTTTAACCCATATAGAGACTTCTTTAACTTCCACAGAATTTCTTTCTTACCCTTCACCGCAAAGCCTTCAGGTTGCTTCATGTAGATCTCCTCTTACAGATCCCTATGAAGAAATGTTGTCTTCACATTGATCTGTTCTACCTCAAAATCAAAAGCAGTAGCAACATATAAAAGTAATATAATAGAAGTTACCTTGGCAACAGGAGAAAAAATATCACCAAAATCAATTCCCGACAGTTGGGAATAACCTTTTTCTACCAACTGAGCTTTTTATTTCTCCACCTTTCCTTCTACATTTGTCTTCTTCTTGAACACCCATTTTCTGCCAATGGGTTTCCTTCAATTGGCAACTCGACCATATCCCAAGCCTCATTTTTGTGCAAACATGCCATTTCATCAACCATGGCCTCTTTCCAGAGTTTTCCATCCTCTAAATCTACTGCTTCTTTCATAGTTCTCGGATCATCATCAGTAATAGATAAAGAAAAATTTGAACAAAAGGTAGATGGACTATACCTTTCTGGCTAACTTCCTTCTCGAAATGATCTTGTCACACCCAAATTTTGTGGCTCTTCATCTTCTGATTCCTCCTCTCCTGTAGAGTCGGATTCTTTCTCCTTTAGATCAAACTCTATCTTCTTGGGTTCCTTTGGTTGGACTTCATGTTTAATAACATCTTTCACCTCTTTTAACACCACATCTCGGCTATACATAACCTTCGTTGTTACTGGGTTCTAAAGCTTATAACCATTTAAACCATCCTAATACCCAATAAAGATGCACTTTTCAGATTTAGTATCCAACTTGGTTCGTTTCTCCTTTGGAACATGTACATATTCATCACATCCAAATACCCTCACATGTGAAAGATATGGTCTCTTACCAGTCTATACCTCTTGTGGAGTCTTATCCTCCAATGCTGATGAAGGTGATCTGTTGACCAGGTAACATGTTGTCTCCACCACCTCTGCGAGAATTCTTGTCCTAACCTAGCACCACTGAGCATGCTTCTTTCCATTTCCATCAACGTCTTGTTCATTCTTTCTGCAACTCCATTTTGCTGAGGTGTATATGGAGTAGTCTTCGGCTATGCTATACCACGCTTCTTATAGAATTCTTTAAATTCCTTACTGCAAAACTCTACACCATTATTTGTCCTCAAAACCTTTATCTTCTCTATTTCTGGTTTTCCACCAGAGCCTTAAATTCTTTAAACCTATCAAAGACTTCATATTTCTTCTTAAGGAAATATATTCATGTATTCCTTGAGAAGTCATCTATAAATGATACATAGTACAAAGACTTACCCAGTGATGGAACTTTCGTAGGTCCAAACACATCACTGTGCACAAGCTCTAATATATGTTTCGTTGTCTTAGCAGCAGAGGGGAAACTCACCTGATTCTGCTTGCCATATACACAATTTTCATAGAAATGAAAATCCAAAGAGCTATTACTCATACCTTCTACCATACCTTTACCATGAATTATTTGAAGGCCCTTCTCTCCAATATGCGCAAGCCTTTGATGCCACAACATGGTCTTCTCTCTAGAGAGCACTAGATTTTCTGCTCCACTTTCAGGAACCACAGAACTATTGCACCCATCAACAACAGAGATGCCTTACAGCGTTTATAGAGTTCCAATTTGAACTCCCCGGATCAATATCAGTTCTCCCTGAACCATCTTGCAGGTGTCCTTCTCGAAAACTGTTTTTACACCTACATCATCTAGTTTGCTTACAAAAATCAAATTTTTGGCCAACGCAGTAATATGTAGAACACCCAGAAGTGTTCTAACCCTTCCACCTTGCAACTTCAACTTTACTTTTCCACGACCAATGATTCTAGCCTTCCTATCATCCCCTAAGAAGACATCACCACCATTGTATTTCTCATATTTGCAGAACCACTCCCTATGGGGAGTGAAGTGAAAGGATGCACCTCAGTCAATCAACCATGCCTCAAGATCTACATGTGTACTTGAAGAAGCCAAGTACACATCCTCACCTTCATCTGAGGTTGTTTTCACCTCTGGAGAAGGAGCATCATCAGATCCCTTTTCTTTTTTAGTAGCTTTAGATTTACAGTCCCTTTTGTAGTGCCCTTCCTTTCTGCATTTCCAGCACGTCACCTTTACAGGTTTTACTAGAGATTTAGATCTCCCATTTGATGACTTATTTTTGTTTTTGTTCTGGGACCATCCTCATATAGACAAGGCATCACCATTCTGGCTCTCCATATTTTTCCTTCTCATCTCCTCCGTCAGCAAGGATGAGACTATTTCATCAATTGGCAAGGCAGTTGCATTGCTACCTATTGCAATAACTAGACTATCCCACGAATCTGGTAGAAAACACAACAAATTGATGCACTTATCTTCATATGAAATTTTAATATGAACAAATGATAACTAACTTACCACAGTATTAAATGTGTTCAGATGCTCTGTCACCGAGTCTCCATCTTTCATCCTTAGGTTATATAGCTTTTTATGTAGGAACAGTTCATTCAGAAGAGACTTAGATTGGTATAAAGTCCCTAACTTGTCCCGCAAAGCCTTCATCATAGCATGCCCTGATACATTTAGCAATACTAAATCTAAGACACACAATCATATTGTGCTCTTTGCCTTCTGATCCAACTTCTTCCATTCTTCATTGGACACTCCCGTTGGTTTAGTACCTGGATCTACCATGATCCATTGATCTTTATCCACCAATAGATCCTCCACCTTGAGTTTCCAAAACTCAAAACTCTCACCATTAAATTTCTCAATCTCTATCTTTCCACTACTCGCCATCTTCTTTCACCACCAAAATCGATCCCGCAGATCTCCCACTGAACAGGGTCTACCACAAGCCCAAGAAAAAACCCTCAGCAACAAAGGTGTCTCCTTGAAGCCAAAACATATCTAATACCAAATGTAGGTTTTAACCCCATACAGAAAGTACCTACATACGAATTCTATAACACACAAAATAAACAATGTGAGAGCATAACACATAAAACACATATACACAGAGATTTTCCCCTAGATCCCAAAATCGGGACTACCAGCTTGATTTTTCATTACGCTCCTTTCAATGTTACAATACATATTTATACATGTCGAAGCATCCAATACCATGGATTCAAAACCATCGCGTCCAAAATGATGGACCAAAAACTGTCGCTTCCAAAACCATGTTCGAAAAACATGCACAAAACCATAGGTAGGTCTGCCCAACCTAATATAGGGTCCAAAACCAAAATTTTCCTGGCGTTGCCCCAGACCCCATAGAGTGGGGTTACCTGCACCCCTCAAAACCCCTATGACTCCCCCGGCTACGCAATCGGTACAACCAAGGGGGGGCTCTGCCCCCCTTCTAACCCCTCGGTTAAGTACATGGGCTAGTCGTGGAAAGAATATAACACAACCCAACATAGTGGTCTCCGATTTAGTTAAGGATGGAAAATCAATGGAAGATCATTCCCATGGGATGACTGCAAGGAGTAACTATAGGTATCATTGAAGTAATAGAAATTGTGGATGATAGCAACCCCTACCCTACTCTCCTTGTCGTTGATTGGTCTACTGACATGAATGGGGTAATCAACCAAAATAAGCGAAAGATGATATTTGAAAGGAAATTGCTTCATGTAATAGTACCCCTAGATCCTGCTGAAGGATCGCTCTATATTGAACCAGTCTGCAATTATGAAAGCGATGATGATTTGGACTGCATATATAAGATAACAGTGCGAGACAAAGATTGGGTGGATCCGACAGTGGATGGAAAAATTACATGGGATCACGAGAGTTCCTACAACTAAGACTTGGAGGAAGAATTAGAGTGCTAATAGAATTAGCTACATGTAGTAACCATGCTGAGTTGTAACATGATGACCCGGTCGCTGCACTGTGTGTCATTGGAAGTAAGAAATCTGCCCACTTATGATGGCGTCAATGGTGTGGATGTGTTTTTGGATTCCTTTGAGAGGGAAGTACCAGAGAAGCAACACTTCCAGTCTTTAGACTGGGCCATACGCACTACACCCACGAGATGGTGGGGTACATACAAGGGTAGCTTTGATGATTAGCATGAATGTAGGAGGATGATGAGAACACACTTTGGGAAGTCGAAGGTATGAGTGATAGACAAGTATGACACGAAGGATGATCTGCGCACACACTTGGCCAAATGGGCTAAGTCCTATCGAGCGAAGCCCCAACCTGAATGGGTGCACTTGTTCTCTCACAACCTAGATGTCATCCTGATGAACTAGTACTTGGAGACAGAGCTTCGCCATTGCATAGGAGAATGGGATATTTTGCACGAAGGGTTCATAATGACATTTAGTTTCGAAGGTGAATTTGACTGTATTGACAAAGTGCTACAAGAATTTAAAGAAACAATCTTTAGGATAGCGTAGGATCCTTTGGATCTGGTTCAACCCGATTAGACTACTCAGCTGAGCCACATGCTAAAATGTTATAATGTGACTACTAAAAAAGAAGTTGAGGACCCATGAAAGATTAATGTTCCTAAAACCAAGGGCCACCATGAGGTCGAGGGATTTTCGATCGAGAATCCTGATATAACTCCGTCGTTGAAGACTAAAGAGATAAATATTGGTACCAAGGCAGAGCCAAAATTTGTGAAGATTGGAGATTACTAGGATGACGTAATGGTATATAAGGTCGTTGAATTGCTTCGCGAATACCAAGATTTGTTCCCTACCAAGTTTACATAGTTAAAGGGGATAATATGAGACTTGGGTATTATGAAGATCACGTTAAAAACCAATGCGAAGTCGGTTAAGCAAAGACCTTATCTTCTTAATCCAAAGTATAAGGAAAAGGTCCGCTTAGAGTTAGATAAGATGCTTGCGGCAGGCATCATTGAGCTCGTAGAAGAATTTGATTGGGTAAGCCCAATGGTGGTACAGGAAAATAAGCAGAAGGATGAAATAAGGATATGTGTAGATCTCATAAATTTGAATGACGCTTGCATGCATGATCCTTTCCCGACTCCGTTCACTGATGAGCTATTGGATAATGTAGGTGGCCAGGAAGTGTACTCCTTCAATGGTGGGTTCTTTGGGTACCATCAGATCAAAATTGCACCTGAAGATAGAAGCAGGATGACCTTCCCGACTGAATGGGGATGTTTTCAGTACAACATAATGCCTTTCAGATTGAAGAATGTCCATGCGATTTTTTTACGCATAGTCATTGTTGCATTCAAAGACTTCATTCATAAGTTTTTGGAGGTGTAATTTGATGACTGGACTATATTTAGGTTGCTAAAACACCATGTGGCTAGTTTGTGCTTAATGCTAGACACCTCGCGAAGGTACTAGATCATGCTCAATCTGAAGAAATGTTTGTTTTTTGTCCCTTTTGGGACCCTATTGGGTCATTTGGTTTGTAGACAGAGATTGATGGTAGATCCCACGAAGATCGCAGTGATACTTAACTTGGAGGTGTCGAGGAGTGTGAAACAGTTGTGCGCAACCTTGGGACATACTAAGTACTGTAGGAAATTTATCAAGGGCTATGCCCAAATCATCGCACCTATGGAGAAGTTGATGAAAAAAGATGTTACATTCTGTTGGAACGAGGATTGTTAGAAAATCTTGGATGTGCTGAAGGGAAAAATGGTCACCACACCGATTTTAGTCCTCCCAGATTGGAAGGAGTTTCATCTACATGTAGACACGTCATATATATCCCTGGGAGCAGTACTGACACAGGCTGGTGAAGGACAATTGGACCATCCTATAGCAGAATGTTATCCAAGGCTAAGAATAACTATTCCACCACCGAGCGCGAAGGACTAGCCATGGTATATGCCCTCCAGAAGTTTAGACACTATTTGCTGGGTGGACATTTTAAGATGTATACAGATCATTCTGCGTTAAAATAGTTGGTCAATAAGCCTATGTTGGGGGGAGAATATGTAGGTGGTTTTTATTGTTCTAGGAGTATGATTTTCAAGTTATTATGAAGCCTCGACAATTGAACGTGGGACCAGACCATCTGTCGTGCATTGAAACGAGGGAAGAACCCACTAATTTGGAGGAGGGATTGCCTGGCACATAGCTCTTTGCAGTGTGCTTTGTGGATGATCACTTTGAAGACATCATATACTTCCTAAGGATAGGAACTGTGCCGGAAGGCTACACCATCCAGCAGAAGAAGGAGTTAGTGGTGCACGCGATAGAATTTTCTATCATTGCCAGATATTTGTACAAAATGGGGTCTGATGAAGGATTACGACGATATGTACCAGAGTTTGAAAGGAGAATTATCCTCACAGATGCTCATAGGGGTGATGTAGGAGGCCATTATGCAGGAGGGGCAACCGCACATAAGATCCTATGCATAGGGTTATGGTGGCCAACCCTCCATTAGGATTCAAAATCTTACTGTAAGGCATGTGATGTGTGTCAAAGGATTGGTGGGCCATCGTGAAGGGATGAGCTACCTCTAAACCCACATATGATGTTACAACCTTTTGAAAAATGGGCGATAGATTTTGTGGGACCCATTAAACCTCAAGGAAAGAAGTTGGGAGCGCGGTACATTATCACTGTGATTGAGTATTTGACTCGATTGGTGGAGGCATAGCCTATGAAGGATTGTATAGGTGTGACTTCTGCAAAGTTTCTCTTTGAGTATGTACTGATGCGATTTGGGTGTCCAAATATTTTGATGAGTGATCATGGTATTCACTTTCTGAACGAAACGATTAGCGTGCTGAGAGAGTAAATTCAGGTATATCACCATAAAAACACGCCTTATCAACCACTGGCTAATGGGATGGTGGAAGCATTCAATAAGGTACTGGAGAATGCGTTGACCAAGGTTTTTAATGCTCAGTGAAGTGATTGCGACCTATGCATAACTGCAGTACTATGGGCCTATTGAACGACATGCAAAAAGTTGACGAGATAGGCAACCTTTAGGCTTGTATATGGTGTTGAAGTAGTGGTGCCATGGAATACATTGTGCCTAGTTTGCACATAGCAACACTCACAGGTATGACAGATTGTGGAGCCCTAGAAAAGAGGCTTGGGCAGCTTGCTGAGCTTGATGAAGAAAGGTTTCGTGCTGGATTTCACCAACAGGTCCAAAGGAAGCGCGAAAAAGCATGGCATCATCGTCACATTAAACTGCGCAAATTTAAGGTAAATGATCTGGTTTTGTTATATGACAGCAAGTTTGATAAATTTCTAGGGAAATTTAGGATGCACTAGCTAGGGCCCTATGTCATTAAGGAAATTATCGATGGTGGAGCAATTAAGTAGGTTAAATTGAATGAAGATCCCTTTGCAAGAAAGATGAATGGTAGCCAATTGAAGCCAATAGAACAACTAATGTACCACTGGGATGACTGCATTGGAACTATGGAAGTGGCTCAGGGGTATAGACAAGGCAAGTCTGCTCAACCTACTATGGGTGCAACACTACAATCACACACCCATTATGGTGTTGATCATCAACCAACTGCTATGCTTGATGCACGATGGGTGTCTATGGCTGGATGAGTAAATACCTATCACCGACAGTTTGATCCATAGGATCACATAGCTACCCTATACAGGGAAAAATCTGGCCATGATGTTTAGCAGAAAACGTGGTGAGTATGCCCTCGTGGAGGCCATGAAGGCGAAATTCAAGCTCGTGAAGAAGCTATGAGGCTATGCCATCTCAAGTATCTATGACCTTGCGGTCAAGGTGGCCACATAGATTGTAGTAGGAAAAGTTATGAGGAAGTGTCACACAGATGAAGTGTCAGCACCCGTCGTCACTATAGCAACCCACTGTGCCAAAGGATTTTAGTTTAAATGGGTGTGCTATCTCTGCAGCAAGTTCCTTGTGAAATTCTACGAGGCACAAGAGCTTAGCAAGAACTTCTATTATTCATGGCTCTTGCTGTCCATTGTGATGGTAGCCTGGGAGCTACCTGAAGGCAGTCAATTCCCCTCAGTCACGCCAGGCCTGCCAGAAGCAGTGAAGTACGCTTCGATGTGGGAGACCAAGGATGCTCAGCACATCAAGGATATCAAGATCTTCTAGATCTTGATGGAAATTAATATAAGCATGGCTATCAATCACAAGCCGTGAGTTTTCACCTACTTAGTTTTTCAAACTACAGGAGTATGTGGAGTTAAAGGTAGACTTTCAAGGCATCTCGATCAGGGCACGGAAGGACCCTAAGTAGAAGTGGCATGACTTGCCTTACTTGGCAACTGATGATGTGATTCATGCAGTTCTTGATCGCTGGTCGGTAGAGTGACGCACTGCCTTAGACTCGGAAGTGGGGTCGAGAAAGTCCACTGTGCAGCGCAAAAAGGAGGAGGCCGAGATCAAGATGGTGCAGTTGGCTGATAAGAGGAAGAAGGAGGCCATTGACAAGGCCTAAGCAGAGCGTAATGCTGTACAACAGACAAGCAGAGTAGAACGTGGCTATGACAAAAGTGAGAGGTTGCCTTTGCCCAAAACAAAGAAAGAAACGAACAAGCAAATAGAGTAGCACAGAGTAGACCTGCAAATGACATCGTACCACATCAAACATCCAAGAGAACAGGGAAAAGTGGGGCTGCGAAAGAAATTCAAGGCCAGCAAGACGTTGCTGGACCCAATCACCCTAACAGAGGGAGATTTGAATGATATTGGAGACACAGTGGGGGATGTCACCGTGGAGGTACTGCAACAACTTGAGCAGTAGTAGCAACAACTATTGGGGGCCATCCAGATAGGTCTGCATGAGATGCATATCTGTGTATCATAGGCTGGCGTGATGTCCAAAAACCTCACCATCCATACTTCAAAATCTGTCGGGATGTTGTGTGCGAAGGACTCCTGAGCAATAGTGCTGCCCGATGGAGCACTGACCACAGAAAATGAGGCTGACAGGCCCACTGTTAGCGCCATTAAGGGAGTAGGGCTAAACTTGGTAGCGCCTCCTAACGAGGTGCTCGACCTACTATAGGATGGAGTGATCGTGGAGCTTAGGGCCCGCGAATAGCGCAGTGTGCTGGTGATCAGTGAGCAGCAGATCAATAATGTGCAGCTAGCCCTACAACGAGACTCTGCCATCACCACCATGATTGAAGTAACTGAACGAAACAAGTGTATAGTTCATGTCATGGAGGAAGCGTACTAAATAGTGCTCAGCCATTCCTGAGGGAGAAATGGTAGAGGTGTGCATTCGTAAGCTTGCTATAAGGGTGTGAAATGCTCGCACAGAGTTGGCTACGATTTAGCTTGAGCTGAACCTACAGATTGCAGATTTGAATTCGAAGGCCCAGCCTTCAACTCCGCTGAAAGTAAAGGAGCAGCACATTTAACCGCTATCATAGAGGCGATAGTGACAGTGGATAGTGCAATAGCAGACTGCACATGGCTATTTGAACAATCGTTCGAGGTCCTGACTAGTCTGGAGGAGGATCCTAATGTACAACAACTGGAAACAGAGGCGCAAGAACTCCAGCAGTGATATGATGAAGTAAAAGGAGCAACACGCACCATCGCTCTCACATAGAGATTGGTGAAGCTGGAGGAGGCCAAAACATCGAAGGAATAGGTAGATGTAGTGCAGCACAAAGAGGCAGTGCTGAAGGCGTGCTTGAAGCCTTGGTTGGACAAAGCTTATTTGGTCACGATCTCCATTGAAGGTAAGCTTGCTAGTCTGCAAGCGACTTAGTAGAAGCTTCAAATTCATAGTTCAATACTAGTGACAGAGTAGATGATTAAAGGAGTGAAGTAGGCGACCGCACAGTGCATCGCCGAGGTTGTCGTCATACATGTTGAGCTAGGAGGTCTTCGTTCCAAAATCTCTACACCTGCAGAGTGACTCGAGGGCGTGTCACCATGTTTGTGTTGGGGGCATGTTGGGAACGAGTTCCCCCAAGAGCAGTTTTGGGGTTAAAGGTCCATGTTTTGGGACAATTTTGTAATAAAGTTGTAAAGTCTCTGCACTTTGTGGTCATGGAGTGCGAAGGTGTCAAGAGTCATAGAGGGTTGTCCGCCCTTATTTTGTAAAGTGTTAAGTCAGTTGTAAATATCTACCCATTGTCTGCGGACCATGGGATTTTATAAAAGAGAGCTAAGTAAGTAAGCTCTAGGCAGTTGGCAAACAATTAAGCGTGGAAGTCTTGGTAAAGAAATCTAAGTGTTGTGGGCCTTAGCATAGGTAGAAGGCTCTGTAGCTGAGTGCGCAAAGGCCTAGGGTGGAAGTCCGCAAAGCTGAGTGTGTGGACCCCTGCAGCTGTGTGCGCAGGGTGGATAGAGTCTATATTAAACTAGAAGATATCAATAAAGAGAAGTATTCTGCAATTATTGTGTATTTAGTCCCTGTTAATCCATTTGATTATATGGCGTTCTGGGTTTATTTTACAATGTTTATTTGATGCGTGAACGTATGTGATTATATCTGTTAATTGAACACAAGTAAAGATATCGGTTTATGCGGCGCTAACTATAAGTGATTGGTAAGATAAGAAAAACACTTGAGATAACTTGGGAACCTATATAATACATTTTCATAGCTATGCGAAAGTACCTGGACCCTGGGTTAGTGCTGCACGAAGGAAAATCGTAAACCTTCACGCAGGTACTGAAGGGTGGAATAAACGTTAGATTGATCAAGCCCAAAGGCTTAGTGACCTGTAAAAAGGTAGGATATGGAGGTATAAACTGACATCACGACGATATTAGGGTGCAGAAACTTGTTTCCAGCATCACCCCATACTGCTTCGGGTGAGACTTCGGTCTGCACTCTGTAGACTGATGCTGAAAGGGCCAGTAGTGTACAGATTTGTTTGGCTAACTAATGTTGAACTTGGATGATTTAGGTTGTGATAGGCCTAGGCTCACTTGTATGGTCATTAATCACCTCCTTTATGCTTACAATATCAATCTTTTAGCTAGGAGCCAAGCCAATATAAACCGATAGCTTAGAATCCTCCAAGATTATTGCTTCAAGATGGGTATGACTATTAATACAACAAATAATAAGAGCATGTTAATTAACTCCAAAAGATCAACTATGATAATTTTATTTACGATAATAAATGCTTGGAGAACGTTTATTCATACAAATATCTAGGAATCAACATTTATCATCAACTCAATTGGTTCATTATAATAAATGGATAATTGGAGGTTGGAAAGATTATTATGGGCTTGAAAAAAACTGTAGGTTGATGGATATTTAACCATGGAGTAAACAAAATATCCTCTTTGAGATGCTCATTAGTACTATTATTTTATTTGGATGTGAGGTGTGGGGTTGTACTATATCTACATAATCATGGAAGAATATTGAATTGATCCAAAATATATTTATAACAAACAGCCTCAAGATTAAATGGAATATTCCCTACCATATCCTATTGATTGAAACTAGAATTTTCCCTATTAAAAGCATGGCTATTACTATCTATCTCACGTATAAAAAAATTGTACGACATGGAAACAAAGAGGTTTCCTAAAATTTATTCTAACACTAGCAAAAATCCTCACCTCAGGCTGGAGCAAGGATGACACAAGGATGCCAAATCTAGCCTAGATCATTGGGGGGGTAAAGGAGGAGATCATCTCAAAGAATAAGGTTAATATTAAAAATATTATTACTTCAAAATTTAAGGATAATTTGTCAGATGATGAGTTAGAGGGAAAAAGGAATCTATATTGTTATAAGAAGGAGATCAACCCCAATCTTGAAAATTAGACTTATCTTTCTATGTTGACCAATGCTAATAAGAAAATGAAATTTTCCAAGATAATAATTAATTCTCACTAGCTTCAAGGTGGAGACGAGCATTGATCAAGTCCCAAAACTCTTTGGTATGAAAGAGACCGCAACCTTTGCAAAATTGAAAGGGTTGAAGATGAAAAACAATCTATTTAGACTACCCAACTCTTACTCACATCCATTCTAATTTTCAAAATATAGTCCATATAGTCAGCAAAATTATGGTGATCTAGGAATGCTTATGTCCCTTATTTTCAATCATAGTAATAACATTTTAAAGAATCTCAACCAACCAGATACATTCTTAAGGGCAGGTAGACCATGTTGATCTTAGTGGATGCTAATCGCCATCATCATCTTTAACTATAATAAGAAACAAACATTCTCACTATGTAAATCAGTGCATTATTGATATTACAACCCAATATAAAGGAGACACTCTCATTGTACTTAACTGAAAGAAATAAATTCATAAAATTTGTAGTATATATATATATATATATATCTATTTATTTATTTATTTATTTATTTATTTATTTATCTTATTTTTGTGTTTAAATAAAAATTTAAAATTTATTTCTTTATTTATTAATTTCAAAATAAATTTTTAATTTTTTTTTAACTTTCTTTTATTTATTTTTGTATATTTGTAGTTGTTTTTTTCCCTTTTTTCCTAATTCTTCCATTCACTTACAGTTTTACTTTTCAAATTTAATTATTTGAATGATAATTATTTAAAAATATAGAATAATTAATTAAAAAATACCATTAATATTATTTTAAGATCCGATTTAAGTTACTTACCTTTGATTCTCAAGACCACGGTGTCATTTAATTAGAAATCTAGACCCAAAAAATAAAATAAAAAAATCAGAGTAATATGAAAAATGCTTTGGAAGACAAAAAAAAAGACAAACAAGAAAAATGTTTAAAGAAAAATAATTTGATAATTTTTAACCTAGATTCATCTTAACTCTAAATTTATCAAAATCCCAGAGAAATAAATTTCTAAAAGTGTAAATCTTTCCTCAAATTTCATACTAAAGCAATTACACCTTAAAAGATTTTGATCCCTCTTAATACATAATTCTAAAATTAAAATAAATCTAAACCATTTTCTATTCTAAATTTGAGTAAATATATTTTTATTTTTATTTGTAACTTTTTGGTTTATTTCCTCCCATCTTACTTTGTATTCTCTTTTAGTCTCATTCCTTAATCCTTGAAATCATTATTTCCCATCCAAATTTCGTATTTGTATTCTCTTTTCATATCTTATAAATACATTCATGGAAATACCAAATCATCGGGTTTATTTCCATTCACTGACTTGTATAATGTTAAAAATACCCATAATAAAATATATAGTAAAAACAGTTTAAGATATCGAACATTAAATATTATAAACTTTTAATAATTAGCCATTAAACTCATTCTAACCATCCCATAATCCCATAAACCATATACTGTATTATTTACTTTACACATGGTAGCTTCCAATTAATTTAAATAATTGTTATTTTATAAAAAGGCAATGATGATAAGGTGCCCACCTAAAACTTGTAAAGGGTCAAATGGAATCACCTAATTATAACAACGACGCAGTATTCAAAACCTCTGCAGCATTTCATTGAAGTGAGAATTGTTACAAGGCACAATATACTCAGTATTCCATTTTCCCAACGTCCTTTGGTGTCTCTCTCCCATCGTATGCAGGTCACATGACCTTTGAGGACATTGGAGAGTTCCATTTCAAAAGTTGATCCCCTTCCTTTCGTATTTTGAAAAATTTAATATTAAAACTTGTTCATATATATTTGATAACATTTTTATTAATTAAAATGTTTGCCCCCTTCATTTCATATTTTCAAAATTTTAATATTAAACTTGTTCATATTAATATTTCAATATTTGATAACATTTTTATTAATAAAATTGTTTGTCAGGTTCGCTATTGCGTCTGGAAGAGCTCCATCTTTTCCCACCTACCAAACATACTTCACACTTAAATCCTTGCAAGAGCAGTAGTTCGATTTCTCAACACCTGTGAGTTTCGATCGTGGGACCTCTCCACCACATTGAAGCACGCGAGTGTGGGAGTTTAGTGTTTGCCGTCAAAACGTTTTTCGGTTCTGTGGTCATACATTGATATCGTAACGAAAATGTTTGATAATATATTTATATTAATAATTTTTTAATTTAAATAAAAAAAAATAATAATAATAATAATTAATTAATTGTAGTCTGATACATTATTATATTGTTTATTGAGGAATGACTTAAACAGGAACCTCAGCGACCAACTTCCTCGCTCACACCGCCATCGTTAGTCTATCTATATTAACATAAATACAAAATCATTTGCGAGTTTATTTTTCTCTTCTATAAAGAGCTGTAGTTTTTCCCACTTACAAAACAAAATTCACAATTAAATTCTTACAAAAGCAGTAGTAATAGGAATCCCGAGTACATCCCAATCTCAACACCTGTGCGTTTAATCTTGGGACCTCGTGTGGGAGCTTCAATTTTTTTTATTGAAGAGGATTTTGGGTTTTATGGTTATACATTTACATCCCAAATCTGGTGAGGTTTGATAGTGGGACTCCTGAGTGTTTAAAGCTTTTGTCATGTGTAAGTGGTTTAGAGTTTGAGTTTTACAATTTATATTTTATTTATTTATTTGTTTTTATTTTTATTTTTTTTATGTGCAAGGAGGCATTATAGAGAATCTAGTTGGTAGGCTTAGTGGTGATGGGTGAGAATCTTTTTCATTGTTGAAGAGGAAGGTTTACACATCTTGGTCTACAATCTTACATCAAGTCTTATTATTTATTACACTTATTTATATGTTAATATTATGTCTTTAAATAGAGTAAATTAGAGAATACTACCGTGGGAAAAGCCATGAGTTGTCAAAACTCCGAGTCCGAAAACTTTTGGTAATTTGACCGAGTATAAATGTTTAGATAACATAATAAGACATTACAATAGTTCTTCCATATTGGGCTGCAAAGTCCCTCTCTCTTAAGGAAAAAAAATCCAGTTATTATAGACAATAAAATTTAGAATGTCAAAACTTTAGGCCCCAAAAATTTAGTCGTGCTACTCATAGCAACACTTTTCAAAACAAGGTTGAAAAACACCACTAAATGGGACCTATTAAAAAAAAAGAACTTACTAACATTCTCTTTAAGTTGATAACTTTTTCTCTATGGTACATGTTACTTGCTCCTTAGTTTCTCGATCCAACATGCAAGACTCATAAAGTTTTATATTCTCCACATTTACTATTGAGTAAATGCACATGCATGGGTGTAGAATGAATCTATAGTATTTTCCACTCCCTTTCTTCAATACCTCTAAAGGACTATGCCATGGAGCCTTGAACTTCTTACCAATGCCATATAGCCTTTCCTCATTCAACTAAACCAAACTGTCTCTTCCACATTGAATGATTTCTTAGTTTTGTACTAATTATGTTGGGCATTGTACCTTTTCTAATGATTACTTCAAAGCATTTTATACTAGCAAACGGATTTCCCTATTATTTTCAAAACATGTCTCCTCTTCTAATGATTGGCTTGTGACATCATCCCTCACTCCTCCTTAATTTGTATATATAACATCTAAGGGTTAAGACAAAAAATATCCAATGCAACTTGCAAAACAAGACTTTGTAGTGGAAGTATGGATTGCTCTGTTACAAGAGTAATGAGTATACATCGTATTTTTATTCTAGGTCATTGGATATTTTTTTATTGTAACCACTCAAAATATAAACCACGTAATATTCACTAATTTTATCAATACTTTTGTCTACCCATTTTTCTATGGACAAAATATTGTATATCTCTTCAAATCATTGTGTTTGTCTATTCTAAAAGTGCAGTTCAAAAGGAATAAAGAAATCATGTAACCCTATCTAAGAAGATGCTCCTCGACGTCCCAAAGTGGAACCAAACATTTTCCAAACATTAGAGAAATTTTGCAGTAAAAAAAGGGTCTCAAAACAAAAATATTCAAAAAAATAAAAGATATAAGAACCAATCAGATTCAAGATGATGATGTCAACCATGGAGGATGATTCACCATTTTTGGAGCAAAAAGGTAAAAATATTTAAAAATATATATATTTCTTGAACTTGTATTTTCAACTTATCTCCCTACCACTTTACTCAAAGTTATAGTAGAAGCAGATGTGAAATTTAATTCTGCATCTAAGGAGTACCCATGTTTCATACTTTTGATGGAACATGCTACACAAAAAAAAATACAATAAATGTGATTGCAATCACATTTTTTCATGTTTTGCTCATTTTTCATGTACTAGGGTCCATCGAAAGTATGCAACATGGATACTCTTTGGATGAAGAAATAAATTCCGCATCCAATGAGTGCTCTTTCTTGAAATTTGATTAAAAAAATAGAGAGATAAGTTGAAAGTACAAGTTCAAAAATTAGTTTTTTTTCCCTCTAAAATTTGATGGTGTAATCTAATCTTATTTTATTTTTTCCACTATTATTTTATAATATTGCTTAGGAGACCCATTTTATACTTCAAAATTTCTCTAATGAATATGTTTACTATTTCTCATCCTTTGATGATATTTTTACAATGGATAAGATACACCTCTTACTATACTTGTTAATTACCACAAACAGATAGCCATTCTCTTTCCTAATTGTTGGAAAACCACCGACAAAATCCATGGAAATTATTTCACAAATCAAGTGGGTAGAATAAACGATGTTATTAGCTTTGTTTTCAACTACTAGGCTTAGTGATACAATAAAGTATGGATCCTCTAAAATAATTAGTTACATATTCTTGCATTTTGGGCCAAAACACATGCCTTTGTAAGTTGAAAATTGCATTCCCAACACCAAAATGTTCTACAACATTGGAGAAATGAGGCTCTATCATTAACTACAATATTTCACTTTTCACAACACAAAGTGTTTCTAGCTTGTAGAGTTCCCATTATAGAGATGATATGAAACCTAACCATTACATTTTTTCAATATGAAATTTATTTTATAGCTACATAAATACATGTTTAAAGTGCTCATGTTGTATGTATACCTCTTTATATGCATCATGGGTAAAAGGTTCCATGTACATAAGAGTTACCAAATCTATAATCTTGGATGTGGGTGACCTTGAAGATATGTGTTCCAACTTATTAGTGTTTCCATTCTTATATTTGACGACCACATGAAACTACTACAAAAATGTCATCCCCTATAAATTTCTAGTTTGTTGAAGCTTAATTTGAGACTAACAATATGCTAGTTTCTAGTTATCATTGTGGATAATACTTTCCTTTCCCATTGGGTAACATTTCCACTTCTTAAAAAATTGAAATAGGAAATAAAATTCCTTATTATAATTAGGGTAGTTTAGGACTCCCCCATGAAACATCTTCCAATGATAGCATAATATCTTGCCTTGCTAAATCAAAACCACTCCCATATCTTATCTACTTAAATCTATCTCCACTTTAGACGAATTTTACATGTTGGACAGTGAAAGGAATGATGCATGACTAATCTTCCATTTTATCTCATGAAAAAAATTATATTGATTTTCCCCCCATTGGAAACTAATACCACAAGTTGTAATGGTGTGGAATGGTGCATATACCACTAATAATGATGCTATGAAATTCCACAGGAATCATGTCTCTGCGACAAAGAGCCTAGCTTTAGTGACATGAATACACTGTATCATTATGGCTACCAACTTTGTAGCATCTCTTGTGAATTCTCCTCCACTATGTATGATACTATTAGACCCCTCCCTTACTACTAGACCACTTTTTAACATAGCTTATAGTTATATAAGGTTAGTTTTCTCTTCATGCCTAAACCCTCAATTACTGATAAGGTTAGGACATTATGAAATCCTCCTGAAAATCTACATGTGGTTATCACCACATGTCAGTTACGAAGGATGACAAGGTATCCAATTGGTACTATGGGGTGAATAAAGTAGGTCAAACTATGAGATGAATCATTTTTGCATATGAGATCCGTTAGAGGTGATTTTAGCACCATCGGAAAGGTCCAAATGTGAAGCACACCATCAAAGGTCTTTGATGTATGCTCACAAAGTTTTGACCTTGAAAATTGTCATTTAATACCTAAAAGGGAACTAGAAAGTTTCAAACCCCAAATATCTAAATTGAGATGTACCACAAAAATAAGGCCAATAAACCATTTCCTCTAATTTCTTCACCCAAAATGTATGACACATTAAATAATGATTCACTTGAAATCAAAGATAGAATTTAATATCTTATTCACATTAAATAATGATTCACTTGAAATCAAAGATGAATTTAATATCTTATTCCCTTTATATTATAAATTAAGCGAAAACAAATTTTATTTAAAGCTATTTTTTTAATATTTAAACAATTCTACATTTTTACAAATTTATTTTATTTTATACCATTACAAATCTTTACATTACTAAACTTTTAGTATACACAGTCACATTAAAATTTGTGTTTTTATGATGAAACACATCTAATTCATTGCCGGAGTGAAACCTAAAATTTACATTTTTGAATAATGGAAAAGAGCTCATTGATTCCCTAACTAATTACGCCGTAAGGCATTTCCCTCTGAAATGAACTCCCCTGACTGCCTTTCTGTCCTAATCATAGCCATCATATTTTTTGTTAGACGATTAAACAAAAATCAGCCGTCTGATTTGATAAAAAATGTTTTAAAACATTAAAAAACCTTAAAAAAACATTTCACTTTAC
Source organism: Pinus tabuliformis (assembly GCA_031772625.1). Classification (NCBI taxonomy): domain Eukaryota; kingdom Viridiplantae; phylum Streptophyta; class Pinopsida; order Pinales; family Pinaceae; genus Pinus; species Pinus tabuliformis. The sequence continues at coordinate 667,817,836 of CM062818.1, forward strand.
ATTCAATAAAAGGTGGATCACCAGGCACACAAGAGCCAACAATGCCTTTGCGATGGATTTCTCGGGCGAGAAACACATATTAAAGAGCTCATATCGCTCATTGGGGGTCCAAGGGATTTTATGACGCCATTGCTTGTTTATGGGGGCCCTTCCACTAGCAAAATAGGTGTAATTTTAGATATATTTAAGCGTTTGAACCGCCCTTTTGCCTATGCGAGTTGTAGATCTTGTTTTAGCCCTCGTCTGTTGTTTGAATCCATTCTGAACAAGTTGATATCCCACAAAAGAACGAAAGCTAATAACTATAGCAGTGCGAAGCGCTGCAAGAAAATTGCAGATTTTGTTGTGTATTTGAAAGAAGCCTGTATTCAGGCCACTGAGAAAAAATATGAAAAGAAATTGGTAGGTGGGTCTATAAAATCTCGGAAAGATGGGGAACTAGGGCTTACAGGCTCTCCTCCCAGGGATTCCCAAAAAATCCCAGATAAAGGGCTGAAGGAATCAGTGTTTAAGGGATCTCCCCACGAGGATACCCAAATAAGTCCAGAGAAAGGGTTTCAGGAATCAGGGTTTAAGGGTTCCCCTCAAGCATGCCCAAAAAAGTCCAGAAAAGGGGCTTAAGGGTTCCTCCAAAAAAAATACAGGAACGGGGCTTCAGGCTTTTGGTTGCGATGATCCTTCGCAGAAAGACAAAGGGAAGAGGGACAATGATTATTTTAGTAAAGAAGTCAGGAGATTGGATTTTCCAGAGGTGGTGTACTTGATATTTGACAATATTGAACTTCTGCATGAGTGGAACAATGGTTTCAACCTCATCTCAGCATTGTTTAAGCTATCTGATTTGACAAGAATGCCCAATTTGGGTTTGATTTTTATCAGCAATATCACTCCAGATTCCTTCTATTCCCATACTGGTGCTCTGGAGCCATTGACAGTCTACTTTCGGGACTATACTGATGATGAGTTGTATCAAGTCCTTATCAAAGGGCAGCCTAATACTGAGTTGTATGCCTCATTTCGCAAGTAAGTACCTGTGCCTAAATTTTTCTTCAAATATGCTTATAGATTTCTGTTAATGAAACAATAATGCTCAAATCGTATTAGAAAAACACGAGGAAAATTTGGGTTCATGTGTCTATTATTTCTCTGCGTCCATAGGAGTATGTCACAATGTCTAAATCTTGTTGATTGGCTCCTGTCAATGAGGTTATTAGTTTGGTTTTCTGAAAGTTCTGTCTCTTCTGCACACTATACACTTGCTTATTTTGTATGGGAAGATCCACCCAACAGCAAGAAAGTTGGGCTTCTCTGATCTCAGGTGTCCAAACCGTGCCACGGTTCTCTTTGCTGTTCAAGTTAAGGGGCTTTCGAAGTTTTTAAAAGTTCCAATGAAATATGTGGCTGCTTGATTTAAATTTGTTTTCTTTTTGTTTCTGATATTGAACAATGCTATTTTGAAGCCCTTCAATAGAGCTTGCAGGCGAGTTACAAAACACTCTACAGCATTGGAACCTTTGTTTCAGAAATACTGTGAACCAATTAGCAAAGAAGTTGTGGTTCCCGATGAAAACGGAAAGTGGAGGCTGTTTTCTTATCTTGAGCCACACATTGCACCGGCCTTGAACCAAATATTCAATGTCCCTACTTCTGGAGACAAGGTTAGAAGGAAAATCATGACAAGAAGACAAGGTTTTGATGAAATACATGAAGATCTAGATTTTCATCTTTCTGTTTGTGGCAAGTACTTGCTCATCTCTGCCTTCATTGCATCAAGGAACCCTGCGACTCTTGATGCCACGTTTTTTGATTCATCTAGAGGGTTAGATAATCGTAAGCGAAGGAAAAAGTAAGAACTTTAGTTCCTTTGATCCTTTGCTTTTCTCCTTTTTTGTTTTTCTTTTGATCTGATTCTTAAAAATAAATTTAGTTGATTTCACATAAGGAAGGATCTAATTTCTTTTATCTAGAAGTTATAGCTCAACTGAATACTATGCCCTCTTTCCCATTTCATGGCAGCAAGAAGTTAACGTTTCCTCCATATAATTATGCAATCCCAAGCATCACTTTGGAGTAATTATTGTATACTCTCTTTTGTTGGTTTGTGAATAGGAGTGTACAATCCACAGAGAGAAAGGAACATGAGGAGCAAGAAAAGTTCCTTAAAGATCCAGGGAGTTTCCCTCTAGGGAGGCTGCTTGCAATGTTCCAATGCATCACGGCAGTGGCAGATGAAGAATTGGAAAATCTACAATCTGACAATATATCTGCAGCTGATGAAAATGGTTTGGGGCCTATGGCTGATACTCTTATGCAGCTCTTAACTCTTTGTAATATCAATCTTTTGTATAAAGGAACAAATTGTCCCCTAGAAGGCGCTGCTAGATATCGTTGCAACATCGATCGGGAACTTGCAATGAAGGTATGCCTCTTTTTGTTTATGGTTTATCAATGTTTAGTGTTGTTATGCTGTATTGAAAATATCAACTAAAACCTTTTATCATCACTTTGGTTGTGGGAAATAGGAATTTTATTTTTAATCCATCTCTTATTTGTTTGTGATTTTAGATTGCGTGCAGTGTCAAATTTCCTTTGTCAAAATATCTCTATCGGTGATAATGACCTTGATAAGGACCATTTCTAGACGTGTTGTTCAGTCGCCTGCTACAGAGGAAGTAAATCAGTTCAATTTGTGGGAGAAAGACAATTTATTGATTGTTAATTGTTGTATGTTGTGGGGCAAGGAGGTCATGTAATTATAAAAGATATGAACTATTTCACCTCATAACCCTAGGAGTTGTGAATAGCTTAGGTATGTTGTTCAGAGTCTGCAAATTAGATTATTCACAATAAAGTCGCACACAACATTATATAGATTAATACACGGGATTTATGTGGTAAAACCCTGACAACATGTCAAGGAAATATCCAGGAGCAAGACAATTAAGTTTTATTCTTCAGCAGAGTAATTGCATTCAGGCTTACAATACAACCTCCTCATCTGTGGGAACATATATGAATTAGACTCCGCTGCAATAGTTTTGTTAAGTATATTTAGTTTCTAAAACTGAATAACCACAACAACATTTGTGTTCTTCAATTTATTCCTTACAGCATTTCAGATGAAGTATTCGAGTAAAATTAATGACAATACAATAATAAAAAAATTTCCTGGATGCTTTCTCCCATGAGATGAGCTTGCCAAAAAAAATATGCATCTAATAGTAACTATGCAAATAAGTCAATGATTGGAAAAAATGCCTTGCCTTCCACAATCCATCACTAGCCAAAATGAGAAATTTTGTGTCTCTCACATCTCGTTCTGAACTTAAATGTTGCTTCAGACTCCAATCACCAAACGCACGAGCTACAACAAGATGACCATTAACTCGAGGTACATCTCCTAATATATCAAAAAATAACGCCATTAAGTATACAGTTTCTCCCTGTGACCATTCAAATGTTACTCTTGAGCTAGAAATTATTTAAGTATGTTCTTATTAAGATTAATCTCTGCACAACATTTGTAGTGGCACCTGGCAGGAGTGTCACAAATCCACCCTTCTCGATGTTTTGGTGTTCAATACTTGGCTCATGATCAACAGTCGGCTGAATAGCAGTGCCGTTTTTACATATAACAGCCCCGGAATCTCTTGTATTTGCTACAAAGAGTTTTTTCCCATCAACTAAAATAGCAGTGACTGATGTGGAGCCACCGGGCCCTAAATCATCTACCTTTGCTAAAATTTTCCCATTAGTCTGGTTGTATGCATTCTTGATGGCACTTTCTGGGTCTGTCCAGAACTTCAGCTCCATTATTATCAGAGATACTTGTCAGCATTAAAATACTTAATTAGCATTTTACACCATATGAAACTTTGAAAATAGCAAGTGACAACCAATACAACAAATGGCAGATCAGCTGTAAAAGCATTTTACTGGATGTGCATCAGAGTCAGAAATCTCATCTGATATACAATTTTTTTCTAAAGAGTCATTCGAGAACCATCATATTTCTATGAGAGGATGCTTGCAATCTTCCAATGCATCACAACAGTGGCAGATGAAGAATTGGAAAATCTACAATCTGACAATATATCTGCAGCTGATGAAAATGGTTTGGGGCATATGGCTGATGCTCTTATGCAGCTCTCAACTCTTTGTAATATCAATCTTTTGTATAAAGGAACAAACTGTCCCCTAGAAGGTGTTGCTAGATATCGTTGCAACATCGATCAGGAACTTGCAATGAAGGTATGCCTCTTTTTGTTTATGATTTATCAATGTTTAGTGTTGTTATGATGTATTGAAAATATCGACTAAAATCTTTGATCATCACTTTGGCTGTGGGAAATATGAATTTTCTTTTTAATCCATCTCTTATTTGTTTGTGATTGTAGATTGCGTGCAGTGTGAAATTTAATTTGTCAAAATATCTCTATCGGTGATAATGACCTTGACAAGGACCATTTCTAGACATGTTTTTCAGTCGCCTGCTACAGAGGAAGTAAATCAGTTCAATTTGTGGGCGAAAGACCATTTATTGATTGTTAAATGTTGTATGTTGTGGGGCAAGGAGGTCACGTAATTATAAAAGATATGAATTGTTTCACCTCATAACCCCAAGAGTTGTGAATAGCTCAGGTATGTTGTTCAGAGTCTGCAAATTAGATTATTCACAATAAAGTCGCACACAACATTATATAGATTAATACACGCGATTTTTGTGGTAAAACCCTGACAACATGTCAAGGAAATATCCAGGGGCAAGACAGTTAAGTTTTATTCTTCAGCAGAGTAATTGCATTCAGGCTTACACTACAACCTCCTCATCTGTGGGAATAGAGTAATTGCATTCAGGCTTACAATACAACCTCCTCATCTGTGGGAACATATATGAATTAGACTCCGCTGCAATAGTTTTGTTAAGTATATTTAGTTTCTAAAACTGAATAACCACAACAACATTTGTGTTCTTCAATTTATTCCTTACGGCATTTCAGATGAAGTATTCGAGTAAAATTAATGACAATACAGTAATAAAAAAATTTCCTAGATGCTTTCTCCCATGAGATGAGTTTGCCAAAAAAAATATGCATCTAACAGTAACTATGCAAATAAGTCAATGATTGGAGAAAATGCCTTGCCTTCCACAATCCATCACTAGCCAAAATGAGAAATTTTGTGTCTCTCACATCTCGTTCTGAACCTAAATGTTGCTTCAGACTCCTGTCACCAAAAGCACGAGCTACAGCAAGATGACCATTAACTCGAGGTACATCTCCTAATATATCAAAAAATAACGCCATTAAGTATACAGTTTCTCCCTGTGACCATTCAAATGTTACTCTTGAGTTAGAAATTATTTAAGTATGTTCTCATTAAGATTAATCTCTGCACAACATTTGTAGTGGTACCTGGCAGGAGTGTCACAAATCCACCCTTCTCGATGTTTTGGTGTTCAATACTTGGCTCATGATCAACAGTCAGCTGAATAGCAGTGCCTTTTTTACATATAACAGCCCTGGAATCTCCTGTATTTGCTACAAAGAGTTTTTTCCCAGCAACTAAAATAGTAGTGACTGTTGTGGAGCCACCGGGCCCTAAATTAGCTGTCTTTGATAAAAATTTCCCATCAGTCTGGTTGTATGCATTCGTGATGGCACTTTCTGGGTCTGTCCAGAACTTCGGCTCCATTATTATCAGAGATACTTGTCAGCATTAAAATACTTAATTAGCATTTTACACCATACGAAACTTTGAAAATAGCAAGTGAAAACCAATACAACAAATGGCAGATCAGCTGTAAGAGCATTTTACTGGATGTGCATCAGTGTCAGAAATCTCATCTAATATACAATTTTTTTCTAAAGAGTCATTTGAGAACCATCATATTTATATAAATGAAGGAAATTATCAAAAATGATAACGATTTGTCGCAAATGCAATTTTTGCAATAAGGAAGCACTATTGCTTTATGCCATGATGTGATGCTACTACTCGACGTTTTTTCTTTGGATAGGTGCAAGAGACACATGAACATATAAGTATAGGAAATATATGAACAGTTTAAGCTATTTGAAAAATAGTGGATTTATGCATGAAACATATTCAACTAGAAATATGATGGGGAAAAACAAGAAATTCATTATATGTGAGAAGTAAAATGTTGGAGAATCTTCGCCTTTGAGGTTTGAGAAATGGACATGGCGATATATCACAACTAGAAAAATCTTGTTCATAGATGCAGATCATTGTTACAATTGACAATATATATCATATGCCAATGATCATTGTTACAATTAACAATATATATCATATGCCAAAGATAAAACATAGGAAATTAACCCATGAAGTCAATGCAAGTAGAAACATCATAATAGAACCAATAGAGGAGAAAACGAAATTGTTTCACAAGTTACAATCAAGTTAGACAATTGAGATAAACACATGCAATTTGGAAAATGGAAAGAAACTTTGAACCTGCTCCAATTTAATGTATAATTTTATTTTTTGATTGACTAGCGATAGCAAAACAATACATGTCACAATACAATCAACTATAAAATTTAAATAGATGTTAAATTCATAGAGACCTTCCAAGTATTCCCTATGATTCATAGATTCTAAACTAGGTAGACCATCAGCATTGATTACAAGTATTCCCCATGATTCATAGATGGTAAACCAAGTAGACCATCAGCATTGATTACAAGTATTCCCCATGATTCATAGATGGTAAACCAGGTAGACCATCAGCATTGATTACAGTGCATAACCCCAAAGGAATCGTAAGAGCTGAACTTGTATGTTGCTTCAGACTCCTGTCACCAAACGCACGAGCTACAACAAGCTGATCATTAACTCGAGGTACATCTCCTAATATATCAAAAAAGAACGCCATTAAGTATACAGTTTCTCCCTGTGACCATTCAAATGTTACTCTTGAGTTAGAAATTGTTTAAGTATGTTCTCATTAAAATTAATCTCTGCACAGTATTTGTAGTGGTACCTGGCAGGAGTGTCAGAAATCCACCCTTCTTGATGTTTTGGTGTTCAATGCTTGGCTCATGATCAACAGTTAGCTGCATAGCAGTGCCATTTTTACATATAATAGCCCTGGAATCTCCTATATTTGCTACAAAGAGTTTTTTCCCATCAACTAAAATAGCAGTGACTGCTGTGGAGCCACCGGGCCCTAAATCAGCTGCCTTTGCTAAAATTTTCCCATCAGTCCGGTTGTATGCATTCTTGATGGCACTTTCTGGGTCTGTCCAGAACTTCGGCTCCATTATTATCAGAGATACTTGTCAGCATTAAAATACTTAATTAGCATTTTACACCATACGAAACTTTGAAAATAGCAAGTGACAACCAATACAACAAATGGCAGATCAGCTGTAAAAGCATTTTACTGGATGTGCATCAGAGTCAGAAATCTCATCTGATATACAATTTTTCTCTAAAGAGTCATTTGAGAACCATCATATTTATATAAATGAAGGAAATTATCAAAAATGATAACGATTTGTCGCAAATGCAATTTTTGCAATAAGGAAGCACTATTGCTTTATGCCATGACGTGATGCTACTACTCGACGATTTTTCTTTGGATAGGTGCAAGAGACACATGAACATATAAGTATAGGAAATATATGAACAGTTTAAGCTATTTGAAAAATATTGGATTTATGCATGAAACATATTCAACTAGAAATATGATGGGGAAAAACAAGAAATTCATTATATGTGAGAAGTAAAATGTTGGAGAATCTTCGCCTTTGAGGTTTGAGAAATGGACATGGTGATATATCACAACTAGAAAAATCTTGTTCATATGCCAAAGATCATTGTTACAATTAACAATATATATCATATGCCAAAGATAAAACACAGGAAATTAACCCATGAAGTCAGTGCAAGTAGAAACATCATAACAGAACCAATAGAGGAGAAAACGAAATTGTTTCACAAGTTACAATCAAGTTAGGCAATTGAGATAAACATATGCAATTTGGAAAATGGAAAGAAACTTTGGACCTGCTCCAATTTAATGTATAATTTTAATTTTTGATTGACTAGCGATAGCAAAACAATACATGTCACAATACAATCAACTATAAAATTTAAATAGATGTTGAATTTAAATAGATGTTGTTAAATTCACAGAGACCTTCCAAGTATTCCCTATGATTCATAGATGCTAAACCAGGTAGACCATCAGCATTGATTACAAGTATTCCCCATGATTCATAGATGGTAAACCAAGTAGACCATTCGCATTGATTACAAGTATTCCCCATGATTCATAGATGGTAAACCAGGTAGACCATCAATGTTGATTACAATGCATAACCCCAAAGGAATCGTAAGAGTTGAACTTGTGGCATCCCATTTTTTAGAAGTTTAATGTCTAACTCCAAGGCCAATCAAGCCAACCCCGTGGCTCAAAAATAAGATAATAAAAAATATATGCATTTGGTAACGAGGCGTGATACCTATCATCAAGCTCAGAAAGGATATAGGTTGGTAACAATTGAAATAGACTTATGAATTAGCTAATTTAGAGAGTTTCTTTGTGGGAAAAATCAAGAATCTCATTCTAGATTACGATTTAAGTTGGGAATCAAACCCTACTCAACTAATGAAAGGACTGAAATTTGCTAAACCCCTTTCCAGCAGTAATTTAAATATGTAGACTATAGATTGGTACTACCTAGGCACTCCCTAGGTGACATTATCAAGCAGCACATCGTTAGCTACAGAGTGATTGATACAGATGTGGATGCTTCTTCTCCCTCCATTACTTTTTAAATCTATACCTAATGACAAGTAATGGGCACTTCCACAGTATGTTGTAACTGGTGTACTTTTGAGCCTCGTTGACCTCTCTTTTGGTCACCCATTGCCATTAATAAAACTAGTCTTATCTTATCTTCTATCGTCCATTAATAGGAAATGGTACTGTAATATAAAAACAATACTAAATAGCCAGGACCAACTTTCACCAATTTAGATCCTCATCTAGGAGTGAGCACTTAGTGTCTATACTTTCTTTTCTATATTTGAGGCCAATGTACATCAAGAAATTACACTGTAAAATACAAGTATTCAAGAGACATCTACTATCAATTCCATCTGAGCAACGACAATCTCAGTTACATACCATGAACCACGTAATCCAAATATACATCAAGAAATTAAACTGTACAAAACAATTATTCGAGTGACACATCCCATCAATTCTGTTTCAACAAAAGCAATCTCGGTTATTTACCCTGAACCTCAAAATTTTGACGACATGGTTCATGGTATACAACTGAGATTGCTGTTTGCTGAAATGGAATTCATGGAATGTGTCACTTGAATAATTGTTTTGTATAGTGTAATATAAATGTCAGCCCAATATGGTTACAAAGATGCCCCAAACATTGAAGGCTCTGAATTTATCAACCAGGTTTTTGAAAGCATAAAAGACTATCTCAAGCTTAGAGGAACTCATTCCTCCTCACATGATAGAAGTTATGCAAGCAGAAATACAGTGGAAGAAAGTAACTACTCTTAGATGAGGAATTGTAGTAGATTGAATTGGCAAAGAATACAAGGTTTGTGTATCTTCTAGGAAAAATCACATTGAAGACTAATAAGAGCGCTAGGCCTTTTGAAGGATTACTGATTGACAAGCTCTATAGGTTTCTCCAAAACAATTGAAGGTTGACTCTGTCTCCCTACAATATACCACCTGTGCATTTACTTCAAGTCAAAATGGTGCAAGAAATTTAAAGTTCGTTCACACAAAACTGTTAGAAGACAATGAAATTATGAGCTTTTACTCATAATAAAACTTTTAGGGCCTTAAAGTTCCCGATCACTAAAAAATAAGATATAATTTTGTACTATTGTTATTATTTTAATAGATTTATAAGATTTCAAAATGCAAATTTCTATTGAGATCAGAAGAAATAATAATTGTGTTTTTTTACCATTTCTACAATAAATCATGAATCATGTAGAGTGAACTGGTACATACATGTTTAATGTTTTGTGACTGGTGGAATGGAAAAAAATGATAACAGCTCATTACTTTTCAGTTTCAATCCTTATTTTACAGTAAGGCTCTTATCTTTTGATGAAATGTGGAGGCTGGTAAATTAAAATTTTCAAGGAATCCCAGGTAGAGTTTGTTAAGCGGGAATTTTAAATTTTAATAGTAACTCATTTTTATCCTTTGTCCTCGGAAATTTGTACACTCTCGAGTTGTTTGGGGCTAAGTACTAGTTCATGTGTTACAAGCCCAAGCCACCAAGCAACACTTTTATGATGTTGGGTCCCTTCAAATTCTGAATCTAGGAAGCCCCATAGGAGCAACAAAATGAAAATGATACCTAGAAAATCACTCTTCTTGCCTAAGCCACCAAAAGGCACCAATCCTAGTAAGGCTTAAGGAGGACCAACGATAATTATAAGGATCCCATGCTTCCACTATACTCTCTATTGCTTTATGATCCAATATGTTTCTCATCCTACCTTTCCATTTTGTTTTGAATGTGGAGTCTTTACAGCATAAGCCCCTGTAGCAATATTCAAAATGTGGCTAGAGTTTCTTTACAATATCTGTAGATGACGGTATGCAAAATTGTTTTATTATTATTGTTTTGATTTAATGTTTCATTATGCATACTAAATATTTTTTCATATAAAACCAAATTTTAAATGTTTACTCATTTACAAATACTACAACACATACCCCTTTTTCGGATTGATGTTTATGAGTAGTAGGCCAAAACTTCCCAAACACTTCAATTTCTTTTCCAAAATTTCAAAGATGCCCATTTGAAAAACCTTAAAATAATGTACAAAAGCACGTTCACATAAACAACAACTACTACATGGATAATGGATAACCTCTACCTGACATTAACTATAACTCATTATCATCCACCCATGCTTTCAAGAATGTCCATTCACATGTTGTTATTCTTCCACAAACTACTATTACTTACAAAATATCCCTATTCAAAACACACATAACTAATAGTTTCAAGTGTAACTCAATATCATCCACACTTGCTTTCAACAATGTCCATTCACATGTCACTATTCTTCTACACACTATTATTTACAAAATATCCATATTCAACATACACATAACTAACGATTTCAATTGCAACTCATTATCATCCACCCTTGCTTTCAACAATGCCCATTCACATGTCGCTATTCTTCCACACTCTATGCCTTATGGCGTTTCCTTTGCAACATCAGGTGAAAATGCTAGTTTATATGGTCGAATCACTTCGGCCAACGTTTTCTCGTCTAATTCTTTTTATATTTAATACTTGAACAAGGATGTGTTTAAAACGTAATTATATAATTACAAATTTTGAATAAATTTTAAAGATGAAAATAAAGTTACAATGATATACTTAATTAATATATATATATATATATATATATATATATATATATATATATTATATATATATAGATATATATATAGATATATATATATATATATATATATATATATATAGATATATATATATATATATATATATATATATATATATATATTATATATATATATATATATATATATATATATATATATATATATATATATATAAATTTAGTATTATAGTTTTATTTAAAATTTTAGCTTAATCATAACTTTATATTATATAGAAAAAATGATATATTTATTTATGGAGGTAGCTTATTTATAAAAAAATACTAATTCCTCCTCTAATGATGCAACAACATACACATCTTTGGATTGTAATAGAATTATGTTATTCATGACTATAATTACTAATATATTAATAACAAATTTCAAAGTACTATAGAAAATATAAATTGCAATTTCAGAAATCATTTAAGCATCAGATAAAATTTAAAAGAATATATTCTAGTGTTTGGTTCATTGAATTGTTCATCTCTCTTTTTTCTTCTTACATTATGATCAAAAGAAGAGGGTATTCATCAATCCATATTACCTTGTAGGAAATCCATGAGGGAATTTTTTAGATCCAAGGTCTCATTATCTTTATTCACTTGAGAAACTACAAGTTTTATGTCAAACATAGCCTCATAGATAGCCTCAAATTTCCCTTCCAACTATTCAATTCTATACATGATGTCTTGATGTGTCTATTACACTACTTTAAGACCTAGGCTATCAGTTCATTTACCATCTACTAAACTTTTGTTATCCAAAAGAGATTCATCTACCATTTCATGAATAATCCTATATCCTCAACCCAAGCCACTATTTCTTCCTTGAGATATTGTCATGACAATTTATCCCTCTCCTCTTGAGTCCTATCATTTGGCTATTACATTTCATCCTTAATAGACTCTCGGAGACTCAAATGGAAGAATTCCTTTATCTCAATGCTTTCCCTCTTAGATCTTGTAGGTGATTTGAAGTACTATAATTTTTCCTTAAGGAAGCATTGTGGCTCTTACCTCTCCTTTCTCCTTTATCTCGGGCACTTCTCTTTGAAATTATGCTACTTTGTAGACACTAATAACTAGAAGACATACACAAATACCTCAATTGGTAAAGATAGATTGGGTTACCATCATTCTAGTCAAAACTCCCATGTCTTGGAACTCTCAAACTATCAACTTCCTAACTTAGACGGAAAAACTAGAAGCCCAACAAGCAAAAAACCCAAATAGGAAAATTTTACTTATTAAACTTGGTGCAGTGTTGGATCGATAAACCACCTTTGTCCTCCCATAAAGCTTTTGAGTTAACCTCTACCTCAATTTTTTTCTCAAATAAACCACACTAGTTATCCATCACATGGCTTGAGTAATTGTGGGATGATATCAACATATCTATGTTAATTCTACTATTATTCATCATTCTTGAAAGAGAATTCCTACTCTGGGTAAAATACTAATGATCACTATTTTTCACTATTTTTCGATAATTTTCTTGGCACCATCATGAAACATCATATCAAAATTCAATTAAAACTCATACTCAACCTAAGAGATAACTTTTATCCACCTCCCTACTATCACTTCCCCACTTGTTCCGTTAATTATTAACATAATATTTTATGAGTTAGTGGCTAGATGACAAACGTCATAGGCTCGACCACTATTACCTCATTGAGTGAATATTAATATAGGAACATATTTAATAATAGATAATTAAAATTGATAATTTTTATTATTAAAATTTATGAACCATATAAAAATTTAAAAAAATTTTAGGTATTTTATACTTCATATTATACTAGTCGTTTAAGTTGTGACTGCTTTTGAACAACAAAATTCATGTTAATTAAAAATATTTAAAAAATAAATAGCAGAAGCATATTTATCAACCTATATCATAGCTTGGAAAGGGAAAACATGCACATTAGGCATTTGCAACCAGTAAAATTTTACGTCACTTGGATTTGCTAAGTAGTCAAAAGTCACATGTCCCTTGAAGAATTATGAAATTGTTTCATTTATCACATAAATAAAGAACTTAAAATTTATATAAAATTTTCATTTTTTTTATTTCTGTGCTAGTTTCATTTTTCTCTTTAAATTTATGGTTTATAAAAATTTATATATTTTTTATATTTATGCCCTAAGGCAATCCTTATAGGAAGAACTCCCTAAGGTGCCACTGTGTATCATTTTCAATTGTCGATCCTGTCCTATGTGTTAGTCGATTAAAATATTTGTTGCCTTTGGATGATGATAGGCGGTGGAAAATGTGTCGAAAGCTGGTTACAGTCACCAACCTCAATCACCATAAGAATTAAAATCATCCCGAGGAACTAAATTATGTTTTCTCCTCTGTCAAAGCCATTCCCACCTTTTGTAAAACTCTGAACTAGCTCATTGAGTTGCAGGACAACTGAATGCTTCAAGGCTCTTCTTGAGGAGGGCTTGTGGACCAAGGTCCCAAAGGAGGAGCTTCATCCTCAATAGAAAACCGGGGATATTGGTATTTTTAGAGCATTGAAGTAAAATTGAGGGTTTTATGCTTCTCGTTTTTTTTGTTTTTTCCTCCTATTTCAAAATGAGGATTGGTTTTCATTTCAATTAATGAAATCTTGATAATTGTAGCTAGGTAAACACAAAAGTAGAGTTAGGGTTCGTTTCTTGTGTATATGAATGCCGTTTGAGTAGTGACCATAATAAAAGTGCAAGAAATTGTAGTCATGTTTATTACAATTTTTAGGCGATGGTATTTCCAGCATCACTGTCGTTGCCGTAGGTGCCACCGTTGTTTTGATAGACATGGTGTCGGTTAGAATGTTTGCTTTTCTATTAGAAATGTTAGAATATACAATGTTAGAAATGTATATTGCAGGTGATTTGCACATATGCCAGTTGGAGTGGAGGTGGCCACTGGATAGTTAAAATGTCATCTGCATTAGTCAGGTAAGAAGAATCCCTACTTATGTAACACAAGAGAGGTGTGATTCCATTTGATTGGGTTTGTTTCCTCTCTGACCAGTTTGGCAATGTAGCCCACTACCGTATTGAGCATGTTCCATTCTATTGACTTCTTAACTCAAAGTTAAATTTGAATCAATTGGAAGGTTCCTGCATTTCTACCTTCACTATATGCTTATAGATTTTAAATTCACAATTTATGTTGACGAGAAGTAGAATAACAATCGAGGATTGATTTATTTGCATCATTTTGTGGTTAGTTAGTTTTTGTTTTTTTTTTTTTTTGTTTTTTTCTTTCTTTTTTCTTTCTGAGGGCCTACCTAGTTCATTGAGGATATGGGTCAAAAGATGGAAAAATTACTTAAAAAGAAATTCAAATCTTCAAAATGGTATTTATCTCTTTTTTTTTTTTACTCAGTATATTTGTTTTTTCAGGTTTTAGAGATGGAAAGGGCACACTTTTTATCGATGTGATGAATGGAAATTATCAGTGATTGGTTTCAATTTTGAATTCCATCGGATCGCTTCATTTAGGTCAAAATTACGATGTTCTATTACTTGCTTGTATTTCCTGTTTCATTTTGTTCTATTGATCTTGTTGTTTTGGATTGGTATGAAGCAAGGCCCTGTTGGACATGACCATCTCTTGGACCAAGATATTGAACAATAAGAGGGAACAACAATGTAGGAAATTCAGAAAGTATGTTTCTCAACTCATTCAGAATGGCCAGGAAGAGAGTTCTCTATAAGGGGTGTGTTTTTGTTTTTAATTATGAATTTTTTTGTCTAATAATTCTAAAGAAGATGTGAAATTTACTAGCATACCATAATATTGCAATGTTTATCATTTTTAATTTTTAGTGTTGTTTTTAAAATTAACCCCAAAGGGAAAAATCTATTATATTGATGAGAAGTGAATATACATATTTTGGCTCTGAATAGAAATGATTTGACTTTCAGGATTATACAAAAAGCCAGAAAATAATCCTCTGCACCCTTACATCTAAATTTACATCACTCTAACTCTATTGGTCAAAACATTATAGATACATACAACTGATATACAAAAAGAGGGCCTTCTAAACTAAACTAATTAAATAATTACAATCAGGAAAAATATGAAGAAAACAATGAGATGACAAAGCAAAAATTTTGTAGCATCAATATCCTCACCATCCATGAAATTTACGTATGAAAATAACCAACTGGAAACTAGAGGGTTTCGTGAGACAAGTTATCGGCCTTTGGTTGAGTTCCCTGAGAGCATGATGGAAAGAAATCCATTTGGAAGAAAGCATTTCCTTCTAAATATACATCTTGTAGTAGAGGATGCAAGTGGACATACTTCATTATGAATTTTTTGAAGCCTAATCAATGACCGACTATGAATTGCGTAGCACCTATAATTTCTTTAACCCTTTGTTGGAGGTGACAAAAAGAAGAGAGGAAATGACAATAAATTCAAGTCGGTTATATTTTATACTGCAAATTTGTAATAATTTCCTTCAGTTTTACACTAATTAATTGTACTAGAATTATGCTGCCCATAATGAATTCTCAGTTCACTTGTGAAAGAATTGGAAACTACTAAATCTAATTTTATTTTTTTTAATCGAAATTTTCCTTTTTTTTTTTTTTCTTTTTTTTATATTAAGGATCCATGGCACTATTGAATCCTCGAAAATCATTGCTACAACATGGGGGGAAACCATTGGGTCTGGATCTGGGTTAGCAGCTCCTTTTCCATTTGGGGTAGTGGCTCCGACCGGGGATAATTGGACCAGTTTCCCAAAAATGATTCTGATAGTGTTGATGGGGTGATATATGATGTAATGGGGGTAATGATTAAGCTAAGGGTAATATAATCTAAACTACTAAACACATGGTATATATCCTAGTTTAAATATAAATATACCCAGGAATTCAATACAATATGTGATCTACGATGATGTCCTACAACAATTGGTAATATAGATCGTTCAACTACAATAAGAAATGAAATCGTTTAACAGTAATCATTTTGGATAAATAGTCAACCAAAATGATTGTGAAAGATATATCACATATAAATGGTTCATGTATTCAAAATAAAGTCAAAGCCAACATCATACAAAAGTGCAATAATGCTAACTGTAATTTATACTTTCACACATAAAACAATTAACAGAAGAAGTATTACATGATACATAAATAAAACAAGATCATAAGACAAAAGTACCATATATGATGAGTCATGCTGACATGCTTCAGCAATATTGACCAACTTTCAATTAATCCAACCTATCCTAAAAGTAAAAAAGTGCATTTCAGTAGACCATGCTAGATATTTAAGAGAAAATAGATTCGGTTCCATTGATTCCATTAGAACCTCCTCAAAAGTACAGAAGTGCAATGTTTCAAAGAATTTTTTTGATAAAATTTCGGCACCCCTCTCTAAATGCATGAGAGGGGTTTAAATACTAAACTATAGTTCCTAAAATAGATTATTACAAAAATAATCGAGGATTAAATGACCTGCCTCAGATTATGCAAAAATAAAACTAAAAATAAAAATAAACTAAGTGACTAACTCCTTTGCATTTGATCTTTGAGATCACAAATATCTGTCATAGGCTTAAGCTATGTTGGTTGGCCGATCGCAGATTTCAACTTCCCAACAAATATAGTGTATGTTAGCGCTGGCACCATTTTTTGTGTGGAAGTTGTTAAGCATCTCAAGGTCATCCACTGGTTGTATGGTTTTACCAAGAACTGCCAGTATGCTTCCCAGTTTAGCTTGCTCATCTGTCTGATCACCTCCTCCTTTTCCTTCACTGCCTGCCTCCACTGTTGCTCTAATTGTTTGACACTTGGAAGCAATCTTGGTATTATTTCTGTAACCAAGTTTGTGCCATGCACATTTTCGTTGATGGCTTCTATTATGCTACTTGCTTCTACTGTTGTGATTGATGTCTCCCTTTCCGCTTCTTTAAGACGAGAATCCCAATCTGTGAACAAGATGTCTTTATGCGATTCCTCAAGTTTTGGAATATTAGCCTTTCTTTCTTCTTTGGATTCTTGCCAGGTGATAAAGTCAGAAATTGTTTTATGTATTTTGTCATACTCAAGTTTCATGTCGACAACTTGGCTTGTTAGCTTATCACTGATCTCGCAATAAGGACTTATTTGTGAGATTTTTTTGTAAAGAACTTCTTTCTTCTTCATTAGTTGGGAGTTAAGGATGAGTGCTTCCTTTATGAACTCATCAATTTGTGGATTGTCTTAATACTTATCTGTCATATCTTGTATCCATGCATCACTTTCTGCTAGGCTAGACTGATGTTGTATTTGGATTTGTTCAAATTCTTGCTACAGTTGGGCTACTTGTAATTCTACTTGTTGATTAGCTTTCTCCTGAGCCAATTGTTGTTCCAACAACAGAATTCTTTGTTCCTTTTCTTTAAGCATCATTTGAACTTTTGTCACTTTGTCAATATTTTCCTTTGCATATGCTCCTGCGAATTCTGACAATCTTGTGAGATTTTCTGATGGGTCCATGGGTGAGTCCTTCCATACAATGTCCATTGGTTCATTGTTAGGAGTCGTAATAACTGCAACATCTAAATTTATTTTCTTCCTCTATCTTTTGACGACAACTTTGTGGGTAGGACTATAAAATGCATCCAGTGGAGGAATTTCCTCAATTCTCAGAATAATTTTTCAGGTGAGGGTTGCAAGAATGAGTTCAACATCTTGAGTGCCTACAGTTTTCTCCATTGTTGCTTCATGGGTGGATTTGTGATGTGGCTACTTAGGAGTCTGTCTCTGAGATGTTTGTTCATATGTGTCAAGCTTCTTTTTTAAATGTTCCCATTTCGTTTTCAAATCAATAACTAGGGTTTCTGATAACTAAGTGGATGTGGACTAAATTTCTGCATGTTTCTTTGTCGTGGTTTGTTCGACTGTTTCCTCTGTAGTTCTAGTTGTGTCCCTATTAGACACTTTATTTTTATTGGCTCCCCCATTTTGAGACTGGTGCTCTGAGTGCTCTAACTCATCAGTAGATATCTCTTGGTTTCTTCTTCAGAATTCTCTTTGGAGCTATCCTCCAAGCTTACACTGTGATTTGGCTCCATTATTGGTTCAATTTGTAGTAGGTCCAATGGGACTTTCAATAATCTCCTCTTTCTGTACACATGGAAAGATTTAACATCATTTGGGGAAAAGGATAGTGATGCCATATGCATCACTTCTGAAAATGTGCCTTTTTGTAGGAAGAGGTCATTAAAGGCATCCTCTTCATGGGTGAATGGTTTCACTTTCACCATAGTAGTGAGGTTTTTAGTAGTGCCATTTGTGTCATACTGCCTTTCCAGGTTTGTAGCTAATTTAAGAGACTTCATGATCTCTGCTTCTTTTCATGCATGTCCAAAATCATGTAGCACAAACACACAACATTGCAATGGAAATGTAGCCCAAATGGCCTTCTTCTGCTCTTTGATTCCTTTGCTGAACCCACCTTCCCCTGTCGTTTGGTAGGCTGTCTCCCTAGCAATTAACTTGTTGGAGACATAGTATGGGAGAAAATGCGGTGAAGAAATGATCCCAAATACTTTGATATAGGTAAATGTTTCCTCCCCAAACCATTTGGCTACAAGCAAAATATCTACTTTAACTTCTTTTGAAAACCTAGGGGCAATTGTCTTGTAGACTTGTTTATGTATAGGTAGCATAACTCCTTGACAAATATTATAACAATGGGGATGAAATTGAGACTCCCACAAAATCTTATGGTACACATGGATAGGAAGCGGGTCATAAGTGGTCGACTTTCATCCCATAATGAGAAATTTGGAAGTAAAACATATTGCATCCATTACAAATGTGCTCATGGAAAATGGGGGATAAACCCTTAAAGAGGGACTTTTCTTTATCCTATATTCCATAATGTCTTTTGCCAAATTATTAGAAAAACTTTGAGACCAATTCATTACCGTTGCGTTCACAGTTGCATCTATTAATGGAAGCCATTCTAAGGAAAATTTGGTGCTATTGGGTTTACCGAACACTATACATAGCATGGATGTCACAAAACTATAAGGGGGAGAGATATATGTCATAGAATACATACCCATCTTATCCTTTTTGAGATTGCCTTCGCTTGCTGTCCATATCCACGTGACATCCATTGGGTCTTCATTCTCCTTGGCAAATTGTAAGAGGAACTATTTATTGTAGAGCTTTTATGGCTGTGGTAAATGGTACATTAGCCGTAGGATTTTGCTGAAGAAGATCACATAACCTCTTGCCTGTGATTCTTGAATTCTCTTTTCGGGACATCCACCACATCAATTATCCACTCCACCATATCTGTATATGAGATTATCTTCATTCTTATGGCTATGCGGTGTAGGAATGAACATGATGTCTCGAAGTAGGAGGCGTGAGAGGAAACATGAGCATTGGTTGTGGCCTTTGCTACCAGTGGCCTTAGTTTTTCCTCTTCTAACAAATCATACATGGCCTCCCAAGTTGAAGTTCCTCCGTCTCTGCTACATGTAGTATCAAACAAAAGAGGGATCATTTCTAACTTTTTAGACATAGCTGCCTTTCCCTTCTTTGTCATTTCTTTTAATGAATCTTCCTGCAGATTTTTCCTTAAATGGAGCAGGGCAGAAGATATCAGATAGACACAAGAAAGAATAAAAATGAGGATGAATGATATAGATAATCTCGAAAAGATGACAAGAAAAGATTTTTAATTAAACGCATATGAAAAGATATCATATGACATCGAGTCACTTTTCAACATAAATGCCATTATCCTTTAATAAGTATCCACTAAAGGTTTGTTATCACTACCTTTATTGCCCATTGTTATGGATCATAAAACGGGAAGAGAAATTTTTAAGGTGGCTAGCTTTAATTTGCGAAAATTCAGATTTTTCAATTGTGATACAATATTGCAAATCACATTATCACGTATTTGATTGTGCACTTCCTTAGGGTTCCTTAGTTTCCTGCGGGATGTGAGATGCAATGTGTTCTTTCTTGTTTAAAGCGTAGATTGTTTGATGGAATTTTCACCTTATAAAGTGTTTTTTATTGCGAAGCAGATTTTAAGTGCTACTTTATGACATAGGCTTTAATCGGGTCTGGGCTCTTATCGCATTTCATAAAATTGCGTGATTCATAAGTTTTAAGACCTTTATTAAGTGTTTCTGACACGATACGATAATCTTGTCCGCCTCATCGTAGTATCACATTTCACATGTTTCAACATGTTTCATGAGAGTGCACCCTTTGTGAATGGCGATATGCGATACGGGCTTTTGTTTTAATAGGAAATGCCTTAGGCCTTAGTTTTAAATGAAAAAGCCTAATGATATTTAAGTTAAGCATGGTGATTCCTTTTGATCACTTTTCACGTGTTTTGCTTGTTAACAAGGCTTTTTGACACACTTGGTTCAACAGTATGCAAAAAGGTGAGTATTTTCTAGCTTTCAAAGGGTTTTGGCTTGATATCTTGCTTTATTCCAAAAATTTAAAAGAAAGTGTCTAAATGGTAAATTCATTTTTTGAAGAATTTTATCAAGGGTTCCTATGTATATAAGAATATTAGCTATTTTATTAATAAATTTCGGGGGGGGGCTTGTTGAATAGCACAAAAATTGGCGATTCACAGGAAGAACCAATTATCTCTGACTGTTTTTTGAAATTTCTAAAAAATTCCAAAATAAAGGTAGTTCAAAAAATAAAAATACATGAAATATAAGATAAGTAACATTTCTTTGAATAATAAAAACAAAATATACTTAATTATCATCCATTTGATTATCCTCTTCAATATAAAAATGTCTTTGCCTACATCAACCATTACTCTGTTTTAAAGATAAAAACAGGGGACTCTCACAAATTAGCTTTTAGATGTACTCAATTGTCATAGGTAGAGCCTCTACTGCCAGCAGGCATCCATAGCCTCGACAGGGTTACCTTTTAACCAGAAATGATTCAGTATCCCATCTAGGTAAGAGTGAAATTTTTAAAGATAAATTCAGATTCATATACTCATTTTCTTTCTCATTGTTTTCTAAACAATTCCTTTTTCTTAAAATTTTCATTTTTCTTCTTAAAGGTCATTGTCTTTGTTTGGTGGCCAAAATTGACAATGCCATTCACTGGTTGTAATTTTAACTGAACAAGTTGGCTCGTGATGAGATCCCTTGTCTTTTGATTAATCATAATCTCAAGCCATTACCCTGTTTTGGTATGCAGTATTGGTAATGTCATCTTGTTACTTCCCTATGATCATGGTAAGTCGGCTCTTGATGAGACCTCTTATCCTTTAAGTTTAAGAATATTTTAGAATTACACTCTAAAAAGTGAAAGCTTACTAGATGGGGAGAATCATTGACTTCTTAAGATGTTATGGATGAAAATTATAGAGTTAAAGATGCTTCTCTGTAGAGAGTCCTTGCTTTGTTATAGATACTTTTCTTAACTGATGGTAGAACAAAGGTTCTTTTACAAAGTTGAGTTTCACCAAAGGATAACTAATTTTAGTGGAGGACAAGCAATTTCAGAGAGATAGAACTTAGTTTATGTTTCAAATGTAAAAATAATCTTCTTAACAATCTCTACTTATACAAGCGAAAAGTCAAAATATAAAAGATATTATTATTATAAAGGCCAAAAGTAAATGCTACTGAACATTTATTTTCCTAAAAAGTAAAAAAAATAATATACAATGAATAGAAGAGATTATCTTCTATAAAAAATATTTTTTGAGGATCTACCCATTAATAGGTAGAGAATCTCTCTTGCCTGATAGATATTGCAATAAAAAGGTTGACGGGCCAATTTGTTCCACAATCTGAAACGGTCCAAGTCACATTCTTTGGAATTTGGTATGCTTACCTTTTTCCTCATGTGCTTTATCCCATTTCAATACCAAGTCTCCAAGCTAAAAGGATTTTGAACTTATAGAATTTGCATCAAAATAATATTTAACTAACTGTTGATGATGTGCATGTGTGATTTTGGCCTTTTCCCTTTCTTCTTCGAGCTTAACGATTTGTGATTGTCTCACTTGCATAGAAGAGGAAGGGGTTTCTTCGATAAATTTAACTAGGGCTAGAGAGTGAATAACTTCATTTATAGGGAGGACAGTTTCTTTCCCATAGAAAAAATTAAAATAAGTGCCTATTGAGGCCTTCTATATTATTCGATCTTCCCATGGAACAAATATTAAAGATTTGTGCCAGTTCTTCTGGCATTGCTCAATGGTTCGTTGATAGCTCTTATTAGATTTTTGTTTGTAGATTCGGTCAAGCCATTTCCCTTACGATAATATTTAGTAGAGTATTTAAGTTTAAACCCTATTTTAAAGGAAAATTCTATCATAGCATTGCTTGTAAAATAAGATGCATTATCAAACATGAGCCTAGATGGTAGACCAAATCCCGTAATAATAAATTGACCAATAAATTCAATGATGTTTTCATAATTGTCTACCTTAAGTGGAATTTCTACCACCCACTTTGTGAGGTAACCAGTTGTTGTAAAGATATATTTATGCCACTTTGAAGAGCGAGGAACGATCTCACCTATTATATCCAGTCCCCATTGTTCAAATGGCTATTCAATGTTGACTAGTTGCAATGGTAATGCGGGTTTCCTCTGTCTCCCAGCAACTATTTGAAAAAATTTACATTTCCATACATGATTGTGTGCATATCTAAATAAGGTTGGCCAATAATAGCCAGCATGCAGGATTTTATGTGCAGTTGTGTCCCCTCCAAAATGTCCACCAACTGCTCCATCATAGAGTTCCTGCAAAACCTTTTCCACCTCAGATTTTTTAAGGCATCTAATAAAAACAGAATCATAATTTATTCTAAACAACACATTATTGATGATTTGATATTTTCTAGCTTTTAACCTCAAAGCCTGTTTCTTTTGTAACTTACCTGCGTAGGAGCATATCCATTTTTCAAATAAAAAATCATATCAACATATTTGGATTCAATGTCATTGAGTTTTACCTCATATACTTATATGTCATCACTTAAATCTTGTAGTGTTGGTAAGACAGATGCTCCTACTAACATTCTACAAAAGCCTTGACCTTTTACAATTTTGGCTGGTCAAATCTCAATGTAATATTCTTGAAGTGTTGTTACATAATTTTCCCTATTCTCACCTACATCTCTTTGTATTAGTAGATTTCTCACTATTGAGAATGAGACTACTACCTTGGTGTGGGTTTTGAGGAGAAAGGGTATGAAATTATTTATTGATTTGAAAATAGTGAAAGCTTGTTTTTCAACATCTGAGTAGTTTAATTCACCCCCCTACAAATTGGAGCTAAAGAAAGAAATTGACGTTTCAGCTTTATCATCATCGACCTATGTTAATATAGCTACATATGATTTCTCGGAAGAAAATGTATACAAAATGAAATGATTAGAAACATTTGGGGTTTCTAGTGAGGGAGCATTCAAGATTGCTTGTTTAATCATATCAAAGCCTTCATGCTCAATATGTCCCCATTTATAAAGAGAATTTTTCTTAATCATAAATTGGAGAGGTAAAACAATTCGTGAAAATTCAAGGACAAATGTTTTGAAAAAATTTATCTGACCTAGGAAAGATTACATGGATTTCTTGTTATGAGGTAAAGGGATTCCAGAAATTTCTTTTATCCTATTAGGATCAATGTGAATTCCTTCTTTGGATACAATAAATCCAAGGAGCTTTCCTTCACTTAGAGCAAAGAAATATTTCTTGGGATTGATAGAAATTCCATACCTCTAATAACCCTTGAAGATTTGTTTTAAATCCTTTAAATGATTACCGTGCCTTTTTGAGTACACAATTATATCATCTAAATAGATTACCACTGATTTATTAACTACCTTTGAAAGCTATGTCCATGGCTCTTTGAAATGTGGCACCAACATTGATTAATCCAAATGGCATCTTTTGATAAGCATATGTGCCCCATTTGGCTTGAAAGGTAGTCTTTAGCTGGCCATCTAGATGTACTAGAACCTGATTGTAACTCGAGAATCCATCCAAGAAAGACATTAGTTTTGAGCCCACAACTGATTGCAGTATCTGTTCCATAGGAGTTAATGGGAAATTTTCATTCTCAAAATCTTTGTTAAGATTGCGAATGTCTATACATATTCTAATATCACCATTCTTTATTCTGATAAGAACAAGGTTAGACACCTAGCTTGAGTGCCTAACAGGAAAGATAATTTTGGCTTTGAGCAACTTATTCAATTCAGATTTGATCTGATTTTATAGATTCAGGTGGATTTTCCTTAGCTTTTGTTACACAGGTTTCTCATCAGATATCATGGGGATGGTATGTTGAATTATATAAGTGTTATATGTGTTAAGGTCTTCATAGTTCCAAGCAAAGACATTATTGTATTTCTTTAACAAATGAATGAAGGTTTATTTTTCATCAGGTGTAAGACCAAGTCCTAGATTGATGTTCTAAGGTTTAAGTTCAGTTCCAAGATTAACTAATTCAAACCTCAAAGTTGAACTTTAGAGTTTTGAATTAGTGGATTTTTTGAATCTTTCATTAAGATCATATAAGTCCTCCATCTTAACCACAAACTTAGGTATGGAATTCATAGTTAGTTCTTTCTTAAGTTGGGAGTCATGCTGATATTCATCTATTATGTGCTCATCATAAGAGCCTTCAGATGTTAGAAAACTTATGATATCTAGATCATTATAAAAGACTCGCAATTGGTGATATTGTCAGGAATGGAAGGCCTAAAAATCAATTCAGTAGAAAGGAGATCGGGGCTATAATCTTCTGGTGGAATGAGCTTGGATGCAACATTAGCGATAAAATGGGTGCTTGCATTTTGGAGTCTTGGGATGGGAGAGATATTAAGCGTTGTAAAGTGAGAAGTGAGGTCCTAGAATAATGATTGATAATGTTTCAAATGTCCAGAAAAATAGTGTATAATATTTCTTACCTATTTTATCACAATTTCTGAATCTCCAAACACTTGAATGTGTTTGATATTAAGGTGAATAGCTTTCTACGGCCCTTCAACCAATGCTTCATATTCAAAAGTGTTATTTGTGCATTAGAATTCAAGCTTGAATGCTAGAATATTTTTTTCTCCTTTTGGGCTAACTAATATGCATCTTGCTCTGGCTCCATTGTTAGATTTGGATCCGTCAAAAAATAAATTCCAAAATAATGAACTAACTGCATGTTTATCTACAAAATTTATACACTTAGAAGTATGTGTTTAAGAAAAAACTTCAACTTGCGATATAACAAAATTTTCCAAGAAGGGTGAATTATTTGCATTAAAATTTCCTAGAAATGATTCAACTGAATAGTTTTCGATGATATTGCTACTATATGCGACTGGCTCATTCTCTCCCTCAAGTTCTATAATGATATACTTTTGATGTTCTTCACAGTCAACCCTTATTTGATTTGGCTTGCCATTATGGGCAAGCTACATGTGGGACCAGTGAGTTGTAAAATAGCCATGAAGCTTTTCTGACCACCCTCTCCTAAGGATTAAACCATAGAACTCGAGGATATCTGCCACAAGAATGTCAATGACATGACAGAATTTAGGCTTTGATGAGAGTCTAATAATTACTTGATTAAGCTCTCTTATAACTTCGACTTGAGATCGGTTTAAGTGCATAATGCGCACAACATATATTTGGTGCTCAATATTTAATTTGCGCAAACCATTCACGGAAGAATGCTAGATGAAGCTCTAGAATCAACTAAACAGTTGTGTAGATTCTTGTTGAAAGCTTCAAAAGTCAAAAGGAATGGAGGAGTATGGGATTTTGATCTTCCTCCTATTAGAGCAATATTGGTAGGAACGATTCTATCTAATGAGGTATTAGTAGGTCTTCCGATTTCTTGGGCAGCTTGTGAGATTACAACAACGGAAAGTGGAGAAGTAGGGACTACTTTTAGATCTTTGAGCAATAGATTCTATTTATGTTTCAACTTGCTAAGCTTGTGAAGGGTAATGTTTTCGCTAGTCTTTTTCATATATTCCACTATGTTGTATTCCATTTCATCAAAGACTAATATGGTTTTAGCTAAAGGTGAAGAATTTGTTTGAGAAGGAGCAGTTTGAGTAGATTTAGATGAACATTTCTTATCTATTGTTTTTTCTTTGGGAGCTGGAGTTGATACCTTTTGTTTTGAATTTGTTTGTGGCGATTCAATAGGGCTTCTACTCATCATTACAATAGGTAGTGCTTCTTCTGCTTCTTGATTGGGAAGGATAAAATCCCATATTCCTTGTAACTCGACTACTTCTTCATCTATTTTCTCTTCAATTCTTGAGACTTCATCTTCCTCCACATTCGATTCAACATTTGATATGGTACTTGGAGGCTTATTATTAGCAGAGGGATTTATTTTGTATGGTCTGAAAGGTTTCTTTCAGGAAGTGTCTGCTACCTGTTTCTTGATATCAACCATTTTATTGGACATGGTTTTAAGGAATTTTTGTAGACCTTCAACATCAAAAGGATCTTTAGGTGGTTTTTTCTTGGATTGTTCCCTAAAAGTTACTTTCTTAGATTTGTGTTCTTCTAATGAATTTTTCTTCTGTAAGGCTAGAACATATTTTTCTACAGCTATGGCTTCTTTCATGTTTTCTTCCAAAGTTGGTTTGGAAGCCCTATTGTCAAAAATAGTTGTGTTTGAAGGAAGGGCAGAGATGTACCATTCATTTTTGGACTTCATCACTGGGCTTAGATGTTGTTGGGATTTTATTCAAGAACTTCATAAAACATGAATTCAAGCCCTTAATCGATTCTCTAGGTTCAGATTTCAAGTTGGAGAGATCACTGATAAGAGTAGTTGTTGATCTGTCATCTCCAAACATGGTTAGGAATTTCTCTCGAAAGGCATCCCAACTATTAATGGAACCCGATGGTAATGAAAAGTACCATGACCTCATTGATCCTTGTAAGTTATAAGGGATCTTACAACTGCATCTTCTTCCACTACTTCATTTAGGTTTATGGACAACATAAAATTGTTTATGTGTTCTTTGGCTGGTAAACCATCATCAGGATTGAACTTTGGTAAACACTTTTCTAGATGGGCTGGCAATGGGTGTAAGGGTCCTACCATCCAAATAGCTCCTGGATTTGTCCATGGCCTCACCGGGTTTTGAGCCATTGTAGGTGTCTATGCAGAGGAATACGTTCTTGTATTTGAAGGTGATTGGGTAGAGGAGGCTTCTGCTCCAGTACCAGTGTAAACCATGATCTGGAGTTGTGAGGTAGATCTTTGATTTTTTAACAAATAGATGGAATGAATGAGGATGTTTGAGGTGATATGAGAGAACCTTAGTATGGGATTCAGATTGTGTCTTCTTATCTCTCTTATAGTTTGGTAGAGTGAATTCAAATGGGGGGATCCCAATCCTTTCACTCTGTGCTCTAGTTAACCTTTGAGATGAGGGGAACTGAGAAGAAACACCAGCTTGAGATAAATTAGATTCTTCTTGAGATACTGAAATCCCCTGTAGCTTATGGATTAAAGACCGGACTTCAGGGGTTTCTACCGAAGAAGATTGATATGACTTTTTTGAAATCACAGTAGTGGATTTGAAAGGGTTCTTTACAACTTCTCGCTTAGGATTTGGAGATTTGGAATTCGATTGAGGAGTTGGAGGAGATGGTGAGGGAGTTTTACTCTTAGAATGGCCGGTTGAATTGAATTTACTTTCCATTCATAGTTAGGCCCTCCTTCTAGCGCCAAAATGTTGGAGCCCACAATTTTGTTGCTACAGCATGGGGAAAAACCGCCCAATCAGGACCTTGGTTAGCATCTGCTTTTTCGTTTGGTGTAGTGGCTCCGACTAGGGATAATGGGACGAGTTTCCCAGAAATTATTTTGATAGTGTTGATGGGGTGATATATGATGTAACGGGGGGAATGATTATGCTAAGTGTAATATAATCTAAACTACTAAACACATGCATATATCCTAGTTTAAATATAAATATACCTGGGAATTCAACACAATATACGATCTACAATGATGTCCTACAACAATTGCTAATATAGATAATTCAACTACAATAAGAAATGAAATCATTTAACAGTGATCATCTTGGATAAATAGTTAGCCAAAACGATCGTGAAAGATATATCACATATAAATCGTTCATGTATTCAGAATCAAGTGAGATCCAACATCATACAAAAGTGTAGTAATTCTAACTTTAATTTATACTTTCATAGATAAAACAATTAACAGAAAAAGTAATGCCTACCACATAAATAAAACAAGATCATAAGATAAAAGTACCATATATGACGAGTCCTTGTCATGTGCTTCAGCAATATTAACCAACTTTAAATTAATCCAACATATCATATGAGTACAAAAGTGCATTTCGGTAGAGCATGCTAGATATTTAAAAGAAAATAGATCATGTTCCATTGATTCCATCAGAACCTCCTCACAAGTACAGAAGTGAAATGTTTCGAAGAATGTTTCTAACAAAATTTCTGGACCACTCTCTAAATGCATGAGAGGGTTTTAAATACTAAACTATAGGTCCTAAAAAAGTTTATTACAAAAATAGTTCAGGAGGTTTTAACGACCTGCCTCAGATTATGCACAAATAAAACTAAAAATAAATATAAACTAAGTGACTAACTCCTTTGTATTTGATCTTTGAGATCACAAATATCTTTCTTATGCTTGAGCTGCGTCGGTTGGCCGATCACAGATTTCAATTGCCCAACAAATATAGCGTCTGTTAGCGCTAGCACCATTTTTTTAATGGAAGTTATTAAGAATCTTAAGGTCATCCACTGCTTGTATGGTTTTACCAAAAACTTCCAGTATGTTTCCCAGTTTACATTGCTCATCTGTTTGATCACCTCCTCCTTTTCCTTCACTGCCTGCCTACACTATTGCTCTAATTGTTTGACATTTATAAAAAATTGTGGTATGATTTTTGTAACCAGGTTGGCACCATGATGATTTTTGTTGATGGCTTCTATTATGTTGCTTGCTATTGCTACTGCAATTGATGTTGCCCTTTCCACTTTCTTGGGCCGAGAATCCCAATCTGTGAACAAGATGTCTTTATGTGATTCCTCCAGTTTTGGCAGATTATCCTTTCTTCTTTCTTTTGATTCTTTCTAGGTGATAAAGTCATCAATATTTTTTTGCATTTCGTCATACTCAAGTCTCATGTCGACAACTTGGCTTGTTAGCTTATCATTGATCTCACAATAAGGACTTATTTGCGAGATTGTCTGGAAAAGAAATTCCTTCTTCTTCATTAGTTGGGAGTTAAGACTGAGTGGTTCCTTTATGAGCTCATCAATTTGTAGATTGTCTTCACACTTATTTTTCATAGCTTGCATCTGTGCATTGCTTTGTGCTAGGCTTCCCTCACGTTTTATTTAGATCTATTCAAATTCTTGTTGGAGCTGGGGTACCTGTAATTCTACTTGTTCATTGGATTTCTCCTGATCCAATTGTTGTTCCAACAATAGAATTATTTGTTCCTTTTCTTTAAACAACATTTGGACCTATGTTGCTTTATCAATAGTTGTCGTTGCATAGGCTCCTTCGAATTCTGACAATCTCGTGAGGTTTTCTGATGGGTCCATGGTCGAGTCCTTCCATACAATATTCATTGGTTCATTTTCAGTAGTTGTAATAGCTGCAACATCTAACTTTCTTTCCTTCCCTTGTATTTTGACGATATCTTTATGGGTAGGATTGTAAAATACATCCAATGGAGGAATTTCCTCAATTCTCAAAATAATTTCTAAAGTGGGGGTGGTAGGAATGAGTTCAACATCACGAGTGCCTACAATTTTCTCCATTATTGTTTCTTGAGTTGATTTGTGTTGTGGCTGCTTAGGAGTATGTATCTCATATGTTTGGTCATCTGTGTGAAGCTTCTTACTGAAATGTTCCCATTCCTTTTCCAAATCAATAACTGGGGTTTCTTTTAACTGAGTGGATGTGGAGTGAACTTTTTCCTATTTCTTTGTCATGGTTTGTTCAATTGTTTCCTCTATAGTTCCAGTTGTGTCCCTTTCAGACACTTTATTTTTATTGGCTCCCCCATTTTGAGACTAGTGCTCCAAGTGCTCTAACTCATGAGTAGATCTCCCTTGGGTTTCTTCTTCGGAATTCTCTTTGGAGCTATCCTCCAAGCTTACACTGGGAGTTGGCTCCCTTATTGGTTCAATTTCTAGTAGGTCCAATGGGGCCTTCAATAATTTGCTCTCTGTACACATAGAAAGCTTCAACATCATCTAGGGAAAAAGTAGTGATTCGATATGCGTCACTTCTGAAAATGTTTCTTTTTGTAGGAAGATGTCAATGAAGGCTTCCTCTTCATGGGTGAATGGTTTCACTTTCACCATATTAGTGAAGTTCTTAGCAGTGCCATTTGGGTCATACTACCTTCATGGGATTGTAGCTAATTTCAGAGAGTTAATGATCTCTGCTTCTTTGCATGCATGTCCAAAATCATTTAGTGCAAACACATCACATTGCAATGGAAATGTAGGCCAAATGGTCTTCTTCTCCTCTTTCAATCCTTTGCTCAACCCACCTTCCCCAATTGTTTGGTAGGCTATCTCCCTGGCCATTAACTTGTCAGATACATAGTATGGGAGAACATGTTGTGAAGAAATGTTCCAAAATACTCTGATATAGGTAAATGTTCCCTTCCTAAACCATCTGGCTGTAGGCAAGATCTCTACTTTAGCTTCTTTTGAAAGCCTAGGGGCGGTTATGTTGTAGACTTGTTTATGGATATGTAGCATAACTCCTTGACAAATCACAGAAAAATTAGGGTGAAACTGAGACTTCCACAAAATCTTATGGTACACATGGATAGGAAGCGGGTCATAAGTGGTCCAATTTTATCCCATAATGGAAAATTTGGAACTAAAATAGATTGTGTTAATTACAAAGGTGCTCATGAAAAATGGGGGATAAACCCTTAAAGAGGGACTTCTTTTTCTCCTATATTCCATAATGGATTTTGCTAAATTATCATATAAAATTTGAGCTCAATTCATTATCATTGTGTTCAAGGCTACATCTATTAATGGAAGCCATTCTGGGGAAAATTTGGTGATATCGAGTTTACCGAACAATCTACATACATGGCTGCTGCAAAACTATAAGGGGGAGAGATAGATTTCATAGAATACATACCCATCTTATCCCTTTCAAGATTTCCTTCACTTGCTGTGCAGGTTCACGTGACATCCACCAAGTCTTCTCTCTTCTTGGAAAATTGCTCGAGGAACTGTTTAATGTAGAGCTTCTGCAGCTTTGGTAAATGGTACATTAGCCATAGGCTTTCTGCTGAAAAAGATCCCATAATGTCTTTCCTGTGATTCTTAAATTCTCTGTCCGAGACATCCGCCACATCAATTATCCACTTGACCATATTTGCATATGGGATTATATTGGGTCTTGCGTTTATGCAGTGTATGAATGAACATGTTGTCTCAAAGTAGGAGGAATCAGAGCAAACATGAGCATCTGCTGTGACCTTTGCTACCAACGGCTTTGGTTTTTCCTCTTCTAACAAATCATACATGGGCTCTCAAGTTGAAGTTCTTTGGTCTCTACTACA
Organism: Pinus tabuliformis; assembly: GCA_031772625.1. NCBI lineage: Eukaryota > Viridiplantae > Streptophyta > Pinopsida > Pinales > Pinaceae > Pinus > Pinus tabuliformis. Next base: position 667,849,893 of record CM062818.1, read on the forward strand.
TGTAGTATCAGAGAAAAGAGGGATCATTTCTGACTTTTCAGACGTAGCTTCCTTTCCCTTCTTTGTCATTGCTTCTAATGAATCTTCCTATAGATTTTTCATGAAATGGAGCAGAGCAGAAGATATTAGATAGAAACAAGCAAGAATGAAAACGAGGATGAATGATATAGATAACCTCAAAAATATGAAAAGGAAGGAGTTTTAATTAAATCCAGATGAAGAGATATCGTATCACATCGAGCCACTTTTCAACATAAATGCCATTATCCTTTAATAAATATCGACTAATAGTTTGTTATCGATACCTTTCTTGCTAATTAATGTTCTGCATCATAAAATGAGAAGAAATTTTTTTAATGTGGTGAGCATTAACTTGTGAAAATGTCGATTTTGATATCGTGATGTAATATCACAAATCAAATTATCACATATTTGATTGTGAACTTCCTTAGGGTTCCTTAGCTTCCTGCGGGATGTGAGATGTAGTGTTTTCTTTATTGTTTAATGCGTAGCCTATTTGATGTAATTCTCACCTTTTAAAGCATTTTTTATTGCGTGGCAGATTTCAAGTGCTACTTTATGACATACGCTTTAATCGGGTCTGGGCTCTTATCGCATTTCGTAACATCACGTGATTCGTAATTTTTAAGACCTTCCTTAAGTGTTGCCGACACGATGCGATAAGGTTATTCGCCTCATCACAATATCGCATTTCGCATGTCTCAACATGTTTCGTGAGAGTGCACACTTTGTGAATGGTGATATACAATACGAGCTTTTGTTTTAATAGGAAATTCCTTAGGCCTTAGTTTTAAACGAAAAAGCCTAATGATATTTAAGTTAAGCATGGTGATTTATTTTGATCAAGTTAACAAGGATTTTTGACACACTTGGTTCAGTGGTATGCGAAAAGGTGAGTATTTGCTAGCTTTCAAAGGGTTTTGGCTTGATATCTTACTTTATTCCAAAAATTTCAAAGAAGGTGTCTAAATGGTGAATTCGTTTTTTGAAGAATTTTATCAAGGGTCCCTATTTATTGATAGAATATTAGAAATTATATTAATAGATGGGCGGCTTGTTGAATAACACAACAGGTATTTCCATGCTTGATGAGTTGAAATTTTATGTCGTTGTGAGTTGGAAAATAGTACCACTTTCTCTCACTATTTGATCTTTGTTGCTGCCCCTGGCACCAGTATATACGAAGGTTGCTACTTATACCTTAGCAATTATTAAATGTTTTCTTTCAATAGAAGTTATTTATGGAAAAATATCCATTTTATCGCATGCCTAATTTTGCCAAGCTAATTTCACTGATTCACATAAATGTGCTCTTTATTTAGATATTTCATGTTGATTAATATCCCATCCAATAATCTATCATCTTAGCTCCTGTAAAAACTTGAGAAAGTTGACTACTCCTTTGATGGAGCATTAGTCACCTCTAGCATATGTGATCGGTGTCGATAACCGTTGGTATTTTGAGTGTCGTCATCTTGTGTCTCTCAACATTTAGAGTCTCTATCTTTCATTGTTACTTCTTAAAAACTTGTTGAAAGACAATATAGTATACAATCAGATATTTAAGGAATGTCTATCTCTTTTGCAGAGTTCATCATTATGATTCTTTTTTCAACCGTTTAAGCTATCTTTTTCATTTACTCTTGCTCATGTATGTTTGTTGTTCTCTATGAAACTGAGATTGAGTTGACTAGGAATTGAGAAGGAGGCAGGAATGCATGTTATCATTAATCTATTTTGATATGCAATAGTGACAAATGCATACATTATAATATTATTATCATATTATGTTGGTAAGTGAATAGATATGTTTATATTTAGGCCATTGACATGATGCACAAACTAGATGTTAGTGTGCACGTAAGTCTTCATAATTTTGTAAGCACGATAAAATGCATCACTTCAAAAGGGTGCATCAATGCATGTTAGCATTTTTTTGTTAAATATTCAACGATGTTTAAGTCATTTTAAAGGGGTGAAATTGAAGTATTTCTTAAGCTTTATCTTTTGAAAAAGACATAATTTGTAGGCTCCACATTCTATGTTGTATCATATATGTAGTCTATGCAATCATCTTAGTTGAATGCGCTCTTAAACTTTCTAGCCTTCTATTTTCCCCTCTATGAAATAGTACTTGTCTTTGTGGTTTCATATGGTTTTCTCTCAAATGTTGTGTATTTTTTATTTGATATTTTTCATTGTGGATACTCAGCAAGATATTATTGTATGCAGTTTGAAATTATGATACATAGGTCATTTCCTTCCAATTAGGCTTTACCAATTTTTACCATTGCATAATCTTAATCATATCCTTTAATACTATTGCACTTAATAATTGCATAAGGATGGTCTCAAATTCATTTCAACTCATAATAGGTATAGTGATCATCTAAATTGATTTAACAGGGGTCACTAATCCACTCTTTGGTAGCATTGACGAACATATATGCAAGTAGATAGTATTGCCCCATATATATGCAAGTTGTTAGTATTGCACCATATGTCAACTTAATTCATTATTCCTTTTAATGAAGTGAAAATTCACAAGTTCCATCACATATCATCTTGTTGCAATATGCTCTACTACTAGAAAGAGTATGCACTCGTGAGATGATAGGGGGTGAAGTTTTCTAGAGATTAGTGTAAATACCTTCTTACATTTTTTATTTTTCATTCTTCTACCCTTTTTCAATGTTGAATACTTTCCTTCTTTATTTTTTGTCCTCCTACATTTGTTTAATACTGAATACTTGTGTATATGTTAACCACTAATCAGTAAACATTATACATTGGTACACATTTAGAACATGATATAGTTGTATTAGCTCTAGAGCTATAGGGTTTGTTGCCTTCCAATATGAAAGTAAAGAAATTCCCAGAAGATAAATGTGTGAGATGCATACAAACATTACATCTTCTACCATTTTCTATGAGCGGATTGCAACTGCTTGTAATTGTCAACAATGTAATATGCGAATACTAACATCGTTGTATAGTAGAGGTTTTGTATGTGTTTCCTAGGTTACAAGTAAATGATCTATGTTCCACGGTCTGAGTACCCTTAGGGTCACGCACCATGTAAATTATACATAGTTAAAAAAGAAATCATTATTTTTATATAAAAGGTACATGGTATTACCTTTATTAACGTTCCTTTTGAAAGCGATCATGGAGATGGTTGCTTTTCTGAAATTCAACATTTTGCATGCCAAGATCAAGCTACTTTTTATCATAAATCTATTTTTGAACTTTGGAACGACCTTGATGTTTTAATGAACAAAAAACTTTAATGTCAGATAATTTTTAAGTGTGCATTTTTCTTTCTACATGAAATATTCAAAGATTTTAGGGAGCTTATGGACTTCACTGGGTGACCAATTGTCATTACAACCCAGTTTTGGTATAACACAGTATATTGGATTGATGGATGTTCAAGCTTATGTTTAGGCGTGTGCTCAAAGTTTTGGAAAATCATAAAGTAAATTTTGGCCAAGAATACTAAGAGGCTATATTTAGTGTTGATCAGTTTTGGATCTGTCATAGACAAGACAATGTTTAATGGATTATAGTGTCTTGGATGTTTCCTTTACTACTAACATTTCTTGATTTTAAATTATATGCAGTATTGTTTGAAACTAAAAAATTTAATCATCAATTGTGACAGTTTGGATACAATGGATGAATGGAAGATAATGAAATACAATGAAAATTCAACTTCTTGTGTTTTTTTTTTTCTTTCTATTCTTTGGGTGATGAACTACAATCTTAAGAACTACCACTTCAAAAATTTACTTTGAAATGAGATAACCATTCTTGAAATAATGATTATTTTCTTGTTACATGGATCTTGAAGAACATAATGATTATTTTCTTGTTGCATGGATCCTGAAGATGGAAACTATGTGATTGTTCATTAAAAGAAGTGATTATGTAATTCTTGTTCCTTCAAATATATTATCTATCTTCTTCTTGCATTGCCTCAAAAATATAAAATTTTGTCACTTGAGAGGAAATAGTCAAATTGTAATTTAAATCTAATCCCCCAGAAATATAAATATTTGTCAATTTAGAGGAAACAATGACATTGTTATTTCAATGTAATCTAGAAAATAACTGAACACTTCATGGCCTTATTTTATTTAACTATTTTATAATTTAGATTTAAGTGGTAACGTTTGAAGTATAGTCAACATCCACTACATTGCCTCCATCTAGATAGATAGGTGCCATGTGGGGTACCTTGTTACGATATCTCTCTCTTCTCTCTCCCATGATATGCAACCCACTTGGATTCCAACAATTTATTGTCAAAATGAGCATTCTATTTTGGTAAGATGGGACCAATCTAAATTCAATTTCTTGAGGCTGGCAATTGAAAATTAGTGTTATTACACAACCATCTCTAGCTGTTTGCATTTTATCATAGATTGGATACCATTCTTTTCCACGTTTTCAAATGGACGAACCCTTCAAATGATGCCCTCTTGTCAAAGAAGGAATTTGACTCCATGTAACTTTAAGACCAAATAACAAAGATATATAATCTAGAATCATAGCTTTGCCATCTCTAGGTATATACACATCTTGCTATCAAAATGGAATCCAGATGCATCAACAATCCCATCGAATCCCACAGTAAAAAAAAAGAAAGAGAAAAAGATACACAAAGAATTTGAACTAACATCCACATTCAACCCAACCCAAGCAACAGCACCGACATCGTTCCTCACCGATATGGTGGCTCTGCTATCATTAGTTGGGCCATTCAAGACATTCTTGAGCCTCTTGGAATCCGACAACCTGATTATAGTTCTACAAGCACAAGCAAACAAAACATAGCAATGTATTACAATATTTGCACCACATATGATATTGTATTCTCTTCTCTCCCGAAAAAAATGTTGTCCAATCTCACAGTCGACAAAAATAAAGAATTGTTGTTGGCCCATTCCATTTCCAAGTTCTACACATTCACAAATTTCCAGGACTTCAACAACCATTCTAACACAATGGTAACTGGCAGCAATGGGGGTAATACAATTTTAATATCATTAGAGATGGTGGGGTTGTGACTGTGTGCTCTGGTTATGTGACCACCAATTATGGGATTTCATCATACATGACGATGTGTATCGTTGCAATTTTGTCAAACAGAATTAGCCATGGGTCATTGTTGAAATATTCTTTCAAAATCATGTTGAGCCCTCTATGTTGTATCATTTTATATTGAATTGGGGAGACAAAGGGGATGGTTAGAACAATGGGTAGTTAGTTCTAATCCTTATATGCCTTCATTCATTCCCAAGCAATGGAATGCACAAAACAAGCAATGAAGTGGACGAAGAGAATTTTTCCTTTTAGAAGCTTTTTCCATGACCTGATCCTTGAGAGTTATTTCCTCTATTTTTTTCTTCTTACAATGAGGAAAGAGGGCTCATCAGACAAAGGAGGGTGAGGAAAGAGATTGATTTGATACTCCTATTGAAATGGGTGGGTTATAGATATTTGGGTCATAACATGTCTTTGTAGTTTTTGAAAGTATGCTAGTGTCTATGTGTATTATGCACGGGTGCAAGAATTACAAAGAAAGTTAAATACCAGACATAACATATATGATCATGCCCATATAGGTACAATACTTGGAAATTTATCTTCGGGATGTCAATATGGCACTATCTATCCAGATTATGCCATTAGTTTGTCTGATATTCATTTAAAAGACTGTTGGAAATCTTTGATAGGAGTACAAGGCTTAGAAATGGTTCAAGACAATGAATATCTATCAGTGTTAATCCAAACCTCTTTCCAGTTAACAAGTACCATGCATCCTAAGTTAAGACAACTAGTTCTGAAAGACTGTGTTACTGTAGGGGTGAGCAATGCTCAAGTAGAAGGTGTTCATTATGATAAAGAAGCTTTACCCAATGACTGGTATATCCAATATAAATCTTTAGCATCTGTAGACAATTCAAAAAGCAACATTAAAAGAATGTCTGTATCTAATGGCCATGTGAGAATTCTTCCAGATCGACCAAAAGTACCTCGGCCCATAGTCATGTCAGAAAAACATGTTTTACCAGCCATTCAAGAAAATGAACAACCCCCTGTTAGTGGTAGAAAATCTTTTTACCGTCATATTCCTTCAATAGCTGAAGCCAGTTCTTCCACTAATGCACCGCTGTCTTCTAATCAATTGTACATACCAGAAGAAAAACCTTTCTTTGTTGTAAATAAGATGTTTAATACATATGTTAGTCATACATCTAAGAGAATAGGAGATATGAAATGAAAAGGAAGGCCAACTAGTTATATGGGATGATAAATTTGAAATATATATATATATATAAGACATGCCTAGTAGATACACCTACATTGATAATTCCTTGACTGTGATTTACATGATGCATGTACCTTGCTTCTCATCTTATAGTTTTTGATGCGTAGCAGTCATGTATTTGTACAAAATTTTCATTTCCTTGTTGTCCATTTAACGGTTCAATGTTAAAATTATTTTTCTTTTGGTTTGTGAAGAACTACCCTCTTCAAAGCCACATTAATGAACTTAATTGACCCATTACAATGACACCTAAAGGAGAAATATTTAAAATAAAAGTAAGACAATAAAATGAATTGTTTATATCAATATTTGCAATAAGAAGTATACTAGCTTTACTGACGATGGGAAAACATGTTCATATTACATGATGTAAACTTGATAAGGCAAGAAAATAATCATGTACAAAATTTATACCAATGCCTCATGATAGTGCTTTCCCACACTCAATAAATTGTGTCTATTATTCATTGTGAATAGCCTTGTAAGGTTGAGGGCTTGATATCTAACCATTGATGCTCAATTTGTTCATCAGAGATGACATGCACCAAATACCTTAAGTCCCTAGCCGATTTAGGAAGTTGCTTCGCATGAGAACACTACCTCATATCAACTTCTTTTAAGCTAGATAATTGCCTCAATTTATCTAGGAACTAGTTTAGGTGCCCACATAGGTTGTAGTTGTCTAAGTTTACAAATTGAATATGGTAGTTACTTCAATGTTCTATTCCATTCTTTCCTATTTTCCCATCTTACAGTGTTCCTTTTGCAACATGTGGTGCAATTTCTAGTTATGGAACTCATAAGGTTTACAATTGTGGTATGGTGGTGTAGTCTTCTCCACTTAATTGGATGTTATTTTTTCAGAAAAATTACAAAATTATATATGAAGTGTAAAAGTTAATTTCCTACTAAAGGATAAGAACTTACAATCTTTTTTTGTGGGTATTAATCATTACATGTTTCAACATTTATTCTTTTACTCCTATATGCTAAAGTGTTGAAGAAACTACAAACAATCATAGGCAATAACTCTCGGTAGGTATATATATTTCCATCTTCCTCCTAATATTTTTTTATGCAAATTCTTGCTTAAATCATGGTGGGTATTAACTGATGGTAAACAAGTTATTTAAACAAGTTTGACCTGTTTTCAAAAAGTTTAATTTTAGCTAGTTTTCCTATGAGTCTTAACAACGAAGAATCATTACATAAATATACATTTAAAAACCATGGAAGTTGAACCATGATATAAATCATGGATGACCATGAAGACATGGAGATGAGAAGATAAATATAAATATGAGAAAGTGCAATCATGTTAACCTAGTCTTAGGAGGATAAAGTTAGGATCAGTCTTATCAATATCTTCATCCATCTTGATGTTGAAATTTGACAGAAGTCATGAACCATTTTTTTCCTGATTGTTTAGCATGATTATATAACAAGATTGTAAGATAGAGGATAATGTTCTTATGGGCACTAAAACGAGAAAAAATATGTTTAGGGTCAAAATTTTCACTTGCTCCGGTTGTAGCTTTTTCAAAATGTCAATAAGTAAATGAAGAGTAGTAGTCGTTTTTACCAATCTATGTTTTATATTGGTTCAAGAATATTTTCACAGATCATGATTTTTAAACTAATGGCTGTTTTCCTTAAATCCAATTGCCCAACTTATTTCAGGTATATATATCTCCTAAGGATTCTTAGATTGACTTCATGGCATTACGTCTTGGGTTTTCATGAAAAATAAATTGCTTTCATGTTCTAGTATTATTTGCTTTGTAGTTCTATTTTTTAAAAGAAAAAGGTGTTTCAACGAGGGCTTTCAATTTGGTAATGTATTATTCTGTAAATAGCATATTGGATTTGATTTGAACCAACACCGAGATAGGGAAAGTTTAATGATGGTGTATATGAAAAAAGGCATAGTAACCATACTCATCTATATTTGACTGAACAACACGTAAATAGAAAGATTCAAATATTAATTTGCATTGCATAGACATAAGTATTCAAACCCATTGTATTCATATTGTAACAATATTACTGTTGTGAAAGCTCAAGAATCTATTGCATTACTTAATTTGGAATGGAATATATTGAGGTAGAGAAACGTTTTGTAAATAACATGGCATCAAATAATTTAGAACCTAGTATTTAATAGTTTTGTTCAAATTTTGTTAAAAAAGTCAAGAAATTTATTTTTAAATTCATTAGAGATGTCACAGATGTAATAGATGAAAAAATGTGGGCGCCAATTCAGATGAGAGAACACTATTCTTTTCATAGATATTATAGCCTAGGAAAATAAAAAAATATATTCCATCTAATAAAAACATTCTTCATATTGTACATAGGACCACATTATGGTATATGCATAAAAGGAGATATCAAACCCTAAATTCTTATATCTTTTACCATGCTAGCTAAAATATCTATTCAATAGTCTAAGTGACTGTCAAAATTCTTCGGTAGAGAACGATAGAATTATAAGATATATAGTTGTTGCAAAAGTCCAAATCTCTTTAAGTCAGAAACACCATATGAATGCAATTCACAGAACACGAACATGTTTACAGAAAGGAAAATGATGATAAAATGTTGCTTTCTATTCAAAATATTAAATGGATTACAAAACCATAACGACCTTAAACCATGTATGAAGGAGTAGAAAATATGAAAACTTGTAGTGATACATATATTAAACTTTTTCAGAAAAATAAAACTCAAAAACCCATAATGACATACTCATATCAATGCTTACTAAATGAATAATCTAATGTTTTAAAGTGATAATGACATTAACTACAATTAAACACTTGGAACAAATGGGCAAAACTGAAAGCAAAATCTGCATCCAAATAGTCAGGGAAATTGTTTAGATTCTAAAATTGTAAGGCGAAGCTTGTTGGATGTAACTGCCTCAATGAGCCATTTAGCATACATGATGAATTTATTTGTTTGGGGGAAGCTTCTTTTCTTTTCATGTTTCTTGAAATATATGAACAAAATATTATTAATTTTTATATCCCTAAAAACATTATAGAAAATAAACAAAGTTGGTTATGTTCATACATGGAAACACTTTAGCCTTTAATTGCCTAATAAAGGATAAGGACTTGCATAAATATTTTGTGGGTAGAAACCACTACTAAGTTTCCACATTTACACTTTTACTCTTACAAGTTAAAGTGTTGAAGAAAATATAAATAATTGTAGGCCTTAACTCCTAATAGTTATTTTTGATTTCCATCTTGTTCCTATTAATTTTTTATGCAAGTACTTGCTTAAATTATGGTTGGCGGTAAGTGATGGTAAATAAGTTATGAGTTATTTTCAAAGATAAATCATTGCACAAACATTAAAAAATGATGGCATGAATATTGCAGCTATATCCAAAAGATATGGCTCAAAAATGGATGTAATTATGCATATGGAACCAAGGTTTGAATAAGACATTCAATGTTATATGTTTGAACTTTTTTTCAATAATCTTGCAAAATAAATATTTTTTTTCAAAAATAAACATTATAATTTCCATGAGTCAATGCTAAACTAATAGTTTTCAATAGGAACATAGATTTTTGTAGTCCTACCTTAGGAAGGTCTAACAAAATTAATAGTAAATTTAAATATAAATAAAATAATAATAATAATAAAATTATGCACAATTTATTTATTTATTTATTTATTTTTTTAATTTTTTTTTTTTTAAATTTAAAATAAGTATATAAAATTAATTCTTTGGGAATAAATTGAAGATTAACATAATTTTATATATATATTTGTAAAATATATTTAAGTAAAATCAAGATTTTAACATTGTGTAAGAATGTGGTTTTTTAATGTGACTATATTATTTAAAATGTTTCTGATCACATCATTTTATTAATACTTCAACTAGCACATCCATATAAATTAAATAACTAGTAAGTATCTATAAACATCAAAACACTTACTTCATGATATATCTCATAGTTTCGAAATTAAAAAAAAAAATCATAAAAAATAACTCTGTTATAACTTTGTTTTAAATTATTATTAATGATTATAGAAATAATTAGTATGAGTTAAACATATGTACATTTATAAAAACAGATAACAAGATTCTTAATCAAGGGTTTTTTAACTTCTAAATAGTCTTTGTTACAATACCATGGCTAATACCCTAATCTACTAATACTACATGCCCAAAAATACATAAAGAGAAAAAACAACATAACTACTTTTGAGATATGTCTCTACCTTTAATAAATTATTATTATTAAATATATACTAGAATATTTTGTGGAGCTTAAATCCCTATCTTCCATATCATAATTATTGATAATTAATTTGAAATTCTTGAAGTGAGATAAAAATAATAAATTTTAAATTTAATAAAAAATCCAATAGTAAAATTATAAAGTAATTTAAAACATTTGTTTTCATTTTTTACCTTTTTTTTATGTTTTATCCAAGAGAATCACTAATTGGGCTTGCCTACTATTGGGTGGCATGGGTTCAATGCCACCTAGTACTCATAACTACCATTATAAGCACTTAGTACTTGGGTGACACAAGGTCAAAGGAATAAATTCCACCTAGTAGTAGTGGCTACCACTATAACCACCTAGTACTTGGGTGACATAGGGTCAAAGTTGATTATGATCACTACCACTATAACCATTTATTTTGACCACTACTAGTATAACTACCTAGTAATCATGTGACATGGGGTGAAATTTGATTTTGAAAACTACCACTATAACTACCAAGTTCTATTTGAGAATGAAACCTTGTATTCACATTTACATTAAGTTTCCACGAGCTTGCCAATTAAGCTCTCCGAGATTATTTTAATTTTAATTTTTTATAAATATAAAATATTAAAACCTATAACAAATTTAATAAATCTAATTAGAACATGATTATAATCTACTTGTAATATGTTTTGGATTTTTGTATATATTTTCTGATTGATTTTGGCCAATATCATCACAATCTTGAATTGTGAACAAGGTTTTTCAGAGTGTTGAATCCATACATGCACTCAAAAACACATTTAAAAGAAAAACTATTATGTTTTTTATTTGATAGGTTATGTGAATCTTGAGATGATTGACACAACTAACCTATGGGTTGTGTAGCTGACCTAGGGACATCTGAGCTGTCGAAATGACCCGAGGATAACCTATAGCATGGTTATTTTTTTGTCCATGATAGTTTGAATAGATGACCTTTACACCATGGAGTGCCTTAATAGAACACCCTATCACAATTTTTTGTATGCACCATTCCCCGTAGGAGGTTTGAACATGTAACCTTTGTAAGAAAATCAAATATATTATTAGGGTTTGATTCTCCTTTCTTGATAATTGCTTGTGAGTGCATTGGCTTCTTTTGAAATTATGCATATATGAAGATCACAAAAACAAGAGTCATAGGATATAGGCATATGCCAGGGAAAAACCCCCCTCGAGGGGAAGACCCAGTCAAGATAATTATTCCTTTTAATAGTATTCTTTGAGACTCTTTACCCTAGACCAAGACCATAATTTCCCTGCACACCATGCTAGCCTCCAAGATCTTTGACCCCTTCCAGCAACTTTGACTAGGCAACAACTTTTGACAACATTCAGCTTCAAGCAACAGTGAAATATTAGGAGTTTTTGATCTCCTAACCCAGACCACGAAATAGAGAGAGAGGCACTACAAGCTCAATTTTCTTCTTCTCTAGAGACTCCACCAAACTCACACATCTTTCATCGTCCCAACAACAAACTTCGCACTTCTCAAGCTCTTCTTGAGATATCAAACTTTCTTGAGAGTGAGTGATACAAAATACTTCGACTTCTTTCAATATATATGATTATGGGTCAAATGGGTGTCCTTAGGCCAACTTGATCTTCCTTAGTCTGACATGATGTGGAGGACATGTAATTCACATTTGACTTCATACAAAACGTTTTTACATTATTCGAAAGCCCATGAAGGGTCTATTTGAATATACAATGACTCTATAAACTCAATATAAATCCTAGAAGTCCACAATAGGGAATTTGACTGATATATTGATGACCCAAGAATGAAACCCATACTTTAATAAGTCATTGCTATAATAATAAAAATTATTTTCTTTATTCTTTTGACAAGTACATTGCATAATGACTCAAGTACATTATTGAAGACCAAACATAGTTACATTTTATAACACTCCCTCTTAACTAGGGAGGTATTCATAATGTAAATTTACAATGGAAGATCTTAAACTATATGAAAAACATGAAGAACTTTTAGGCACCACAATACCATGGACTATATTCTTGACCAGGGAAATCTATCCAACGATTCACTCAACAATTTATGCATCGCAATGCCCTGGACAATATTCTTGACCAAGGAAATCTATACAAGTAGGAATCAGGTGGAATCAAGATTTCATCCCCTCTAGGTACCATTAGGCTTACTTTATAACCACCAACCTAAACATACAGGTGTGTATCGAAAACAAAGCTCAATAAACAACACTACCTTTTCAATTTGAGGATTTCAAACATTAATAAAGAGTGTCAAACCTGATGTCTCCCAAGGAAATTCTTCACTCACAAAGCCTCAAAAAATCTCTTCCACTTCCTTACCATCAATACAATCACCAATATCTACCAAACCTAGTAGGTTCCTTAGATATTCAAACTTCTTATTCAGAAGAGCCTTGGGAAGTATGTCTGATACATGTTTGTTTGTCGAAACTTACTCTAACTTCACAATCCCATCTTGCACCAAGTTCGTAATAAAGTGGAACTTGTTATTGATATGTTTCCTCCTTGAATGAAACATGAGATCTCCAGACATATTGATGCAACTTTGATTGTCACAATTATTCACAGTAGGACCTAGAGACTTGAACAAATCTATCAGAAGCTTCCTTAACCAAACAACCTATCTTCCCCACTTCACATGCAACCACATATTCTACCTCGGCACTACTCAATGCAATGGGATATTTCTTCCGACTCATACATTAGATCATAGCATCTCCCAGAGTAAAGCATCCTCTAGTAGTTCTCCTTACATCGGTCACATTGCCACCCCAAACAGAGTCTATTAAGCTAATTAAATTGACTTCCTTACTACCATACTTTAGGAAGTAATGTATAGCGCCATGAAGATAACTCAATATATTTTTGACAACTATCCAATGATCATGATGAGGCTCCAAGTGAAACTGAATAAGAATTTTTACTAAAAAGCATACATCTAGCCTTGTATTACCAGATACATCAAGGAACCCACCAACTGACGATATAAGGTAGGATCCACGAGACTAGACTTGGAGATACTCAAATTATTTAGGTTGGTCATCATAGGAATAACCATCAGCTTGGATTCCATCATCCCAAATTTCTGCAATAACTTTATGATGTACTTTACTTGCCCCAAATATATCTCCCCAGGTCTTTGCCATACTTCCAGACCTAGGTATTAATGCATCAGTCCTAGATCCTTCATCTTAACTTCCACTGCCAACGTCTTCTTGCATTCTTGCATTCTTTGTTCTACACCAGTGATGAATAGATCATCCACATATGGTAGAATAATGATGGGCTCGCTATTCATGAACCTTGATATATAGATTCACATCACCAGTACTCTTCACAAACCCAATCCTAAGAAGATATGCATCCATTCTTGCATACCACACCCTTAGTGCTTGTTTCAATCCATATAGGGCCTTCTTGAGTCTAAAAACATAAGTCCCTGTTGTTCACTTCAAATCCTTCAGGTTATTCGATGTACGCTTCCTCATCAAAGGTCCCATTTAGAAATTCCATCCTAATATTCAATTGATGGATATTCGACCCCATTGTAGCATCCAATGAAACCAACAATATAATGGTAGTGTACCTTGCAGTAGGTGCAAGTGTTTCTTCATATTGAATGCCTTACTTTTGAGAGAAACCTCTTATGATGAACCTTGGCTTATACTTGTCTATACTTCCATCAAAAACATGTTTGATCTTATAGATCCACTTCGATGTGACAACCAACTTGTTACTAGGTCTAGGAAGGATTTCTCAAACCCCATTTGTCATGATGGATTGATATTATTCATGCATAGATTTCTTCCAAATCTCTTCATGGTCAACTTCCTAGAATGCAGATGTTTTGGCTTCAATAAAATTTGTTATATATGCTCCATAAATAGAATACATTTTTGATTTCTTAATTTCTCTAGAGGACACTTTCACAGCTTAATGTACTTTAACATATTCTAATGTAGCTCTCAAACAATTTGGCCTCTTCCCTTTTTTTGCGATAACCACCATTTGAATATGATGACTTGGTCATTATTCTTCATCATTTGCAATAGAGTTCTCATGAACTTCATCTTCTTCAAATATGGGAACCTCTTCATCATTAGAATCAATAGGAATATCCTTTGATTTCTTGTAAGTTTGATTCCCATCAAATATGACATCTCTTCTTACTTCAATGTATCTTCCCTCCATTATGTAAATTCTATATTCCTTTGAGGAAAGACTATAACCAACGAATATTACCTTGATGCTTGTCAGGTCCAACTTCTTTCGCTTGTCTTTCTAACATGGATATATGTTGGACTTCCAAATATGCAAAAATGATCCACACTTGGCTTCTTTCATGTGAATACTTCTTTGGGTGTAGTATTATCAAGACTCTTATGAGGACTTCTATTTTGAATGTACATGGAAGGCATTTCTACTTCACCCCATAAGAACTTTAGTAGATCTTGATCAAAGAGCATAGTTTGAATGCCTTCTTGAATTGACCTATTCTTCCTTTTGGCCAATCCATTTGGTTCGGGATAGTAGGGGACAATGAGAACCCTCTTAATATCTACATCCTTACAATATTAAATTAATTATTTAGAGGTGTATTCCCCACCATGGTGATACCTTAGAGTCTTCATCTTTCTTTTAGTTAGGGTTTCCACCTCAGCCCTAAACTCCTTGAATTTACCAAATACTTCATCTTTAGTTTTGAGTAAGTAGAGCCATGTCTTCCTTGAATGGTCATCAATGAATGTTACATAATAGATATATTCTCCAAGCGTTTTGTTAGACATGTGCTTACGTACATCATAATGGATGAGATCTAATATTTATTTAGATCTAGATTCACTATGATGAAATGGATTTCTTTTGTGCTTCCCCGAAGAGCATCCCTTACACACACCTTCATGATCTGGCTTCATATTAGGACTACCATGAACAAATTGACTAAGAGTAGCCATGACTCTATAATGAAGATGACCATAGCTTTGATGCCATAGTTCAATGGGACTTATTTCCATATGAACCAAAGGTTGAGGAGATGGAGTGATAACCCGGTAAAGACTTCCTTTACAAACTACAATAACTATAGCTTTGTCAATACTAGAGTTATTTTCCCAAACCAATACTTCTCCATCAACAAAATAAATCATTTCCCCTTTATGTTCTAAACAAGAAGTAGAAACTAAATTCCTTTTCAAACCTAGAAGACACGGAATGTCGTTGAGATGTAGCTTTGATCCATTATCCAGCTCTAATGATGTAGATCATAGGCATCTAACATCATAGATTTTGTTGTCATCCAATTCCACTGCATGAGAGGATGATTCCTTTGATAGTGTGTGAAGTTTCTTGCTTTCACCTATCATGCGTCTCAATGCTCCACTGTCAATGATCCATGCATTTTCATTAGTAATAGAACTTGTAACGGCAGCCAAGAATACTTGACTCTTGACATCATTGAATAAGTAGTAGGTGATATTCTTGATCCATCTTCTAGCAGAGTTGAAACCCAATATTATGTAGTTCACAATAGAGGGAGAATCCATACGAACAAAGTGATATTCGACTTCTGTTGACCTTAGCTCTTAAACCATGTTGGAAAATCAAAGATATTATTAAGGTTTGATTCTCATTTCTTTATAGTTACTTGTGAGTGTGTTGGCTTCTTTTACTCCTTTATTGTCTTATATTTCCCGAAGAAAATACATATATGAATATCAGAAGAAAAAAAAAAGAGACACAAGATATAGGTACATGCTAGTGAAAAACCCCCCTCGATGGGAACACCCAATCAAGATAAATCCTCCATTCAATATTATTCTTTTAGACACTTTACCCTAGACCACAACCAGACTTTCCCTCTACACCATGTTAGCCTCCAAGATCTTCGACCCCTTCGAGCAACTTTGACTAGACAACAGCTTCTGGCAACATGTAGCTTCACGAAAGAGAGAGAGAGAGCCACCAAAATCTCGATTTTCTTATTCTTTAGAGACTCCCCTGTTATCACTCAGGTTGTCCCTTGGCTCCTTAAGGGATATGGCCGAGGTAACCACAAACCAATCTTTGGACTGCAGGCCCTAGCCTACCTGCAATCAGAGAGGGCTCTCTTTTTATGATTTAGCTTTGTTGATGATGATTTTAGGCAAGTTATTGAGTTCAAGGGGTTTTGTTTAAGTTTTTGTGGGAAGGATGAAGTTTTCAAGTAGAGAGGTAATGCATAGTATGATAAGTTCAAACCATTGGGCATGGAGTCATGGAGTAGGACTGCTGGTGCGTTTTCTTGGTCACAAGAGGAATATAGAGCAAGACAGCTACACATGAAACAATCTTTTAAGTTAAAGGATGAAATGAAAGGCTAAGGAATGAAAGGCAACTAAGAATCTCTCATTCAGCTTCACAACGGGGAGGCGAGTGAACTATATCTGGGAGCAGTCAAGAATTCCTAAATAAAAGTAACACATGAATGAAATAGAGCAAATAAGAGCCATGAGGAATTCATATTTATGCCTGAATCAGAAGAAAACATATAGAAGTCACAGCAATTGAGCATAGAGTGCAGCCACGCAAATTCTAAACTAATCTTTCTTTCTGTAACTTAGATGGTGATATATGTATGATATATATATGAATCGAAAACAGAGGTAAGAAACACTTATTGGGCCATGTAGCAGCGCAAGAAATCTATATTTCACTCTTCAGCCAGTAATAACACAACATACAGTCCATCCTCCAAGCTTTTTAGCAGTCTTTGATTACAGAAATTCTCAAAACATACAGTGCGAGTCCAGCATGAGGATTATCAACCAACCAACCCTTTAAACAATGAATTATGGTGGTTTATATAGGGTAAATATCTAAACATATCCATTACAGAAGATCTTAAACAGATACGAGGGAAGTGAGTTCTTTAATCTAATCTTGTAGTGGAATTAATGCAAAAAGATATCTAAGTGTTGCGCTGGGGCAGCCACCTCAAAAAATGAATCAAAATCTGTCCTTATGGCTCTGTGATGTTCATTTAGCCATAATTGTGCTTTGGGCTTTGATCCCCTGCTCTTGAGTGGTTTTGATGTGCATTAACTGTGAACTGAGAGCCCTTAAATGGCTTCACTGCTTTCTTTGACTTTGCTTGGGGGCCTTTAATGTTCACCTGCTTCGATCTGATACTCTTTGCCGCTTCACTGATACTCTTCAATGTAATCGAGGCTTCATTTTTCCTCTGATACTCTTTAACACTTAAATTGGGCTACTTTCTCTTGATCTGATATGCTTGAAACTGTCAAATCACCCCTTTTCTGCCCTTTCAAGGCAAGAATGGCTGCTGCAAATGATTTCCGTGGCCTCTGGAATGCTACCGGCGCTGGCTGATTTGAATAGGAATCATAAATGAGGAGTTTCTGTCAAACTGCGAGTTTTCGGGCCTGCTGGTAGCCGAGCGATATGAAGCTTTCCATTTTGGTCATTTTTTCTTAGCGATGCACGATTAGCGCTAAGCGCTAATCGCGCATCGAAAACTGCCTCAGTTTTTCATTCTGGGCTCTCTTTGCTGCGATTTGCGCCCTTCGCGCCTTCTTTCAGTGATGATGTCAGCAGTGGGTCCCAGTACGGCAGTGACGTGGCAGGGTGATGTGGGAGTACGACGGGGATTAAATCGGAGATCGGCAATCGGCGGGGACAGGGGGCAATGGCTTTTATATATGTGATGCGATGGGAGCGATCGCCGATTTCGGAAAGGCGATAAGGCATGCGGCTGTGCGAAAATGGGAAATATTGCGGAAATGAATGGATTGCGATGCGATATGATTTCGGGTGTGACAGAAATATCATGTTGGTGGATGAGAGGGGGGATATATATACAGGTACAGAAACTTGCGACTGCCAATCGCGAAATCGCATCGGCGAAGTGATATCGGGGAGATATAAAAGGGGGTAGGCCGATGAATGAATGCTACGACCTCCGACAGCGATATCGCGTCGGAGGAGAGGAAAACTCATCGGAGGAGGGTTAATGCGATCGGAAAAGGATTTTTAAAGCTTTGGAAGGGTTCTTGATGCATCAGAAGGAGTCCGATAGCATTTGAAGGGGGTTTTTGTGTTTTGGAAGGAGTCCAAACACCTTAGGAAGATGGTTTTTTGAGCGAAATGAGGGTTCTTACTAAGTTTCAAGTAAACTTAGTAATTCCCAAGCATACTTATGGTTATATTTCAACCAGAGGAGGGGATATATAAATAATGGGGATTTTTACCATATATTTTTAGTATGGGAAGGGGAAAAATAAGGAGGGATTTACATAATAGAGTTAGGAGTTAATATGAATTTTGTGAAGAAAGTGCTAAGTATGTAAATCTTAGGCTATTTAAGGGGGAAAATGACTCATAGAGGAAGTATGAACACTCCTTGAGTAAAGTAGATCTTTACCAAGGCAAATGGTACAGAAAATGATGAAACTAAGAGGTATTAAGCAGATCTTGCCCTCTTTGGGGAGGTTAGTGAATGATTTGGGGAACAAGAAGAAGGGGGAGTTAGTCATGCCTCGTTTGAAGTCCTTCAAATGAAAAACTGCCTCAAACTCGTGATATGAATAGATATGACACTTGAAAAGATGAAATGGGTCACAATCCATGATTCTGCAACCGCAAAACTACCTACCCGGCCTACTCACCTAGCATTTTCTCTTCTTTTGGTTTGGGTGCACTTGAACTAGCATACCCAGCTTTTCATTCTTTTCTTCTTGCTATCCTCCTATCTACATCTACACTTATTTCATTCAGGGGCTCAGATTAAGCTGTTGAGCACCCTTGTTTCTCTACCTATCTACAAATCTGCCAAGATTAAGCTGTTTGGACAGATAATGATTCTCTATATTCTACAACAGGAAATTGAAACCTAGGGAGACCAAGATTAAGCTGTTTGGCCTTCCCTTAACTGAAAACTCATCAAAAATGGATCAACTCATCAAAAATGGATCATAGCAGTGGCACTTAGACTAGCACACTCTCATGGACACTTCTTTGGCCTCTGTAGCAAATATGGAACATTGCAGCATGCAAAGTATGACATATTTGGTATGTAAAAATGTCGATCATGAAAGATGAATACCTATTGCAACAGGAGGAAACATGTTAGCCTCCAATATCTTCGACCCCTTCGAGCAACTTTGACTAGACAACAACTTCTGGCAACATGTAGCTTCACGAAATAGAGAGAGAGAGCCACCAAAATATCGATTTTCTTCTTCTTTAAAGAATCCCCAAAACTCACACTTCTTTCATCCTCTTGGCAATAGACTTCATGCTTCTCCATCTCTTCTTGAGATATCAAACTTTCGTGAGAGTGAGTGATCCAAAAGACTTCGACCTCCTTCAATATAGAGGCTTCTAGTGGGTCGAATGGGGGTGCTTAGTCGTACTTGATATTCCGTAGGCTGAAATGATGTGGAGGACACATAATTCTTATTTGACTTGATACAAAACCTTTTTATATGATTCAAAGGCCCAAGAAGGGTCTCTTCGAATATACAATGACTCTATAAGTTCAATATTAATCCTAGGATTCCACAATGGGGACTCTCACTAATATAATCGTGACCCAACTATGAAACCCATGCTTTAATATGTCATTGTTACAATAACAGTAATTATTTTCTTTATTCTTTTGATAATTACATTGCATAATGACTCAATTAAATTATTGAAGACCAAACACTGTTACATTTTCTAACAACGTTTACCCCATGGAGTGTCTTAATAGAACACCCTATAACCATCTACTATATGCTTTGCGGGTGAGGTTTTTTACATTTTAAGAAACAAAATGTTAGCATTCAAAAACTCCAAATATTATAATAGTCACAAGACGCCATCATGAAATATTTAAAATTATATAAAAAATATAATAATCTAATATGAACATAATTTTATATCCTTATAATAATTTTGAGATATCTCACTTGTCAATTTTGTGGTACGTAAAATTATATGCATGATTTTGTGATTTATTGACCCTTCAGTTTCTTATGAAATGGAAATTGCACTTATATATTATAGTAATAGTGGTTTCAATTAACATGTTTTCACAAACCTAAATCACTAGATTAGTTGCCAATTTTTAAAATAAACAACCTGAAATATATATATATTATATATAGATAAAAATATATAATTCAATTTTGTATAAAATATATAAAAAAAATTAAAATATATATTGACAGTGCTTGAAACACGTCAACCAAGGTGGTCTCACCACTGTGAAGTCCCAATTAGACCTCACACCATTTGGAATAGGAGGCCCATCTTGGATATCTGCCCAACTAATATATATTCTTCTAAATTTTCATTGGCTACAAAGTTTGAGGTAAGAGAGTAATGCACATATAATCTTGGATCAGCAAGTGAGTATGCCGAGTGAGTGCTCAGTTGTATGTGTGTTAATATTCTTCTAATATGAAGGGAAAGGAAATTTAACCTCTAGGAGAGATCTAATAGTAAGACCATGATAAAGATACACACATAGAAAATATTCGTCTAACATCCAACGAAATAGTCCAAAACAATGTGATGGTCATTGAAACCATGAGAAAGATCTGTTTAACATCCAGGGAAATAGTCCACAAATATTTGACACTCATCACAACCATTACAACAAATTCTCAATAAGATAAGCACTAAAATAACTGAAATAGTTCAACTAATTTAGCACAGGTGGAAAATGAACATGAATTAAAAAAATTCATAGAAAAGTCTTATAAATATTCATAATCCATGGATGAAGCATATGTTGTCCATCAAGCTTCAAATATTAAGTAAAAGTCCCAAGGCACATGTATACAACGAACACCACTCGCTTTAATAGTGAATCATTGGAGCCACTCCTTGCTCACCAAATGAACTAGCTTGTCTCTCTAATGCCTTGTGGGAGGAGCCAAGGTGAAAAGTCCTTTGCGTGAACAATGAGGGTGTATATATAACAAATGTGGTGATTATTCACCTCTCTTATGAGTCTTGTACTACCCTCATTACTACTTGACTTCTCATGACTTTTTTGACTTCCTACATGAATCTTCACATTACTTAGATGACTCTTTGACTTCTAATTCGCATTACTTTTTCCAATATAGAAATTATATAATCCACAAACGATGTGGCACATGATGATTCGTGACATGACGTGAAATGACACTAATGACATGTATTACATGCTTCTATGGCAATGAAAATGTTTCCTTCTTGTTGCTTCTTTCTTTCTGTCTTCAATCAGAGATGTATCCAATGCTTCATCTTCATGAGAGATATGGTTTGTTCTTCATAAATACCCTCCAAATGGTTGTGAATCAGATGGACCCTCCATGCAGTCGTGGTCTTTGGTCTTCTGTTGTAATCCAACGGTCCTTCATCTTCGTTTCTGATTATTGTCTTATCTTCTTAGCTCCTTAGGTGTCTTATCACTTCATAATTTCTCTAGGTTGTGGACAGAAACCAAGAGGTAACCAAAAAACCACTTGTAAAGTTGGGATCTATCCCTTCCAACTTCAGAGAGGGATCTCTCTTTCTGAATTAGATTTATGTTTTAAGATATTAGGTTAGCTATTGAAATTTGAGGTTCTTTTTTCAAAGGTTTGGTTGAAAAATGTAGGGAAAGTCCATTGGGCATGGAGACATGAACCTTCGGGAAATCAATCACAAAATGATAGAGCAATTGTAATAGCGTAGGATAGGAAAAATTTTGTATCTTATAGAGTGGCTTTGGAGTGAAAGGATAAATATGATTTAAGTTCAATTAAATATAGAGCATACTGAGATGAATTTTATACTTAACATTAGAATGAAAAAAAATGATATTATTTACAAGTGAGAGCATAATACACTTAAGAAAATTATGCCCTTAATATTCTTGCAACAATAAAGAGGGAAACCATATGAAAAATTGAGAATAGAAACAATTTTTACATAAGAAAGTACATTGCCAATTGTTTGACATGGGAATCTTGGAACAAAACTCTCTGTATTTTTGTAAATTTATTACTTTTAGTAAATTGCATAGCTTACATCAATACACATCTCCTTTCTTCATACAAGTTCCAACCCTTGTTAAGTCTTATTACAATGTACTTATCGACTTTTTGCTATACTAATCTCATATTCCAAAAAGGAATTCACTATAAAATAATATTCTAACAAAATTACATATTTTTCTGAAACACAACTAAAAATAGAAACCTTGGGAAAATTTAGTTGTTTGTTGAAATTTTAAACGAAATATGTTATTGAACTTGCACTTTTTCTAGCTCCTTGCTTCTCATTGAAAATTTCACCATGTTCCTAAACCTTTCAGTTACTTCAATGTAAGTTTGAAAATTTGGCTTTTTAAGAAATAAATGATAAGTTTCATGTTGTATGTTCAAATCAAAATGCAGGCCTTCCAGAAAGGCTTCTCCATCGATAGCTCATTTTTCCTTTGCAAAATTAGACGCATCTGCAACAATGTTTCATAGTTGTTCTTGGTAATTTTCTAATGGAATCAATTTTCCATTAGAGTTTCTGAGTCTGGGATGTCCTTTATCCCGCAATAAAGAAAAATTTATATTGAATCTCTTAAACTATAGCTCTAGCTCTTTACACTTGTTCTCCAATTGCACCATTAAATTCTTTAGTCAAAACTCTTTTGACTTCCATCACTGTCTCTATTCTGTCTGGAATATTGACCTCTTCATGTTCTTCTTTGGTTTTAGAGTTCAATATCCTAATGATATTCTGTGCTTCTTCTACCATATGCTCAATATCTGCTTTAGTTTTCTTTATTGCTTCTTTGACTCCCTGCACTAGCTCTTCCTTCTTAAAAATGATTTGGATGGAAGGCCACAAGTCTTTAAAATTGACATTGATGTTGTGCCAAATGTTGCGTTTTGTCTCTGCCAACATTTGAATAATGATGGACTTGTCTTCATACTTCTGAATTTGATGAATAGGTTTGAATTTATTCTGGACTTCTTCCAAGTATGCATTTTCTTCCTTTATCTTACTTTCCTCGATCTTGGTGACGACTGCTGACAATTTCTCCACCTCTTTACTTGACAATGATAATTACCCCAAAGCTTGATCTAGCCTTTCTGAGGAATATGAAACTAATACATGTGTTGTAAGATGGGTTACAATCCCTATTGTTGATGTTCTTGTTGATGTCCCTGCTCTTGCTTTTGTTGATGATGTTCCAACATCCTCCCATTGCTCTTTTACTTTTTGTAGTGATTCCATATCTTGCTCCATTTTCTGTATTTCAGCATTCTATTCCACTACTAATGTAAACATCTTCTCTTTATCCATCTCCAAAGTAGTGACTTATTTAGTATAAGGGTGTTCTGTAGTTGGGATTTTGAGTTGTTTTCTAAGATATTGAATGTTTTCATTCTTGCTTCTGATCACCTCCTCTTCTAACTTGACAACACTAGGATCATATCCTAGTTTAATAACTAATTCTTCCAATGTTTTCATTATGGTGTCTTTGTCCATAGATGATGTCCTCTCAATATTAAGTTATGAGTGCATGTTTTACAGTGAAGCCTACAATGTTGAAGTTTCCATGGTAGAGCTGGTTAGAGTTAAATAAGTCATCTCACTTTCTTTCTTATGCAAATCGATTTGATTGATTGCATGAACCTATTTAGTATCCACTGAAAAACTGGAGACCCTATAATATTCAACACCTTTCCGGGCTGACACTTCGGGTTCCAAAAAGGCCATTTGAAACTGCCCCTTCCCTGAATCAAAAGTAGACAACAACTTGTGTTTAGTGGTGGTAGTTTGTTTCCAAAATTCAAGTATGTAGAAGCTTTGAGAGCTTCATTTTTTAATTTAATCTCCTTGTACCCTGTGAAAATACTTGGCTATGGTGGATCCTGAGAAGTAGAAGATATAGGAGACTCAATTGTCTCTTCTATATAAAGGAGAGAGGCGGTAGGAGTACCTGTAAAAATCAAGGTAGTAAGCTCATGTGCATCCATTTCTTCTGAAGATTTTTCCTTAATTTTGATAACTTCAGGACTAGCTTTGTTATCACTTTTGGTTGTGGTATGTTGATCTTTCTTCCTTCTGTTGAAAATAATAAAATCTGCAACCTTTGATACTGAATCAGTGGGAGACATGATTTCCCTTTGTCTCTTGCTCTCTTTGTCTTCAATAATGGGAGTTTGTAATGAATATTGATTAACCAGCTACTCTTTAGTCTGCTACAACTTTTGTTTTGCCCATTCCTATTGATTTACATGTTTTTATATCTCTGGCCTTGGGGCATGAGGATATGGATTACGTTTTTTCAACTCTTAGCTTAGAGATTACTCCCAAGTGGTCATAGGACCATGTAAAATTATGCTTGAACTTCACCTACTTTAAGATTGCTTCCACCTTCTTTACTATTGCTCTTGTGTTTACAATGTAGGGGCCTACTTGTGCCTTTAGCTTGACCTATGATTTATTCTTGTTGGAGACAAAATGTATCTCATCCATATTGAGCATATTTCTGGCATACTCCAAAGCAAATATCCTCAATGGCACAAAAACTGGTAATCTATAAGGAGGGATCTCACATCCATAAATTATGATCTATGTGTAGTTCTGGTATAAATACCACTATCCAACCTTTGATTGTTTTGACAGATGTAGGAACTTCTTGATTTTTGTAGATATCCTCAGTATAATATCACTGCATAATAAACATAAAGAGGTGTGCAGTAATTGATCTAAAAAATTGGTGTAACTGTACTCCTTTAAATTCCTTGTGACCAGTGAAGTCCAATGGGTAATTGAAAAAGGGTTACCCTGCTCATCCATCTTCTGCAACTGAAAGTTGAATCTGTCTCCCTGATAATATAACATAAGATACACTAAAAATGACTAATATTTAAACACTCTTTCAGTTTTGAATTTCATAAACTGATCATGGATGGCATCAGAGAAGAGTTGACTATAATTAAATAAAACGAGAGGCTTATGTACCACTCAGAATACTCGCAAGAATCCTAAAACTACTTCATCAACACACTGCTCTATATAATAACCAAGTAATTGAGTCACCATGGGAATTACCTATTTTAACATCTCTGGGAAAATGGAAACAGGGGTATGGAGGGTTTGTTCTTGGTAATTCAACATTTTTAGGGAGAAAAGAATCAAAGATATGGGCTCTTTGGGGAAATGTAACGTTTATGTACAACTCCATTAATGAGTAAGTGGAAACTGGATGTAGGGAAGCTTGGGGATTCATTTGCAAGGCTTGGAAAACACTCTCTAGGGAAATGGAAAAGATGATTTCATCATTTTGGGCAATCACTGCTTTCTTGCTGGGAAGGTATTTGAGGTGACACCAGATGAAAAATTCATGGAAAAAATGGGTTCGAGCAAAGATGAATTAAGGTAGAAAGTTATCCTAGATACTAAAGTCATCACTCAAGTATGAGTATTTCTATTTTACCCAATTGTGAACTTCATACAGGTCGAACTCACAATCAGTCTCAACAATTTTGAAGTGGGTGCCAATCAAGGGGTTTTGTCAAGGTCTAGGACATGGGGCATCATGGTGTCTTCTTCAATCATGTTTCGTTTACCCTTATGCGTTAACATTTTTAATTAAAAATGAGCATAACATGTTACCAGAATACTCAATTTATCGAATTGTGTAGAGAAATTACTGAGAGGCAGTGCCTGATCACTTTGATTGGCTCGATAATGACTTGCAGAAACTGTAAAAGCATAGAAGGAAACAAATGCAGAATCCTGGGGTGATTTTATAATGGAAATGACAGGGGGATCGTAATGAAACAGTTACCATTTTAGGAGTGGGATTCATTAATTTGGAAAATCGTCAATTTGTAGGGAGGAATTAAATGTGCAACATTCAATTGGTTGCTAATTTGGACGTTTGAATGGTCAGATGAGGTGGAGGGGTGACGTGGAAAAGGGGGCGAGGTGGGGGTGGGACAGGGAGGGAGAACAAGAGGAAAAGTTATGTGAGGCATATGGATGGAGGTGACAAGCAGAAATGACAGGTGGGAGTGACGAGAAGTGGCGAAGGACAGAGGTGAAAAGGCGATGGTGGTTATTGGGGGCAGTTGTAGGAGTGGTAAGAGGTTTTGGGAGAGGGCCCCCAGAAAAAATTGTGGAGTCGACACGTCAGTCGGGGTGGTAAATGCTCAAACAACTTTTCAGGACACCCTCCCCATTTCCATTAACCATTGATAGTGCAGGGGGATTCGAAAGCTTCCTCCTGCCATTGATCTATGTGGCAGTCATCTCAATCGTTGATTGGCACATGATTTTTATTCGCAAAATGATAAATCGTTTTGTCATGTCATGTGGAAAATATAACACATAACCTATAGTTTTATGTATAATATATACAAATGAAATTATATTATAAATTTAAAAATGACATTTTGACTGGCATGCGATAGGTGTCTTATTTTGTATTTTTTAAATTTCTTCTATTCTTTTACCTCACACATATTTTTTATCCCCTTTTATTTGTTTTTTAATTTTTTTTTATTTCTTTTGAGCTAATCAAACTTGAACTGAAAAATAATTTTTTAGAATATCCTAGTGGGACGAAAACTTATTATAAACACAAGACTCCTATATTTATAGGAAACTAACATTTGCTCCAATGGGCATGACATTCTGTCTGTGAAGTGTCAATAACACCATCGATTAGTAGCCTTCTCCATTGGGTGATAATTTTCATCATCAAAATTGATACTAACTCTAAAAGCTGAAAATCATAGATATAGTAGAAATTCATCTAAAAATTAGGTCCTTCATTTTGGGCTTCAATTCCTAATGACAACCACCCACACTTGTAGTATTCGAAACAATAAAATGATATATACCATGATGTGTTTCTTACAATCTTATCTTAAGTGAAATAGTGCTTGAGAAACCTACCATTAACAGGTCGTCTTGGCAGTTTTTCTCCAGTCAGATCCTCGAACGAAAATGCATGCATTCCACAGATAGTTGGAATACTATAAGGTGATTTCCATAAACTCTCAAACTTCACATGTTTTCTTTTCTCTTTGTTTCTGGCATCCCACTTCAGAACAATAACATTCAGTTGAAAATAATTTTCTTTGACCCTCCTGTCATGAATTCTTTTGATTTCATCTTGAACGACCTGTGTATTGTTGTAAGCCTCTTCTATGGCCTGCTTCAAATGTATCATTTGATTTATTCTTATTTTGGCATGATTTGGCACTTCTTCGTCTTCCTGCAACAATTTTAGTACTGTAATTCCTGGGGAAACATGAAAATACATCTATTCCATAAATCAACTGGAAAGGTGCATTGAAATTGACTTCTTTATGCTTATCCTATTAGCCCATAGACAATTTACCAATTTCTCGTGCTAGGATTTCCTTTTTCTGCAATAGTTTCTTTATGATGTTGACCAATGACTTGTTAGAACATTTCAATAACCCATTTCCTTGAGGATAATAGGAAGTAAAATGTCCTAGCACTATATGATAGCTATTACAAAAATCAATCATACTTTTTTATTTAAAATCAACATAATTACTATAATAATTTTCGAGGACACCCAAACTTGGAGAGAATATGACCTTAAATGAATTGTATGATTACAAAATCTGCACCTTGTCTGGTTGGAACTGCTTCAATCCATTTGGTGAAGTAGTTAGTTGTTGTCAGGATCCAATTGTGTTGAGCTGAGGAACTTGGATGAATTTATCCTATAAAATATAAACCCTACTGCTGGAAAGTTGTCTCAACTGAGATAGCTTTGAGTTGTAGAGGTAAGAGTTTTCTCTTTCCTTAAAAAATCTGACATTGATGACAAGTATTCATCCCACTAGGAGATGGATAGTTAGCCAATTGTTGCAATGTCACAAAATCCTTTTCTATTTTTGCACATTACCCTTTTAAGCCAACAAAGAATATTCATGCAAGGTCTAATAAAATGAAAGGAAAGACAAAAACCAACAAGGAAAAGAAAAACAAAAAGACAAGACAAAAAGTGCCTAAACCAAAACATGATGTGAAACCAAAACTAGAAAACACAAGACTAACTATAGAAGATGAATGCATGATGAATGTTTAGGTAAACTAAAATGAAACTAGACCTACTCCTAACCTAACCAACTTGAAGTTTGGGATCACATATAATTTAATTTCTAATGTAGCCACCATAATTTCCCGTGAACTGTAATCACAACAATGCAATTTATTAAAACACATATAAAACAATGTGCAATGGAAAAGATAAGAGCTTGTATAACTTTCACAAAAAACTAAAGGTATTTCCTATGAGAAGATATATATGTCATAGTTACTAGTTTTAACTAATTCACATTCTTACCTTTTTGATAAAGATCACAGATAAAAAAACATTGGAAACTTCTTTTGAATGCACCTTCATCCGTGTCATCCCTTTTGGAAAGCATGAGAAAATACCAAAACTTGTTATTAGCAAAAGGGCTTGTTAGGTGATATGCTTCCAGGAAATGATAGATTGGATCATGAAACTCAAAACAACCCTCTTGAAAACCCCAAAATCCTTGAAAAAATGAATGTTCACCTAGAAGCATTGGGTTGGGATGAGAATCATGTGAGAGACAATTGATCTGATTACATTCAGCTCGCATGTCAAGCCAGTGAGCACCGAACATGGCCATCATCGAAGGATGAAGTGCCTCAACTTCTCAGCAAGTATTCGAATAATGAGATGTTGAACCATGAATATCGAATGATGTAAAACAACTGACATTGGATATACTAGTGTAGAAATGGTAAAATAAATGACATTTATCAGAAACAAAATGATGATCAGATGGGTTGATTAAAACATATGATTCCAAATTCTAATTAAGAAATATAAATCAATTTGAATGGCTCTGCAAATGCTCTAAAAAATAGAATGAACTTCCTCACATGTCAAATGTGACAAACCATTTTCCTGTGCCGTACCAGGAGGTAACTCCTCAAATGTAATTGATTCATTCATTCAGGTTATTCATTATTATATACAAGAGGGAGTGATTGTTCAATTCATCTCCCGATGACTCTCCATTTCTTCTATTATTTATTTACACTAATTACAGTTGTTCACCCAATCCCTATGATTAGGTGTCAACATTCCCCCCCTTAATCTGAAGGGATGTTGGTGAGTCCAAGCACTGTTCTGAATCTTTGAATATTTTCTCTTCCAAGCGCTTTGGGGAAGATGTTTTCAATTTTCTCATTAGTGGAAAAATGGCGGAGATGGATTGTTTTGGCCTGAACATGATGTCGAATTAGATGATATTTAGTATTGATGTTCTTCGTTCTATCATGGAACTTTGGGTTCTTGGCCAACTTTATTGCTGAGTTATTGTCAATCATGAGTGGAGTTGATTGTACTTGTTTTACCTACAAATATTCAAGAATTTTCTTGAGCCACACAATTTCTTTTGTTGCCTCAGCTACTGCCACATATTCTGCCTCTGTTGTGGAATTTGTTCAAACAGGTTGTTTACGTGATCTCCAGGAGACAGCTCCTGATCCAATATTCATAACATAACCTGAAGTAGACACCCCAGTTTCTTTGTCTCCGTCAAAGTCTGAATCAGAGTATCCAATCAGGCTGAAGTTGCCCACCTATGTATACTTGATTCCAAAGTCTTGAGTTCCCTTCAAGTACTTTAGAACTCTTTTTGCAGTAGACCAATGTCCCTCACAAGGCTTTTGCATAAACCTGCAGAGGATTCCAACAGCAAACGAAATGTGTGGTCTGGTAGTAGTTAGGTAGTTGAGACTTCCTACAAGCTATTTATACTTTGTTGCATCGTCAAATTATTTTCCTTCAATGGATGTGAGCTTTAAATTTTGTTCCACTGGAGTAGTCAGAGGATTTCATTTAGTCATGCTAAACATGTTCAACAGATCTCTAATGTACTTCTTTTGAGAAAGGAATATGGACTTCGGATGTTGAGTTACTTCAATACCAAGATAGTAATGAACATAGCCCAAATCAGTCATTTCAAAACCTTTCCTCAATTCATTCTTTATGGATGCAATGTAGCTCGCATTGTTCCTTGTCATCAAAAGATCATCTACATATACCACAAGATATACAATTGTTTTTCCAACCTTCTTGACAGACAAAGTTGCATCATCAAGATCATAATGTTTGAAATTGAGTTTCAGAAGATGCTCAGTTAGTTTTTCATACCAGGCTCGCGGTGCTTGTTTGAGGCCATACAAGGATTTCACAATTTTGCATACTTTATGTTCATGTCATTTCATAGAAAATCCTTTAGGTTGGGACATAAAAACATTCTCTTCTAGATCTCCATTCAAGAAAGCAGTTTTTACATCCATTTGATGGGCTTTACAACTGTTCTGAGGTGCTAGGGCAAAGAGTGTTTAGATGGTAACCCATTTCGCTGTGGAGGAAAAAGTCTCCTCATAATCGACCCCTTCCTTCTATGCAAAACCTTTTGCCACAAGCTTGGCTTTGTTCTTGTCAAGTGAGCCATCATCTTTATACTTGTCCTTGTAGACCCACCTACAGCCAATTGGTTTGGTCCCCAATGGAGGATCAACTAGCTTCCAAGTGCCATTCTTTATCAAGGCATCACACTCCTTTTGCATCACTTCTTTCCATTCATCATGAGAAGTAGCTTCTTTGAAGGAAGATGGTTCAAAAATCTGTAGAGAAATTCAATTCACAATCATAAGAAACATCCATATAAACAAGTCAATCAGAGTCATCTACATCACCTCCATTTTTTCGGTTTGAATTTCGAGTTCCTGTCTTTCCAACCTCATCAGGATGAACACTTTCAAGTGTGTTTTTCAACCACATTGGGGGACCTTTCTTAGATGGTCCAAGTTGCTTCATTGATTGAGTTGGGACTAAATCAAGATTGAGTCTCCAATTCTGTCAATCACATCACTCAAAGTATCATCCGTTGTTGGAGATTCATGTGGGGGAGAGAGTGGTTCAGAAGAAGATTCCACAAGTTGATCTAGAATAGGAATCCCCCTTTCAATATGTGGAATCTGATTATCAAATTCTTCAAATAATTTTGCATTTGCGAATCTATCCAAGCGATCAAGTTGTCGCTCAACAACATTGTCAGTTTTGGATGATTAAAGAAAGATTACATCTCTAGATACAATAAACATTTTATTAAATTCATCATAGAGATGGTATGCTTTGGAGGTGTTTGAATACCCCAAGAAGATACACTTATGACTTCTTGCACCAAGTTTGTTTCTATGTACCTTTGGTATCAAGGCATAAGATGTGGAACCAAAGACCTTGAGATTCTTTACCGAAGGAATGTGCCCATACCACATTTCATAAGGAGTCTTGTTTCTAATAGCATTATATGGACATCTATTCTTTACATATACAGCACATAGAACTGCATCAGCCCAAAACATCAATTTTACATTTTTTAGAAAAATCATGGAGCGTACCATATTTAAGATTTTCCTATTCATTCTAAGGCAAGCGTGTTTTATGTTTGATCCCATGTTGGCAAAGATAGTTTCCAAACTCATTTGAAGTGTATTCTTTTCCATTATCAGTGTGAATAGAGCCAATATGATATTGTGCATCATTTTCAATCCATGTATGAAAGTTATTGAATGTTTGAAAAGCATCAGATTTGTTCTTCAATAAATAAACCCAACACATTCTGGTGTAGTCATCAATAAATGTCATCATATATTTATTTCCATTTGCAGAAGGAACAGACATTGGACCACATAAATGTGAGTGAATGAGTTCAATGTTTCTATGTGCTCTTGATTGTGAATCATGAAAATACTGTTTTCTATGCTTTCCTAGAATGCAAGCATCACATTGCTTAAGTTTCCTAGGAATTGTAGGCAAACCAATAACACCATTTTTCTTCAACAAGCGGAGGCTGTCATAGTTCAAGTGTCCAAATTTAGCATGCCATAATAAAATCGATGGAAATGTACCTTCATAATGAGAATTGTATGAGAGATTTTGTGCACAAGCAGAGGTACCCTGCAGCTTGAGAAGCCTTTCTTCTTCTGTAACCGTCATGAGAAGTGAGTGGTCTGATGCTTTTCTTACCTCAAGCTTGCCATCAAACATATGAATGGAGTGTCCTTGCTAGCGGATGTGGACCAAGGACAACAAGTTTCTCGTCAGCTGTGGGAGATATAGAAAATGATGCAGAAGAAAGTCTGGAAGACCAGGGAATTTAAGCCTGATTATTCGAATCCCTGATGGCTTGAGTTTTGATTTGTCTGCAAAGTATACTGCTCCATCAACATTGTTAGTAAATTCTTCAAAAAAATCTATTTTGAAATTCATGTTGCAAGTCGCTCCTGAATCAAGAAACCAATAATTTTTCCAAGAAGCAAGTGAAGCATTAAATAAGCCTTCATTTACTCCAATATTACAGTGTGCCACAACATAGCGAGCAGCTTCAGGTGCTTTACCTTTCTCTTTGTCATTAGTTTTATCTTTGGGTTGCTTTCTTTCTTGCTCAATTATGTCCCAAGGCAATTTGCATGTGGATGCATCAAGTGATCCATCTCTTTTGTAGTGTATGTAGTGCAAATCTGACTTTTCTCCTTGAGAGTGTCTGCCCCCCTGCCTCTGAAATTTCTTCCTCTTCCTCTTCGACCACCTCTTCCTCTGGAACAATCTTGAGCAAGATTCTTTTCTCCATGAGCAAGGCACATAGCCTCTTCAGAAGACTGAGGAGCTGCCTTCTTGCCAAAACATTTCTCTCTTTCAGCAAATTTTTTGACAAGGGAGTCAAAGGTAATATCTTTGAGGTATCCATTTGCTCGCAATGACTCAATTAATTTCAGTAATTGGGATAAAGTTCCTTGAGAAAAGATAACAGAGGAATATCCAGTTCAACATTAGTGACATTGATATCATGCATTATAGGTTTTACTTCTAATGCAAGAGCAAGAGGATCATTATTTTTTAATTCAAGGGTGAAGAGTTTAATCATGAGTTGAACAACTTCAAGTGTAGAGTGTGAGTCATAGAGTTCCTTCAGTTTTTGTAAGGCTTCAAAAGAATTTGAAAATGGAAAAATATGGCGACTCACCTCTTCATTTACTGGTGTTGCAGTTAATGCATAGGTCTTTCTTTTCTTATTTTCCCAAATGCTGAATTCCTTGTCTGAGGTAGGTTGTTCTGACTCTTTGTCTCCATCTCCAACACACACTCCTTTCCACAGCTCATTAAAAATGAGAGTGAGTTTGATTTTCTGCGACCATTCAGGATAATTCTCCTTCCCATTGAGAACCACTCCCACAATAGATATTAATGAATGCATTGTAAAATTTATGTACTGTGGAAAAAAATACTTCTGCTACAAAATTTTACTCCTAATTGTAAAAAAATCTGATTATGATATACGAAAACAGTGGTATTATGTAAGGGAGGGTTAAAAAATAAGTGGTATCCCATATTGACCACTGTACACATTTTGAATCATTAATGGTGAAGAATCGGTGAATCTGGTCATTCAAGTTGCCAGTCTGGAGGAACCGAATATTCAAGTGCGTGGTTTCATATTCGAATCACCAACGAAGCTGGAGCTCAATTCAGGGTCTCATAGGGAATAATGGTGAAGCTGGCAATCATAGCCTAGGTCACTGACATGCTTCCTATGGCAGAAGGATTGGACGACGAACGCGAGCAGTGAGATGTGAAGTTTTATAAGCAAACAGGTGTATCGTATGGAATTAGAAGGATGCAAGTATTATGAATCGAGCATATTGTGGTAAGTATTAGAGGGAGTAGCATTTTGACTAGAAGGAGAGAGGTATTATAATGGGTGTGGTTTTGAATATTGATCCAAATGACAGTTTTTGGAGGCATATACCGCAACAGATTCAAAAGCAATGTAAAAATAAACACATCATATTAGAAAACAGTGATATATATGGTACACAGGTGGAGGGGAGGTCTGCCAAACAAAGTATACCACATAGTGTATCTTTTCTTCTACACAACAGACTGGTAAAAAAACACAACGTATACCACATATAATTCGCCTTTCACGTAGCCTGGAGGAGGCTCACCACAACTTGAAGTTGTGTCTGCAGAATACTAGTTAGCGTAGCACTACCACACCGACAAACTTATGACCATAGAAGGAAATCAGACCTCCTTGTAGTGTTTCCACAACAGATTCACTACGTATAGTCAATAATGCATGAAATCCAATGTTTAACTCACCATTGCATTCATTAATACATGAAATTTCTGAGCGATTTGATAGAGATGTCATTCTGCAAAGGATGCAGGACAAATTTCTTAAAAAAATGGTAGAAGGGAGTTACAATGGTAGAAAGGTATGCCAAAAATGGAGCTGGCTCTGATACCATGTCAGACTAGGAGGTAACTCCTCAAATGTCATTGATTTATTCCTTCAGGTTGTTCATTATTATATACAAGAGGGAGTGACTGTTCAGTTCATCTCTTGATGACTCTCCGTTTCTTCTA
Source organism: Pinus tabuliformis (assembly GCA_031772625.1). Taxonomy (NCBI): domain Eukaryota; kingdom Viridiplantae; phylum Streptophyta; class Pinopsida; order Pinales; family Pinaceae; genus Pinus; species Pinus tabuliformis. Next base: position 667,885,048 of record CM062818.1, read on the forward strand.
TTATTTATTTACACTAATTATAACTAGTCACCCAATCCCTATGATTAGGTGTCAACATCCTGTAACTTGTGACAAACTATACAAGAAGTGTAATCACTGAAAGAATTTAATAGGAATGTTAGCACACCAGACACATGAGATGAGTCAAAACATAGTGAATGGGGAATAATTTGATTTGCATGATAACACATGCATTCATTATCACTCAAGATGATTTCAAGTGTGATGAAGGTAAATATTCAAAAGATAACATTCACATGAAAAACCAAGAACTCACTATGAAGAAATCAATCTGATAGGCATGATTCCTTTAGCCAAAGATAGTCTTTGAATTGATCATCTTTGCAAGTCCATAACTCTATGAAAGAAACATATCCCAAACGTGATTTAAATAAAAGAACCTTGCATGAAGATGAATCATGTGAAATAAAATCTCAAATACGATCAGAAATTTAATCTCGAAAGTCCAAAAGATTGAATCTGAAATACCAAAATTCTTCCCAAAAGAATTTACACTGAGTGAAACTACGCAAAGAGAAGTATTGTGCGATAGAAACTAGATATGACTTTGTTTGGAGGGCTTACCAAAATATCAAGATCCTTACATAACCATTAACGGAATTTTTAAGTGCCTCGAATCCCTGGAAAGTTTCAAAACTTTCAAGGATTGTAAAATGTCATTTTGAAAATTGAACGAGATCATGCATGGTTTGAGGGTAGCTTCTAGAAATTTTTTCAGTAAGACCGTGACTCACCATATGGAATCCATCTCTTTCACTGATTTGACCATATTTTTCAACTTCAACAACTAGATTACACAACTTGAAAGATTATTTTAATCACAAATCTGAATATGCATGAATTGGAGAAATTTCATGAATGAGTTGACTTGAAGAGTTGTCTTCATGAAAGAGAATCGATAATGAGGGATGGAAAGAGTACTCAATGATTTGATTATTTTCATTTTCAAAATAGATAATCTCACCACCTTGTGTTGATGGAGAAGTTAATTCATCGAATGAAGAACTTGAGGAGTATGGAGTATCTTCATCACAAGTAGATGCATTGCAAACAGTAGAGAAAAAGGGATAGTGAGATAAAGAGGAATTTTTGATAAAAGCATCTTATTTGACTGAATTATATTATAGATCTAAATTAAAATCTTCGTGAGAAACTGAAAGATCAACCGTTGAACTTGGGAATTCTTCATCACTTACATCAACAAAATTATGACCGTCAGAATGATTGTTTCCCAAGGCTATGGATTGATTGGAACAATTGAATGCATTTGCTTCACTAGCAAGATTAACATGTTTAAAATCATCCAAGAATGGAAGTGCATCATCTTAACATTGGGGACTTTGAAAAATAGAAGAGAGATAAAAAATCTCTTCACTTTCCTCCTATACTATTAGTGTAATGTGACTACCTTGTATCGGATCACAATTTGAACTAAAAACTTAAAAATCAGGAGAGCATGAAGAGCTAGTTGGTAGAGAAGATTGATCAAGCAGATCATGATATGTAAAGTCATGACATGCAAATTATAGATAAATGACATATGTCCCTTAAAGAAGAAACACTTTCAATGGAATGAGATTCAAGATTGATTTTAAGAGTGCCAATGTCATATTAAGGAATGAAAGGATTAGCCTTCGCCCTAGGATCCATGATCCACTTCGGGGTTTCTTTCATTAAATATGAATTAGGAGAAGCATAAGGAGGATAGAGAGATGGATTAAGAATTTATTTCCATATTTCCCAACTTTATCGTCATTGTAAGGAGGCACCCACATCGGTAGTGGAAAAGGAGGAGGGCGAGGAAAAAAAGGAGTAGTAGGTTCCTCCTCTGAAATTCAAGGTGTGTCATGATTTACAAGTGGCGGGGATGTAAAAGAATCAAGGGGTTCAGATTCTTCGTGGAAAGAAATATGAACCAAATTCTTAATTTATTTTTTAAAGAAATCCCATTTTTTTTATTCTCCTGGAAGTTCATAACAAAGGTGAAGGAATCGATCAAAAAAACACTTAGTTGATTCATTAGGATTCATTCATAGTTGATTAATTCTTTTAAGAACATTCCAGTAATACCACTTGTCAAATTCTTTATGAAGATCCTTTAGAAGTTGGTCAAAGGAATGGATAGAAGCGATAAGTAATGTGTGACACCATATCTTAACACGACCTTCAAGCGTGAGGGTGAGCAACCTAGCCACAACATCTTTGCAATGTATTGCATTAGAAAAAAAAATGTATGACTTGAAACAAATGTTTGCGAAGAGTCAATTCAGCTTCGCCATCAAAATTAAATTGGGAGAGGTTATGAAATACTTCCACATGGATGGTAAGATTAAACTCATTAGAAAAAAATCATGGCATTATGATTTGGGGAAGAGACATTTTGAATAAGAGATTCAAAGTAGAATCAACAGGCACAACCTGTCATCTGGCCCTCCTTCTAGCACCATTTTTTTTGTGGTGTTGGAAATCCATCAACTAAAGGGCTCTCCCTGATGTGAAGCCCCAATTAGACCTCACATTGTTTGGAATAGGAGCCCCATTCGGGATATCTGCCCAACTACCATATATTCGTGTACGTTTTCGTTCAGTACAATGTTCGTTACAAGAGAGTAATGCACATGTAATCTTGGATCAACAAGTGAGTATTTCGGGTGATTAATCAGTTGTATGTGTGTCAAGGTTCTTATACTCTAGAGGGAAATGAAAGTGAACCTCTAGGAGAGAGGTAATAGTACCACCCTAGTAGACACACACACACACATGTAGAGCTATAAAAAGGGTCTCCTTCACCTCTAATTGCCTCACATTAATATGTCAATCTGGGAGCGTTTGGTTATTTCAAAGAGTGTCTCAGTATGAGGCTATCATTTGTCAGAGTAATTCTAGTAGTACAATGTTCAGAAATACAAGAGTAAACGGATGCTTGTCTACATCTTAATTACTTCAAAAGAGTAAATCACACACTCAAAAGACTAAGCAACTTATCAGTCAAGGGTTCAGTAGCGATAACCCATCCCTTTGGAAATTGATGGAAAAGGAAATTAGAGAATAGATCGTGGATCTGGGAGCCAGACAGTAAATGCCAAGGCTCACTACAGCCTCAGATTGCCTCCCACACCAAAATAACAAATGACAGTAAATGGAACGGCAGATAAGAAAATGGAACAACAAATAAGAAATTGAACAGCAAATTTGTAATGGAACAACAATTTCTTAAATGGAACAACAGCTAATAAATAGAGCAGCAACTAAGTCTCACAAGCAGTAACAAACTTAATCTATCAAATCAAATGCATTGATCGTAATCAAACGACAATATTTCACTCTTAAGGCAAATCGAACAGCACACACCAATGGAATGGCACTGCTTATTGATAAGTTATGGAACAACGCTTGAAAACCATATATATACACAACACTCTTAAATAGTAATCTGATCTAGGCATCAATCTCAGTTAGAAAATATACAATTGTGTTTCAAAATAGAACAGCATAATACATCAATTTAACAATCATGAAGAACATAACTTCCAAGATGAATTCCGTGACGTGAATGTACAGCACAAAAGCTCTGAAATGGAATAGTAACAATATTCTATCAAGACCAGTGATATTAGATCAACTTTGAAAAGAACAATCATATAATGCAGAGTCAATACAATAGTTCTGTCCATGGAAACCTTAATGAATTAAACATAACAGAGCAAGTGATGTAAACTTATAAAACACATCAGATTACCAAATAACGACGATAAGCAAACCACGCAGAAGGCAAACGTAATAATGTAGGAGCAAGTGTCCTCCAGGGCCAAGCCCTTAGCCTCCAGGGGTACACCGCTTGAGGTTAATCCAGACTCAGAGATGAAGTAATCACCAAGTTTGTATTAATGCATGAAGCAAAATTACAATAAACCAGTTCTTATCGAGACTCGATGATCAAAGTTTTGATCTTAACAGAAATTACATAAAAACATAATCATGTCTAACTCTTTCTCGAGCTAACAATGTTGTCCCTTTTATAAGGGTGACGACGGAGATGTCTAAGTGCAAAAATAGATAAAACAACGATCCCTCAGGATCAAGGATCCTGAGGGATTCGCCGAACCGTTAATCCTTAATCATTTCTTTTCTCTCATGCACTGAGATGGTATCTCCACCTCCTTTTCTGGGCCGATTTGCTTTGATTTGCTTTGCCTTGTTTGCATTCGGTCTCCCATCAAAGGGACAGCGGTTATCTCGTCCTTGTCCTTTCCTTTGGAACGGCAACTTCTTGTTTTCACTCCTTCCTGCATGAGGAAATGACAATTGTTAGCGTTTTAGTCTTACATATTAATCTCACATGTTTTTTTATAATTCTTTATCGTTTTCCAAGTTCACGATGTAAAAAGGTTTGCGAGTTCTACTGAAAAGATACTGAAATAATCATCAAAAACATACATTTTTTAGTACTCCACACACCCCCCTGCTTACCCTGTTTCATGCCCTCATGAAAACGTTGTAGTTGACATGCAAGGCAGTGAGAGAATAGGCTGGAGATGGAATCTCATGCAGAGGCCTACAGCCATGATGAGTAACTAGGTAGTCAAAGAAATGGCCTGTCTGACCTTCGGGCATCTCATACAGGGCTTGGTATCCGGGTGCAGGGTGCCAAATAATTGGACTCCGAAACCTATATCCTAACCAGGATGGCCCTGCCCTCAAAATTATTTCACCATAAAGGTGCAAACGGTTGGTAGCTAATTTAAAATTCTCATACTTAAATGGTTCCCTGAGCTGGATATTCGGATTAGAGATTTGATACCGAAATTTAGCTGCATCAATGGCAATGTCTTTGATGGAAAGAAAGTATTCTAATCCCTGTCGAATGAGTGCCTCATGTATGGGTCCTAATGTTTCTGTTGGCATTATGATGCATGTGTTGTACTTGATGGCAAACAACTCATAGAAGATCAACTCACTTATATATATCTAGATGAATCTACGGAAGAGATATCAGATGACAATTCTCAGTATGACAAGTCCAAAGGGGGACATTGTTGGCATTATGAGACAAGTGTTGTTCTTGATGGCAAATCACACAAATGATAAATTATAGTGCAGCAAATTTATTTGATAAATTATAGTGCAACAAAGTTTCCTTCATGTAGAGAAAAGTTCACACACGTTTATGCAGAGAAAAGTTTATTCCATGTAGAGAAAAGGTCACACACTTTTATGCAGAGAAAAGTTTATTCCATGTAGAGAAAAGTTCACGCACTTTTATGAAGAGAAACGTTTATTCCATGTAGAGAAAATTTCACGCACTTTTATGCAGAGAAAAGTCTATTTCATGTAGAGAAAATTTCACGCACTTTTATGCAGAGAAGAGTTTATTTCATGTAGAGAAATGTTCACGCACTTTTATGCAGAGAAAAGTTTATTTCATGTAGAGAAAAGTTCACGCACTTTCATGCAGAGAAAAGTTTCTTTCATGTAGAGAAAAGTTCACGCATTTTCATGATTGGTTCATGGTATTAGTTCGACAGTTTTTGATCCTATGGTTTTGGTCCGTGGTATTGCATCCAAAAGTGTTGATCTCACGCACTTTCATGGTTGGTTCATGGTATTAGTCCGACAGTTTTTGATCCTATGGTTTTGGTCCGTGGTATTGCATCCAAAAGTGTTGATCTCACGCACTTTCATGGTTGGTTCATGGTATTATTCCGACAGTTTTTGATCCTATGGTTTTGGTACGTGGTATTGCATCCAAAAGTGTTGATCTCACGCACTTTGATGGTTGGTTCATGGTATTAGTCCAACAGTTTTTTGATCCTATGGTTTTGGACCGTGGTATTGAGAAAGGACTAATGCTATAAAAGAGGAAGGAGATCATTTGGCAAAGCATCATCTGAATTACTGAATATCTCATAAAGTGCTAGATCTGGAATACTGTGATTGGGTTATGGTGCAGATCTAGATTTGAGCTAAAGAGGGATCTCACCAGTTGATGGAAAACAAGATCTAAGGATAGATCGGGATCAAATGGTTTGAAATGAACTATCTCTATATATTTGATTATGCTTATTCTAGATCTGTATACTGACGCTTGTAATGATCTGAACTGGGTATAACTTGAGTTTGAAATCGCTGCAAGTCATGTTTGAATATTTATAGATCTGTACGCGGGTTGGCTTTGGTGTAAGCGCGTATGTATGCAGGTTTGGTTCATTGTAGTAGTGTATACAATTTGAGCTATGATATTTGAAGTCACAGGTGGTTCTGGTTGTTGATGGGTTCTGATGACAGTTTAGAGGTGTCAGTATTCTGCATATCCTGTTTGGTTGATTGTGTTTAGCTTCAATATTGATGGATGAGAACTAATATTGGATCAGGATCATAATGGCTCATATTTATGTGATCTAATGGACTAGATCTGGGTGCTAACACATATATTATCCTTGTATATGTATTGATCTAGTGTTTGGGTGATTCAGAAGATTGATTGATTATGTGCTTGAATGATATTAATGGGTCCAGTATGAAAATTGGATGAAACGTGGCCTTTCAGATTATGTGTTGTGCTTCAGGAGTATCCAGTATGAAAATGTATGAAACGTGGTACTTGGAAGAGAGAATATTGTAGGCCGGCGCTTACGTACTAGTATCTTAGCTAGTACAAGAGCTAAGGGGGTGGCAGCTCCCTTCCAGTAGCAGTTGAAAACGTTGGAGCATTGTAGCAGGTAGCAGCCTGCGTACTAGTAAATGGATCGGCTAGTACAAGAACTATGGGGGTTGTAGCTCCCTTCCAGGAAAGACTGGAGAACGAGAGAGGGTTGTAGCTCTCTGCAGGTAGAAGCCTCCGTAATGGTATAAGACTGCACCAGTACAGAAATATTGTAAAAGGATTTTCTTATTAAGAAGAAGATTGAGATGACTTGCAGCAGGTGGTTTTCTCCCACATTGGGTTTCCACCTTATATCATGGTGTTCATGTGTGTGACTTATGTGTGATGATCTGTTCTATTTTACTGCACCTGTTTACTCTTAATATGGTTGATAATATTCTAATGCACTCATTAAGGATCAACTAACTGAATCATAAGAAGTTGTGGAAGTAGCATATATGAATCTGAATATGGAAATGAAAAAGTTTTATTGATGTGATAATACTGATTCACCCCCCCCCTCTCAGCATTATTTCCAACAATTGGTATCAGAGCAGGTCCTTTGGTAGAAGCTTGATCGCTTGAAGGAGATCCGTGGAACAATGGGAAAGAAGCTTAAGAAGAAAGCTCATAAGATGAAGAAGACATCTCAGAAGAACTATGACAGTGGGAGAATCGATTGGGGATTAGGTATAAGAAGCTCTTCAGATTCAGAATCAGATTCGCAATCATTTCAGAATGAAGATGAACTATCAGGTATGAATTTGCTATCCTCTGATGTTCCAGCTATCTATCCATTTGGAAAAGATGGAAGTGATCACGAAACAACTGAATGTGCTCTTATGGGTGAGAAAGAAGGATATCAAATAGAAGCAGAATTTAACAGGCTGACAAACAAAATTAGTGAACAAGAAAGACTTCTGAACATAAAGAGTGGTGCCCTCAAAGAAGCTGTTACTAGACAAAAGGCTCAACGAGAGTTATTCAAGGAGAAATATCAAAAGTTGCAGGTTGAAGCAACATCTCTAAGAAATGAAGTCAATGAAAAGAACAAAACCATCAAGAAACTCAGAGATAGATCCAGTTACTATGAAAGTCTTGAAGCCACGATCTGCTCTCTAAAGGAAGATCTTGAAGAATCAAAGAAGCAGAATAAAGATCTAGTCCAAGATATTGAAAAACAGGGAAAAAAAAATTATCAGCTTAAAATCTCAGCTAGAATGTGCCTTCAGAATTCGTCAAATGCAACAGGATCTGAATGAAGAACAAGAAAAGGAGATTCTCAATCTAAAGCATCAGTTGGAAGAAGAAAGGAAAGCTGAAGAAGACATCAAGAAGCAATATCTAGAAAAAGAAGAACAACTTCAGGTTGAGGTAAATATCTTGAAAAGTAAATTAGAAGAAAAGGATAAGCTCTTACGTTTTCAAGATAGTACTAAAGTCTTGGATGATATTCTTAATAGTCAAAGATCTCCTGCTATCAAAACTGGTCTTGGATTTCATGAATCTGTTGAAGGTGAATCTAGTTCACAAGGTGAGGCAAGGAACTCTAAAGAGAAATCTAAAATGATCAACAAGGAGATAAGAGAGATGAAAGATCAATCTCATCATCAACCAAGGAAAGAAATTCTTCAAAGAAAATCTTTTACTCCTCCTATGAATAATGTTGAATGTTATGTATGTCATAACCTTGGACATGTTGCAGCCAGATGTAGAAGAAGAAGGGTTCAAGATCATCAAACAAACATATCATCTCAGTCAAGGTACTTTAATGGATATTGCTTTGCTTGCAATATGTTTGGTCACAAAGCTGTTGATTGCTACAAAAGGAATATGAAACATGTAAGATGTTATGCATGTAACAAACTTGGACATATAGCAAAGGAATGCAGGAACAAAGCACGGACATCACACCAAAAGGAGAAAACATCATCACACTTGAAGATATGGAAGAAAAAGGAAGTTCAGTCAGAAAGTGGCGGCACAACACATTATACAGACATAACAGAGGGAGCCGGAAGTGTAAAACTTCAATCTCCTACGCAAGCTTGATAAAAGGAAGTTGCATATATACGCGAATTTGTTACTGCACAGTCGCGTATATGATTGTTTGATGAAAGGCAGTAGGGACAGATTCAAGAAAAGGATCAGTTTTGCTCTAATTGATAATGGTTTCATTTTACTAATGATGTGTGGATATGATGGTTAGAAGTATTTTGGTTCTAACTTGATATTGCTGATGTCTTGATACTTCTTATTAATATGCATGATCAGATCTGATAGATGGCACAGGTTTAGGGGGAGCATATGCTCTTAATGCATTGTTGGCATTATGGTTAATAGTCCTTGGTGATGATGCTTATATGTATAAATGATTCATCTTGCTATGATATGGTTATGAGTTGTTCAGATGATTCTTGGGGTTACATAGTTGATTCTCTAATGGTGCTTACATGGTGATCTTCATAAGGATAAGGAGAAGTACATAGCTTGAATTCACATCTTCTTTACTTGATGATGAGTCACTCATATGTTGTTGTCATCATATGCATAAAGATCATATATTACAGTTATGATGCAGGATTCCCATTGTTCTTGGCACATATATGGATGAGGATTGTTGGCTAGATACATGGATGATTATTCAATGTTGCATTGTTGGAGACATGATGATGATGAGTTCTTACCTATATGATGATAGATACTATGGAGTAGATCATACAGTGTCGTTGTTGATGATTATCATGATCTTATTTAGTTTTTTGGTCTCTATATAAATGTCATGTATATCATTCGATGTAAAGGTCATATGAAGACTCATGATGTAATAGTGTGTCTCTATCTTTTGTAGTCATTTGATGAGATCTCTTCAGGTCATGTAACAGCCTATGTTGGTTTCCCCACTATGCCTGGGATGAAGATGTAATGTCCTTTTTTTATCATGTGTAAACTTTTGATGTATCCCCACTTGGTTGGGTGGATGAGTCAATTCTATTATATCCCCACTTGCTTGGGAAATGGATGTATGTATGAGTCCTTGGTGATAGGAAGGTCATTTATGATAGATTCATGTTCTTCTTGTAAAACATCTTTTTGCAGACCTTGCTTATAGTCAGGGGGAGCATGAACAGCACACTTCAGCAGAGCAGAGACTTCAGCATGTACTCAAGGGGAGCATGGACAGATTGGTACACCTTGGCATATACAAAGGCGGAGCTCATTCATAAATTTCAGCAGGCACTCAGGAAGAGTATGGACAGAAAAGGAAGAGAATATCTTGGTTTGCCCTTTGCCCTTGATGTCAAAGGGGGAGAGTGATTTGGTATTGTTGCCATCAAGTCCAAAGGGGGAGATTGTTGGCATTATGATGCATGTGTTGTACTTGATGGCAAACAACTCATAGAAGATCAACTCACTTATATATATCTAGATGAATTTACGGAAGAGATATCAGATGACAATTCTCAGTATGACAAGTCCAAAGGGGGAGATTATTGGAATTATGAGACAAGTGTTGTCCTTGATGGAAAATCACACAAATGATAAATTATAGTGCAGCAAATTTATTTGATAAATTATAGTGCAACAAAGTTTCCTTCATGTAGAGAAAAGTTCACGCACTTTTATGCAGAGAAAAGTTTATTCCATGTAGAGAAAAGGTCACGCACTTTTATGCAGAGAAATGTTTATTCCATGTAGAGAAAAGTTCACGCACTTTTATGCAGAGAAAAGTTTATTCCATGTAGAGAAAAGTTCACGCACTTTTATGCAGAGAAAAGTTTATTTCATGTAGAGAAAATTTCACGCACTTTTATGCAGAGAAGAGTTTATTTCATGTAGAGAAATGTTCACGCACTTTTATGCAGAGAAAAGTTTATTTCATGTAGAGAAAAGTTCACGCACTTTCATGCAGAGAAAAGTTTCTTTCATGTAGAGAAAAGTTCACGCACTTTCATGATTGGTTCATGGTATTAGTTCGACAGTTTTTGATCCTATGGTTTTGGTCCGTGGTATTGCATCCAAAAGTGTTGATCTCACGCACTTTCATGGTTTGTTCATGGTATTAGTCCGACAGTTTTTGATCCTATGGTTTTGGTCCGTGGTATAGCATCCAAAAGTGTTGATCTCACGCACTTTCATGGTTGGTTCATGGTATTATTCCGAAAATTTTTGATCCTATGGTTTTGGTCCGTGGTATTGCATCCAAAAGTGTTGATCTCACGCACTTTCATGGTTGGTTCATGGTATTAGTCCAACAGTTTTTTGATCCTATGGTTTTGGACCGTGGTATTGAGAAAGGACTAAGGCTATAAAAGAGGAAGGAGATCATTTGGCAAAGCATCATCTAAATTATTGAATATCTCATAAAGTGCTAGATCTGGAATATTGTGATTGGGTTATGGTGCAGATCTAGATTTGAGCTAAAGAGGGATCTCACCAGTTGATGGAAAACAAGATCTAAGGATAGATCGGGATCAAATGGTTTGAAATGAACTATCTCTATATATTTGATTATGCTTATTCTAGATCTGTATACTGACGCTTGTAATGATCTGAACTGGGTATAACTTGAGTTTGAAATCGCTGCAAGTCATGTTTGAATATTTATAGATCTATACGCGGGTTGGCTTTGGTGTAAGCGCGTATGTATGTAGGTTTGGTTCATTGTAGTAGCGTATACAATTTGAGCTATGATATTTGAAGTCACAGGTGGTTCTAGTTGTTGATGGGTTCTGATGACAGTTTAAAGGTGTCAGTATTCTGCATATCCTGTTTGGTTGATTGTGTTTAGCTTCAGTATTGATGGATGAGAACTAATATTGGATCAGGATCATAATGGCTCATATTTATGTGATCTGATGGACTAGATCTGGGTGCTAACACATATATTATCCTTGTATATGTATTGATCTAGTGTTTGGGTGATTCAGAAGATTGATTGATTATGTGCTTGAATGATATTAATGGGTCCAGTATGAAAATTGGATGAAACGTGGCCTTTCAGATTATGTGTTGTGCTTCAGGAGTATCCAGTATGAAAATGTATGAAACGTGGTACCTGGAGGAGAGAAGATTGTAGGCCGGTACCTACGTACTAGTATCTTAGCTAGTACAAGAGCTAAGGGGGTGGTAGCTCCCTTCTAGTAGCAGTTGAAAACTTTGGAGCATTGTAGCAGGTAGTAGCTTGCGTACTAGTAAATGGATCGGCTAGTACAAGAACTATGGGGCTTGTAGCTCCCTTCCAGGAAAGACTGGAGAACGAGAGAGGGTTGTAGCTCTCTGCAGGTAGAAGCCTGCATACTGGTATAAGACTGCACCAGTACAGAAATATTGTAAAAGGATTTTCTTATTAAGAAGAAGATTGAGATGACTTACAGCAGGTGGTTTTCTCCCACATTGGGTTTCCACCTTATATCATGGTGTTCATGTGTGTGGCTTATGTGTGATGATCTGTTCTATTTTACTGCACCTGTTTACTGTTAATATGGTTGATAATGTTCTAATGCACTCATTAAGGATCAACTAACTAAATCATAAGAAGTTGTGGAAGTAGCATATATGAATCTGAATATGGAAATGAAAAAGTTTTATTGATGTGATAATACTGATTCACCCCCCCCTCTCAGTATTATTTCCAATAGTTTCAATTACACCCGGAGTCTTCATGAGGTTTCTATGTGCTTTCCACAACTGTACTAGGTTCCTAGGTTCAGCCCTTACCCACAAATCTAAGCTGTTTTCTTGCCTCTGGAAAGTATTATAGGCTTTAAGCCATTTAATCTGATTAACCCCAAATGAGATGAATGCCTGCAATTGGATGTCTCCAAAAAAGGGGCTAGGTTTCAACTCAGTCTCCTGGTCTAGTACAAGATTATGTAAATAGAACTCACACAGCAGTCTCTGGACTTTTACCCCGTAGTGCTTACATCAGTCTATAAAATCATTGACAATGTTAATTTGTATGGGAGCACCTGCTTTAACAACTTTTATTTTTAATTGCAAATACCATTCCAGTAGAAACAGGGCATAATTTTTGGCAGGGGCTCTACATGATAAGATGTCATTGTATAAAGCACACAAGGTATCCATCTGCTTGATAACAATATCTAGCCTACGAGTTACCTTTGCAACTTTCTCTTGTTCCTTTCGCCAACCTTCAAAAGCCTGGCTTTCGAATTGATTGACGTTCCTAAGATGCTGCTATAGCTCTTCATACTTTTTGCGAGGGACCGTTTTCTCTCTAAGCTTTTCTACTTCTTGTTGGGCTTGCTTCAACCCCTTTTGCGGTGTTACTGTTTTTGGATCTCTTCTCCATGCAGCAGTGGAGGCCGGGAGTTTTACCTGAACTTTCCTATTGCGTTGCTTTGAGTTCAGAACCCTTATCACTCCTGAAGGTGGTGCCTCCGTCTGAATTTCCTTATCACAGGTCATCATGTCATCCATTTCTATTTTAACGTGAATATCAGTCTATTGCTATTCCTTTTCAAATGGAACAACAGTCTGTTCCTCAGCATCATTTGGAACAACAGCTTGGTTTTCAACAGGGTTTTGAATAGCAGGACGAATTCTGATCCTCTGCCCCTTTGCCTTGTGGGGTTTTGCTGAAGTGGTCACTTTCTTCCTTCCTGAAGTCCTTTTTACCCTCTGTCTTGCTTTCAGGATCCTAATCTGCTAGTGGAGTTGGACTATTATGTTCAATAATCTCTGTTGTTCCTTTCGTAATTCTTTGATTTCCAAAATTTCCTTAGAAGGAACAACAGGCTGTTCACTGTGGCTTGGACTATGACTAGTCCCCAAATCTTCCTTCTGGGTTGTTTCTTCATTGTTCTACTCTAGCTGTTCTGGGGCAGGAACCCTAACTGGTTTTGTCATTTCTTGGGAAACTTCTTTTTCTGCCCCTGCTTCCTCAAGAATTTCTTCCGGTGTCTTCTGGTTAGGAACAGATTGTTCCTGTTCAGTATCTTCTATTTTTTCTTTATCATGAACAGGTAGATTTTCTTCTTCTGCCTCCTTTGCATGTGGTTTTTCAGGTGCATTTTCCTCCTGGGGTTTCGTTTCGTCATGGAGGTTTGATGGGCTGGAAGGTTGGCCATATTCGCCCATATTGGCCAAGACTGCGGCCAATTCGTCTTCTCCCACTGGGTCGTGCAATGGGCTACCTTCCTACTGTTCCATTTCCTCCTCCTGCTTGGATTGCTCGGCTTTGGTTTCAGAATGCTCACCTCCTTCCTAATTTTCTTCTTCGGATTGCTCGGCCTCCTCTTCAGATTGCTCGGCCTCTTCTTTCTCTTCTCCTTCAGATTGCTCGGCCTCTTCTTCTGGCCGTGAGGGTTGCTCATCTTCAATTTCTACTGGCCGGCTGGTGTTTTCCTGGAGCTTTTCTAGCCTCACTCGTATTCGTGCTAACCAGACCGATTTCGTGCATTTTTCTGGCTGTTCGGTTGTGCCGATGACATGTTTTTGTTTTGCTAAATCTCTGTGTTTTTCTGGACCTTCTGGTGTACTAGTGGCATGCTTACATTTTGGGGATGGTGCTGTCAACCCCCCATCTATCACTGCAATTAGCTCTTCCCAGCTGCTCTGTTGCTGGGTGAGGCTATGACTGACAATTAACCGAATCAACCCATGATGACTAACAACTGACTCTACATGTTGTGCCCTTTTTATGCTCCGTGCAACATCATGAAGTAACGAATTCAAAAGTGCAGGTAAATTTACAGAGCATTTCTGCTTTAGAACAGCTAAGAGTTTAAGATGTCGTGGTCTTACCACATATTTTCTGCCTTCACAGGTGATGTAGCTTTGAACGGTCCTTGCCAATTCTGCCCAGGGTTCTCCTAACATTATTGGCAGAACTCCCTTTCCTTTCATTGCCAGGTTCTGGCCTTTGTCTTGGAAGATTTCTATAATCTTCTGTAATCTCTCCTTTTTTAATGTCCATACAGGTCTGGTGGCTGGTAGTCCCGAGACTTCTGCGATTATGTCATCGGTGACTGCTATATGTCTCCCCCTCACTGTGGAGTAATCCTCTTGCAAATTCTGCAAGAATTCAATTGGCACCGTCTCGTTAGACTCCTGCAAGCGGTTGAGATAAGTCAGCCACCCTGCTCTTGCCAGGATTCCCCGGGCAGCAGCGGAGACTGTCAACACCTGCGGTTCCCTCCAGATCGCTCTTTCTCCCATGGTTTCACTGTAAATTCTCAATGGAATGGCAACTATTTGTGCTGTTTGAAACACAAAGAGGCTAATGGACACAAGACTTGTTCAAAAAAAAAAACAGAGTATACCATAGAAATGGCTTATGAACAACAATTCGTGCAAAAAAAATAAAAATAGCAAGCCATTGAGCCATGCCATACCCTAGTACACAACTTTCCCGAATAGTGAGCTGACACGTAATCCAGGGAATAATGAGGTTAACCTCTCCCCCCACAATGTGATAGGCTGTCCTAGCCGTCAAGTAAAGGAGCAACGCCCGTTCTGAAACAGAGATAAAGGAACAATGTATAAAAATATGCCATGTTTACAAAAATAGCAAATTACCAAAATCGAGTCGTAGAGTTAGATCGCTTGTTACGTAAGAGGCTACTGTGATATGATGCGAGACTGGGAGGATAAGACATCTATCATACTTTCTAAATCTCCTGCGGTCATTGTCAATTGTTCTGCCATGATTGGTGATAATAAATTTACATGTGTTATATAATTCGGGGAATGATATATTTTTAATTACTAAGGTATAAGAAACAGAAGGGTGTTAATAACTCACCTATTGGTGTAAATAATGTGACTTCGATACCATTAGCAGTGCTCTGCTGCCGACAGGTGTTAATAACCTTGGCAGAGTTGTTTATTTCACCCATGGAACCATGATCCACTGTGTATGCTTAGGGAATGTTGTGTGATGTCAAAATGTAGGCCACTATGCTGGCTTGGTGACCAGTTAACCATAATTCCATTCACGAGGAAGGAGCGAAAAGTGGGCAGGTCGGCTCGTGATGAGACCTCCTGTTCCAAGGGTTGTTTATTTGATATACCTTTTGGACCATATCCCTGGTGTGGTGGCCATAGTGGGAATGCCACTTTGCTTTCATCCTCATGATCATGGTAGGCTGGCTCTTGATGAGACCCCCTATCCTGCATTTGACAACTTATAAGTCATGTTTACTTTTTCTTTCTTTTTCATAAAGTACTTCCCTTATTTATACACAGGGGGTGGTTCAACACTCCTTAAGAGTAGGAATGGTGGAAGAAGTCTTAACATCTCAATAGGAAGATAAAAACCCTTTGCTCTTATTCCTAAATAATAATCAAAGAGGAAAAAAAGGGGTCGTCATGATAAAGATGAACAATCATAGCAGAATTAGTAGAATGATGACAGCAAAAGATGATAAGTAAGTGTGTCCTTCCTTTTGTCCTCTTACCAATACAGAGCCTTATAAAGATAGCGATTTATGATTAGCTGATTTCAGTATGTTGTGATTGTGTATCCATTGCATAAGTGCATAGCTGTATTCTAAAAGACTTGAAAGAACAGGAGCAATAAGCATCCTTAATTTAGATCAGCAAAAGGAGCAAGTTGTTTCATAGGGAGAGCAAAAGCATGCAAGTGATGTTCCTTTTGGAAAAAGGGCCAACAAGAGACCTCAAATAGTAAAAAAATGCAAATGTCGTTCCTTTGAAAAAGGAATAGCAGAACACACAGATGTTGTTCCTTTGGAAAAGGAACAACAGAACATTCCAATGCTGTTTCTTTGCAAAAGGAACAACGGAATATTCCACTGTCGTTCCTTTGAAAAAGGAACAACAAAATCAAAAATTCTGTTCCTTTGGAAAAGGAATAGAAAACACACGAAAATGTCGTTCCTTTTGAAAAAGGAACAACAATAACTTAAAAATGTTGTTCCTTTGAAAAAGGAACAGCAAAAAATGCAAGAAATGCCGTTCCTTTGAAAAAGGAACAACAGAAATCAGAAAATGTTGTTCCTTTGGAAAAGGAACAGCAAGACATGCAAAAATGCCGCCCCTTTGGAAAAGGAACAACGAAAATCGAACATGCTGTTCCTTTGGAAAAGGAACAACAAAACACACAGATATGCCGTTCCTTTGAAAAAGGAACAGCAGAAATCGACATGCTGTTCCTTTAGAAAAGGAACAGCAAAACAAGCAAATGTCGTTCCTTTGGAAAAGGAACAGCGAAAATCAAAAATACTGTTCCTTTGGAAAAGGAACAACAAAAACACTCAAATGCCATTCCTCTGGAAAAGGAACAGCCGGAAGAAAATGTTGTTCTTTTTGAAAAAGGAACAGCAAAACATTACAACAAAACATTAATTCAAAAATATTTACAAAAAATGATTCAAAAAAAGAACTTATGTACAGACTGTAAAAAAGAATGAATTCCTTAATAAGTTACAGGTGAGGAAGACTTCTCTTCCTCCCCCAAAATCTCCATATCAGAGTCTCGGCGTAACTGCTGGCAGAAGGACTCCTGAGTGAGTGGTTTGCGATAGAGACAAACTCGGTGGCCATTTGCCTTGAAGGCATATCCTAAACCATCAATAGTGATTAGAGTAAGGGTCCCATTGTCATGTACCTTTTGGATTTCATATCGTCCCAACCAATGAGTCTGGAGTTTCCCAGGGAAGTTCTAAAACTTGGAGTCGTACAACAGAGCCCAGTCTCCCTCGTGGAAGAATTTATTTTTTATGAGAGCATCATGCCATTTAGCTCGCTGCTATTGGATCAGGGTAGTGTTTTGAAGTGCAGAGAGCCTAATTTCATCCAACTCATTGATCTGCTGTAATCGATTAATCTGTGCTTCGGTTAGATCTAAGTGAACTTCCTGTGTTGTCCGTAATGTTTGGATTTCGAATTCTATGGGAAAAATGGGTTGTTTTCCAAACACTAATTGATAAGGTGAGTAAACAGTGGTGCTTCTCCATGTTGTTCTATAAGCCCAAAGTGCTTCAGGTAGTCTAGCAGGCCAATCACGTCTATGTGATGCAATGGTTTTCGTTAGAATTGCTTCTATTATTTTATTGCTGCTTTCTACTTGTCCATTCGCCTGTGGGTGGTATGGAGTAGTGAGTTTATGCTGGACATGATAATTGTTGAGTGTTGTAGCTATTCTGTTTCCAGCAAACTGTGGTCCATCGTCTGTAATTATTTCTTTTGGAAGGCCATAACATACAAATAGATGGAACAGGAACTGTATGATAGAGTCCTCTGTAGCTCTAGGCAATGCTTCTGCTTCAACCCACTTGGTGACATATTCTGTTGCCACCAAAATATATGTTTTCTGGTTTGATGATGGGTTAATAAGTCCAACGAAATCAAGAGCCCATCGCTCTAATGGTTCAATGACTAACTGTGGTTTCAGAGGCATCTCATCAGACTGACCAGGGCGTCCTGCTCGCTGGCAGCTGTCACAGGCTTGGAAAAATTTCTTTGCATCTTTGAAAATCGTGGGCCAATAATACCCTGTCTGCAGCACCTTATGTCCAGTTCTGCACTCGGCGAAATGTCCACCACATGGTCCATCATGACAGGCTTTTAAAATGTCAAAGATTTCATCTTCTCGAATGCATCTCCTGATATGCATTTTTGCCCCTGTGTGAAACAAATAGCCCCCAATCCACGAGAATCGAGCACTCTTCTGAACAATCTGTTTTCGCTCATTAGGGGTTAGATGTTTTGGTAGTTTACCTACTGCTAGGTAATTGGCAACATTAGCATACCAGGGTGTTTGAACAGCAACAACAAACATATGTTCATCCGGAAATTGATCCTCAACTGTTGCTGCATCGATTGGCTTTGGCATTCTTGAGAGAAAATCTGCTACAGGATTTTCTTTGCCCGGTCGATCCTTGATTGTAATATCAAATTCTTGCAATAAAATCAGCCATGTATTTATTTTGCCATTTGTGATAGGCTTATTTGCTAGATATTTTATGGCAGAATGATCTATATACAAGATAACAGGATATCCAGTAATGTAATGTCTAAACTTAATGACAGCATGTATTACAGCTAAGAATTCTTTTTCAGTAACAATGTAATTTAATTCAGTAGGGGATAAATTTTTGCTGATGTAATAAATAGCATATGGTTTTTTATCCTCTTCCTGCCCAAGGACTGCTCTAATGGCTGTATCTGAGGCATCAGATGATATCTGGAATGGCAAATCCCAATTTGGTCCTCGAAGGACTGGGGCTATGGATACGAGCTTCTTCAGATCCTTGAAAGCACGTTCACATTTTTCTGTCCAAAGAAAATCAACGTTACCAGTTAGTGCATATAGAGGTGCAGCAATGTGCGAATAATGTTCTATAAATTGTCTATAATAACCAGAGAATCCAAGAAAACTGTGTACCTTTGCTTGAGTGGTAGGAGTGGGAATAAGCAAAAGTATTTGGATTTTGGCTGGGTCTACCTGAATGCCAACTGCTGAAATATAGTGTCCTAGGATAAGTCCTTCAGTCATCATCATATAAGTTTTTTTGTGGCTTAAACAAAGCCTTGTAGCAATGCAGCGTTGTAGGACTTTCTCTAGGGTGTCCAACGCTGGATCGAAATCATCTCCATATGGTGTAAAGTCATCCATGTATACTTCAAGTCCGTCATTTATTAAATCTGCAAAAATGCTAAGGATAACCCTTTGGAATGTGGCAGAGCATCGCATAAGCCAAAAGGTAAAACTCGGTAGGAAAATGTTCCCCAAGGACAAGTAAAAGTAGTTTTGTCTTGGTCTTCAGGGGCAATCTGAATCTGATTGTATCCACTGAAGCCATCCAGGAAAGAAAAGAATTTCTTTCCTGCTAAAGTATCTAATACTTGGTCGATGAATGGGAGAGGAAAGTGGTCCTTTTGTGTTGCTTTATTTAGCTCCCTGTAGTCCACACAGATTCTCCATTTCCCATTCTTTTTTGGTACCACCACAAGCGGAGAGACCCATTTACTATCAGAGATAGGATAGATAAAATTGACATCTAAAAGTTTTTGAAGTTCAACTTTTACCACATCTTTTAGATGAGGATTAAGTCTCCTTTGAGGTTGACGAATAGGTCTGGCATCCTTTTCTATATAAATGTGGTGTGTACATAATTGGGGGTCAATTCCTTTCATATCAGGGTAATCCCATGCAAATGCTTCTTTATATTCCCTCAACAAATGGATGAGCTTCGTTTCTTGTTCAGGTGTGAGGTTGGCATTAATGTTTAAGGTTTTTCCCAGTTCAATTTCCACAATTTTACTATTTGCAACAGAAGTAACAGGTATTGTTTGATCATGTGTATCTTTCAGAGGGTCTTCTTCTAATTCATTATCAAATGCTACTTCTATCATGTGACACTGTGTGCAGGATCTAGATTCAGTTTGACTAATGAAAATATTAATGGCATCATCTTTTGTTTGGTCTTTAAAATCAAGTGCCTCTTGTATAGTTAATGGAGATCTAATGTTATCAGTAAGGTATGATACATGGTGCTTATTAGTTTTGATTATTGTGACACTTGGCTGCGCTGGAGGATACAAAACTAAATTCTTGATATTTGGTCATTTGGTTATGGTGATATTTCCTTGCCAGCAGCCAATGTAAGCATCAGCAGTGGCAAGCCAAGGTCTACCTAAAATCAGCGGGTGTCCATCAAGTCGGGTTTTGGGATTTATTATCAGGAAATTGGTTGGATATTCCCAGGAATCAACAGAGACCATGAAATCATGTAGAGTACCCTCTGGCCTAACCACAGATCGGTCAGCCAATTCTAGCAAGGTAGAGGTGGGTTCTATAGATGTAATGCCCAACTTTTGGCAAGTAGTGGTTGTTAAGATATTAATTGCAGCTCCTAGATGAACTAAGGAATTCGACAGGGTCTGACCATAAATTTGGACAGTTACAATTGGATTTCTTGGGTCTTCATATTTAATGGGTGTTTCTTTCCCTGATAGTAAGTCAGATAAAGTGCCGACTACTTGGACTCTTGGATTATTTGTTATATTCCTCCTTGGTTTCTTTATGCACAATTCTTTGATAGTTTTTGCTTATATGGGGATGTCTTGAATGGCTTGGAGGAATGGAATTTTTATATACAGATTTTGTAATTCTCCCAGAACGTCAAAATCAGGATATTGTATAGGTCGAGGTATGACTAATCATTCTGGGAACGGAGGAGAGGATGTGGTTACTTGATTATGAGTTTGCTATTTATTCACATCCTCTTGTTGTGATAGATGTTCTCTGGGTAACTGATCTTCAATCTGAATTGTCTTATCTCCCTCGGTTTCAATAATACGGCCATATCTTAACTGAAGATCATTGCACTCCCTTAGATCGGCTCCTATTTCTAGTGTTTCTATAATTTGCAGAGATTGGACCGGTCTGTTATTTGGATTGGGGTTGGGTTGGGCTGGGAGTTGCGGTCTCAAATTAGACTGGGGATTTTGTTGTAAGGATGACAGTGTAAGTTGAGGGAGTGGAATAGTTCCTACTGGCTGATGCATCAGTCTCAGCCAGTTTGTCTGCCAGGCTGAACTTTGTGAAGTAGGGGGAGTCCATTGTGGAGGATATGGGCTACCTTGCCAATATGGTGGAGTATAAGGGAAATTCGGCCAACCAGATTGGCTTGCCTGATTCAGCCACGAGTTTGAAGAAGCAAACGACTGTGGTGACCAGTTTGGAAACAGGGGTTGGGATTGACTTTGCCACATATTATATTGTTGAGCATTATATTGTGGAGGCTGAAAAGAAGAAGCTGGGTCTGAAAACATACCAGATTGTCTCGACTGCCACTGATGGCACTGGTTGATCAATTACACCGATTTTGGTTCTTCTTCCACTTCCTTATATACCGCTTTCAACCTAGGAAGTGAGGGGCGGCTCCCCGTAAGGTGATCTTTTGTACAGATGGCGCATGTTTGGACTATATCTAGTGGACACTCCTTGTGACTATGCTTTTTCCTGCATCAGGGACAGAAGATCGCCAAATTCTGTTCTGCCTCCATTTGCTTCTGTTTAGCCTGCATAATATCAAGTTGTGTAGTTAGTGTCCCTAGAATATCAGTTTTAAAATTTTCCAGTAAATTTCCAATTTCTACACATGTCACTCCTTCTGTCGAAATTTTATTATCTCTTACAAACCGATCATGTTCTGCTGGTTTTACTCTTGTGCTGCCTCTCGAGCTCCTGATACATAAATCAATAATGTCAGCAAAATTTTCTTGATAAATATCCCCTTTTCCCCTGATGTTTAATGTTTCAATCCATTGTTCCTTCATGCCCCTTATCAATGCTATTTTTAACACATTATCAGGGAAAGGTAGTGATGCATAATGAGATCTTTGCAGATTATACTGGAAACGTTCCACATACTCCTCTAATGTTTCATTCGGTCTAGCTGTCATCTGGAATATTTCATCCTTTTGTTCTCTAGACCTGCAATAATCCTGATACCTTTTTAGGAAATATTCTTTCATTTGATCCCAATTATTTATAACCCCACCACCTAATCCCATAAACCATCTTAAAGCAGCCCCTTTTAATGTAGAGGGAAATAGTTTCAGTTTCTGGCGGTCGGTGGTGTAATCATATCCCCTGCACAACACATCAAATTCGAATAAAAATGCATCCGGATCTTCTGATGTAAGACCGTGAAATGTAGGGATATGCTGAAGAGCGATTGCTTTCATAGGTGCATTTGCCGCAGAATCTACTATAGGGTATTTTAATGTAGAGGTTTGAGTGTTTGGCTGATTTTGAGCCATAGGGTCGAATATAGGCCAATAACCTTCTGGAATATCTAGGAGGGTATTCCTAGGTTGATAGGGAATGGCTTTGACAGGAATAGTTTTAATAGCACTTCCTCTATCTGGGATAATGAGAATGCCTGATGTCTGCGGAGATTGAGTTTCTTCAACAATGATTTTTGCAACACTTCCCTTGTCCAGGTTGTTTAATGGCTGAGTTGTTCCAAAAGGAGATCTTGGTTCCTCGGTTTCCCCTGTTTCTCCTTCTCCTTCACAAAGATTACTGAAATTCCCTTCCTGCAATAGTTCTGGAGTAGAATTTTCAATTTCTTGAAAGTCCTGCTCTTCAGTTTGACTATGCACCTCAGCAAAGGCTACAGATGGTGATCCTGTGGCCTGAAGGAAACTAGTAGGCTGCTTAGAAATGATTTTCATGGGTTCTACTAATGGCTGAGATTCTGCTTTCTTGTAGATTTCGTCTATGAAGGTTGTTCGGCCAAGGGTCACTAGCCGCTTAGCTTTTTCAGGCTTGGGTAGAGGTTTGGTATTTTTTTCTGGTTTTTTCTACTTCGTCATGCACTCAAATTAACTACTAGATTCTATTCAAACAAAGCAACAACAAATCTGTTAGGAAAGTGGACAGAGGAGCAGGGCTTTTACATGCTCCGTACATAGGTTCTTACCTTCCGTTTTTAAAATCCAACTCTTCCCTAGCAGGTTCGTACACTACTTTGAAAAAAAAAAGGACAAATGGCTACACTCTTTCCCCGGCAACGGCGCCAAAATGTAGAGCTATAAAAAGGGTCTCTTTCACCTCTAATTACCTCACATTAATATGTTAATCCGGGAGCATTTGGTTATTTCAAAGAGTGTCTTAGTCTGAGGCTATCATTTGTGAGAGTAATGCTAGTAGTACAATGTTCAGAAATATAAGAGTAAATGGATGCTTGTCTACAGCTTAATTACTTCAAAAGAGTAAATCACACACTCAAAAGACTAAGAAACTTATCAGTCAAGGGTTCAGTAGCGATAACCCATCCCTTTGGAAACTGATGGAAAAGGAAATCAGAGAACAGATCGTGGATCTGGGAGCCAGACAGTAAATGCCAAGGCTCACTACAACCTTAGATCGCCTCCCACACCAAAATAACAAATGCCATTAAATGGAATGGCAGATAAGAAAATGGAACAACAAATAAGAAATTGAACAACAAATCTGTAATGGAACAGCGAATCCGAAATGGAACAACAATTTCTTAAATGTAATGGCAGCTAAGAAATAGAGCAGCAACTAAGTCTCACAAGCAATAACAAACTTAATCTATCAAATCAAATGCATTGATCGTAATCAAACGACAATCTTTCACTCTTAAGGTAGATCGAACAACACACAACAATGGAACATCACTGATTACTGATAAGTTATGGAACAACGCTTGAAAACCATATATATACACAACACTCTTAAATAGTAATCTAATCTATGCATCAATATCAGTTAGAAAGAATACGACTGCGTTTCAAAATAGAACAACATTGTTCATCAATTTAACAATCGTGAAGAACATAACTTCCAAGATGAATTCTATGACGTGAATGTACAGCACAAAATCTATGAAATGGAATAGTAAGAATATTCTATCAAGACCAGTGATATCAGATCAACTCTGAAAAGAACAATCATATAATGCAGAGTCAATATAATAGTTCTGTCTATGGAAACCTTAATGAATTAAACATAACAGAGCATGTGATGTAAACTTATAAAACACATCAGATTACCAAATAACGACGATAAGAAAACCACGCAGAAGGCAAACTTAATAATACAAGAGCAAGTGTCCTCTAGGGCCAGGCCCTTAGCCTCCAGGGTTACACCACTTGAGGTTAATCCAGACTCAGAGATGAAGTAATCACCAAGTTTGTATTAATGCATGAAGCAAAATTACAATAAGCTAGTTCTTATCGAGACTCGATGATCAAAGTTTTGATCTTAACAAAAATTACATAAAAACATAATCATGTCTAACTCTTTCTCAAGCTAACATTGTTGTTCCTTTTATAAGGGTGACGGAGGAGATGTCTAAGTGAAAAAATAGATAAAACAACGATCCCTCAGGATCCTTGATCCTGAGGGATTCACCGAACCGTTAATCCTTAATCATTTCTTTTCTCTCCTGGTATCTCCACCTCCTTTTCTGGGCCGATTTGCTTTGATTTTCTTTGCCTTGTTTGCATTCGGTCTCCCATCAAAGGGACAACGGTTATCTCGTCCTTGTCCTTTCCTTTGGAACGGAAACTTCTCGTTTTCACTCCTTCCTGCATGAGAAAATGACAATTGTGAGCGTTTTATTCTCGCATATTAATCTCACATGTTTTGTTATAATTCTTTATCGTTTTCCAAGTTCATGATGCAAAAAGGTTTGCGAGTTCTACTGAAAAGATACTGAAATAATCATCAAAAACATACCTTTTTTAGTACTCCACAACACACACACACACACACACACACAAAATGTTTTCCTAACATCCAACAGAGTAGTCCACAAAGATGTGACAGTTGTTGCAACCATAAGAAAGATTTGTTTAACATCTAGCGAAATATTCCATAAAGATGCGGTAGTCATCACAACCATTACAACACATTCTTAATAAGGTAAGGACTAAAATAACCAAAATACATCAACTACTTTAGCATAGGTGGAAAACAAACATGAATTACAAACCTTCACATAATAGTGTTACAAATATTCATAATTCATGCATGAAGGACGTGCTAGCCATTAGGCCTCATATATTAAGTAAACGTACCAAGACCCATGTATATAATGAGAACCACTAGCTCCCATAGTGGAGCTTTATAACCATTTCTTTCTCCCCAAAATAAATAGCTTGTATCTTTAATGCCTTGCAGGAGGAGCAAAGGTGAAAATTCACTTGCATGAACAATGAAGATGTATATATAACAAATGGGGAAATCCTTCACCTCGCTTATGACTCTTAGACTACCCTCATGATTTTTTGACTTCTCATGACTTTTTGAATTCCTACGTAACTCTTCACATTACATAGATGACACTTCGAATTCCACTTCACATTACACTTTCCAATATAGAATTACATAATCCGCAAATGATGTGCCACATGATGACTCGTGACAAGACATTACATGGCAATGGTGACATGGATTACATGATGATGTGGTAGTGACAAGCTGTCCTTCTTATTTCTTCTTTCTTTTTGTCTTCAATAAGAGATGTATCCAATGCTTCATCTTAATGAGAGATATGTTTTATTATTCATATATATCCTCCAAAGGGTTGTGAATCAGATGGATTCTTCATGTGGTCCTGATCTTTGGTCTTCTGCTGTAATCCAATGTTCTTTCATATTATTGTCTAGTGATCATCTTATCTCCTGAAATCCTTAGGTGTATTATAGCATGTCCTCCTTCTCAATCTCCTTCTTCATAATTTTTCCATAGAATGATAGAGTTCGTACATATGCAATCCACTCACGACAAGATGACATTACCCCGATAAAGTCTAATATGTTGCGTGATGATCCACTGACTGAGCTAGAATTGGGTGGTAGGCCAAGGGAGAGGTTTAGTGACTATGTACTTGCATAGCTCAAGCAGTTAAGGATGAGGCTTTAGAATTGAGATTACACAATACGCAATTCAGGCTTGGACTGAGAAGAAATATTGTATAGTTGGAGAGCTCAGGGAGTCAGGTTGAGGGCTTGAATACTAATTTTTCCCATTATTTAATTATGGAAGATAGAGGAGCTTAGGTGACTGAAAAATTACATATTTCAGGATTTTATGGTTGATGTTTGAGCCTTGATATTACACAATGCACATTTCAGGTTGGATTGTGCAAGAAGATTGCGTAGTTTTGACACTCAGCGAGTAAGGCTGCAGGGTTTTGCATTGTTTTTGTCAACCATGATGTTATGGGAGGAAAAGGAAAATACTTATTACATAATTGAATAATTCAAGATCTCAGGTGTTGGGCTTTCCATTAGAGGCTACACAGTGCGCAGTTGGGGCTAAGCTGGAGGGTTGAATTGAGCATTCGCAAAACTCACCAAAATAGAAGTCAAAACATCGCTAGAAGTGGGAAACTATCGCTGTCAGTGTGCACTAACTGTCGACATGGATTAGACATTGCATAGAGACAATCTTGATGGATTGTTCTATTCTTTTTTGAGCTTGTGTAAAGGAATGTGCTCATTAACTTGTTGCAAACTGATCATGTGTGAGTAAGTACCCTCGACACCTCTAATCCAAGAAGGGAGCTCAAAATCATCAGCTAACCAAAGAGTGACTACAGAATAATCGATCGCAAGATCCACACTAGGCTGCAAAATTGGAGTATAGGAAAACTTTTGGAGGGTGTTTGTGGCAGTGAAAACAATATATAAATTTATGATATATATTTTTAGTAATAATGCAATTTTTTTTAGTGACAAAATTCATGCATGGTTAAGATATTTTATAAAATAATGTAATTATCTTTAACAAATCATGTCAATTAAAAGTCCTCAATCAAACTATTTTATCTACTCATGATTAAAAGAGAATCAAAAATATCAGAACTGATAAGAATGTAAGCATTGAATTTTTTTGGTAAAGTAAGGAATATTTTAAATTTGTGAGTGAAACTCTACTTACCATTCGCACATTAAATGTCTTTAGGAGGAATTTCTTGGCCCATGCGAACTGTCGACAATCCGAAATTAAACAAAACGCCTCAACAACAACCAAAATACATTATTTCTCTTCTTTGAGAGTATCACTGTGATTTATATTTTTTTCTAGAGCTTGGAATTTCTAGGATATTCCATCCCTAATGCGATCCCAATGAATAAGAGCCCACCTGCATCTACATCTATATTTCCTTTTTGATTTCCCAACTCAGAGAATTCTCAGCTACTTGATGACTTCCTATAGTCGCACCAGAAGATGATGAATGTGACAGACATTGAACATATAAGCCTAGTAGAGACAGAAAGCTTCATGATATCAAGAAATGGTGCGTAGATATATCAATGTCTACCTATCCCTACATCCATAGTTACCAACTTCAAGAAACACCAGTTATGATCATGGAGCTACCAGATCCCTTAGTGATACTGCCTGTGAAAAGAGCTGGAACCTCCAAGGGGGGAAAAATGATCCAGATCCTGTAGTCGAGTGCCCACGACATTGTTCAACACTAACTCTAAAAAATTCAGAGCAATGTTGCAACACTTCAAAGGTATTCTTGCCTTTCAATATTCATCCATGAACCCTACTATTCTTGTACATGTAGGCCAACAAGAGTTGTAGGTGCTTGACAAGCCTCTTGCTTATAAGGAAGTACTTGACCCTAATATGAGCTATGTTCCACACCTTAATGTTTTCACTGATGCCTATGGTCCTCAACAACATAAAAATACTATGTCTCTTCCTTTTCAGTTTCTCCATGATAATATAAACATCAAAATCCCCTTAAATTTCTTTACCAAGGCTGGCCAAAGACAATATTCTTCGAACAAAACTCTGCTAAATGATGTGGGACTAATCAATTTAGTATCATTGTTTCTATCTATAACGTTTCCATTTGACAGAAGGTCTTATTTCCTCATTTAATTTCTACCTCCATGCTTTATTTCTGTGTTTTCTACCTTTCTATCAATCACTTTGAAGCTATTGAACTTATTAATTTTCAATGGAGGTACATGAATTGGGAAAAAATAGTAGATTTCCATTTATTTCTTAGTTTTGTATATGCACTTGAATAAACAGAACCTAATTCCATTTCCCATCCAAGATGATTTTGTTTTTGTTTAATCTGATCTCCTCTATGGAATCATACATTGCTAAATATTCTATTAAGAAAATAGAATTATGAATTGCTCTAATTGGTTTTCATAAACTTCTTTCTGGTTTCTCAGTTTTTGTAACCCCACTAATGGTTATTCAATGATGCAAGTGATATGAATTTTCTTTGTTTTTCGAGAGAGTTCTTATGTGATTTTTTTTTCTAAAGAGGGGAAAACCACTATCTTTTACTATAGAAACAAAGAGTGTTACAGATTTCATACTTCTATGAACTTCCAAAAAGTTGGATACATCATAAATCTTGTAGAGGAGAAAATATACAGCGCAACTAATTCTAGATCATCTGCTAATATTGATATTGTTGTGTGACACCTAATATCATCCTTCATCACCTCCTATTTTAATGTAACTAATTATTGAAAAAACTTCCAAAACGTTTGAAATAACAATGATAAGAACCATGAAATTGACTAGATACGAAACTTATATCCATGAGGAGGCTGAAATAAAGAGAAATGTCATTCGTTTAGAAGAGGAGTCATATGTCTGCATTTTGTAATGTATAAACCCTAGTGAACTATGTAGTGACCCATATATGAAGCATAAGAAGAATATAAACCCCGAAAAACATATAAAACAAGTTTTGATTAATGTGAACAGGGGATCTCATGGCCGATGAGTGATACTACTTTTCCAGAAATTCAAAAAAGTTCTCAAACTCTAAAATATCATAAATGAAGCGCAAATGTTGATATGTGAGGATTCGAAAGGCTCTCCATGGACAAAGGATTGTAAGTGCATCGAACTAGGAGAAACATTGCATCCTATTTGTATATTTTTTCATATTCGCCATTTTGATCTATGTAGATGTGGGAAATGATCAGGATGTTGAAAACATCAATTAGAGAATGGATCCTCTACTTCTAGTTTGTGATTGAAGGAGTATCTAGATTACAAATTCCATTCACCCATTCTATGACAGTTTTAGAGTCTCCCTGAATGGTCGTGAATAGTGTAGGAATCCATAAAAATAAAGGAGTTATGCCCTGTTGTTGGAGCCTAAACCATAGGACTAGTGGAATATGAAGATTATTTTGGGCCCCAAGTGAATATCCATTTCATTTCCACAGAATCCAAATGAGGATGCTTCGTCAAAAAACCCCATTGATCTAAGTGGATATTCATGGCCACCCGCCTATTCCACCTAGAACTCCATTCAGTTTCATCAGTTTCTTTGATTATAGTAACATTTATTATTTTTAGCCATTTTTTGATTCTTGAAATTCCAGAGTTGTTTTGACCCCCTAAATAACTTATTTTTTAGGTCTATTGCAGGGCCATAGTTGTAGGAAAGGGGGTTCTACAAATCCTGTATTACTTAGAGAGATATTTCTAATGATGTATCATATGCTCCAAATGGAGACCATATGTCGAAGTTATAACCCCAAGAAGTTGGCTTCCCAACTAACTCCAACGGGGCCCACAAATGTTTGTTGTTCCATATCCTAGGGTTACATTTTTTGTTGTTTAGGATTTCCCTTTGTTTTTCAATAATAAAAATTCCCTTGAGCCTCATTGTAACACAGTTCAAAGGCATGTAAGCACGACATCTCTTCTTAGAGATAAGCTACATCATTCGAGCTAGTTTATTTCCATTTTGTATGTAACCATATTTTAGTTCTTTAATGCTAATGAAATGAATTTATATTTTTATTGTATCTTTGTGTTTAGTTTTATATCTATGTATGTCACATTCCTGCATAAGTCTGGATCAGTGGTATCAAACCAGTCTACTCTTTCTCTGTTTTTATTTGCATGCCCTTAATGAGGTAGCTACCCATAGGCGACACATCTTCATCCAACAACCACTCTAGAGGCACCACCCCCTTTAAGGTACAAATAAACTTTAGCATTCCCATATTTGAATTCCAGATAAATACATACGCCATACATATATGGTTAAACCTTTTGGAAGGATATTTTTCAGTTCATGACTTTGCCAATAGGGAAAATATTACTTTTTCACTCCTCATAGTCACCACCCATGTCAATCACTAGTGAGAAACCTATTGTGAATATAGGAAAAAGACAAAACCTTCACTTTTTTCATCTGCACCTACTTGCAATTCTTTCCAAGATACAATCAACTAATAATATTACATTGTCGTGGGCTATGAAGATAAATACATAAAGTAGACCACACTGCAGTAGGGAAGGGACCAACACATTCCAGAGTTCACAAATATTTTTCATACCATTGGCACAAAGTTTGGTATCAAGGAATATGAGCATCATTTGATAGTTAAGTACCCTGATTGTATACAAAATTACAATGAGGATGAGATGGAGTTGTTGGACATATTCACACTTGGTGTCATCTATTGTTATGTTGTTAAGATTGAGCAAAAATTTAAATAGAAGAAGCGAGACTTTAGATCGGTGAATCTGAAGCAAGGGAATGGTGTCCCCAAACCTCAAAACAAAGGACAAAGCCAAGGCATGGTGACCCATGATAACCCGACGAAGCCACAACTAGATAACAACAACATCAAGACAAATAAGGACACATGAAAATGGTGTGAGTTCCATAAGAGTCACACTCACAACAAAACTGAGTGTTGGGCCAAGCAGTCACTATTTATCAAGCTAAAAGATTCTTGTTGTAGGCCATTTTGTCGCATCTGGTCAATAGGCCTACAAACTGGATCAATCCACATCTTTGAATATGTTGTCATCATCCCTACACAAATCCCTAGCATAAAATTTCCAAAAAGTTTGAGTTTTTGGTATAAACTACTCAAAATCAAGCTTTTAATCCCCACCACAGTCTTCCTCTTTAGATACCTACATTCAACGCTTGTTTCTTCCTTCTTCACCAACACTGTTCAACGCTAGCTTGCGTCTTCTTAGGGGTGTGTTGATTCTAGAGATTTGGGAAAATTTAAAATAATATTGAAGCTCTTCCATAAGCTTCCAAGGGTTGTTTTAACCATTTACTATGCATAAGAAGCTCGATTCCTATCTGATCCTACCTTTAATATTTCACCTCTTATCCCTTCAGCTCATATTCCCATATTAAGTGGATCTTAAGCCTAGATTTATTAATGGATAATAATTCCTAAACTACCATCCCTCTCCTATAAAATTTTGGTCATCTACAACATTAGGGTTGGATTTTGGAGACTAATCATGCCCTCACGCTTCTAGCTTGAATATAAGAGTGTCATCTTCTTCATGCATTAGGGTGACATTGAGGTGTCCTTTATGACAAGAAAGGACAAGTCAAGTTGGGGAGATACATTCTAGTAATCATAAATTATGCATAACAAGTTGGAAACTCCACTGGGGAGTGTTTCTTTCCCTCAGTGGTTTCCTTCACCTTAGCGCTTGTTTTACCTCTTGAAACCACCTTCATTGCCTCACTTAGATAGCTTGATTTGTTTTTTTTTTCTCATAATGTGGTTGGATCTATACCAATGCTCTCCCTGATATGGAGAGAGAGTGTGTTTCGGCAAACCGTAATCTTCTCTACACCTCCCTTACAGAACACCGGTGCCATTTTTTCACCTACATTGATTTGTGTATGATGCAAAAAAATCCTTTTTTGCATTGCTCTCTGACGTGATTTGTTCGAATGGTTTTCATTCTATTCCTAAGTGTGTCTTCGTCTTTGAAAATAATTCACTTTGTTTTATTTTGGTTTTAATAGCCTTTAATTAGAATTAATTTGCATTTTTTTTTGTTCTTTTCAATTAGGTCATTAGCAAACTATTTCTTGTGTTAGAAACAATGCTAATACTGAGAGTGGGGTGAATCAGTATTAAGGCTAATTTTTAACACTTTATGCCAATTTAATTTTCATATTCAAACTTGGAAACCATGCATATAACCAATAACAACATATCATGTCACAACAATATGAAATCAACATACAAGCACATACCATTAGCATCATACACATAATACACAAGGTTTTACGTGGAAATGATTTTGGGAAAAACCCACCAAAGTTTATTGTTGTTATTGATGTAAAATATGATCACCTACTCTATTGCATCAAATTTTTTGTGAGCCACCACTCACAAGAACCACCAAATACCTTTCATTGTTTGCTAGCACCCACTAGCAGGAAGAACCAACCCCCTCTTTTTTTAGACACTTGTCCAGCTTTTCAAAAGCACCATGTGAAACACCAACTTCACGGATTTTTTACAAGCACCAACTTGTAGCTCCTTAGATTTATGAAAGAACCAACTTGTAGGAGGAACCAAACCCAAATCCTTATCAAGCACCCACAAGATATGGAAGCACCAACTTCCTATATGTATGCTCCAACCCACACTTAAATAGGAACTGAAAGTTCTCTGTAATTGGCAGCAACTATGCCTAATCTCATCCTTGTTCTCTGCTCACTCTACTCACATCATAGCAGCCCATTGATCTGCTCAATAGTAGTTACTCATTAGCCCACACAATACTCTCTACTCTTTTCTCTTCAAGGGCTTACACACAACTCTTGGCCCTTCTATTCAATAGGCTCTCTCAGCCTCACACACCTCATCACAAGCTCGCTCGACATTCTTCCTCTGCACTAGCACCTTCAGTCTTTTGCACAACAGCATTGGCTCTCTCTCAAGGTATCTTTCCTCTGCTTACGCATTGTGAGCCTTTCAGAGTAGAATAGGCTCATTTAGAGTCACATGCAAAAATGCACACTCAGCACCAATCTCTCCACAAAGCTATCTCATCAATGTTGCATTTGCCCCCATTAATCAATAGAAATTACTAGTTTTGTTCTTCTATTGCACTTTTCACAATGATGCCTCTTATGCCTATATCGACGCTGCCTGAGTGTACCTTTGCATGGCTCCTTCGTCATCCCTTTGTGTTTGACTTGGCCATTGCTACCTCATTAAAATCTGAATATGTGCACTTGAACGATTTTCATACTTAGAATTAACTCTCAGTCCATCTGCACACTCCAACATGCTTTGTCCTCTCTATGAATAAATATACTATCCCCAAGGCTCTCTATGTTTATTCATGTCTTCACACAACTTAACTATAATGCAGCATGGCTTCTTTGTTCTTCATTTAATTTATGAGACATGCATAGGACCACAGAGGTAGCTTTCTCAGCTTAAGGTAGGCCCAATTCTCTTCCCTACAAAATCGTGGTCCTCATCGGCCTAACCTAGTGATTTCTGCTGATGCCATTAACTCCATTAAACAACTCCTCTAGCACACTTGTTGTCCTTTATGCTAACTCATTTATCCTTATATGCCTTCATACACCTCTATAAATAAATATCAGAGCCAAAACATATTGTAACTCATAACATTACGAAATTGCATGATTCCAATGCTTTTAGTCCTTACATGCTTAGCACCCTCATCATTTTGTTTGTAATATTATTGGGCTTATGTCCATCGGCTTAGCATACCCCTATAGCGTTATATGAGAGCCCTTGCATATCATAACTTTTATTGAACAATCCTTACGAAATTGCAAAGTCTTGATTTCTTTTAGCTCTCTATGGTTAGCCCTTTATCACATTTCCATCATAAGACTAGGTGCCATGACCGGGGCCATAAAACTTAGGTTCTAAGGCCTTCAAGGTCTTTTCGAGGGGCTATCTCCCTATGTATTTCTCTATTTCCTTAGTTTTTTGAAATCCCTGACCAACTGCCAATCTTGCATTAGAGCCCCTTCGTATCGTATATTTCATACAATTCAATTATGAATGAGTTATGAGGTTTTCACCCTCCAATATATTCCATAGAACTTAGGTTCTAGTCCCTGCTCTATTCCCTTGGTCCTTTAGGTCATCATGATTAAGTGGGAATCAACATTAGAGCCCCTTTCATTGTAACATTTTCATAAGGCAATTTCACAAGAGTTATGAGAACTCTGACTTTCAATATACAACCTTGGAGTTGATGTCATCCTTTCATCATCTCTCCATGTGGAGCCTCCATAGTGGTGACACGTGCCAATAAGATTCATCCCATTAGGCCACCCAATATTATTGAATTTGGTTTTTGTGTTCCCTCTATTCAGTACATCATGATGACACCATATGCCACTGTAGCTCCACAAGGCCAATCACCTAGTGCCATCTGTCCTACTAGAGGAGAGAGAAAGGGGTCCTGCAAAGCCTTGGTTTTGCAATAAAAACATTTTTTAATCTTTTTCTGCATCCCTTAGTGCTCTTAACAATATCGGTAGCTCCATGTGTCATAACTTCACAAAATTCAAATGTTACAAATTTCTGAGGTTCTGATTGCCTTAACCTTCCGATATTGGGATATCCGCTTGCTCAGAGGTTATAAGATTTTGATGGCCTTGGCCTCCAATATAGGCTACTCCGAGGTTTTTATCTAACCTTTGATCTAAGGTTCTGATCAGTCTCCTGCTCTAAGGTTCCCACTCGACCTTTTCTATGAAGTTCTAATATTCCGATGGCCTCGTCCTTTGATATAGCCTACTTTGATCCTCAGATGGCCCCATCCTTTTAAAAATCATCTCTCAATGCTCTGAAGTCCTGATATTTGGCCTCCTCTTAAGGTTTCAAAGTTCCTTAATTTGGTAATCAATAACTTTTTATTTAGATGGTCATTGCTAGATTTCCATATACCGTTGGAATGACTATACAAATCACTTTCCGCTGGAGATGGTCTGATTAATATTTGAGACCATTTGCAACCTGAAAGATGGCTCCAAACTCTATGGAATTATTTCCATCTTTTCTCTTCTCTTTCCTTCTAAAAACTTGCTGTTCGAAGGAATTTTTAAAGGTTCCACATACTATTGGAGAGATATTTCGAAGCACTAACCAACTGTGCCAATTCCAACAGTATCTGAGCCGATATCTTGGGGTAGAACCTCCTCCGATATTTGGGACTCCCAACCATCATAGTCATATTTTTATGGCTTCTCTAACAAGACTACTACTATGATGATTCTCCATAGGGCACTACAGTAACCATGGGACTCCCTGTGAGTTTGAGACATAAATCACATTGAACTAACATTTTCTTCCATAAGCATCCATTCTATCTAGTTGACATCAATGCTAACACTCTTGCCAACAATTAGGCAATACCAACCTCCCAACGCATCTCCCCAACATGATTGTTTACATCAATTTGAAGACACTTGTAGTCACTAGCCTTCGAGACAAAGCCAACTATCCAAAATTCTCCCCCTTTAGCATTGATGGAAACACCTCAACCTTATCACTTCACTTTGATGGATAATCCTCATGTTGCTTCCACACTCCTCTTGGCATGAGCCACTAATGGATTTCTCTCCCCTGCATCGGCCATCATAGATTCTCCAATAGTTATCTCCTCTTTTTTAATCAATGGAAAATGGATATAGGCTACCTTTATCTTCCCCATGCAATCATTTACTATCAATGACGATGGCCTAGCTAGTAATTTACTTTTTTCTCTATAGACTTCTCTTCAAGGACTGGTCATTTTTATTTCTCTATAAATAGGACATATGTGATCTGCTCCCCCTAAACATGTACTACCTCTTCTTTTACTTTCTTTAGTTTTGAATGCCTTAAGATACTGGTTAGGTACTTTCTCCACTGGCGCATCTTTTGTATGAATTAAAAGGAATTTATACCAATTAAAATTGCTCATCGTATTGTTGTTGCTGCAAGTACAAATCATTAGTGATGCATTCCTTCTTTCTCTTCACTGCTGCTATTGATTCATCTTCTTTGCTAAATTCTCCTAAGAATGTTTATAGTCAACACTACTCCCCCTGAGACCAAGCCTCAAAAAGTGGACCGTTTCTTAAACAATACCAATTGCACCAAAAAAAAATACAAATGGAATAATGTATCAGGAAATCTAATACTTACTCTTAGAAAGAAAAGCCCATTTTCACACAAGGTTACTCCATATGATCCCAAACTATAAACTCCCATAACTATACCAATTGAAAGACTAAGTGACATTGCAATCTCAACCAATTGTGTTTCATAAACACAAGACTGCTAGACATAATTAAACTCGTAACTTAAATGAAATAAGGGTATTTCACCCAAGATGCAAATATTTCCTTTTCTCGACAATATTCCTTTCTGAGGGTAACAATTGTTTCTTTGTGATGCTTATAAAAGCAGGTCGCCCTAAGTGAATGCTCTCTGATCTCCAACATTTGTTTCCTTGCTTTCGCATGAGAAATAATCTTGTGGACCTAACTTGACTGTGGGATTCCTGTAATTCCAGACTTCTGTTACAACCAACCTTCTTCTTTCCACAAGATAAAATATTTTTTTGTAACCGCTTGAGACCAAAATAGATACACTTTCTTCTCTTTTTAATGCTGATATATTTGAACTAGGAAAATAAATTTTTGTAATCAGCATGGGGCCTTGACCAACCTTCAATGATCAGATGCATTTTTATGTCTTTGCCTTCTAGCTTCTTGCATCTGGCTTATTTGACCTACGTTGAGGCTATTCTCTTCCTTTAATGAGGAGAAATAGAGGATCTACTCCCCTTGAGCAGAACATCCCCCTTCTTCTTCCATACCTTCAATGGTCAAGTTCTGACAGAAGCATTTGTTTCCAACATCTTCTCTGTCCATGTTTGTGATTTCTCTTGGCTACGCATTGATAGAGGAAAATTCTCCTTCAATTCATATTTCTTGACCCAAACCAACTTGCTACCATTTCTCTTTATTTGTAAGAGAATGGTAATTGGTTATTTCTTCTCCCTTTCCTTACATGAAGCTTGCGCTCATTACAACATGCATCTAGAAATGGTTTTCTCACAAGAATATGGGAATCATCCTTATTAATTTTTCTTTGAGTTTTCTTCAGAGACAATTCAACACCTTAATGATTTCTCCTTCATTTTTTATCATGCTCTGTTTACTTAGAGCATTGAAGACATACGTGACTTCATTTTGTTGCATCACCTAGGATATATGCTTTTACTTCCCATGCCTACAACCTACTTCCTTGTGCCCAAATTTACCACAATTGTAGAATTTGATTTCGCCTAAGAATGGGATAGATGAGTTAATCTTCTTGAAGATGCTTTTGTCAAAACACCTATAATTTCTAACATGCCTTCTCCTAGCCTCTTTATGCATTCTTGGGTTATGCTACCCAACACATCTTGTTTTGTTGGATGCCATCTACAATTTATAGCTTTGTGTCAAAAGTTATTGTAAGAAAAACAATAACCATAAAAATTATTGTGATGACAAAGATTACCTTTTCTTTAAAGGCTTTGTCATTGAGAAAGAAAGGACCTTTTCTGTTTCTTCATGTGCCTTCCATGATAGTTTGCAGTACTACCTTGCACTCTTTCATTTAGTTGCATATCTCTCTTCAACTGCTTTACTTGTTGTTTCTTCTTCCTTCTACTGATGTCTTTTCTTCTTTTGTTGTTGTTTCTTTCCTTGGTGTTATTGCTATTCGACAACCTCTTTTCCATTGTTCTTGTTGGAACCTTGAACTCTCTTTACTTGGGAAGTTAACCCTTCATACTTTTCCTTATTGGAGATATTTTCTTCTTTGAAACCCAAACCAACCTTAATGAGTGGGGATGTCTTCTTAATAGGCATCTCATCTAAGGCCTTTGTTCTCCCCTCAAGCTTTTGATATTATGACAACTCTTTATCAGAATTTTCTAGGTCATGTATCAATGAGACTACTTAAACTTATAGTTTGTTACAATAAGCTTCCTTCTTACTTAGTTGATTCATCAATATGCCACTCAGCCTGCTAGCCTCTTCTTCTTGAGCATTAATATTTACTATTTTTTCTCAACTCTTCACTATCAGGCTCATAAATTTTTAGTTTCTCTTCTCGCTTGAGATTTTCCTCTTATAGGTCCTTGATATCCTTTAGAGCCAATAACAACTTCCTTCTAAAAAATATCCTTTCATCTAAGTCCTTTTCTTCATTATCAGAGGTACTAGTTGAGTAACCACAAAGATCTATAATCATCTCTGTGTATGTAGAATCTTCCACATTTCTAAGGGGCATTCCATATTCATCACTTTAAGTGATACCCCTATTCTCGTCACAGGATATACTCTACTCTCCTTCAGAGGATCCATCATTTTCTATTCCCAGTAAAATAGGTATATTTATTACAACCAATATATGCATGTCTATCTCTATCTTCAAGTGATTCACATGAACATCTAGATAACGGATAACTTATTTAGTTACATACATCACAAAGAAATAGCTTACCTTCTGAGAAGCACGACCCTTCATCTAAATCTTCAGTGTCCTCTTGAGGATGATGACCAAGAACTTGTGCATTAAGAGGAAGAACTTTTATCCTCTCAACAATTCTTTTCTTAGATGCTTTCTTCAATTTCTTCCTTCTCTTCTTATGTTTATCATTTCCAGGACCAACATCTCCATGTTCTCATTCACTCCTTCAGAAGCAAAGTTCTTCAACCTTCTCTTGAGCCACATGGCTTTCTACTCCACACAAACATTGTAGTTTGTCCAACATTTCCCTTGCTAACTCACAATTCCTTACTTTATCAAAATTTGGTTTAGACAACCCTTTCATTATGATTTCCTTCACTTTTGTATTGAGCTAATTCCTCTCTCCATATATCATAGACAACAAAATGGTCTTCATTGACTATCATCAAGTAGGCTTTCATTCTGATATTCGAGAGCTCGTAGTCTGGTCCATTTAAAACTGGAACTCCTTCTGTTGTTAACCAAACTCGATTCGCCGTTTTTTCCCTTTGATCTACCTTCTAGCAATAAGGCTATTCCTAAAGGAACCTTCCTCTAATACCAATTGTTATAAACAATGTTAATAATGAGAGGGGGGTGAATCAATATTACGGTGAATTTTTAACTCTTCATGCCAATTTAATTTTCTTATTCAAACTTAGCAACCATCCAGTTAACCAAGAATAACATATTATGTGGCAAAAATATGAAATGAACATACAAGCACATCCCATGAGCATCATACACATAAGGCACAAGGTTTTACATGGAAACCCTTTCCGGAAAAAACCACCAAAGGTTGTTGTTGCTATTGATGTAATCTATGAGAAACTACTCTATTAGGTCAATTTGTTTGTGAGCCACCACTCATAGGAAGTACTAACTCCCTTTGATTATTTTCTAACACCCGCTAGTATGAAGCACCAACTCCCTCCTTTGTAGAAACTTTTCCAACTTACCAGAAGCACCATGTGAAGCACCAACGTGTAGATCCTTGGACTTATGATAGAACCAACTTTAAGGAGGCACTAGACCCCGACCCTTCTCAAGCACCCACAAAATATGGAAGCACCAACTTCCTGTATGCAAGCTCCAACCCACACTCAAATAGGAAGTGGATATTCTTTGTAATCAGCAACAATTTTGCGTGATCTCAACTCTATTCTCTGTTCACTCTACTCACACTATAGCAACCCTCTTGATCCAAGTGGATATTGGTGGCCACACACCTATTCCACTTGGACCCCCAACAATGTCTCTTTTGGTTTTTCAGTTTCCTTAATTCTAGCATAGTTTACTATTTTTGATAGTTTTTCAGGTCCTAAAAATGGAGAGACTAAAAGAGACCGAAATGGGCTTGCCCATTTGTTTTCACCCTCATCTTTGAGATCTTTGGAAAAATTATTTGTGATAGCCAAACAAATATAATATGACAAAGTCACCACCATGGGAAGTTGATGTACCAATTTACCAAATGGTGCCAAAAATTTTGGTGCTTCCTCTCCTAGGGTTAGGTTTTTTTATGTTTATGGTTTTCCATTATTTCTCAATAATAAATAGGTCTTTGAGCCTTATTGTAACACATTTTAGAGGCATGCATCCGCCACATCGCTTCTCAGAGATAAGCTACCATCGCTTCAGCTAGTTTATTTCCATTATGTTTGTAAGCATATTTCAGTATTTGATATTAATGAATGAAGTGTTATTTCTATTGCATCTCTATATTTATGGTTATATCTGTAACTTGTTGCATTCTTGTTTAAGTTCAGATCACCATTGATTTGGTAAAAAATGGTCACTCATTAGCCCATGAAACACTCTCTTCTATTTTCTCTTCAATATCATAAACACAACTCTCAACCCCTTCTATTCCACGCACTCTCTCAGCCTGACACACCTTAGCACAACCTCCCTTGTCCTTATTCCTCTACATTGAAACCTTCGGCCTTTCGCACAACAAAACTAGCACTCTCTCGAGGTCTTTTTCCTCTTCTTAGGCACTCTTAGCCTTTCCCAACATAACATGCTCACTTAGCCTCACACGTAACAACACACACTCAACACAGAGATCTTCACACAACTATCTCAACAATGTTGCATTCTTCCCCATTTCTCAATGGAAATCATTGATTTTTTTCTTCTGCTCCACTTTGCACAACATTTCCCTGATCCCTATATCCACACTACTTGAGTGTACCTATCCATGGCTCCTCCATCCTGTTGTTGCATTTGAATTGGCCACTACTACCTCATTAAAATCTTAATATGACCACCTAAACGATTTTCATAGTGATAATTAATTCTCAGTCCATATTCACACTCCAATACGAGCTGTCCTCTCTAAGAAAAAATCTCTTATCCTTGAGGCTCTCCATGCTTATTCATGGCTTCAAACAACTTGAATGTACTTCGACATGGCTTATCTATTCTTCATTTAATTTTTGAGACATGCACAGGAGCACAAAGATATCTTTCTCAGCTTAAGGTAGTCCTAATGATCTTCCTGACAAAATCGTGGTCCTCATTGCCTTCACCTAGTGATTTTTGTAGATACCATCATCTCCATTAACCACATCCTCTGGTGCACTCATGGTCCTTTCTATTGACTCATTCACCCTCATATGTGTTTATATACCTTTGTGCAAAAATATGGGATCCACAACATATTGTAAACCATAACATTACAAAATCAGACCATTCTGAAGCTTTTAGCCCCTACATGATTAGCTCCCTGATCACTTTTTTTCTCATAATACCAAGTCTATGACCATTGGGTTAACATAGAATTATAGCTTTATATCATATCCCCTGCATATTGTAACTTTTAATGAACAATCCTTACGAAATTGCAATGTCTTGATTGCATTTAGCTCCCTCTGCTTAGCCCTTTATCACATTTTTATCATAGGACTAGGTGTTGTGACCGAGAGCATAGAAATTAGGTGCTAAGGCCATCAGGATCCTGTCGAGGGCCTAATATCCTGTATATTTCTCTACGCCCTTAGTTCTCGGAATTCCACAACAAAGTGCCAATATTACATTGGAGCCTCCTAGTGTCATGTCTTTCACACAATTCAATTATGAAGGATTTACAATATTTTCTCCCTGTGATTTACCGCATAGAACTTATATGTTAGGACATGGTTTGTCCTCTTGTCACTTTTCATCCCCATGACCAACCACCAATCAACATTGGAGCCCCTTCCATTGAAGCTTTTCCATAAGGAAATTTTACAAAAGTTACAAGAACTGCAACTTCCCATATACAGCCTTCAGGATGACATCATGCTTTCATCATCTCTCCATGTGGTGCCTCCATAGTGCCAACATGTGTCACCTATATTT
This sequence comes from Pinus tabuliformis, assembly GCA_031772625.1. Taxonomy (NCBI): domain Eukaryota; kingdom Viridiplantae; phylum Streptophyta; class Pinopsida; order Pinales; family Pinaceae; genus Pinus; species Pinus tabuliformis. The sequence goes on from CM062818.1 coordinate 667,926,872, forward strand.
GTCCTATTAGGCCACCTAGTGTTGCTGAATTTGGCTTCCATGTGTCCTCCACCACATCATGATGATGTCATCTTCCCCCACAGCTCCTCAGGGCCAATCACCTAATGCCATATGTCCTACTAGAGGAGAGAGAAAGGGTTCTCATCAAGCCTTGGTTTGAAATGAAAACCTTTGGTAATTCACCTCTACATCACTTATCTATCCTAACAATATCGACATCTCCATGTATCGTAACTTCTTGAAGTTCAAATGTTACAAAGTTTTGAGGTGGCCTCAAACTTCCAATATTCTGATATCTTCCTACTCCGAGCTTCTGATATTAACATAGTTACTGATCAAAAGAGAAACATTAACTAAAAACGAGAATTCTAACCCAAAAACCCTAAGAAAACATGAAAAAACAATCCAAAAATGAAAATTGTGTATGCTAGAATGGTTTTTTTAGGGTAAATTTTCAACATATTGTTTAAATGGAAGTCAAACCCAATTTTTTTTTGTAAAATGGATGAAAAAATGCCCTCAAAACAATAGGTGTTGATCCCAGAACAAGAAAATAAATACATCGGGTTACAATTTTGACACTTTTTAGAAACAAAATTAAAGATAAAATATCAGGACTTTGAAAAAGTGTAAAATTCAAACAATTCTCGAATAGGATGTTAAAGATAAAATATCATGTCTCAAAGCCAAGTTATAATTCCAAGGGTTTCCATCCATTTTGTTAAACATAAAATATCTTGACTCTAAAAAAACGTAAAATTGTAATTGTTTTCAACAAGAGCATTAAAGATAAAATATCATAACTGAGAAAAACCTAAAGATTTTGACAAATTTTCAACCATGGAATTAAAAACCTTAAGTTTTTAACACATTTCAACAATGAAATTATGGACAAATTATATGACTAAAACATTTTTAAAAAATGAACAAGTAAATGAAAGATTCATTATTCCAAGAGTAATTTTTATTTTAAAGGCTAAAACTATAGCTCTTTTCAAATCTTAGCCTAAGAAAAATTATCCTATTGCAACTCAAACCTGAAAATCAATCATCAAAATAAAGTATCCTCTTCTAATGAGGCATTAAAATTTCAACATTTTTTAAACTATCTTATACGAAATGATAAAAATAAATAATACCATGGAAATATCACTGAAAATTTTAAAAATGAACATTAATTTCTAATATTTGTTTACTTTTAATCAAAATATAAAATTTGGTAGATTGATTATAACATACATTATTTTTGTAATTCATTATTGCATTCACTAGGGATTCACTCACTGAACATCTGACATATCATGTGTGTTCGTGGCATATTAAACAATACCCTTAATTTGACTACATATTGAAAAATCCCTCTAAAAATCACATTATTTAACCCCCTACCAATTTGAACCCAATACAACTTCCCAATTTAACCAAACCCCTACTTTCACTAGACATTGTAGGTATCCATTTTTTCATTAAGATTTTTTATACACCTTTATATTTTTTCGTTGACTTTAAGCCCGATTTTTTGTACTTGTCAATATAAAAACCCTTTACCCCTATATATCTGCCAATCTATTATGTCATTTTTTCCTCAATATATATTCCCCAATATGAACCCATGTGGTATGATATTGTTCCCCCAGTGAAGCCCCCATGATTGCATTGTGGATATTCTAAGGAGATTAATTCTTCACAATGAAAGCATATAATCCAACAAACATAGAAATGAGTCATAACTTCATGTAATATCATATGTAAGTCAAAATATTTATTTCAAGTTACCATGCACACATCTCTAAATGGATGAATTCTTCATAATTAAAACATATAATCCAAAAACCGTAGAAATGAATCATAACTTCATGTAATATCATATGGAAGTCAAAATATTTATTTCAAGTTACCATGAAAATATGATTTACATAAAATGTAGTAGATATTTGTTCAACATCATCCATAGGTTCTGACACACCACCAAAATCTACACCTTTAGATGAATGACTAGATGTAGATGAAGATGACCCATATTCTTCTCTTAAATCAATTAGAGCCCCATTTGAGTCAACATGCATTCCCACCATTTCAAGTTTCAAAAGGCTTCTAGATATACAGCTAGGTTCAACAGACTCCCATCTCAACATTATTTCTTCTGGTAGAAATTTCTTAAAAATATCTATGGTCTTAAAGTGAAGAGCTCCTCTCTTTTTTAAATTGAAGTCATAGACAAATATGTCTAAATCCTCCAATTTTAAGAGGTGTGTGTAGTGATGATTTGTATTTTTACCCTTTATTTTTATTTTTCTACCAATTTATTTATTAACTAGCATATCTAGCTTGTACACACCATTGATTGGGTGGATATATGTGGCCTACCAATGTACTTCAACAACTGTGATACTTTCATTTTCTTTAATGACCTTTATAACCTTGGAAACCCATAATTGATAGCTAAGTGGATCTCCATAATTGATAGCTAAGTGGCAACCATTCTTAACATCCTACACAAAACCCCTGCAGAGGTCTTCCATGGCTTCATGTTGTGCACATGATCTTCTAGAATCAAAACAGATTTCTCTTTCCTCTACTTGTGGAGAGTTAATAATTCCTTGAGATTGATTCTATTCAACAAGGTTTCTTTCCTTTTGTTCATTTAGCATATTTTGTAGCAAAATAAATGGATTCTTCAAAAGTGTATCTTCATTTCTTGATATTGAAATGATATCACTTTGATTATTGAAAAACGACTCCCACCAAACTGAATCAGCAACATCAAAGTACTCATATGTATCTCTAATACATATTTTAATTTCTTGCAGGCATTATCTCTCTTATGCATTCCTGCATTACGGAGTTCAACAATTGATTGTAATAAAATTATCTTTGATGCAAATATTGGATGATCTGGAATGAACTTCAAAAAATATAAACCTAATGAAGGCCCCCATTTTGTAACAGTTGAATACTTCTTGCCCCATATAATTGTTTTTCCATCAATTTTTTTGATACAAAATTGATGCTGGAGTCTAATGTAATTAATTTTTTCAATGAATTTCTCCTAACCATGCGATCCAAGAATAAAAATTCGCATCTCAATCGTTTCTTCCAACACATGCAAAAATGCTTTAGAATGTATGATTTCTTAATACATTCAATTAAGATGTCACGTTCCCAACATCCTTCCTACTAAATGTTACTGAAAAGAGACTAGACATCTTACCATTATAGTCATGAGTGTGCCAACAAGAAGAAAACCAACCTTTACCATTTTTAAAATTCCCAATTCAACAAGCATGCTCAGATATTGTAAAAGAACTTGATTTTGGTTTTCACGGTTTGTGTTGTCTAATTGCAAATACAAAATTTCAGGAACAATACCAGAACAATGAGAAACCACATCATGGATTATAATTATGGTCATATTTGCATCATTATTAATATTTGGATCTGTGAAGTAAACCCTTGGAACCATCTTCCCGTCAAATACCATACAACCAATCAAGTGACACTGACTAAAATTTTCGTCCTATAATTTTGTTTTTGCACGAACAAATTGTGTAGAAGTGTTTTCTTTTGCTCCATACCATCAACTATCAAACCCAAAAATTTATTTGGATTATCATAACACTTCTTTCAATTCTTATACAAATTTTGTATTTCACTTATTTGTAGATTGTGATGCTCTTGAAGTGCTTTGACAATGGAATCTACATATAAAATAAAAGAAACCTATTAATAAATATATTTTCATAGTTGATAACTACCCAATTTCTAATAATAATGTTAGTAATGAATACCTTTTTGTGCCCCTTGACATTTATCCCTTTTTTTACTTAAGAGAGGCACATGTGCTACAAAACCCCATCCTTGTCTTCTTAGGAATATGAAACATTGGTGAATTTGTTCTTCCATGTCCTTGTAAGACATGAATATGTAATCAAATTACCATCTCCTTCAGCACCTTCTGCATATTCTCTGTGTAAACTATAGATTTATTGTCTTGAAAAATTAACTAGATGTATTGTGTCTTTATTTGGCATACACTCTCCATGATTTGATTCTTGACAAACAAAAATTATCAATTGAATGCAACATTTTGAAAGCCTTTCTAAAAAGTAATACATTCCCAATATGATAATCATAACCTGCTATTGTAGATTACATGCAACCCACTAAATATGAATTTTCCATGCTTTTATTCATTGATAAATATATCTTCTTTTTCTCCAAAGAAAACTCGAAATACATATATTTCAAGAAAAGCTTTCAACAAAATTCACTTAATATTAGATCACCGATAGAACTTCTACTTGTGAGATATTATGTCCTAAACCTTGTACAATTGGAATATTTTGGATTGATATGAAAGGTCTACTCTTACTCCTAGATACAATATTTCGTCTCAACGTGGTCATCATTTCATTATTATTTGTAGAAGCATTTTCATCATCAGTAGGAGGAATATTATCCTCACTATGATCATTCTGAGCATAGTTAGAAAATTCATTACCATCATTTCTTGGAAAATATTCATTATCATCCTCACCTAAAGGAAATTATTCACTACCAACAACTACACTTTTTAAATCCTGAATCAGATGAAATTCTTCACCATTTTCATCCATGCTTTTGAAATAATCTCTTGGAGGATTCTATTCATCATCACCATGACTGTCTTTGAAACATTCACGTACAGAAAATGAATTACACACATATGTGCCTCTAAAATTATCATTTTTAAGAAACTCTTGATCCTCCCCTTCATAACGCGTTCTTGTATAATCCTTAGGATTATGACTAAGTGGAAGATATGACTCTCTCTTAATAGTTAAATTATCATTTGCAATAAATTCTTTATCCTCCCTTCATGAGTGGTCGTCTCATAATAATTGGGATTAGGACTAAGTGGAAATTTTGAATTTCTATTTAATGGAAATTCTTCATCCTCCCCTTCGTGAGTGGTACTCGCATAATCCTTAGGATTAGAACTAAGTGGAAACTTTGAATCTCTATTTAGTGGAAATTGTTCATCCTCCTCCTCCCCTTATTCAGTGGTTTTCTGATAATACTTAGTATTAGGACTTTGTGGAAACTTTTACTCTAGAAATTATTCATCCCCCCCTTCATTGGTGTTGCTCTCATAATCCTTAGGATTAGGACTAAGTGGAAAATTTGACTCTCTGTTTAACAGAAATTATTCATCCTGACATTCTTCAGTAGTTCTCTCATAATCCTTAGGTGATGACTAAGTGTAAAAAATGATTCTCTATTCACAGGAAAATATTTATGCTTCCCTTCATCAATGTTTCTCTCATCATCATTAGGATTAAGACCACATGGAAAATTTGTCTCTCTATTCATAGTGAAAGAATTCTTGTTATATTCATCAAAAGGAATAAAGTGGTTGCATGACGAAGATGTTGATGCTACAGAAAGAAAAACTTCACTATCAAAAGAATCCATGACCTTCAACTAGAAGATATCGAATGATACAAAGACTTTCCCAATAACAATTTATAACTTAGATATTGAAAATTTCCCTTTAAAGTTCCCCAGCAAAAATTTTCCCTTCAAAATTCTCCCCTACAAAAACATTTTCGAAAACTTTTCCCTCCAAAAATTTCATTTCAAATGTTTCCCTCCAAAATTTTGTCTAAAATTTATTTGAAAACATTTTACTAAAGTTTTAGTCTTCAAAATTTTCACCCTACTTTCCATTCAAAATATCCACACATTTTTTGTTTAATGCATTCCATCGAAATTAAAATAATGTTTCTATTTAAATTAATTCACATTGACTACGTAACTAAATTAATTTTTACAATTAATATTTTATTTTTTATCCCACAATGAATAAAAGTTAATCTAAACCTATAATATTAAATGTATGTTAAATTTTCTAATTTTAATTTTAATTCTGCATTCGAGAAATGCTAAAGCGATCCCACAATCTTCACTATATAATAACTTTCATTGTTTCTATTCGTCACATCACATCAAGTCTTCTGGTTTTTGTTAAAGAGTTTGGAGCAATTTTGCAGAGGAGCTGCATTGTCATCGAAAACACATTCAACGAGAGTTCTTCGCATTTGAAATGTTAGTTTTCCTTCTATTTTGACTATTTAGAGAGAAATTTTGGGAATTTTTGTATTTTTATGATCTTTATGCAACAATTTTTATATATTTTTACTATTTTTTTTTCAAATTTCTTTTTCCACTATCATATTTTACGGAAAAAAAACCATATAAAAACTCTATTTTTTTATAATTTTATAGCAGAGAAAACGAAAAAGAAACTCAAATTCGTAGGATTTTGAGAAAATTTAAGATTTTTTAATCTTTTAGGTCTTCGAAGTGAAAAAATGAGTGTGAATTTTTTTCGTATTAAAAAAAAAACAAAATTGGTTTTGGCGGCATTCCAATTCCTCCTCAAAAAAAAAAAAAACAAAACTATTCCATTAGAGAAAAAAATATTCAAATTATTATTTTTTTAGTTATTTTTTCAAAAATGCAAAAGAAAAGAAAATTAACTTGAATTCTATTTTTCAACAATACAAATATGGCTTTTAAACTTTAAATTTCTTAAATTGTTTTATTTATTATTTGTTTTAAATAAAAAATGGGGTTGAAGGCTCGAGGCGAGGCTTTCCTAGGCACCCATGTCCCTTCGGCCCCCTGCTCGGCCAAGGGGACAATTTACAGAATCGACCAGTCAACCCAGCAGGTGGCTGAAGGCCCGTGGGTGGGCTTTTCAGGGCCATGCAGGCCTGCCCATTCGAGGGTTGAAGGCCTAGGGGTAGGCCTACCTAGGCATGCCTGCCCGGGGGTCTTAATAATAATAATAATAATAGAAATAATAATAATATTGTTTTAGTTTTGTCAAATATATATATATATATATATATATATATATATATATATATATATATATATGTGTGTGTGTGTGTGTGTGTGTGTGTGTGTGTGTGTATGTATGTATGTATATATATATAATTTATTTTATTTATATTGTTTTTATTTTTTTTAACATTAAGTTTAGATTTTATATATATATATATATATATATATATATATATATATATATATATATATATATATATATATTCAGGAAGATGGCATCAAAGAAGGTCTCTATGAATGTTTCTGGAACAAGGACAACAATCCCGTCATTTAAAGTTGTAGTTGGATGCTATATGAATATTGTTGAACATACCCAAAATGAGAAACAGCGTAAAAGGAAAGAAACTTGCACCTCAAGTACCTTCAATATTATTTCTTAATGGAGGAATTCACGAGAAATAAATAAAAGAAATTTTACATGGCACGTTAAAGATATTTAAAGCGATGATAGTACACATAATTATCCATATTGTGCTATGGCTAACTTTGGTGAAACCACATGAGGTGATGGGCAGAGTATGAGACATATGTTTGGTGTCGAATGCAGACATTGTTTATGTTCTTGCAAAATTTCCCAAGACACATGAAAATGTTAGATATCGTCTCTCAAAGTTCAAGTATGACACATATCAAGAATCTACACCGTTGACTGAAGAAATTGCAGCCAACATTTTAAATACCATTGTGAGTATGCTTATTTATATTTATGTGTTACGCATTATTGTAAGGATCATTAAATTTTTTATAAATGATTGATCATTAACATATTGTATTTTGTTTGATAGTATTTTTTTGAGAGTCTTTCAATTATGTTGGGGGGTATTTATTATCTAGAGCCAAATATTATGAATGTGACTATAACTTCCATATAGAGGCAGAAGAAGGAAGCAAGAGGCAATAATCCATGACACCTCAATAGTACATACAAGGGATCATCAAAAAATCCATAAGGTTGGTCAATCTAGCATATATAAACATCTTTATTTTGAAGATGTGGAAACTGAAGCTGAAAAATAGGCTACCATTAGTGAGGAGATTAAAATTGTTGTATGAAAGGAGAAAAGAAATAAAAAATCACAAACAAAAATGGCCACAAATTTCTCTCTTCCAGTTGATGATGAGGAGATTGTTTATGTAGAAGAAGATATGATAACTAGTAAGAAGAAAAAATAAAAAAAATGGTTAATTTGTTAAAATCATGCGCGACAGTGAAGATCAAAGTGTAAGTGCTAAAGGTAGCAAATAAATAATAACACCAGGTGTTCATTTAGAGGATGACATTATTAAAACAAAGCAAAATGTCATTCAAGATCACTTGATGAAGAATAAATTAATTAATGGTGGGAAAAAATTTCAGCGTGATGTCATCCAATTCTATAGACCATATGGAGGACAATCTCAATATAAAATTAGAAAGGCACATCACCTACATGTCCATAATTTGAAAACATTGTTTAGGTACCATCCATATGCACATGTGGTGGATTATGTGGTTCTTGTTGATCCAAATAAAGTTCCCAACAAAGAGGCATTTGATAGGACACGATGTTTTGAATACAAATATTATGTAATTGGAGGGAACCATTCAATAGAGGCCAAAAGACAATTGATTGAGCAATATCCCAATAAATCACTTTTTGAAATAGTGAAATGCATCACCTATGTTGGTTTAATAGAAACAAAGGAAAAATTACTTTGATGGGATCATAATGTAGATAATGAGTATAGAATTTCTATGAATTTCATCCAAAGGGTTAGATTTATTTATAATGAATTTGGAGAAAATTGTGGTGGGGATAAGACAAAAGTCAGTTTAAGATTTCAGAAGGAATGTTGTATGGAAACAGGTTGTTAAATTGAGAGTAAAGCCAATTCAAAATGTGGAAAAGTAAATTAAGAATTATTCAGAGGCATGGATAACATTTTCTAGCTGACATTAAGAATTGGATAGATATGAGAATTCATTGATGATATTTTCCACATGAGGGAGAATATTTCCATAAAAAATCAGAAGGTTAAAAATTCTAAACCCATCACATGTACCAATAGTAAGATAGGTCCCAAAATGAAGCAACTCCCATATGATATGACTATCACACCTTGTAGAAAATTGCAAGGAGCGAAGCATGACAAACTATTCAAATCCATACTTTGTTGTGTGAAGTTAAGTGAATTGTCATTGGACGAAATGTGTTCAGGATTTCAAAAGTAAGTTTGTTGAATTATTTTTATTTTTTCTTGGATTATAATTTTCTTTTAAGTATAACATATTGCTGTTGGTAGTATTTGTTATACATATCACTATATAAACAATTTTTACTTTATTTATTCAGCCATAATATTTATATGAAAATACAAGAACATATGGTTAGAATGTTGAATGAAGAGAATTGGGATGATGTTGTACGTAACTACCCAGAATCAAGTTCTATAGAAACACTTAATATATTTTTATCTTGCATTGAAAAAGGTATGTTGATTTTTACATTCATTTTATTCATATGTAATTCTTTTTAATATTATTACTGATACTAATATTTGTTTATTTCGTTAAAGATGTCGAAGAAGGATGGAGGCGAAGTACCAATTACTTTCAAAATATTTATTGAAAAATTAAGTTGGAAAGGCTGAGAAAGCAACATCTTAGGAATGTTGAACTTGATCCTACTTTTACTAATTTCATTTGGAATGGGTTGGACACTATCTAATATCCAATAATACAAGGTGATTGTGAAGACATTGCAAAACTCATACCTGAAAGGGAATATTCCTTCGTTATTACAAACATTCCTCATGGTTTCAATTTCCCATACATTGGGTATGATAGTAAGCCTTATACTTATCAATATTTTAATATAGTGGTTACAAGATTTGAAGAAGCCACAACATCACCACTTTGGAGATTTGGGACATTTCATTCAGACACACAATTTGCAATGTTATTATCAAGCTTCGAGGGAAAAAAAAACTCACGGATGGAACTTACATGGTAAGACATTGAAATTATATGTTTGATTAATATTAAAAAAAAATATTGGTGTACAAGTTAATTAAACTTTTACTATCTCATTTTACATGAAAGAGTTGAATCTTATTTCTGTCAAAGATCATCCAATTATAAGTGATTGTGAGTTCATCCATGTTGAGTGTTGGACAAAAGATGATAGCTATAAGCCTATTCTTCTGATTCAAGTAGAGAGTCATATCCAAGTATCGATTCATGATGTTGTCGTAATAAAGTTAACATATGAGGATAAAGATGCAAAAGGAGAGATAGTTAACATTTATCAAAAAATGCAAGCATTGATTAACTAACTTATAGATTTATGTTAAAATGAATGAGATTGGGTTTTGTATTTATTTTCAGTTCTGTTAAGTTTTATGATATAAAATTAAATTTTAATATTTTCTTTTTTAGTGTTTATGTGTTTATACTAATTTTATTACTTATTTATTTTGTGCTTGATGATTAGGTACAAAACTATCATGTTTCCTACAGAAAGGAAGAAAATGCATTGTGATTGAAAAGGACCCACTACAATGCAATTTTATTCAACAAAGAATTAATGCTCTTAACTTTCTTCCAGATGAAATGCAAGAAGTTGGTTTGAGGAAAGGAGGTTTTAATGAATCACGTGTGGCAAAAAAGTTAAAGGAACCTCAACCATTGTTATATGGAATGATTTGGAAAGGACACTTTGGGAGATTTGCAGACATGAAATATCCATTAGAAGAGGAAAATGAGGAAACTCAAGCAGAAAATATTGTGGAAGAAGAAAATAATTAATCTATACAACATGATGGACACGGATTATATGTGATTGTTGATGAACTTTAAGTTATTCTTGTAAATCAAGCTCAATTTTGAGAGATATTCATTATTTTTACTTGTAATGTTTTGACTTTGAGATTTTATGAAAAGAATGAGAAGTTGATTATTGTTGTTATATGTTCAATATTTGTATTATCTGATTTTCACTTTAATTTTTATGTGAAATAATTTTTCTTTTTAAAAAAACTGTGATTTCTATTCATTTTTAACATAAAATTCATAAAAAAACTATTTTTTAAAGTGTTTTGTCATGATTTTCCAATAAAAATCATTTATTTGACATGTCATTTTTGACAGAAAGTATTAAAATGTGTACTTCTTCATTATATATATATATATACTGGAAATGTGTATTTTTTTGTCAAATGTTTAAAATTTTTAGTTGAATTGAGGCTTCTGTGATCCATATCAAGTTTTATGACAAAAAAGTTTCAGCATAAATCACATAATGATACATTTGTCAACGTGTTTCGAACCAATGAGTGTGGTTCATTATCAGGACAAGTTGAAGAATCAGATCATGGCTGCATGTTAAATAGGGAGAGCAAATCTTCCAACAGCTAGGTTTGACTAGGAAACAGCTATATCGGACTGGGTAACTAGACTGGACCAACGACTATATTTGACCATGAAACGACTAAATTTGACTAGCCAACTGGACTGGACCAAGGGATGGGACAAGGACTAATATTATATTTGATAAAATTATTTAATTATAATAATATTATTAGATAAATAATTATTCAATGTATTAATAATGTTTAATATCAATATTATTAACATAATATTTTTTAATGTCCCGAATGCCATTAATATCTAAAATGATAAACTTATGAAATGCTATTTATGAATATCATTTTAATACTTTTATGTTGGTATTGTTTATTATTTAAGTAAAATTTTAACTATATTTGTGTTAAACAATAATAAATCTAGATAATATTAATAATAATAATCAAGTAAATTGTTAACAAATTTATCTTAAAACGTTAATAGTAATTTATGAATAGATCTAGGATTATTAATGTTAATAATAGTATGGATTTATTCTTGCTCTTAATATTCCTAAATATATAACTATAATAATAATATTATAAAGTTAGTTATTATCTCATAAATTATATTATTATTATTATTATTTAATTATAGTATTATTATTATTATTAATGGTTTGGGTAACTTATTAATTAAATATAAACTTACAACATTAAGCTATCTAATGTAAACTTGAACTTTCTACTAAATTTTTTAATTGTTAGATCAATAACCATCTATAATAGACAAAAACATTTAACCCATTAAGTTAGTTATGTAATCGACCATCTAATAAATTTAAGGAAATGAAAATGAGGGAGATTTCTAAAAGGACTAGAATCAAAGAGGAACTAAGAAGAAAGAAAACAGGTTAATTAAAAACTTTACTCCTCAATAATTAGGGAAAGGGAAAGGATTTTTATGAATAGACAATTAGTTCAAACCATTAATTGAGAAGGGGTGAAAGAAACCAGGTGACTGTAAGAATTAAAGAGACGATAAAGGGGGAACAACAACAAACCAAAAGGCGAGGGGGAAGAAACGACTAGGAAGAGAGGGAAGGTATCCAACAACTCCTGATTTTCCAGCCGCCATCTCTATTGAGATTGCTCAGCCTTTTTTCAATCTCAATGGCTTCCCTAAATTTCTGGTGATGAAACTGCGCAACCTTAGCAATAACACAGGCCTCCTTAATACAAACGTGATGTTTAGTCTTCTTCGAATGCTCCTCTAGTGCAGAAGATCCGGACGTCCAATGCTTTAGGTCTGCTGAGTGCTCATTAATCCTCTGATTAATAGAGCGCCCAGTCTCTCCAATGTACTGGGTCCCATAGGAACAAGGAATAATATAGACACTGTTCATGTCCTTAAGGTTGACTGGATCCTTTACCGAACAGAGGGAATTATGAATGGTGTTAATGGGTCTAAAGGTCGAGGGAACATTATGCTTCTTAAGAATCCTTGCAATCTTATCAGTGGTCCCTTGGATAAAAGGTAGATGGACCTCTGAGACTCTATCTTCAGGTTCTTTCTTAACCAATGAATTCTTGTTGGCTTTAACGAAAGCCCTTTGACCAAGGTGTCTACTATAACTATTATTAACAAAGACATTAAGGAGATGGGCTTTCTATTTATCGAAGCTCTTTTCATCAGAGGTTCTCAGTGCATGAGTAGCAAGTGTGTTAAGAATGCCCAACTTCTGAGTAGGGAAATGATGGGATTTGGCATGAAGATACTACTCAGTATGTGTTTTCTTCCGAAACACTTGGTGGGAGAAGGAATTGTCAATATTATTCGAAGTAAGAATATCAAGGAAAGGAAGGCATCCATCGACTTCTTCTTCCATAGTAAACTTAATGGTGAAGGATTGACCATTGAGATGCTTGAAGAAGAGATCCAACTCATCTTAGCCATGAGACCAGATGACATTCGTGTCATCTACAAATATTTTCCAAAGCTTGGGTAAGAGACGGTCTGAGGCCAAAGCCTTGAATTCAAAATCTTCCATAAAAAGATTAGCAACAATAGGGGACAGGGGGGAGCCCATGGCAACACCACAGGTCTGCTCAAAGAACTCACCTTCAAAGCTAAAAAAGTGGAAGTGAGATAGATCTCAACTAACCGAGAGGTATCATGTTCCATGAGTCGGTTGATAACCTCCATGGCTTCCTTTAGAGGAATGCAAGTGTAAAGGGAGACCACATCGAAACTCACAAGAATGTCCCCAGGGTCAACATTTATGCCCTTAAGCTCTTCAACAAAGGATGCAGAGTCTTTGATGAAACACTTTGTAAGGCCAACTAAGGTTTTAGGCTTCAAGGCAAGGTATTTAGCAAGAAGGTAGGTAGGATCACCAATGGTGTTGATAATGTGCCTTAGGGGAGCTCAATCCTTGTGAATATTTGGAAGCCCATAGATCCTTGGAGTAATGGGATTACTCTCAATGAGTTTATGGAAAAAGGAACCAACAGAGTTACTGGACTTGATTGCAAGAGCCACAGTCCTAGAGATCCTTTATAGGGGATTCTTGGAAAGATTTTTAAAGCTCTCACTATTATACAAATGATCTAACATCTTTTGGTGATAATCCTCTTTGTCGAGGATGACAACAGCCCCTCCTTTGTAGGCTTTTAGAACTGCAACATCTTTATTCTGGTTTAAGGATCTAAGGGCGTCAAATTTCTCCTTGTTGATGTTGCTGCCCGACGGTTTTTCCTTCCTAAGTACAACGACGCAATCTTGTCTAATAGTGTCCTTAATATTATTGAGTAAGCCCCTAATCCCAAATTATACGTCATAAATAATGTCTTCTACCAAGATATTCTTAGGGGCCAGGTCAAAATTTAAACCTTTACCCAGACGATTAAAAAGAGAAGGTGGAAGGAGAAAGTAGAAAGATTGGTAACCTTATTATTTCAAGACGGAGGGGGAAGATTATAGTTATTATTATTATCATTACAATATTTATAATTACAATTATTCTTATTGGCCGAATCACATTCATAATTAATCATATAATCTTTGTTTTCATCAATATTTTTATCCTTATAATCATTATTATATTTTAAACTATCAATGCTATTAATAATTGATAAACTATTATTATTATTATTACATAAAACTATACCTATATCTAGTTTATCAAAATAAGGATCATTATCACGTATATGGTTACTCGCATAGAAAATAACGCCCTCACCGTAACCGCTGATAGGGCTCAATAAACCAGTGAATGGATCATAGTTCGGATCAGGCTAAGGTGAGGCTAAGATCTAGTTGCTGGACTCGGTGAGGTTGATAGGTGGACCAGAAGGGAGGGGGGCATGACCAGGTGATGGTGACATACCGGTGTGAGTAATGATAATAGTATTGCGAGATGGATCGGGATTAGGCGAGGAGACGATGATGCAACTGCATTTAGCGACGAGGTCAGGTGAGCCAGAAGTGAGGGGTTAAAAACAAGGCAACAACATTATAGTCGCTGAGGAGCTCGAATGGATATAAACCCTGACGTTGGGCTCATTAGAGGAAAGCACGTCTGGAGGGCTGACACAAGACTAAACCATGGCCACAGCTAAGCTAGACATCACCTTAGGGACATGGCTGCCAGCTGAAGGTAAGTCAGGAACGTCAGATGACTCGTTTGAATCTCAGACAATGGGGAACAGATCGAGACCACCATGGCAGTAGGCCTCTATGACAAACCTCAAAGAGTTAGTCTGAATCGTAAGTGAGGAGGCTGAGCTAGAAATACTGCAAGCCCAAGTCTGAAGGGTTGACCTCTGATTAGCTGAAATATGACCATGGGAGATTCCATCCAACGATGTGAGAGGGTCGTCGAAAACCAAATATTTATAGGCCAATTTATGAAATTTTAAATCTTGTTTTTGCCTCAGGATATCTTCCATTCACAGGCATTTCAACGTTGAACATGCATCAATTCTGGCACAAAGGGAGGCAGAAACCAAGCCTGAGAGTTCCAAATGAAAATCTAGAAGATTCTGAGAAAGCAGATCTAGGGATCTCCTAACCCTGCTAGTCTCATATCTCAGCAGTGCTAAACTGGCCTTCAGAAAAAACCGACGATTCTGAGGAGTGTGGAGGCAATGATTAATCTGGGCAAAAACCGAGATGATGGAGCAACCTCTGCATCTTTTAAGAAACGCTAGATCTGACTTCAACTTTGAAACTTGCAAGCGTGCATGTTCAAAAAAATGAACCTTAGTTGTAATGGCTCTTCCGTGTAGGGATTCAATAGTTGAATTGAGGCTTTTGTGACCCATATCAAATTTTATGAGAATTTTTTCTTGACGTAAATCACATAATGATACATTTGTCGACGTGTTTTGGACCAACGAGTGTGGTTCATCGTCAGGACAAGTTGAAGAATCAGAGCATGGCTGCATGTTAAATAGGGAGAGCAAATCTTCCTATGGCTAGGTTTGACTAGGAAACGACTATATCGAACTTGGTAACTAGACTAGACCAACAACTATATTTGACCATGAAATGGTAATTTTGACTAACCAACTGGACTGGACCAAGGGATGGGGATAGGGACTAATATTATATTTGATAAAATTATTTAGTTATAATAATATTATTACATAAATAGTTATTCAATGTATTAATAGTGTTTAATATCAATATTATTAATATAATATTTTTTAATGTTCTGAATACCATTAATGTCTAAAATGATAAACTTATGAAATTCTATTTACGAATGTTATTTTAATACTTTTATGTTTTTTTAGTGACAATTATTCGATGCGCATTGAAATGTTAATTAACATTACATTAAACATTAAGAAAATACTAACTTTAAAATATTGACCATTTTTTTATTTTTTAACTATGTGAAAAATTTAAGATTTCATTAGAAAAAAAATTGAAAAGAAAAAATAAAAAAACACAATTACATAAATACACTTAAAAATAAATATCTCAGGGAAGAAGAAGACATTAGAAAAATTAAAATGTCAAAAATAAACCCTCTTAAGAAAAGGGGTTGATGTTGCATCAACACTTTTTAAAATGATCATGAAAATCACTCACATTTAAAAAAATTGTTCATACTTGATACATAGGAAAATTTAAAGTGCCCAAAATATGTTAAAAAAAAAAGGCATTCTGAATCACCTCTTTTCAAAATCGAGTGACTTTTTGTAACCTCAAAAAAATGGGTACTTGGTAATTTTTGTTGGCATTATGATTCAGGGTTTGTCCTTGATGGCAACTCACTCAAATGACAGTTCAGTGTGAAGCAGTTCAACAACAAAGGATTACAGATCAGACTCCAAAGAATGAAGAAAGAGAGGCATACGCAGGTTCACCTTGTCCAAGAAGCATATACACACGAGTTAATAGAACAAAAGGAGTGTATAACATATACACTCACTTTCACAAGAGGAAAAGCGTGTACATGTTGGAAAACCATGTTTTTGGTCCAAGGTATTGATCCAAGGTATTTGGTCCAAGGTATTGACCCTAGGTATTTGGTCCAAGGTATTGATCCTAAGTGGCTTTGCCCCAAGGTATTGAGAAAGGCATAAGAGTATATAAGGATGAGAAGATCATTAGGAAAAGAGTGCAAGAAATAAGATTCTAAGGAATACTTCTATCTGAAGTATATTTTATGTTGCATGGTTTTGTTTGGGACTGGATCTAAAATATTTATGTGCACCTTGAGTTCAATGTTGGATCAAGATCAGGAGACATGAAATAACTTATTCTTGAATGATCTGATATTGGCTAAGACCAAATATAATGTTTTGTGCATATTTTACTCGTTATCTATCAATATCTGGGTTTGTTTGAAGTCTGGAATTGCCGCAAAGTTATAAGACAATAGTTGTAGATATGTACACAGGTCCATGTCGGCCAAAGAGCGTATACATGTAGGTTCGGTTCCTTCAAGTGGCGTATACAAAAGAAAAGCTTCTTTTTTAGATGTGACTAAACTATCTGATCAAATTTTGTTCTTTTACTGCTATCTCTCAATGAAGTCTTCTTAGATATGAATGTAAAACTGAATACATAAGGAGGATGGCATTTTATTGATTGATTGTATAAGTGAGAAGAAGTGATCTCTATCCCTACCTATGTAAAGCTCTAAAATATTGACAGTATATATTCAGTATATTCATAATTGGTACAGACTTGATTCAAAAGTTTATGTTTGCAATAGCTTTGAAGGTATACGCAGGTTAAATTAATGGAAGTAGCCTGTACATGTAGTTTAAGTGTAGCCAAGTAGCGTATACATTCTAATGCATGATTTTTGAGGTTACAGCTAGTTCTGAATGATGATGCAGGGTTCTGGGTTTAGTACAGTGTTCTGGTGTCAGTGATCTGATTATTTAGATTAACTGAATATTGGTTGATGTAGTTTAAGTTTAAAAGCTTTGATGGGTCCAGTGTGAAAATTTGATGAAACATGGCCTTCAAATTGTGGTGTTGTGATCCAGGAGTATCCAGTCTAAAAATTCATGAAATGTGGTCCCTGGTGAAAGAGTGGAGTTTTTTGTAGGTGGGCACCTACGTACTAGTAAACATATTGGCTAGTACAAGAGCTAGTGGGTTGTAGCTCCCTTCCAGTAGAAGTTGGAGAATGAGATAAGGTCGTAATCTTCTTTAGGTAGAAGCCTGCATACTGGTATGAGTTTGCACCAATACAATATTGTAAACAGATTTTCTTATTATTAAAAGAAGACAGAGACGACAACAACAACTATCTTTTTACACACATTGGGTTTCCACATTAAATCTTGGTGTTCATGTGTGTTTCTTATGTGTGATGCTCTATTCTATTTTTACTACACTATCTAATAAATCTCTGATATACTGGTTTAAGCTCAACACATGATAATTGTCTAAATCACAAGTTCTCTACATATACACTAGTTTCTTTAAGCACAGTCATGTGTACACAATAGTTCACTTCAATGAAGTAGCGTATATAAATCTGTTTGGGAAATAAAATTATTGATCTGATAATACTGATTCACCCCCCCTCAATATTATTTCCAACAATTGGTATTAGAGCATGTCCTTCAGAAGAAGCCTGATCGCTTGAAGGGAGATCCATCAACATGAACAATCAAGAAAGAATGGGATCAATCAGACCGCCAATCTTCGATGGGAGCAACTTTGTTTATTGGAAAATAAGAACCACAACCTATCTACAATCGCTTGGAATAGATGTCTGGGAAATTGTGGAAGGCGGATATACATTTCCAATAGAAA
The DNA here is from genome assembly GCA_031772625.1 of Pinus tabuliformis. Taxonomy (NCBI): domain Eukaryota; kingdom Viridiplantae; phylum Streptophyta; class Pinopsida; order Pinales; family Pinaceae; genus Pinus; species Pinus tabuliformis. Next base: position 667,945,377 of record CM062818.1, read on the forward strand.
TTCCTACAGATGCGACAGGTAGAAAGCAATATGAAATCAATACCAAAGCTTTCAATACTTTATTGGGAAGTCTATCACAATCGGAGTTTGTCAAAGTCATGCAGCTCAAATCAGCCAAAGAATTATGGGACAAAATCATTCCGAGCTACGAAGGAGACTCTCAAGTAAAACGTTCTAACATTCAAACTCTCAGAATTCAATATGAAACTCTTAAGACGCATAGTGATGAAAGTATAGCAAGTTACTTCTTACATATAGATGAGGTTATCAATTGTATGAGCAAGCTAGGTTAAGTAATAAAGGAAATTACCTTAGTTGAGAAAGTTTTAAAATCATTGTTTGCTAAATTTGAATCCAAAGTGTCTGTCATAGAAGAAAAATAGGTTCTATCGAATATCGCTATGACACAGCTTCACAGAATCTTAACTGCCTTCGGGATGAGGGAAGGAGGACCATTAGATATGAGAGAAGCCTCATTTAAAGCTTCATCAAAAGGAAAGGAAGAACACAATGAATTAGGACATATTTTAGAAGAAGAATATTAGGTAAACTTTATCAAGAAGCTTCAATGAGGTTTTGGAAGGTTTAGAGGTAAGCTACAGCCTACCCTTCAAATGCTTTGCTTGTGGTAGAGTCGATCATTACGCTGCGAGATTTCCTCATAAAGATAAATATGAAAAAGGAAAGGAATATACAAAAGGGAATAGAAAACAAGTTGTGAATAAAAGGAGTTACTATACTTATGAAGATAACGATGGTTTATCTAATAGTGATGAAAATCTCATGGCTTATGATAGCAATGATTTTTGGGATAGTTTAGAAGAGGATAGTGATGGTTTATCTAATAGTGATGATTATAGACTTCTCATGGCTTATGACGGTGATAATTTTTGGGATGCTTTAGAAGAGGAAGACCTTCATGAAGAAATATGTAAACTCAAAATCTGTTTAGAAGAAAAGAATATGAATATGAATACCTTGACATACCAACTTGCTAAAAAGGAAAAAAACAATGAAAAACTAGAATGTAAAATTGTGGGTCTAAGAAAGGATCTTGAGAAAACGAAATCTCTCAATCTTAGATTTGCTAAAGGATCATAAACTTTAAATGAAATTATCAAAGTTCATCATTCTCCTCTGATAAAAACAAGTCTTGGATATACTGAAGAAGCATCTCAATCACTGAAGCCGTCAACCTCCACCAAAAGCTATCTTGATGCAGCAAAGACCAGTGAAAAGTATGACAATCATTAGCAAAGGCATAAAGCATATCACCAGGTGAATCATACTCAATTTACTCCAAGGATGAATAGAAGCCACTAACAACCTTAGGCAAATCATACTCAATTTGCTTCAAAGATGAATATCAATAGAAACTACAATCACCAAGTTAATAGATTCGATAGTCGCAGGAACTTATTTAACGGGCAATGTTTTTCATGTCATAATTTTGGGCACAAAGCTACTCAATGCGTTGCTTACAAAACCATCATGACTAGAGAAGCACGAAATCAAAGGAATGTAACAGGAATCAACAGAAGTTTGTATAATAACTTTTCTCCTCCTAAAAATGAAATAGAATTCTCAATCTGTAACAACTTTGGTCATGAAGAATCTGAATGCAGGAGAAAATTTCGGCAAAAATCTCAAAAGGACCAAACACTATTAAATCCCAAGATATGGAGAAGGAAAGAATCTCAAACAAAAAGATGTGGTATAGCCTTGTATGCAGAAGGACAAGAAAATCAGTGATACATCAACAGTGAATGCTCAAAACACGTGATAGGTGACAAAGAAAAGCTTCAGTCATATAATGCCTTAGATAAGGAAAAGAATGTCTCATTTCGAAATGACATTCCTGCTGTCATAAAAGGTAAAGGCTCTGTTTTCTTGAAAGAAAAGGTTAAAGCTGGAAATGTTATGTATGTAGACCATTTAAAGCATAACCTGTTGAGTGTCAGTCGAATGTGTGATTAAGGAAATGAAGTGGTGTTTCGATCAAACGTATGTGTTGTTCATGAGATTGATACAGGATAGACCATGATCAAAGGTACAAGAACTCCAAACAACTTATACATACTCAAGGGAGGACAACAACAGTGCTATCTAAGAAAAAATGATGAAAACTGGTTGTGGCATAGAAGATTGGGACATCTAAGGCTTTTCTCAAATAAGAAAAGCATTCAGAATCAAGGTTGTTCATAATCTTCCAGATATCAGCATCCCAGAAAATACAATAAGCAAACCATGGCAAATCGGTAAGCAAACCAAAGTTCACTTCATGGAAATAGAAGGGTCAGCTAGTAAGCCTCTTGAACTTGTCCATACTGATCTATGTGGACCATCAAGGAAAAAGTCACCTTGTTGAGAAGAATATTTTATTATTTTCATTGATGATTTTTCCATAATGTGTTGGATAGGTCTTCTAAAGCATAAAGATGAAGCATTTGAAAAGTTCCAAGCCTTCAAAGCTTTAGTTGAAAATGAATAAGATTGAAAAATCAAATGTCTCAGATTTGATTGAGGAGGGGAATTTACATTGGATGAATTCTTTGACTTTTGTGAACAACATGGAACAAAAAGGAAATTTTCCACCTCAAGGACTCCTCAACAAAATGGTGTGGTAGAAAGAATGAATAGAATAGTTCAAAAAATAGCTCGAGCTACGCTAGATGAATATGGAACTCCTACAACCTTCTGGGGTGAAGCAGCATTTGCTGCCATAACTATTCTCAACAAAGCAAATGTTCAAGTAAATAGCACTCAAACTCCACATGAACTTTGGTGTGGCAAGACTCCTACTATAAAATACTTTAAAGTTTTTGGAAGCAAATGTTTTATAAAAAGTACTAATGAAAAACTTGGTAAGTTTGAACCCAGAGTAGATGAAGGTATTCTTCTTGGTTATTCCTCGAGAAGCAAAGGATATAAATGTTATAATAAAAGACTTGGGAAAATTGTTGAAAGCATTGATGTTGTAGTCGATGAAGCATGAAAAAATCAAAAACAGATAAAATCAACAGAAGATTATGATAATGAAGAATATGGGGATTATTTTCCCACATCAAATCAAAATGATATTGAAGAAGAAACCAATGAAGCACCATGTCACACGGAATAAGTCGATCTTGCGGACACGATAGACCTTCCTAGAATCTAAAGAAGACCTAATGACAAGCAAACCAATCACACACTATCTTTCTCTAATTATGCTTTTATAAACAAAGGCAAACAAGTGTTTCAGGCCTACCTTGGGTCCAACGCAAGTTCGTGGAAGCCTTTGCTCTTTCGATTCCAAATGAGCTCCCTTGTCGTGAATCTGCAAACACAAACAAACAACAAATTAAATAGCACCTAAAAAGCCAATATCATAAAGCATATTTAACATGAAAGTCAAGGAATTCATGAAACAAATGACATGAGACAATTTGTTGAGAAAAATGAGTTTGATTGCATTAATTCAAATCAAGAAGAACTTTACAACCTGTGCCTTGACGCTGTACAAGCTCCTCCCAGGGTCCAGCAAGAAGTCTCCTCTACTTTGACAAGTTTCACTCTCTTCCCAATGAAGCCAAAAAGGTATGTGATCTCTCCTCTTAAGCTCAATTAGGAAGTCTTAATTTCACCAGCATTTACCCTAAAAAATGTTCAGCTTCTAACCTCCTTAGCAACCAGCCCAATGCCTGAATTTATAGTGCAATGGAGGGAAGTTACTAGGTCCTCCTTCAAAGGGATAAAGCCCTCCTTCAAAGGGATAGCTCCTCTCATCAAGGGATTAGCTCCTTCTCTTTTGGGATGCATGAACCACCTAAGAGCGGCCAATCCACGTCAAAATTCCTTCTAGAATCATCTAGAATTAACCCAAAGTGAGTTTTTTAGAATAAACTTGCGCCTTTTTTACTTTCACAGGGGTCTGCACCCACACCTTTAGGGACAGAGCGGGCAGGTCCACAGTTTTTGTAAACAGAAGGTGCAGGACCGTAGGCAACAGTGAGAGAAAGTGTGGAACCAGAGTTTTATTTATTTTCAATGTCTTTCTCTCATTTTCAAAGCTTGACTTGAAGAGTTGAGGTCTGAGACTTGCTTAGGAGGACAATACAAGTGATGATAGACCCATACTAACTGCAAATAATCATGGCGATGATATTTTTGTGTAACAGATTTCCCCCTGAAGTGCAAAGTCTGTAGTAGATGAGGATTTCATTTATCATTTAGGAAGAGTGAAGTACTTTATCATTTCGAGGATCATCTCGTGGAGAGCTCTGTTGGAACCTGTAAAAACATTCAATGCAAGATATATATATGAGATCATATAATCGTTGAGGTAGGCATTCCCATACTCAGATCAAAACTGACTTAGAAAACTAACTACTGCTCTGATACAGGAATGATCTTGTAAGGTATCAAAAGTATAGACTAATGTGGACACAGTATGGACGCAGCCATCTGTTTATGAATAGTCCATTATATAATGAATACAAAATTCCTCGCAGCCTGGATTGTGGAAACTAGATCCAGGGTCTTCATTTCTACTTTCTGAAACAATACGATTCTATCCATGCGAATGAATGTGTTGGAGTCGAACATGGTAGAAACCACTTGATTACCAGTCAATGATGTAAACTATTAACAAGTGTGAGAGAAACCACCAGTGATGTCAATGGCTCTCAAAGTACCCAGTACAATCCATGAGATGTGAATAAATGTGTTGATGTCGAAGATGTCACGGAATCCTTTGATCGAAGGTCAATGATGCAACCTGTCGTCAAAGGAAAGAAACCCGCCATTGAGGCATGCAGATCCCAAGGTACTGACGATTTCTAGATCATCTTTTTAGATAATGAGCTGAAGTCGATAGAAAGTGATCCGTCATAGGCAAGCCCACAACACAAAATCATAGATCAAGTTGAAGAAATTTAGTTGCAAGGACTAACTCAGGGATGGTCCAGATGGATGATAGATATTTTGCAGATGAATGGCTTATTGGCAGTGACCTCTTGAATACATAACGACACGACAGATGGCTTAGTGACAATTGACCCAAAGTTAATACCCAGAAACTGGCTGAAGACTTTCAATGTGGTTTGATCAACTGTTAGGCAAAGGATTTCCCAACCCAGGTGAATAAAAATGTCATGTTCAAGAGTGGTTACAAAGTATGACAAACAGGCTCATTTTTCTCTCTTTTCCCCCACCATTTCTGGCAAGTACCTCTTTATTTTTGACAAGCTTGAGGAGGATAACATTTGCTTGATTATAAGCTCATCCTTTCGATGAGTCCAACTTAGTTTAAATTCGAACCCTAAGAAGGAGTGGTTCATTCCTGTTTGTAATTGAACAGGTCCTTTACTGTGAAATTTTAACGAGTCTAGTATAGGAGAAACTCGGCATTTTTCAATTTTAGAGAGTCTGAAAAAACTTAACAAGACTCCAAGGTTGACCTTTTTCGTAAATCTGTGTCTCCCAAGCCTGAAAAAGTATAAAATAATACTTGAGAGAACCGCTTGATCTTTTACGACCAAGGAGTACTTTTCGTAATTAGTGCCCTTGATCCGAAAAAGTAAAAAAGTGATCAACGACACGTCGTTTTATAACCAATATCGAATTTGAAACGACAAAAATCCGGCAATTTTTTCATGTTTTTATGGTCAGAAAAGAGCTGTAAGTGGACCGTCTTTTAGTTCTGTTTTAACGATTTTAAAAGAAAAACTCGGCAATATTTTCATCTTTCAGGAGTCAGAAAAGAGCTTAAGGGTGACTCTAAATGTTTTTCTGTTGAAAGTGATAGATTTCACCTGAATAATCTGTTATCCTAAACAAAAATGCAAACATTACTCATACCTATTTGAAATGGATTAAAATGTTGCAAAAATACCTTTCCAAAGTGAAACATAAACAAATTTGCAATTTATTTACTCAAAAAACTTATAAAAAGGGCTTTCGTCAATTCATTTTTAATGTTTGAGTTTTGGGTGAGAAAAAGGTGCTTTTGTTCAGAAAACTTCCCGTGAAGATTGCAGAAAATCCAATCGTTGGAATCGAACGCCGTCTTCTCCAGGTAATCCACATCATCCCACTCTTCATTTTTAACCATTTCATTTCTTGTTTTAGGCTTTCATTTTATTTTTTGGAGGGTTTTTAGGCTTAAAACCCGCGCGTGGGGGCCCGCAGGTGTACCACTGCCAGCCCGCGGACCCCGACTTTTTCTCAATGGGGAAAAAGTCAGGGGTCCGCACCTTCCATGTAGGCAAGGTGCGGACCCACGCACTGTGTCTAACCCAGAGGGTGCGGTCCCCACCGCAAGGGTTTTTAACCCAAAAATTCTCAAATTTGACCCAAACAAATTAATTTCTAGCATTCTAATTTATCTTTTTACTTGATGTAGAGAGTACATCATGATAGATTGGCGTGAACGAGAGTGTGAGGACGTGGATGCTACCGCATTGAATCACCAACCTTCAATTGATGCATTGAAGGCCTGCGGCTTGTACAAATTTTGGGCCATTCCTGGCATGAGGGCCCAGGTGGATTTCTTACAGTGGTTGTTTGACAGATGGAGCATACAGGACCAGTGCTTCTTCATTGGTTGCTACCAGCTCGAAATCAAGCCGGCAGATATATATTTCTTGACTGGTTTGCCTAAGAGAGGCGAAGACTTGACTCTATTCGGGGCTAGGCCAGGTGGCCAGTCTGTCGATAGCCTCCGGCTAGAGTTCTGCAACAACCAGGCTAGAGACAAAGGGATAGACATAAAAACCATATCCCTTCCTCAACTCATGGTGATCACGTTTACTGTCACTAGACTTTGCAGGAGTGCCGCATTACATGTTGCCATCGGATCCCTGATGCGTATGGCAGTTGATTGCTTTCGAGGCACCATCGTCAACTGGTGCGATGTTGTGTTGGCCAATGTGAAAGTCCAACTGACCAGAGCCAAGAACGGACAACTAAAGACCTTTGGTTATGGGGCTTTGGTTGCTAGCTTTGGTCTAGAGAGGGTTCCCATGTTGATCCCGCAGTACCTTACTGTTGGAGTTGGGCTTCCTCGAGAGCCCAAACTGATGTGATGGGTTGCAGTTATGGCCCGTCATCCGGATGAGGGGACAGAGGTTGTTCGATTCGAACCTGAATATTTCTAGTGGTTGGAAAACCAGGTTTTTTCTATTCAAGACTTCCCTTACGCTGGGGTAGATTTTCGTGGTGACCCAGACATGGCTCTTCCACCAGGAGAGCAGTGGGATGACTCAGGTAAAATCATTTTCAACATTTTTCCTATTTTAATTTTTTTATTATTTTTCTATCGTCCCAAAACTGATAGTAAAAGTTTCAAATGCAGATGTGGGTCCACAGCGACCAGTCGCTCTCCGGCCTTACGAGAGGAAACAACTAGTTGCAGCCGCGCCAGCCCCACAGGACGAATCAGCAGAGGTTTTGGCCGAGTTGGAGGGTCATCTAGAGCGCTTGACAAGAGATATTCCGGAGACCACCATAGATGACATTCCTCGTCGCCTTCAACTCTATGTGATTTGGGTCTCAGGACCTTTTAGGAGGTTCCTTTGCAAGGTGGCCCGTGCAGTGGTTTCTTATCGAGATTATCACCAGTGATAGGATGATCACCTATTGTGGGCACATATGACATTTTGTTTTTTGTACTTATCACTTTTGCTGATCATAAGGTGTTTTTCAACCTATGATCGAGGACGATGTATTTTTTGACACACTCCTATATATATATATATATATATATATATATATAGATATATATATATATATATATATATATATATATATATATTACTATTACTGGCTTAACTTGTAAATCATGTTATGGAATGGTTTTAAATTTACATGTATGATTATTGCAAATGTCTACTTAACATTCGAGAAGCAATTGCATATGCTAATGTATTTAAAGATCTTGGAATATGTTGATATTCAATATAATCAAATTCACATTCCAAGAGACGCACTCTCAGAAATAATCTCAATAACATTGGATTTCTAATGGCATACACTCTATTAAGCTGTAATACAACGAGTTCAGTATCTAACCTCATTATCAAACTCCGAATCCCAAATGAAATAGATTCAGATAATAACTCAATCACTCCACTATACTCGGCAATGTTGTTTGTTGTTTTACCAAGGCTTACCCCATGCATAGATACCAACTCGTCAGAGGGCGAATAGATAACCCAAGCTGCGAAAGAAATGTTCTGTGTATTATGACAAGCACCATCAGCGAAACCAATGTATGTTTGGAGAGGCATCGACATCTGCAATATCAAGAGTAAAACCAAGATAAGCAAGAATAATGACGAAAAAACACTCTCTAAGCTAAGCACACCGTTTAAACTGAAACACACCAGCTAGAAAGAAAAGCTATCCTAACTAAAAATCTCCATACCCATTCTTTAAGCATAATACCTCTTCAGGTAAAGACCATTTCTGGGTTTACCCAAAGAGTCCCCGTCAAAGTCTACCAATTCATAGGCCCCTTTTGCTAGCCTTCGCTTGACAACATAGGGACCATGCCACATAGGAACAAATTTTCCAGTGCCTAATTTATCTTTAGCTTGATCGTAAACTAAGACTAGATCTCCTTCCGAAAAATTTCGAGGGGTCACAATTCGATCATACTGAGCTTTCATACGTTTTGCGTGAGTCTCAATCGCCAATGCAGCATCACGTCGATTCTCATCTAATAGAGCCAAGTATAACAAACACTTTTCCTCTTCGGAAGTGGCTGGAAGTAACTCGATGGCCATTTGTAGTGACAAGATTTCACATTCAATGGGTAACACAGCTTCCAGACCATAAACTAGTTGGAAAGGAGTGAACCCTGTTGATGTTTTTACTGAAGTTCGGTATGCCCAAGGCGCTAAAAATAGCATGTTATGCCAATTGGACCGATGAATCCCAATGATTCGTCGGATCATGATGACTAAAACTTTGTTGATGGATTCAACCAGACCATTAGCTTGTGGATAATAAGGAGTTGAACTATTGTGACACAAACCAAGCTGGCCTGTAAGTTCGGTCATCATAATGTTTCGAAAATGACGCCCATGATCAGTGATTATCGCTTGTGGGACACCAAACCTAGCAATTATATGATTTAACATGAAAATTGCAGTTGTCTTGCCATCTGCCTCAAATGTAGGCATCGCCTCGGCCGACTTGGTAAAATAATCTACCGCAAGGATGATATACGCATGCCCCCCGGCTGAGTGAGGGTTACATGTAATAAAATCAATACCCCATTTGGCAAAAGGACCAATGGAAATTATAGGGTGGAAAGGAGCAGGTGGAGTGCGCAACTTGCGATAAAAACTTTGGCAGTTGTGGCATTTTCGGACCGCAGTAATACAATCTTTAAACAAAGACGGCCAGAAGTAGCCAGCGCACAATATCTTTTCGGCTGTGGCATACCGAGACATTTGACCGCCACACGCTCCATAGTGACAGTCATTTAGAACCCTTTCAGCTTCCTCGTGAGTTAAGCAACGTCGAAAAACAGAGTCCGCCCCACGGTGATAAAGAGTATCTCCAATAATCCTGAATTGTTGGGACTGGAATCGTATTTTCCGACGTTCTGACCTTGAAATTTCTGGTCGAAAGGATTGGGTTTGGAGATAAACGATGATATCCCCATACCACTGATCTAAAGTGCTGATTAGAAACAAGGATTCGTCCATAATGGGCTCCTCCGCCAAAGTTTCTGTATCAGTACGTGGGAAATCACACATTAACTCCGCAAAGACTAAAGATTTCTTAGACTTAGATTTTTCAAATTCCAAGTCGAACTACTGCAGGATAACGATCCATTTAGATTACTTGCCCCCTAGCAATTGCTTGGTCAAAATGTAGATCATAGGGTTGCAATCCGAAATTACTGTAGTTTTACGTAGTAAAATGTAGTGACGAAAACGTTGGACAGCTTGAACAGCTGCCAATGCCAATTTCTCCACATGTGAGTATTTTAGCTCAGTTGGATTTAAAGTTCGACTAAGGTAATATATCACATGTTCAGTTCCGAATTCATCTTCCTCAACTAAGACCATTCCAATCGTGGAATGAGAGGTGGCGAGATACAAGAAGTAATCCTGGTTGTAGTTGGGAGGATGCAATAACGGTGCATGGGTCAACACGTGTTTTAGTGCATCAAAATATTTCTGAGCTATCTCATCCCAATAGAATGGAGTATTTTGTTTCAACAACCAGGTAAAACCCTTTGTAACCTCGGCGTAGTTAGGAATGAATCGTCGTAAAAAGTTTGCTTTCCCTTGCAAACTTTGGAGTTGGCGAAGACTCGAAGGAGGATGCAATTTGACAATAGCTGCGACCTTCGAGGGATCGACGCGAATGCCAGCTTTCGAAACTACAAACCCCAACAATCGAACCGTTTCTATATAGAAGACACATTTGTGTGGGTTCAACCGAATCTGATAATTCCTACACCTCATAAATATTGCTCATAAATGGACGAGGTGATCAGCTCGATGTAATGAATGAGCAGGCAAGTCATAGAGATAGGGTTGCACAATGTGCTTGATGTCATGAAACGCATAAGACATGGCCCTTTGAAAATTTTCTCCGGCATTCTTGAGCCCAAAAGGTAACATGCAATAAGCAAATGTCCCCCATGGACAAATGAAAGTCATTTTTGGTTGATCGGCAGGTAGAATATTGATTTCATTGTATCTGGAAAATCCATCCATGAAGGAGAATATTTCACTATCGGCACAATCATCAATGATTTGGTCAATATAGGGAGTTGGGTAATTGTCCTTTGGATAGGATCAATTAATGTCTCTATAATCGATACATATTCTTATTGTCCCTTGCTTTTTGTTAACCGGAACAATATTCGATACCCAATCCGTTAACGGGATCGGATAAATGAAACTTGCTTTGAGTAATTTTTCAACTTCTGCTTTAATTGCAGCAGCTTTTCTTGGGTGAATCTGATGCAAACGTTGCCGGACAGGTTTAGCGTCTGGGTAAGTCTTGATCTCATGAACAAAAATCGCGAGATCAATTCCTGGCATTTCCTCATAGGACCAGGCAAACACGTTGCGAAATTCTTGAAATAGGGCCTTATATATTTGAATTTCATCATCTGTACATGAGGCACCAATATGAATGTTCTCAACAATTCCAGGCTTGACCAAAATGTCAATAGGAATAGTTCGAGAGATGTTTCCCAAATTTAACTCTGAATCAGGATGTTTCATTGGATTCTGAGGTTCCTTGACTTATTCAGTCGTAAATATTGATGAAAAATCACTTTCAAAATGATCATTCTTGGGTAAAAACGAAGACCTGTGATGGAGATCTTCCCATGGTAAATCATCTACAAATAGGATTTCACGAATTTTCTCATCAGATTGAATAAGTTCTAAAAACGTGATTGAATCCAAGCTTGAGGTGAAAAGTGATTCTTCACGGACCACATTCATTAAGTCAATTTCGGTTGAAGATGGGTCGGTAAACGATTGCACGGCCTCATACGCAATTTCATATGGACTCAAAGGCATGACATTACCAAATGAGTCTATCTTAGATTCAGAGGGAATGATCCAAGGATCATCATAAACAATGGTATCTGATGTAATCATATGAATGGTTGCAAATGAAGACGATGCGTTGATCGGAGGAAAAGGAAAAGTTCCCAGTAAACCGACATCTCTAACTAGTCCTACTCCAACATCCTTATACGAGATAGTCGTTTAACCGACATGCTGAATACTTTCAGAAGAGGCTGGGTCGGATGAAAAGTAAGCCAGCTGGTCTATTGTTACGATCTTTCCATTATGAGGAAACTTTATAACCCGAAAGACCGACGAAACGATAGCTATCATAGTGTAAGACCAACTTCGACCCAAGAGAAGGTTGTAATCTAGAGGGGCATCAACCACCTCCACATCTAGATTAACGGTTTTTCCTTCAACCCCTATAGGCAAATCTTGTAGAATGCCAAAAGGATGAAACCCACAGCCATCAAAGGCCTTTAGAATTATCAGGGATTGATTTAGCGAAGGAGAACCAAGCGATCTCCAACACTCTATCGACATAATACACGTTGAGGCTCCCTCATCAATCACAGTCCGATGAATAGGTCTATTTTTTACTATCACTGGAATTTGGAAATCCATTTGATGAGGTAAGCATGGTGTACTATTTTCTAGATCGAAAATTATTAGGTTCGAGTCCTGAATGTCAACAGCTCCTATAGCCGACAAAAGTAATTTACGTTGTGCTGGACATGATTGCAGAACTTCCAAAGCCAACATTACTGAGGGTGAAACAGCTAAATCCTCAACAATGTTATAGTTCTGAGCTGCTCTCGCATGTGGATTGAAAACTGACTTTCAAAGTATACCCTTGGCGGGCGGTTTGATTACCAAGTCTGGATTAGGTTTCTCGATCTGTAGTGGATCATAACCCGGAGCTGAGGTTGATGGATTAGAATGAGAAGATTCTACTTCTTTACCATTAACAGGACTTTTACTACCATAATCATGCGATCGAGTCGCAATCCTAACATGGGACATCATCAGTATGGGTTCTTCATTGGCACTCGAGGAAGAACCTATCATCTTACTGTCTTGAGCTGGAAAAGGATCCTTCAAAACAGCGGGCATTTGGGAACCTTTGACAATCTTCACAACCTCTGAACAATGAGGGCAGTCTCTTATAAAATGTTCATTGTCACAAATAAGACAAGGATAACGAGGTTTGCGTTTTTCATCATTGGATTCCAATTTTTCAGGTTTCTCCTTTGAATTTTTGTTCGTTTTATTTTTCTTCTTCCCTTTCTTCTTCCCACCGGATTTTGATTTGGCTGTAGATGACTCTACAACGTGAATATCGGCGGAAATCTCCGCGGAAGAATCTCATGTCAGGGAATCAGGCAAGGTTATGATAGGAGAAGAATTCTTGGAAGACTTCTTCTTACTCTTAGTGTTAACCATACCAATCATACCATCGGCGGCATGAGATCCCGAAGGAGCTGCAGCGATTTGATTTTGCTTGGGAAGATCGGGGATTTTCTCGTGTAACATACCTGACTGAGTGTAGACCAAGTCAAGGTACTATGCTTGAGCAAGTACTTGCTCCTCAGTAACAACTCCGGCTTTAGCTACATCTTCAGTGATCTTTGGCAACAAACACTTTACAAACCACTCAGCCAAAATCTGATCCGGAATAAAAACCTTCACTAAGCGTCGCCGACGTCTCCATTCATGAATATGATCTGAAATGTAAGTGGCCATCGATTGCTTTAACGAAGTTAACAATTCCATGCCATTGTCACCTTTTGCACCTGAAAATGAGTTAAAAACGAGGTAGCTAACTCACTAAAATTATAAAAAGTGCCTCGCGGTAACTCAATGTACCACTTGGCCGCAAGACCAATTAGAGTGCGCTAGAAAAGTCTTAGATGGATTGAATCATCTAAAATGGAGTTAGACACACACCAGAGGTGATAAGTCATCACATGGTTCGACGGGTCCTCACCTGATTTGCCTTCGAACTTAGGAATATCACTAGGCAACTTATTCGGCATTGGCGGCCAAAACGGAAGATAATTAATGGGATCGTTCGTTAGGCGCGACAAGTCAGGCAAGTCCAAAGTTGCGATAAACGGTAATTGACGATTAGGGTCCCTAAAATTCTGGGTCATGAGACCAGCCGCAGGAGGAGGATATCTGGGATAACTAGGAATAGGAATTGCATTTGGGATATTGTATCCTCCTAGAAAACCATGATTAACCGGACCGTACTGGGGTTGCTGAGGTTGTTGATATGTGTACCCAAGGTACGGTTGATACTGGTAGACTGGCTGCTGCACAGCAGGACCGAATTGGTACTGTCCCTGGTACGGTTGATAAGTAAATTGTGGTTGACTTGTGACAACCGTACTTGAACCAGGTTCTCCTACAGGCATCTCAACCGAAGTTTGAATCTTGGATCCATACAGTGGTAAAGATGTCTGAGGAGTAGATACAGGAACAGTAGAAACCGGAACTGTCGATACTCCAGAAGTAGGTGGGGTAGATTGAACAGATGTTGCGACAGTTGCAGCAGTTGTTTGAGGCGGAGTACGAGGCATACTAGGCCCAGGCTGAGAAACTACCGAAGGTACAGAAGTTTGAATATTAGATTGGACTGGTTGCTGGGGTGTACCAGAAGCTAAGGGTTGTCCAGTTTGAGATGACAACTGTACATTTGGCTACAACACCTATTGAGTTTGCGATGGATCCCACACTAAATTCATTCCGGGGTACGGACCCATAACAGGTTGAGAATATTGAGGACCATAACCGGGTTGAGGGTAGGATTGATAATTCAAAGGTACATTTCCTGTTCCTTGAACATATGACTGACCAGAGGGTGGTTGGAAACATTGGTTCGAGTACTGACCTTGGGGTTGATACCCTTGAGGCACGTATTGATACTGGGGTTGACCTTGAGGTATAAATTGATACTGGGGTTGACCTTGGGGTACATATTGAGTCTGCGGTTGACCTTGAGGAACATACTGTCCTGTAAGTATGTACTGTCCTTGAGGTTTCCCCCCAGACGCAAATTGGGTACCTTGAAGTTTCCCCCCAGGCGATAATTGAGGCTGCCCCATAGGCGGTAACTGGCCACCTTGAGGTTGAGGATTGGGAATAGAACCTGACATCATGAGAATATCTTCTACGCTCAACGGCTTAGTACAATTGCTTCAAGTTAATAACCCTTGCTCGATGGCTTGAGGAGATGCTCCCGAAAAAGTACAAGAAAGTGACTGATACCCAGAGGGAACAGAAGGACCACCGTACAAAAAGGATTCAGGCGATTAAGTAAACATGGATGACTGTCTTGACATATTTAACAAAGGATAATAACCTCTAGGTGTTTGGTGATAAGGAACACGAGATGGTGAAAAGCTTAACCCTGGGTTTTCTAAGAAATTAGTCAAATAAAGATACCACGAACTGCTCCTAGGTGGACTGTAAAATATTGATTCACGCTCCCTTAGCTCAATAACAGGTTGATTTTTAGGGATAGGGATGCCTACTTCTTCTTCCGGAGTAGCAAGTTCTTCAACATCTATGAGTCCAGAAGGAAGATCTTGGGTGATTACTCTTTCTACCCTAGGTGAACCAGGACCACTAGAAGCTGGAGAAGCAAACCTCGATGTCGGAGTAGTAGCAAATTCACTTTCAGGTTCAGATATTTCAGGTTCCTCACCTATATCACTAGTAGATGAAAAGCTATCATTAACTTCAGAAACATACACTGATTGTGGATTATAATCTGCTACTAAAGCTTGAAAATCAAGATGTACCACCAAAGAAGACTCTCCTTCTTCAGGTGACCCAACTCTACTGTCTCTAGGAGTTACGAGGACTTTCAACCCTTCAAGATGGCTCGGTGAAAACTCAGGAGGTTGGCCACGAAGTCTACGGAACTTCCTCGGTAATTCAACCACGGTTAAAAACTTTTAACTACTTCACACGCTAACAAAGTAAAATCTCAATGAAAACCACCTAAAGCCTCTAAAGAACCAATCAAATTTGAATCACACGCCTAAAGAATCTAGGAGATCAAACACACACAAACAGTAACTTTCTGTACTGAAAAAATAGTTGGTGATGAAATCCAACGTCGCAGAGTTCAATACAGAAATGGCGGTTGGAACAGTTACCCCGGCTACCTGCTTAATGAATAGACTGGCACAAGTTCCTCCACTTAACCGTCTCGAGTGAAGAGAACCCCCAAGAAAATCCAAGTGAGTCTAGCCGACGTCTGCTCCAGGTACAGTGGGATCTTCCCACCACTATCACCTTAGGAAGAATCCTAAAGAATATGGCCACTAAGGTTACCAACTGAAACAAATATACCTGGGGGAACAGTCTACGATCCGATACGCACGCAAGGGCAGAGTAGCAAGCTCAATCCCCTTGAAGGCTCCTTGACATATTCCAAGGTTTACCAACAAGTGACCCCAGGCTCCTCGACAATGGTTAATCTGAGGTTTACCGTTTTTAATATGTGAATATCTGGCGTCGTTCCCAATGAGGAAGGATTGATTCCCACACTGGTTTGGGCACGATCTTGTGCTTCTCCTTTAAGAGGAGCTTTCCCAGAGCATAAAAGCAACAATTGGATTTCTTCCCTACCACAAGATACAACTACTTGTTTGTTTTTACTGTCTTGGAGAGTTAATTACTCTCCTACTCCAAGACACTAGCCTAAGCTAAGTTGGTGTATCAGAGCCCTAGAAATAAAAATGTTACTAGATGAATTTTACTTTAAGCGTTATTTTTATTGGTTTTTGTTTAAGTCAAAAGGTGCGGATATGAAACTCATGGTATGAAGACTCGACTCAAAATCACTAAAAATGCACCTAAGATGATTTAAACAATCTTTTCCCTTCGATGAACTTCTAGCTATGAAAGAGTTTGAAAATGCAAAATACTTTGTAAACACAAATCTTTCTTAACACACAAATTAAAAGAAGAGCTTTTGTCCTTTCCAATGCACTTAAAACGAGACAACTAGTTATTTCACAAAAATTTCCCCTTTCTTTTCAAAGCACTCAACCACGACAAAAACAAACTTTTTTCAAAAGAGATTTTTTTTATTTTTATAAAACACTCAAAACTATGCAAACGACTAACTTTGAGATCTATAAACTATAAAAACCTATTTGAAGTCAAAGCCTACAAGATGTATTTTTAAGGATGTTTTACTTAGCTAGATGTAAGCTAAGGACCAATTTATGCAGAATCACAAATCAGTCAAAAACAACCAATTTTGTTTTCTTTTTAAAAATGAAAATCCAAACTTTTAAACACAAGCTTTTCGAAGTTTTGTAAAGAGAAAACACAAAGCGGATTCCTCAACAAGGGTAGATTTCATAAATGGTCAGACTCATAAGAAGGTTGGTAGACACCAAGGTGATCTGAGGTCCCTACAACTTCTAAGCTCAGAGATACTACAAGACCAAAATGAAAAAAAAGCCCAACAATCAAAACTCCTAGGAATTTCACCTAAAACCCTAACACCAATGAAATCAACCTAAGGAAAGCTTCTCACAGGTTATATGTAGGTCTGGGTAGTGGATAATAACTTCTAAACAAAAACTAAGCTGACTAACAGAAGAAATCTTAGGTTTTTCAAAATTTTGACAGGGTCCGCAGGCCCACAGTTAACACAGGTGCGGTACCGCTTTGTGCTAAAAGCAAAAGTGCGGATAAGTACGCACTGTGTCAAAAGGCTAGGGTGCGGTCCTCTCCCAAAGCTATGAAAAACAAAAAAAAACCCTGGATCTAAAATCTCTACCCAATTTCACACACAACAAGCGAAAAACAGAAACAAAAACACAGTTTCTCAGGTCAAAGTAAAAACAAGGAAAAAATCAAGTCCCCAGTGGAGTTGCCATTTTGTCACACGGAATAAGTCGATCTTGCGGACAAGATAGACCTTCCTAGAATCTAAAGAAGACCTAATGACAAGAAAACCAATCACACACTATCTTTCTCTAAATATGCTTTTATAAACAGAGGCAAACAAGTGTTTCAGGCCTACCTTGGGTCCAACGCAAGTTTGTGGAAGCCTTGGCTCCTTCGATTCCAAATGAGCTCCCATCTCGCGAATCTACAAACACAAACAAGAAACAAATTAAATAGCACCTTAAAAGCCAATATCATAAAGCATATTTAACATGAAAGTCAAGGAATTCATGAAACAAATGACATGAGACAATTTGTTGAGAAAAATGAGTTTGATTGCATTAATTCAAATCATGAAGAACTTTACAGCCTGTGCCTTGACGCTGTAGAAGCTCCTCCCAGGGTCCAGCAAGAAGTCTCCTCTACTTTGACAAGTTTCACTCTCTTCCCAATGAAGCCAAAAAGGTATGTGATCTCTCCTCTTAAGCTCAACTAGGAAGTCTTAATTTCACCAGCATTTACCCTCAAAAATGTTCAGCTTCTAACCTCCTTAGCAACTAGCCCAATGCCTGAATTTATAGTGCAATGGAGGGAAGTTACTAGGTCCTCCTTCAAAGGGATAAAGCCCTCCTTCAAAGGGATAGCTCCTCTCATCAAGGGATTAGCTCCTTCTCTTTTGGGATGCATGAACCACCTAAGAGTGGCCAATCCACGTCAAAATTCCTTCTAGAATCATCTAGAATTAACCCAAAGTGAGTTTTTTAGAATAAACTTGCGCATTTTTGACTTTCACAGGGGTCCGCACCCACACCTTTAGGGACAGAGCAGGCAGGTCTATAGTTTTTGAAAACAGAAGGTGCAGGACCGCAGGCAACAGTGAGAGAAAGTGCGGAACTAGAGTTTTATTGATTTTCAATGTCTTTCTCTCATTTTCAAAGCTTGACTTGAAGAGCTGAGGTTTGAGACTTGCTTAGGAGGACAGTACAAGTGATGATAGACGCATACTGACTGCAAATAATCATGGTGACGATATTTTTGTGTAACAGACTAGAATAAGAGATAATGGTAGAAGAAAAAGACTCCCTCTAGGTATGTTCCGAAAAATCATCCAGAAACTCAAATTTTAGGGGAAAAAGAGGCAGGTGTATAGACAATAAGAACTATTATAGGGACCTCAAGCTATCTAGCATTACTATCTTCCATTGAACCTCAAAATGTAAATGAAGCATGCAAATATGAATGTTGGGTAAAGGCCATGGATGAAGAACTTGATAAAATTGAAAAGAATGATACTTGGGAATTAGTTCGTAGACCTCATGATAAAAATATTATAGGAACCAAATGGATATTCAAAAAAGAGCTGAATGAAAATGGAGAAGTCATTAGAAACAAGGCTAGACTTGTTTGTAAAGGATGTGTTGAACAAGAAGGTATAGATTTTGAAGAAACCTTTGCACCTGTTTCCAGACTTGAAGCCATAAGGATGTTTCTTGCTCTTTCCAGCTTTCAGAAATTCAGAGTATACCAGATGGATGTAAAATTAGCTTTCCTTAATGGAGATTTAGAAGAAGAAGTTTATATTGAACAACCAGAAGGATTCATTCTTGGAAATGATGTAAAACTTGTATGCATACCCAAAAGGTCTCTCTATGATCTGAAACAAGCTCCAAGGTTCTGGTATTACCGCGTTGACAAATATCTACACCAGCAAGGTTTTACAAAAGGCTCAGCAGATAGCAATCTATATACAAAGATTGAAATTGATAAATTGCTAATTATTATTGTTTATCTTGATGATATCACTTTTGGTAGCAATGAAGAATCCATGACTCAGAATTTTTCTTTAGTAATGCAGCAAGAATTTGAAATGTCCTTGCTTGGTGAACATACCTATTTTCTTGGTCTACAAGTTCAACAAACTAAAGATGGTATTTTTCTGTCACAAACCAAATATCTCAAATAGTTCTTGAAAAGGTACAAAATGGAAGATTATAAACCTGTATGTACCCCAATGATAACAGGACATAGTCTCATCATAAATGATGAATCAGCAACAGTACATCAACTAGCTTACAGATCCATGATTGGCAGTCTGCTTTATCTAACATGTACCCGACCTGACATCATGCATGCAGTAGGAATAGTTGGAGGATTCCAAGCAAATCCAAAGGAATCACACCTTGAGGGAGTCAAAATAATTTTCAAATATCTTTAAGGGACTCAGGAATTGGGTTTACAGTATCCTAGAGATGTAGATCTTACTCTTCATGCATATATAGATGCAGATTGGGCAGGTAGTGTTGATGATAGAAAAATCACTAGTGGTGGTGCATTATATATGGGTTCCAGGTTAGTGTCTTGGTTTAGCAAGAAACAAAGTTCAATTTCTTTATCTACAGCTGAAGCAGAATATGTGGTTGTTGCATCTTACTATACACAACTACTTTGGATGATGCAAACTTTTCAAGACATTTAGATCACATGTACTCCACCTATCTCCATTCTATGTGATAATACAAGTGCCATGAGTATTTTAAAGAATCCAGTCATGCACTCCAAGACCAACCACATACCCATCAAGTACCATTTTCGATGTGAACAAGTACCATTTTCTATGTGAACAAGTGCTTGAACAAAAGGTCAAATTGGAGCATGTTCCCTCCAAAGAACAGGTTGTTGATATACTCACTAAACCAATCCCCAGAGAAACATTTGAATATCTCAAACCAAAGCTAGGAGTAGTTGCTGCATCATCCTACTGTTAAATCCAAATTTTTCAGAGAAAGGTTATTATACACATGTTTCATAAGCTATGGTGGCGTACACATGCGGGTTTTTGAAGGTCAAAGAGAGTATATGTTTTTCAGATAGGAAAAATAGTGGTGTAGGCTCTGATATGGGTAGCACATGTTCAGGGGGAGCATTACCCTTCACGTACATTCAACATTGTTGGCATTATGGTTGTTGAGTCCAGTTGTGGCTTCAAAAATTTATACCATTTATTGCTTAATTCATGTAAAAAGTCTAGGGTGTGATATGTCTTCTCATACATTTGAATGAGTCCTCTTGGACAAATGATGTAATTGGTATCCCCACTTTACATGGGATGGTTGATGTAATATTTATTATTTATGTCATGTATAAACTGGTATATCCCCACTTGGCTAGGAGATGGATGTATGTATAAGTCATTGCTGATAGGAAGGTCATACTCACTTAGTTGAGTTATAGAGTCATGTTATTTTGGAGAATATTTTTGCAGACTCTGCATGTGCTCAAGGGGAGCATGGATGGTTTCAATGCATCTTAGCGTGTACAAAGGGGAGCTCAATTAGAGAATTCAACATGTACTCAGGGGGAGCATGGACAACATAATGTATGTCAACGGGAGAGAATATCTTGGTCCGCCCTTTTCCCTTGATGTCAAAGGGGGAGAGTGTCTTAGTGTTGTTGTTTCCATCAAGTCCAAAGGGGGAGATTGTTGGCATTATGATACAGGTGTTGTCCTTGATGGAAACTCACTCAGATGACAGTTCACTGTGCAGTGGGTCAACAACAAAGGATTACAGATTAGACTCTAAAGAATGAAGAAAGAGAGTTATACGTAGGTTCACATTGTCCAAGAAGCATATACACGTGAGTTAATAGGATAAAAGGAATGCATAACGTATACATGCACCTTCACAAGAGGAAAAGCGCGTACATATTGGAAAACCAAGTTCTTGGTCCAAGCTATTGATCCAAAGGATTTGGTCCAAGGTATTGACCCCAGGTATTTCGTCCAAGGTATTGGTCCTAAGTGGCTTTGGTCCAAGGTATTGAGAAAGGCCTAGGGGTATATAAGGAGGAGAAGATCATTAGGCAAAGAGTGCAAGCAATAAGATTCTAAGGAATACTTCTATCTGAAGTATATTTTATGTTGCAGGGTTGTGTTTGGGACTGGATCTAAAATATTTATGTGCACCTTGAGTTCAATGTTGGATCAGGATCATGAGACATGAAATAACTTATTCTTGAATGATCTGATATTGGTTGAGACTAGATCTAATGTTTTGTGCCTATTTTACTCATTATCTATCAAGATCTGGGTTTGTCTGAAGTCTAAAATTGCTGCAAAGTTCTAAGTCAATATTTGCAGATATGTACACAGGTTCATCTCGACCAAAGAGCGTATACATGCAGGTTCGGTTCTTTCAAGTAGCGTATACAAAAGAAAAGCTTCTTTTTCAGATCTGACTGAACTATCTGATCAAATTTTGTTGTTTTACTGTTGTCTATCAATGAAGTCTTCTTAGATCTGAATGTAAAACTGAATACATAAGTGGGATGGCATTTTATTGATTGATTGTATAAGTGAGAAGAAGTGATCTCTGTCCCTACCTGTGTAAAGCTCTCAAAGATTGATAGTAGATATTCTGTAATAGTTGGTACAAACTTGATTCAAAAGTTTATGTTTGCAATAGTTTCGAAGTTATATGTAGGTTCAATTAATGGAAGTAGCATATACATGTAGTTTGAGAGTAGCCAAGTAGAGTATACATTCTAAAGCATGATTTTTGAGGTTATAGTTTGTTCTAAATGATGATGCAGGGCTCTGGGTTTAGTACAGTGTTCTTCTGTTAGTGATCTGATTGTTCAGATTAACTGAATATTGGTTGATGCAGTTTAATTTTAAAAGCTTTGATGGTCCAGTGTGAAAATTTGATGAAACATGGCCTTCAGATTATGGTGTTGTGATCCAGGAGTATCCAGTCTAAAAATTCATGAAACATGGTCCCTGGTGAAAGAGTGGAGTTTTCTGTAGGCTGACACCTACGTACTAGTAAACATATTGGCTAGTACAAGAGCTAGGGGGTTGTAGCTCCCTTCTAGTAGAAAGTGGAGAATGAGAGAAGGTTGTAACCTTCTACAGGTAGAAGCCTGCGTACTAGTATCGTTCTGCACTAGTACAAGATTGTAAATAGATTTTCTTATTATAAAATGAAGACAGAGACAACAATAGCAGGTGGTTTTTTATGCATATTGGGTTTCCACCTTAAATCTTGGTGTTCATGTGTGTTTCTTATGTGTGATGCTTTATTCTTCTTTTACTGCACTCTCTAATAAATCTCTGATATACTGGTTTAACCTCAACACATGATAATTGTCTAAATTACAAGTTCTCTGCATATACAGTGGTTTCTTTAAGCACATTCGCATGTAAATGCTAGTTCACTTCACTAAAGTATAGTATATAAATTTGTTTGGGAGATAAAATTATTAATCTGATAATACTGATTCACCCCCCTCTCAGTATTATTTTCAACAATTTTCTCGCTTGATCAGTAACTATGTTTATTTTGATCACCTTGTTGTTGGATATAACCTACTCTAAGGTTCCAATCCGACCTTTGCTCTGAGGTTTCGATTAGTCTCCTACTCTGAGGTTCCACTCCAACCTTTTCTCCTAGATTCTAATATTCCGATGGCCTTGTCCTCTAATATAGCCTAGTCTGATGTTCCGATGGCCCCCATCCTTCTCAAAATTTCCTTCCAATGCTCTGAGCTTTTAATATTTGGCCTTTTCTTAAGGATATCAAGCTCCTTACTTTGGAAATCGAGAACTTTTGATTCCGGTGGCAATTTCTGGGCTTCCATATATTGTTGGATATATTATTCAAAGCAATTTCTATTGGGGATAGTCTAATGCAGTCTTTGAGCCCATTTGAAACCTAAACTATGGCTCCAAAATATCTGTCATTATTTATGCCTTTTCTATTCTTCTTTTTCTTCCTAAAAACCTACTCTTTAGAGGCATTTTACAAGGTTCCACGTACTATTGGAGATATCTTTCAAAGCAGTAAACAAATGTACCAATTCCAAGAGTATCTAAGATGATATCTTAAGGCAAAACCTCCCCCAAACTCTGGGACTCCAATAAGCCTGCTACTATGATGATTCTCTACAAGGCACTACAACAACCATGGGACCCCCCTGAGCTTGACACATCAACCACATCAAAATAACATATTCTACCACAAACATCCATGTTATCTAGTTTACATTAGTGCCAACACTCCTTCCAACTGTCAGATAATACCAACTTCCTGATGCATCTCCCCAGCATGATTGTTGACATCAATTCCAATGCACTTGTAACCACTAGTCATCCAAAAAATGCCAACAATTCAACAACTTGATCATTGATTGTTTGAAAGAATTGATATTACAGTCATCATCATGTATACTTTCTTTTATCGGTGATTTAGAAAACATCATAGTGTTCATTTCGTTTGGAACTTAAGTGGATCGAAAATAAAAATATCATCATTTTGCATTTTGCATTACATTTATCGTTTTAAGTGTGAAATTGGAAATTGGAACAGTTACATTTGGGGAAAATATTTTAAAATTTTGTTTGTTGCATTTTGAATGCTACATCACTCTTTCTTCTCTTCCCTCTCATACATAGATTCTCATTGAAAAAAAAGTCATGTTGTCATGCTAGATTTCATCTTTACGATATTTAAGTGAAGTTACTGCTAAGACTTTGAAATTGAAAAATAATTCAAGATAAAATTTAAAATGTATTGAATCAATCTCAAGGATCATTGAAAATTAATGCAAAGATATAGAGGTCTAGGCTAGAGACATGTTCAAACGTCTATAAACATGGGCGCTATCATTTTTTCCAGTGTTGCATTCAAGGGGTGAAATCCCATTCTATGTACGTATGTGTATCATACCATTCTCCGCATACCTTTGGGTATATCAGATGGCGCTCCACACATGAAAGGTATATGCGAACACTCTCATCATATAGTTATGCATTAGAAAACAATAACATGAAATTCTCTTCCACGTACTGTTGATTATATTTTGGAAGTCCATCATAGGTTTCTATCCTCACCTTAGGTAACCGAGTAGGATGCCTTGTATATTATGATACACCCAACACAGCATTTCTGGAGATCATTTGTCTGTACATAAATCCTTAGTTCTCCAAGGTGGTATATTGCAGTTCACAGTTGCTTGGTAAAATTTCATGCCTAGATTATCCTTAATTATTTAGTTTTTTTTCTTAATTTTAAAATTTATTAAATCAATGTGGAAGAACAAACCCCTGCCCTCTGTCGTTCACGTAGAATGAAAAGTAAGCCTCCTAGACGTCATCATAGGAAAAAAAATATGAAGACTACCAAATCTAGTAC
Organism: Pinus tabuliformis; assembly: GCA_031772625.1. NCBI lineage: Eukaryota > Viridiplantae > Streptophyta > Pinopsida > Pinales > Pinaceae > Pinus > Pinus tabuliformis. The sequence continues at coordinate 667,970,017 of CM062818.1, forward strand.
TTTGGGAGCTACTACTTCTAGTCCTCCACTTGAAATAGATCCACCAGAATCATCCACTCTTGTGAGTACTAAACTCGAGATTACTTATTCATTTGTTGGTGAGTTTGACATAGTCTAAACAGAAGCACCTGAGATTTCATTAGCTGAGGTTATTTAGCATGAATATATTGAATTACAAAACAACACAACATGAGGTTATGAAACATGAGGCACCTTAGTTACCTACATTCGTTACTTTAGGACCTTCCTCTTGTCTTCCTATGTCTCGGACCCAACCACAACCTTTATATCTTGGACCTAATGGTGAACCACTTCCACCTGGTCTTGTGATCATTGGAGAGATTCCTCAAGAAGAATCATCGACCCTCCTTCCCTGTCCATTTGAGATAAACTAATATTTATTAGGCCCATCCTATTCCTTCTTCTCATACTCCATCATTGGCTCCTTTTTTTGGTTCTTTTCCTTTCAACTCACCCTTGAGTTTCCCTCGACAATCGTCTTTGTGACAATTAACCATTATTGAATTTTCTATGGTTCCTTAGATTGTATCTACTATTATGACTGACACAACCCAAGTTGCAACATCATCCATGTTTGTAGCATCACCAAAGACACATTTGTATAGTGTACCATCTGTCCTGCCTAATTACCAACGTAATCTTCTTCTGGAATCCTATATGGAACTTCTTTGATGAGTGCTACATAGTCTTCTCTTTCTTATCCATATAGACCTACAATCAAACAACATACCGGTGCTTATGACAGTGGGTATGGACACTTAAAAAAATGCAATCCACCTCTAATTGGGAACCCTCCTCTTGGGGGTAAGTTGCCTCCATATTCCACTCCTCTTTTAGCAGGGGGCAACCTGTTGTGAGAATATTTCCATCTCCTCATCAAGTATCGAAAATTGGTTCTCAACACCATTCAAGGCCTCTATATTTAGGAATGACTTTCAATTCTTAGCAACCTACATTACCCATATAGCCCGGTTCGGTTGTGGATCGATCTCCAATATCTCAACCTATTCCATCTACATCTATGATTCCTACTTATTAGTATATACCCCAACCTATTCAAGCTCAATTTAATGTAAGTCAGCCTTTGTAGGCTGCATCTTTGACTCAACCTATTCTACGGGTATCTGGTACCTCCCAAGATCCATTTACCTAGCATCTTTAAGATATCTTATAATCTCAACTTCTTGGTGAGGGTACTCCTCAAATTCTAGGGGGTCAAAATGTATATGGTAAGGTGCAGGCACAACCACAACATCCTTATGTTGGATGATGAAAAATCCTATAGGGAAATCATATGAAGGTATCCCTCAGATTCCTTACCAAGGTGAGCAATTCCAAGTATACCAATTTCAACATTTACAAGGTTATTCTGGAGATTTGTAGCAAGATTATCTTGGTTATCAAAATCCTGCCTGTCAATAAGCACAAATACTTATTTCTCAGGCCATCCCATATTACCCTAGGTACCCTCGACCAGACTTCAATAGGAAATTTCCCTTTGTCACAACTCTTGAATTTCTAGATTTGACCCAGCTTGCTAATGATCCTATTTCCCATTCTCCTTGGTGGCTAGTTATTCCCACGAAATTTTCCAGTGATATCCATAAATTCAATGGAGATCTTAGAGAAGACCCATCTACACATGTGATGACTTATCATTTTTGGTGTTCTTCAAAGTCTCTTAGTGATGACTCTATTTGTTTACATCTTTCCCAACGCACACTTCTAGTACAATAGTGAAATGGTATACTGAAATACCATGAGCTTTGTTCAATTTTAGTGCCTTAGAAAACAAATTCTTAACAGATTTCTAGTTACCCATTCGATATGAGACTGGAACTGAAATTTTAACTAATTTCAAGCAATATAATTCCACTCACATTTTGTATCACATTACTGAGTGGTGGCGTTGTCGTTGTTTGGTTAAAAGGTTTTTCCCTAATCAATTATTAGTTGAGTGCTTTATTAAGTCTTTGTTACCATCCATAATATAAGATGTTTCTAAATATAGAGTTGCGACCGAAGAGAAGGTAATTTATCAAGCCTAGTATTTGGATCTTATTTATACCCAATCCAACATGCTCTATGATAAAATACCAAATGCTCCGTGTAGAAATTTCACCTATAGATCAAACGGATATATGCAATGTACTAAAACATAATACTTGATCTAGTTCTACAAAACATTAAGCGGAAGCATAATCGAATTCATGAGCAACATCAAGCATAAACACATATAATTGATCAAGAGAAATAATCAACCATAACACAAGATATATCATTGCAGAAAGCACCAGCATAAAACCCCCATCACTATATTATTGATCAAGTGGAAATCCTCTTCCGTTTAAAAAAAGAATTAGCTCAAGAGCTATCCTGTACTCTCTGCAATCAAAAGATGAAAACCATGGACTACCTAGGCCTCAATATATAGGCTGTAAGTTCACCTAATCATACTTGTTGTCACCTCAGGTCTAGCTACGTAGTCATAGAAGAAAATAGATTCCTTCCTCATGCAAGGAATACTTACTAGAAATATCCAAGCATCTAATAGTACATTCTCCCTCATCTGATCTCAACTAGGTCTCTGTCTGAACTACCATGCAGAGAATACTCAGTTATCTAAAAATAATAGTTGTCACATGCATGTAAGCATCAATAAACTATCACTCATTATTTTAGCGACTTGTTAAAATAATCTAACTAGACTTGACTAAGTTAAACTAAGTCAACTGATTCTCTCATCATAGAACTCATACTTAATTCCTCAATTAGTGGAGAGAATCAAGGATAAATTCCTCAATCAGTGGGACAACTAATTGCATTTTCTCACAAAGACTTCAAGTTTAATTTTCCATAACTAATTAACTCATGGAGATTAATTAATTAATATTTTAAACTATTGTTAAGACCAAAACCATTTTACTTCCTATAGTTAGAGCAGGGACTGCTAAAAATAGGAAGGGACCCAGAAATGCTATTTTTAGAAGATTCTATTTTTAGTAGTTTCACCTCTCACCCAAGGTGGCCAAAATGCTCATTGGCCAAACTACTACTTTTAGAAGTGCTATTTTTAGCAGTTGTATTTTTAGCACATTCTAAGTTTAGCATTTCTTGTTGCACACTTTTCAACACTCCCTCTCAATAAGAAATAGATTATCAGCAACCCCGATCCCGTCTCTATGGAACTCAAACTTTCCCTTTCACAATGCCTTTGTCAAAATATCTGCATCCTGTTCCTCGGTCGAAACGTACAGAAACATCATGATCCTCTTGACCACACAATCCCATAGATGATGATAACGGATATCTATATGCTTGGACCTATCATGAAACATTGGATTCTTAGAGAGTTTAATGCAACTCTAATTATCACAATATATCATGGTAGGATCCATCATCTGACCAAACAATCCCACTAGAATATTCCGCATCTAATTGGCCTCACATGCAGCCTAACTCGCAGCCATGTATTCAGCCTCCGCTAAGCTAAGTGCAACTGATCTCTATTTCCTTCTATCCCAAGAAACTGCAGCTGACCCAAGGTTGAAGATTCCTCCAGAAGTGCTTTTCCTATCTGATGGACTACCTGCCCAATCTGTATCCGTGAAGCTTTGGTGCTTCACTCGCTCTGTTCGCCTCTACCATAATCCATACTGTGTAGTGCCTCCGAGATATCTCAGCACATGCTTTGTTGCCTTCCAAAATAATTTGGTTGGCTGAACCATAGCTTGACTCAGCTAGTTCACCGTAAAGCACAAATCTAGTCATGTGTTCACCAAATACATAAGTGAACCCACAAGCTGCTAATAAACATTAGTAGCGACTACCTCACCTGAAGTAGCATCCTCCTTCCTCTAGTTACCTTCTAGAGGAGTCTCCATGGGCTTGCACATCCCCATGTGGAATCACCTGAGTATCTCATTGGCATACTTGCCTTGAGAAACAAATACTTCCCCATCTCTCTGCAACACCTCCATGCCTAGAAAGCAGTGCATGAGGCCCATGTCCTTCATCTCAAACTCTCTTGCAGGGTCCTCCTTGCAAGACTTGATCAACTGATCATCACCTGTCAAAATCAGATCATCGACATAGAGTACAATAATCAATATCTTACCTTCTACCATGATGTGGTAGAGTTTCATATCTGCTTCACTCTTGGTGAAGCCCAACTCGGCGAAATAGTTTTCGATCCTAGTATACCAAGCACAGTGTGTTTGCTTCAACCCATAAAATTCTCGCTTGAGTCAGCACACATGTGACTCATAATCGAAGGTCTCAAATCCCTCAGACTACTCTATGTATACCTCTTCCTTGAGGAAAGTTGTCTTCACATCCATTTGATGGATTTTCCAACCCATTTGTGCTGATAGTGCTAGAATTGATCTGATCGATGAGTATCTTACAACATGAGAAAAGGTCTCATCATAGTCAATCCCCTCCACCTATGAGAAACCACTGCCTTCTTTACCTTGTAAAGCCACCGGGAAGTAACCACTGACTTGTCCCCCCATCTAGGAAGAACATCCCACACACTATTCTGCATGATAGAATCATACTCCTCTACCATTGCATCCACTCAAACTAGCTACTGCACTACCTCCTCAAAAGAAGAAGGCTCGGTTGGTACACACTCCCCAACCAGGGCCATGTAGCCAGTGTATCTATCGAGAGATCTCCTCTGTCTGTGATGAGAAGATGGCTGCCCCACATTCTCTCTCACATCCTACATCAATCTGTTAGCTTCTTGTGAGTGTTTCCATCCATCTCTAGAAGACTCTCCAGTAGTGGTGATCTCTACAATTGGAATCTTTGCATGCGGCTGATCCGCATCATCAGGAGGCTCTGCCTCCTTAGGAACTAATAGTTCCTCATCATCACCATGAAACTTGAGCTCCCTCTCAAGTGGCACTCATATGGCTCGATGCTCATCAAACTTCAGATCCCTACACACTACGGTCCTCTGACTGGTAGGTAGAAACACTCGATAGTTTTGAGGTGTATCTGTGTACCCCACAAGTATTCCCAACTCAGTTGTTGGGTCTAGCTTCTTCCGATCATCTTTGGTCACATGACAGTAAACTGGTGATCCAAAGATGCGGAAGTGACTCACATCTGGTCGCTTCCCCAAAAAGGCTTCCATAGGTGTCTTCATCCCCAAAATACGATAAAAACTTATGTTCTGAAGATACACTGTTGTATTGCATGCCTCAGCCCATAGATGAAGTGGTAGGCCTTGTTCATGCAACATCACTTGAGCTACTCACACAATAGATCTGTTCTTCCTTTCGGCCACCCCATTCTATTGTGGGTTATGAGGTGCCATGAGTTCCCATTTAATTCCTTCTAAAGCACAGAAGTCCTTAAATTTTTGGGAAACATACTCTCCACCATTATCACTCTGCAAGGCCTTTACTTCCTTCCCTGATTCTTTCTCTGCCAAAGCTTTAAACTCACAAAACTTCAAGAAGGTTTGATCCTTCTTTTGCATGAAGTAGATCCAACATCTACAAGAAAAATCATCAACAAAAATAACATAGTACCTATGCTTCACTGTGGAGGTTGTAGAGAAGGGCCCACATACATGTGAATGAACTCACTCTAGAAAAACTCCTGCTCTACTCTCTCGATCATGAAAGGAAGCTTTTGCATACTTACCCAAAGTGCAACCTTTGCATGTGCCTGTTTGCTCCAGCTTGCACTTGGGTAATCTTATAGAAATTTGCTGCATGATCTTCAAGGCCCCATGATGCAAGTGGCCCTGTCTCCTATGCCATAACTTGCCAATATCTTGGCTATGCACCACCTCTGCTTTGGAACTCAATGCAGCACAGTATTCTACCTGTAACTTATAGAGATTCTTAATTCGAATCCCAATCTGTTTGTTCTGTTTAGTGTTGATATGCCTTACGAAAACCTTTCCCAAACTAAAGACTACATCATAGCCTTTATCCTCAAGCATAATAATAGACACAAGATTCTTTTTTAGCCATTGTACATACATAACATTAGAAAGAGTGAGGGGAGAACCATGCTCCCTCTGAAACACAACTGTACCTTCACTTGAGACACGTACTTTTCGTCATCACCCATCTTGATTCGTATCTGGAGATCCTTCTCCTCCAAGGAGCTAAAAATATTCTTGTCACCTGACATGTGGAAGAGGCTCCACTGTCCAAGTACCAAACACATCCCATGCCGGATGAAACCATGGATGCAATAAGTGAGAAATCCATCTCAAACTGTGAAGCTAGTGTATCACCATCAGATTCCTTGGAGGAACCTTTGTTGGACTTTGTCTTTGGGCAATTAGTAGCATAATGGCCCAACTCATGACAATGAAAGAATCTCACCTTCGACTGGTCAAACTTCTTCCCTCCTTGAGAAGACTTGGATTGGGATGCCTTCCCTTTCCCCTTTTTAACTTTAAATGCTAAAGCCAAGTTCTCTTCATCATCATGTTTTAATGAAGAAGCTCCATCCCTGGTGCTCCATTTGATCTCCTCCTGCATCAAATCCGACCATAGTCATTCCCAATCTGGTAGTTTGTCCCTTCTATTCACTAAGTCTTGGTAGCTGTGCCAACTCTTAGGAAGGCCAAGGAGTGCTAGACTCATCATATCATCATCAGCTGTAGTGACCCCTACACTTCCAAGCTCATCTTTGTAGGTGGTGAGCTTGTTCAGGAACATAGACATAATGTCACCCTTTTCACACTTGATCTTGCGAAGTTTGTCCTTCAGTGCTAGCTTCCTCTAATCACTGCTATACTGATATAAATCTTTCAATGTTTTTGACATTGCATGCAGAGTCTCCTTCCCATGGAGGCTCGAAATTATGTGATCTCGAACTCCTTCCAAGATGATTCTCCTAGCCCTAGCCACACAATTCTTCCATTTCGCCAGTTCAGTAGTATCAGTAGGCTTAGGGACTTCTTGATCAATGAAGTCCTTAAGGCCATTATATTCCAACACTGCCTCCATGTGATCCTTCCAAGCTATGTAGTTATAGCTACCATCAAGGGCATACTTGTGGAGCGATAAAAAGGTGTCTTGTGAACTCCTAATTACCTCACATTAATTATCAACCCAGGGACGACTTTTTATTTCAAGAGTGTACTCTGTCTGAGGCGGCTACTTACTTAAGAGTAATGTTTTGCAGTATAGTGCTCAAAACCCAAAAGTAAATGAACGCTTGAAACAAAATCTAATTTGAACAACAAGAAACTGAAATGTTTTAAACTAAATCATTCATTCAAACAACCATCAATCGAGGATATAGTAGCAATAACTCATTCCTCTAGAAATTGATGAAGGAAAAGGAATTAGAGTATGGATCATGGATCTGGGAGTATAATAGCATCTGCTGTGTCTCACGACAGCCTTGATCCTCCTCCCACACTAAAACAGTAAATGCAAGTAAATGGAATGGAAATTAGAGCATGGACCAAAGATCTGGGAGCTAAGCAGCGGCTTGCTGACTCACTACAGCTTTAGACCTTCTCTCACACCAAAGCAATAAAGGCAAGTAAACAAATCAGCAGAAAGTAAAATGGAATGGCGAAATGGAAATGGGACAACAATAAATGATGCAGCAGTAAAATGGGACAGCAATAATCAAATGGAACAATAGCAATCAAATGGAATCGCAAACTCAAATGGAACAGCAAACTCCGATGTATGTACGCGTTCTATACTACTGTAGCGATCTGAGAGTAATGTATGATGTGACTATGTTTCTGAACAAAGTGATATTATCTTCAAGCCTCACAAATACTTATTTTATATGAATCCAATAATGATAACATTCATACCAATATCTTGTTGTAGAAATGGATGCAATTCGAATAGATTCAGTTTGTGTAATACAGAGACGTGAATTAAAGAACTTATTCAGATTCAGATATTAATTAAGAAGCATAGTCTATCATATAAAAGATATATCGGATTACTGAAACAAGAGAAATAAGCAAACCACACAAATCACCGTATGATACAAAGGCAAGTGTCCTCCGGAGCCGGGCCCTTAGCTGCCGATGGTACACCGCCTTAGATTACTCCAGACGCAGAGACGGAATGAACACCAAGTCTTTTATATTAATTGCATCCACAAAAGTATAACAAAATCAGGTCTCAATGAGACTCAGCGATCAAAGTTTATTCCGAGAGTGTAAAATTACAAAAGCAAATCCTCCTCCTCTGATCTTTGGTTTCATTTAAATAGAGAAAGATCAGAGCATAGATAATTACAACATGATAAATTTGGGTTGATTCTCACCAAATGATCAACAAGAAAATATATTCCCTCTCATCTCTTCAACAAAAGCAAGACGAATTTGGGTTTACAACTGAGATTTGGAGGGCGGCTGCAACTGCAAATCTGAGAAAATTGTGCTCAAAGAACCCTGCGTTTCTCCCTGTACAAGCCGAATTTGGGCAAACTGTTCCTCAAGAAGATAATTGGGCCCATTCTGGACAAAACCCATGTTCCGGATTTTCCAAATTCGTCTTCATTTGCTCAGAATCTTAACCGCAAAACTGTCACTCCTTAAACCAGCGAATTTCTGAGTTGGCTGATTTAAAAATCAAATCTTCAATCTGGAAGTTACTTTGGAGGCTAAAAATGGTAAATAAGGTTACAACCAACTTATTAGAACTATCATTGGTAAAATAATGCATAATAATCAATTTATTAGAAATAAAGGAGAATAAATAATATTTATTCATGAGAGCATAAATAATTAATAAAATGGATTTAAATGATAAATTATAATAAATAACATGATGAAGAATGGTAGAAATGGGTGAAATAAACGTTCACAAGTGACAATAATAATGGCATATTATCGACTCTACACACCCCCACACTCAATATATTGCATGTCCTCATGCAACGAAAACTGAATATATTGCATGTCCTCATGCAACCCAAAGACAAAAACCCATGTGTTAACCAAGCAAAAAAAAAATATGTTCATCTCAGCTCATGAAATGGATAGAACAAATGAATTCTTCCTTAATTAATGAATATTCACTTTTGGTAATCTTGATGAAGGCATTGACATTCAATTATATGTATATATGAAGTTGCAACAAAATATGATATATGTAACAACAAACTTCATGAACCATTTTCCCAAAAACTACAAACCGGATTTTGTTTGAAATGTTGCAAGTAGATTTGTAATATATGAAGGCTTCTATGATCCACAAATCAGATCGTTTTGATGCATGGATCATGGGATATAAACAAAATGGCTGTAGGTGAGAGTGCATGATTTTCGAAATTTTATGAACCATTATTTCTTGAAATTGTGTGGGTTTGTATTAATGATAGGTATGTGTTTTCCAAAAATTACAAGAATTGGGTTCATAGTTTTTAAAAAATATGTGGAAATCAAAAAATGAAATTGTATGCCTTAAATAAGGAAGAAAGTAGAAAATATCCATCATGCATAGCAATTCCTCCCCCTCTCTGAAAAATTAGCATGTCCTCATGCGATGCTAGAAAACAAATAGAGGTGGTTGCTACCAGCTGTTGAATTCTATGCTTGGTGTAAAACAACATGGAATAAGGGCGGTGTTGAGAGTGAATAAGAATAGCAATGGATGATAAAGAATATAAATGGCGTGGTGATAAGAAAAAAATGAAGGAACACGCCCCCATACTCGGAAATGATATGCTGCTGAAAAATGGGAAGTGGTAGAAATGAAGGATGGTAAATAATGCTCAAAATGGATTTTCATTAGATTCTCCCAAATTTATAATAAATTAGAAAACTATGCAATTTTACCTCAAGTTTTACCTCCAAAAATGTGGAATGACATATATGGACTGGCAGTTGTTGAAGCTGATGTAGATAGAGTTGGTGCTGAACGTGATGCAAAAGGTGGAATCCAGAGAAGCACATCATGTCTGAAGAATTGTTCACGTTCGCGAGCCTCTACTGTGAAGTGCAATAGTGTGGTCATGCTACGAATAGAATTTTGCTCATACTTGTTGTTCTCCTGTAAACAAAGCACTATTTTGCATACAAGGTGCTTGAATCCATAGTGTTAGCTTTGAATAGCAACAGATAAGATGCATGCAAAATTGCAATTAGAAAAACTTATGTATACATGCAACACTAATATGTTGTGAAATCAACAAGGTATGGCATATCGCATGCAATTCCATAATGCATACATTCCCCCTCCAATTGGAAAATGGGTCCCATAACCATAAAGCATATGAAAGGGGTGGTGCTGACGGCAAGGCAATGGAATGAACAATATATCAGTAAGTGAAGCAGAGTACACTTATCAATGATAGGACGGTGAAAGTTATGGTTATTTTGAGAGCAAAGTGTGTAAAGATAGTTATGAATAAGAGATAGGACGCTGTGGATTGATGATAGTTTATACAAAACGAAAAAGGACAACAATATACTAAAAAGATGCTTTGCTGACGGTATTCTAGCTGAAAATGATGTGATTGATCATAAAACAATTTCTCATGCATAAAGGTTCAAACAGGGAAAAAGTTAAGGAAATAACTTCTCTGATAAAAAGAAAATAAGAAAAGGGTATTATAATAATAATTGACGATAAGATATAACTTCAATACCATAAGCAGAGCCGCTGCTGCCAGCAGGCGTCCATAGCCCCGGCAGGGTTGCTTTTTAACCCATATGAGCCAGAATCCTCAATTTATAAGTAGAGAGTTTCAGTGTTGTTCTACAGAAGAGATCAATGTGCTGGCATGGTAACCAGATAATCACACTGCCATTCACTGGGATGTAGCAAAAGTGATCAGACCGGCTCGTGATGAGACCTCCTGTTCCAAGGATAATTTGGCTATCCAATGGATCATAACCCTGGTGTGGTGGCCATAATGGGAATGTCACTTTGTTACAGCCTTATGAACATGGTAGGCTGGCTCGTAATGAGACCCCCTATCCTCCATCTGCGAACAAAATTTTGTTGTTATTGCATATTTTTATGATAAAATGAGGGAGGCTCAGTACTCCTTAAGAGCAGGGATGGCAGAAGAAGTTGAAGATGTCAATAGAAAAAAATATACCCATAATCTCATTTATTACAGACAAAGAAGATTATAACCAGGAAGGGTGGAATCAACATGGTATTAAGATGATCAATCAGTATCATGTACAGCAGAAAACAATGCAGTAAAGTGATATATAAATAATTGTGTCCCTTCTGAAAAGAATCTATCATCAAGGAGCTGTCCTGTTAAAGATCATAACTTGAATGATATTAACTTGCTTCAATAGAATCCATAATTCTTGTCCTCATAAAAGTAGTGTACTTCATGCCATGAAAGAGAATCAGGAAAATGTTGTTGAGATGAACTATGAATAATCCCACAAGAGAAAGGAAGGGTTGCTCTCAAAAATACTCTCAAAGTGTTGCTTTTTTTTTGGAAGGAACAGCAAAAACACTCAAAAAGAAAGTGGTGTTCTGTGTAGGGAACAAAAAAGAAAATGCATACCAAAAAAATCAAAAATACACACAAAAACGCGAAACTGCTGTTCCTTTTGAAAAAGGAATAGCAAAAACACGCACTGCTGTTCCTTTTGAAAAAAGGAACAGCAAAAACTCAAACTGTTGTTCCTTTTGAAAAAAAGAACAGCAAAAACTCAAACTGCTGTTCCTTTTGAAAAAGGAACAGCAAAAACACGCACTGTTGTTCCTTTTGAAAAAAGGAACAGCAAAAACTCAAACTGTTGTTCCTTTTGAAAAAGGAACAGCAAAAACACGCACTGCTGTTCCTTTTGAAAAAAAGGAACAGCAAAAACTCAAACTGCTGTTCCTTTTGATAAAGGAACAGCAAAAACATGCACTGCTGTTCCTTTTGAAAAAAAAGGAACAGCAAAAACTCAAACTGCTGTTCCTTTTTCAAAAGGAACAGCAAAAACACGCACTGCTGTTCCTTTTGAAAAAAGGAACAGCAAAAACTCAAACTGCTGTTCCTTTTGAAAAAGGAACAGCAAAAACACGCACTGTTGTTCCTTTTGAAAAAAGGAACAACAAAAACTCAAATTGCTGTTCCTTTTGAAAAAGGAACAGTAAAAACACGCATTGCTGTTCCTTTTGAAAAAAATGAACAGCAAAAACTCAAACTGCTGTTCCTTTTGAAAAAGGAACAGCAAAAACACGCACTGCTGTTCCTTTTGAAAAAAGGAACAACAAAAACTCAAACTGTTGTTCCTTTTGAAAAAGGAACAGCAAAAACTCAAACTGCTGTTCCTTTTGAAAAAGGAACAGCAAAAACTCAAACTGTTGTTCCTTTTGAAAAATAGGAACAACAAAAACTCAAACTGTTGTTCCTTTTGAAAAAGGAACAACAAAAACTCGAACTGCTGTTCCTTTTGAAAAAGGAACAGCAAAAACACGAACTGCTGTTCCTTTTGAAAAAGGAACAGCAAAAACACACCAAATGCTGTTCCTTTTGAAAAAAGGAACAGTAAAAACACACCCAACGTGAAAGTAAAATGCAAACACGCAAAGAATGAGTTAGCTGTTCACGCATTGATGCTTTTGAATGAAGCAACACCTGAAACACAAAATATAAGAGAAATTAGAAAAGAAACAACATTTTATTTAAAAACAATATGTAAATTAAGTTACAACAGCTATGATATTATGTAAAAAAATGATCTTTTTGAAAAATGTTTTGGCAGTAGTAACAAGACATGAATCTTGAAATTGGAATCAATTCTTCATTTGTTCTATTATGAATCCGTTGGGTAATGATTTGGATAAAATTCCTTTGTTTTATAAAAACTTCTTTGAAAAATCACTCGTCCATAAATTGACCTTCTTTATTTTCCCAGGACCTGCAAAAAACGAGTATCTACCTGCAATAAAGCATTAAATCATGAAGAAAGAGAGGTGTACGGGCTCCCTTAATCCAAGAATTATGCAAAAAACAACAAGTAGTTATTCTGTATAACAAATCCATAGAGAAAATAACAAAGTAAAATTTATTTGTTACCTGCGGGAGAGCAGTGGTCGACCATACTAACCAGCAGTGTTTTAATCACAACTTCTTTGTTTTTCGTCCAAATTGAGTGATTCCAAAGCCAAATGAGAGCTAAATCAAAGGTTTATCTCCAGTAGAAACAGGTTTTAAAAATTCAATCATATGATATGTCAAATTTGTTTAGAACAACCTGCATAATAGAGTCATTTTCGATTACCCAGCTTAGACCAACAGTTGATATTTCAAGCATAACTTTTTCGTTTGATGTCGGATTCAAATGATTCAAATTGGAAATGAAAATAGATTCATTTATTGATCTCCAATAGAAACATGTTTTGAAGACAAGAAGAATTGATAGGTCAAATACTTTAAGGAACAGCTGGAAAGACATAGTTTTAAGGGTGTTGATTTACGATAGATAGTCAGTATTTTGATCATAACTTCCCCATACGATATCGAAAATGAGTGATTCCAATTTCATTGTAAACTAGATTCATAGGGGAACCTACCATAGAAACATGTTTTAAAAATTCATTCATTTAGGCCTCCAAAAACTGACTGTCCCAACTCTGTTCCTGAGCTGCCCGCTAGACATCCGGTCAATGTTTTGGCTCTAACTTTTTCGTTTCAAATCCAAATTGAGTGATTCAAATTGGATTGGAAAGTAGAAATCAAGGGCTACCTAGGGTAGAAACAGGTTTTAAAAATATTCACTTTTGGTCCCTCAAAACATGACTGTCCCGACTGTTTTTCCAGAAAGTTCATCAAGCCCGAAAGCCAAAAAAATGAAATTCAAGCATTTTTTCAAATTGGTGATAAAATGAAAATGAGTGTTTGTAGAACTTATTATTTCCATTATGATTCATCTACAAACACAAATTATAAAAAAATTATCACCGATGTTGATTTGCATAGCATGTTGCAACAAAAACCCTAGTTTTACAAAAGAACAAAATGCACTTATTTATGTCCTTATTTTGTTTTATTTTATTCACTAACCTACTTTGATTGAAGGATGAATATGAATACGTGTATGAGTACTTCCAGTGAAGCCATTTTCGACATAAGGCTTCATGTATACGCATACCCAAATTTGAAAAATGGATGTTAATGAAAATTAGGGTATGAGAAGGTGGCTTCCCTTGAAAAAATGATATCAAAAATTGTTGAAGCATAGAGTGATGTTGCAAACAAATGATGGAGTAAAACCAATCTTCAATGTATCCTTTATTTTCTTGATTTCGCATAGCCATCATATCATGAAGTTCTTGGGCTTTTAAAATAGCTTGTTGATGCATAGTAAAAGAAACCTCATTTTCTTCCATAGCTTCTGCAATTTTTGCATTTGAAACATTCTGAATCTCATTGTAGGTTTTCTTTAATGGCGCATGTGAGATAGAATGGGTGGGAAGGGTGGGTAAATTTTCCAGTTCAACATTGTAAGCATGTTGTACTGGTTTATTATGGTGAGGGTGTGGAATTAGTTGAGCAGGAAAATGTGTAAAGAATGGAGCATTGTGATGATGTGGTTGATTGGGTTGAGTGAATGAATTTGGTATGCAAGCAGGATGTTGTGGAGGAGCTGATGAAAAATATGGAGAATATGTTTGTGCTACAATATGAGGGAGAGTAGTCATGCCATCATAAGATGAACCATGCCCAACTTGTAAACAAGATAGGTGGTTATATTGAAATTGACATGGCTACCCTAACACATTAGCATTCCATAATGGATTATGCAAGTATGACAATGGAGAAAAAGTGTTTTGAACCATACCTGTAGGCCTTGTTGCAGCTTCCTCACCTCTTTGATATGCTACTTCCATCGTAGATAAGGAAGAGTGAGTATCTATGAGATGCTCCTTTCGGTCATGAGGGCAAAACACTTTATCAAATTCTTCATTTTTATGAACCTGCAAAACATCCAATTTTTCATTTAGAGAGCTAATAAAATCAACTTTAAAATTTTCAAATAAAACATTGATTTCAGCTCTTATGTCTCCTATTCTTGTAGCAGATTTGGAAAACAAAGAAAAAACATCTCTAGGATTCTTACCAGCCTTGGAGATTCCTCTTGAATACCTTATGCACAACTCACAAACATCATCATATGATAACTGAAAAACATCACCTTTTCCTATCAGATTTAAAAGTTCTAAAAATTCATCTTTGATTCCTTTAAGAATGAGTGTTTTTAAGATCTCTTTTTCCAAATGCTTATATTTTGATTTTTGAAGGTTGTAATGAAATCGATCTACATAGTCCTCCAAACTTTCGTCTTCCCCTTGTATCATATCGAAAATATCTTCATTGGCTTTACAATAGTCTTGGTACTTCTTCAAGAATATGTTCTTCATGTCCTCCCATGATTGGATGCAATTCCCACCTAGGTTCATGAACCATCGGAGAGCTGCTCCTTTTAGAGTAAGATGAAACACTTTCAATCTTTGATCATTAGTACAATAATCATATCCTCTACAAAGTATTTCAAACTCGAACATAAATGTATGTGGATCTTCATTTGCTAAACCATAAAAATTTGGTAAAGATGGGGGAATTATGTGCATTTGTGTCACTCCTAGATCTTTGATAGGAAATTCAAAAGTAGAAACGTGAGCCATTTCTTACCATAATATAAGATGTTCTTCATGTGTTTCTTCAAGGCTCCTTCTTCAAATGTTCCTGTCAATCGGTTAGTGAAATGGGTGGTGCTTACATCACCACTTGAGTGAAATCATGTGATTCATTTTAAAAAAAATTCCTATTTTTCCTAATAATTCACACAAAAATTCAAACATTTATTTCTACTCTAGGTTCTTTAACAGTCCTGCTAGAAAACGGACGGGGGAGCAGAGCTTTTACATGCTCCGTACGCAGGTTCTTACCTTCCATTTTTAAGATCCAACTCTTCCCTAGCAGGCAGTCATCAAATTCACACTACTCTTTAGAAATGGCTACACTCTCCCCGGCAACGGCGCCAAAATGTGGAGCGATAAAAAGGTGTCTTGTGAACTCCTAATTACCTCACATTAATTATCAACCCAGGGACGACTTTTTATTTCAAGAGTGTACTCTGTCTGAGGCGGCTACTTACTTAAGAGTAATGTTTTGCAGTATAGTGCTCAAAACACAAAAGTAAATGAACGCTTGAAACAAAATCTAATTTGAACAACAAGAAACTGAAATGTTTTAAACTAAATCATTCATTCAAACAACCATCAATCGAGGATATAGTAGCAATAACTCATTCCTCTAGAAATTGATGAAGGAAAAGGAATTAGAGTATGGATCATGGATCTGGGAGTATAATAGCGTCTGCTGTGTCTCACGACAGCCTTGATCCTCCTCCCACACTAAAACAGTAAATGCAAGTAAATGGAATGGAAATTAGAGCATGGACCAAAGATTTGGGAGCTAAGCAGCGGCTTGCTGACTCACTACAGCTTTAGACCTTCTCTCACACCAAAGAAATAAAGGCAAGTAAACAAATCAGCAGAAAGTAAAACGGAATGGCGAAATGGAAATGGGACAACAATAAATGATGCAGCAGTAAAATGGAACAGCAATAATCAAATGGAACAACAGCAATCAAATGGAATCACAAAATCAAATGGAACAACAAACTCCGATGTATGTACGCGTTCTATACTACTGTAGCGATCTGAGAGTAATGTATGATGTGACTATGTTTCTGAACAAAGTGATATTATCTTCAAGCCTCACAAATACTTATTTTATATGAATCCAATAATGATAACATTCATACCAATATCTTGCTGTAGAAATGGATGCAATTCGAATAGATTCAGTTTGTGTAATACATAGACGTGAATTAAAGAACTTATTCAGATTCAGATATTAATTAAGAAGCATAGTCTATCATATAAAAGATATATCGGATTACTGAAACAAGAGAAATAAGCAAACCACACAAATCACCGTATGATACAAAGGAAAGTGTCCTCCGGAGCCGGGCCCTTAGCTGCCGATGGTACACCGCCTTAGATTACTCTAGACGCAGAGACGGAATGAACACCAAGTCTTTTATATTAATTGCATCCACAAAAGTATAACAAAGTCAGGTCTCAATGAGACTCAGCGATCAAAGTTTATTCCGAGAGTGTAAAATTACAAAAGCAAATCCTCCTCCTCTGATCTTTGGTTTCATTTAAATAGAGAAAGATCAGAGCATAGATAATTACAACATGATAAATTTGGGTTGATTCTAACCAGATGATCAACAAGAAAATATATTCCCTCTCATCTCTTCAACAAAAGCAAGACGAATTTGGGTTTACAGCTGAGATTTGGAGGGCGGCCGCAACTGCAAATCTGAGAAAATCATGCTCAAAGAACCCTGCGTTTCTCCCTGTACAAGCCGAATTTGGGCAAACTGTTCTTCAAGAAGATAATTGGGCCCGTTCTGGACAAAACCCATGTTCCGGATTTTCCAAATTCGTCTTCATTTGCTCAGAATCTTAACCGCAAAACTGTCACTCCTTAAACCAGCGAATTTCTGAGTTGGCTGATTTAAAAATCAAATCTTCAATCTGGAAGTTACTTTGGAGGCTAAAAATGGTAAATAAGGTTACAACCAACTTATTAGAACTATCATTGGTAAAATAATGCATAATAATCAATTTATTAGAAATAAAGGAGATAATTAATATTTATTCATGAGAGCATAAATAATTAATAAAATGGATTTAAATGATAAATTATAATAAATAACATGATGAAGAATGGTAGAAATGGGTGAAATAAACGTTCACAAGTGACAATAATAATGGCATATTATCGACTCTACAATACTCAAGCCTCAAACCATAGAAAGCCATCAGTGAAATGGATGTGATAAGAACTGAGATCTATATCTCGAATAATAAACTTTGAATTTCTCTTGACTTTATATTGTTCTTCCTCGATCACATGTGCTCTGATACCATGTAGAAACTTCACCTGTAGATCAAACTAATAGATGCAATGTACTAAGGCATAATACTTGATCTAGTTCTACAAAACATTAAGCGGAAGCATAATCAAATTCATGAGAAACATCAAGCATAAACACATGTAACTGATCAAGAGAAATATTCAACCATAACACAAGATAAATCACTGGGGAAAGAACCAGCATAAAACCCCCATCATTGTATTATCAATCAAGTGGAAATCCTCTTTTCTTTACAAAAAGAATCGGCTCAAGAGCTATCTTGTACTCTCTACAATCAAAAGATGAAAATCATGGACTACCTAGGTCTAAATATATAGGCTCTAAGTTGGCCTAATCATACCTGCTATCAACTCAAGTCCAGCTATGTAGTCATAGAAGAAAATAGATTCCTTCCTCATGCAGGAATACTTACTAGAAATATCCAAGCATCTGATAGTACATTGTCCCTTATCTGATCTCAACTGGGTCTCTGTATGAACTGTCATGTATCAGTTATCCATGAGAGAATACTAAGTTATATAAAAATAATAGTTGTCACATGCATGCAAGCATCAACAAACTATCACTCGTTATTTTAACAACTTGTTGAAATAATCTAACTTGACTTGACTAAGTTAAACTAAGTCAACTGATTCTCTCATTATATAACTCATACTTAATTCCTTAATCAGTGGAGAGAATCAAGGATAAATTCCTCAATCAGTGGGACAACTAATTGCATGTTCTCACAAAGACTTCAATTTTAATTCTTCATAACTAATAAACTCATGGAGATTAATTAATTAATATTTTAAACTACTATTAAGACCAAATTCATTCTTACTTCCTATAGTTAGAGCAGGGACTGCTAAAAATAGGAAGGGACCTAGAAATGCTATTTTTAGAAGATTTTATTTTTAGCAATTTCACGTCTCACCCACGGTGGCAAAATGCTCATTGGTCAAACTGCTATTTTTAGAAGTTCTATTTTTACCAGTTCTATTTTTAGCACATTCTAAATTTAGCATTTCTTGTTGCACACTTTTCAACACTTCGTGACCTTCCAATTATGTTCCTCAAACTCCTAGTAAAGCATCACTTGCCGTTGATGTTGTGATTGGTTCTACCAGCCAGGAGTTGGTGATTAAACCATCTAGTTTGACTCTTACTATGGATGACCAAAACCCTCCCACTATTCAAGTAACTTTTTCTTATGAGATCAATGTCATCAATCAACCAAGGAAAGGTCTCATCAAGTAGGAAGTAAGAAGAAAGTCAAAGGTAAAAAGAAGAAACACAAACCTCGCAGGACAAACAAAATAACTAGTCTTCTAAAGAGAAGCATAAACCTTTTTATCTATTCTTAATTTGTAATGAGGAAAATTTCACTCATGACTGTCCACATTGGGTGGAACTAAATCAATTTCTTAAGTCATCCATTTCACCCGTTGTGTTGACATATCCATTTTTGAATCAGAAGTCCAATGTGGTTGTTGAAGATCCCACTTCCTCTAACTTGGTTATGATGCTTCCTCCAGTAATCCTAAAAATGATGTTATGGTGGCCACGAGAAATAAAGACTATGGTAATGTGAATCCCTCGAATGGTTAGGCTATTGATTAACCTTCTAGTTTGACTAAATCTCCATCTGATCCTACTCCAAATTTGTTTCCTACCAAATTGGAAATTAAGCCTCCCAAAGGTGTTATCCATAAATATGCATTCAACCCTCGTATGAGAGATGCTTAAAATTATAACATAGTTGAGGATCTGTCTTAGGCTACTTTAGCTATGTCAACTCTCTAGGTGTTGCAAAATTGTCCCACCCAGAAGAAGGCTTCGCTCTCCACTATTGTATTTATTGATCCCTCAGATTCCAGCTGTGTAGTTTTAACCATGAGAATTATATGCCTCGACTTCTATCCAATTAGCTTTCATGATTCAGGTATTTTTTATGGTAAGAATATCCATTCTTCCATTGTGGATGAAGGAGCTTCAACTTGTATCATGTCACTTCCTGTTGGAAGGCCATTAGTTCTCCCGAATTAAATTAGTCACTCACTACTCTAAAGGCTTTTGACGGAAGAGGCTTCAAGCCTTCTAGAATTCTGATATACTATAAGTAGAATTAGGAATCAATACGGTGTTGGTAGAAGTTGAAGTTATCAATGGACCATTATATTATAACCTTCTACTGGGTCTTATGTGGGTTTATGCTATGGTTGTTATTGTTTTCACATATTTCCTTATAATAAATTTAGTATAGTAGCCATTGATTAGTTCACTTTCTTTGCTACAATTCTCAAGTTACTAGAATCATACCTCTTGTGGGAGAAACCCCACATCCATATCAGCGTGTCAAGGTGGCACTGCTTAAAGATTCTTCCCTTATGGGAACCTTTTCTCTACCTTCTCTTCATTCCCTTCTTGAAAAATCTAGTTGGGTTTCCCATGTCAACATACGTTCTTGAACTTCTCCATTTAATCCTTGGATAGTGTTATATGAATCTAACACTGACATTTTTAGTGACTGCATGTTTCTTAGTCCCACTGATATCGACAATGAAGCCATCTATTTGGCTTGTGCATCACATTATACTCTCTACTCTTTGATAAATTGGGTTGATCATTCTTTAGATTACAACACTTCCTCTGATCCCTTCTCTCACACATTTTCTACTTATGAGAGCATCATGGAGATCTTGATGTCAGATTATGCACCATGGGACAATCATAACAATCGCTCCTCCTTGCCACATTCCTCCAAGGATAATATTAGTGAACTCTATCAGCCCAAATTCATTGAGATGTTTTTGAATTCAGCATCCATCTTGTTAGTGCCTAGATTTACCTTAGGTTGAGGAAGGTAGGATCCAGGGCCAACATCAAACCACGCTTAACCCGGTAGCTAGCCCTACCAGGTCGGGAGAGGGCTCTCTTCGGGTCAATCTCAGCAAACTATAATTGATGAGGGCTTGAGATGACTGATAGAAATACTGATCTTACGCTAGGTATATGTGTGATAAAGTTTGATTGAATAAAATGATGTTTTTGTTGGCTCAGATGGAAAGGTCGATTTTGGGTGCGGGGATTGAGGTTCAATCTTATAGAGATCTCAATGGGGCAAGGTAGGCAATTATTTTTGGCACTTCAATTTGAATGAGATGGAGGGATTAGACAGGTGAGGAGTTGAAGAGGGAAAGAGAAACCATGGATCCTCTCCAAACAACTGAAAACATCAAAAAAACTAAAGCAAACCTCAAGTAGAGAACTGCAATTTCAATGGATTCTACTTACACTCTTCTTTGTTTAGTTAAGAAGAAACAAGATAGAGAATGGCATACATAAAACATAAGAAAATTCACAATTACAAAAGAAAGCACTCTACCAAGACAAATTGCCACATGGATCCCAAAGAGTGTTGCAAACCCTGGTCTCAATTCCTTAGCCAAAATGCTAATATGAGTGTACAATGAAGCTCAAGGCTTTCTCAAAAGTCCAACCATGCTAATGACTAAAAAACAACATAATATAAACAAACCATATCTCATCCTAGCCTCTAGGGTTCAAGCTCACATGTTTAGGAGCTATTTCAACTAATTCTAAACTGAGAACTAGAAATAAGGCAACAGAACAACATGCCTCTAGAAACAAGGGAACTGATTCATTCAATTTCAAACAACTTTTAAACTGATGAATCTACCTCCATAAGTGAAAATTTGACATATTTACATCATAATCCATCAATGTACATTAAATTACATCACAAATTTTCCATTAATAAAGTGAAAAAGTCAAACTAGCCAAAGTTGGGTGAAAAACAGAGTAATACTTAGTCAAACTCGCAAAATTTCCTCTATGCGTCGCGCCTAATTCTCTATGCATAGAGCCTGTTTGGACCCACTTTTGGAAGCCTTCCTGGTGTCCAAATTAGCTCCAAGTGTACTTGTTGGAAAGGTCTACCTATCGACTTTCCAACCCAAGTGGAATTTTTCAATTTGGCCTCTATTTTCCCCTCCAAATGTCAGTTTTCCCAACACTTCTTCCTTTGTGTCAAAATAGGGGCAGTGAGGTCCTTTTCTGAGTGTTTTCGACCTTTTTGAGGGCTCAAAACCTGTCAAAATTTCTTGGGCATTGGTAGGAAAGCATACATTTTTATGAAAAATCCAAAAATGCTGAGTTTTTATGATTTAGAGGCTCCTAACAAAAGCGAGCGGCACGTGGAGCGGTGCATAGAGAAGAAAATTCTATTTTTTGTGCCAAAAATTTCAAAAATGCAAAAAGTGCCCCAAATTTTTTGAAATTTGGGCTGAGTCTTCTCCATCAAACATTGTGTTGGGCCAAGGAAGCCTCAGCCAATATCTGAAGTCCTTCATGCTCTTTTTTCCTCCTTGATGCTCTCTTCAACTTTTCCTTTAAGCTCCTGATTCTAGCTTGGCACACCATGTTCCTCGACAAGTAATGATATGACAGGTTTCTTAGCATATTCTTCTCATTGATGGCCTTTTATAACTTTCTCTCCAAGTGGATATTGGCTCTTTCAAGCCATGACTCCCGATCGGCATTAACCTCCTGCTCAAGTGAAGTGAACTCCACCCTCCTCCTTTGGGCAGCTTGGCGATTCTCCTGAATGTTTTGCAACTCCATAATCACTTGTTGGTCTTCAAGCTGCTTATTCCTTTGCTTCAGGTACTGTATTGTCCATTGGGCTCTATCCAAATTGATCGACAAGGCATCAATGTCCGCCTGCTACTCTTGGGACCATATCAGTATCATCACCCTCAATGAGAATGAAATTAGTCTCACGCTCACCTGATGGTCCTTCCTCCTGTAGTGGCCTCTTGCCTTTGTTCTGAACCTGTTGTGTTGATGACGGAAGTGAGGCCCCTTCCACCTCAGGTGGAGATAACACTCGCTTTGCTGCTGCAAACAACTGTCTAGTGCCCTTTTGATAAGTGATAAACATTGGCATACTAACGGTCTATGTCTTATGACCCTCATGCTGATAAGAAGGTCCACCTGTCTCATGCGAAGTCTTTGAATGTCCCTGACGAGCTGTGAAAAATTCACAAGAGATGAAATCCTCCCAAGTAATTCCCTGTAAGCCAAGTTGATGAATGACCACAATTTTAATGAGAGCAAAATGGTAAATACTATTGAACTGCTGCTGAGGAGTCTTGTGCTGCTCTAGGGTGGTCATATTTATGTTTCATCACATGAAGTAAGGGATGTTCATCATCCTTGCCCTGGTAAAATGCATCAGCAGCCTAATATGATAAGCATATAAATGGGAAAACTAACCCTCACAGCTGAAATACTTCATAATCAATTTCATCAAAGGAAACACTCTCCCGAGTTGTCTCAAATAGCTGGGTTTCATGTATGGTTCATAATGCTGCTGGTCAATTTGCTGCCTCTTGTTCCATTGCTCTCTTATGTTTGGAATACCAGTTGTTAGTGAAATAGATTCAGGTGTTAATGTGAAAGTGACACCAGCTAGAGCGGCTTGACCATCATGTAAATGCAACACAAAAAAAATGAGCCAACTCATGATGAAACTAAATGCTAGCAACCTTCTCACAGAATTCATAGCATGACTGGTGCTGAAAAGAAGTGATGGCAAGAGGGCAGGCCTATAACTTAGCAAGAGTGGTTGGTTCTTCTCGAATATGCTTGCCACCTCTATGAGGCCTCCTGGGTGCATGTACTTCTATAGGTGAGTCACTATGTGTCTCCTCTTCATAATCATATGAGGGATCAGATGCCATTTCTGTTAGTGGATGAACTGTTTTGATGAGAAATAGGTGATTTATGATGTGTTTTGACTTTTGCCACCAAGGGAAACAGTGATATGAGGGACTGTGGAGGGGGGAAACAATGAGGGATTTAGGGACTATTGGGATAGGTTTTAATTAGGAAAATAGGGGATTATGGAACAATTTAGGAATTTTGGGTATAGCACTAGGGTTTGGGAATTATATTTGGGATTTGGGAAATGGGAATTGGGGATATGGGATTAGTGAATTTAGGGATATATGAGTTTAGGGAATAGGGAAATGAGGGAAAATGGAGTGAGGGAGTAGAAAGATGATGGAATGACTTGGTAGCCAAAGATTTGATACAAACCCTAGCACTATTTTCTTTGGAGAGAGAGGTAGGGTTTGATTTTCTTAGTCAACCACCATAAGACAAACACCATAAAACAACTGCCAAAATTGGATGAAAAGCAGTGATAAAGGCTCAACCTACTTGTACAAGTGAAGATCCAAGCATGTTAGGCGATTTGGAGCAAGTTGATGAAGGTTTTGGGCTTGCTGGCTGTATGCGCCGCACATCAAACCCAACACGCTGCGCCAGTTATGTGCACCACGCCCATGTTAACTTTCACTGAAGATCATGGCCCTATGCGCTGCGCTAGTTACCCGATGTGTTGTGCCTCCGTTTTTTGGCAAACTTCTTTGATTTTCTCTTGCTCGCCTTCAAACACGACTTTTCTTGCTTCCAAGAGTGCAAATGATCTTTCAAATTGAAATACTGACTTATATTCATGGAGCTTTTAATTTTAACTTCACAAAACCCACTTTTGCAATGTTTTGAATTTGCCTTTATTTTTAAACTTTGTTTTTGAGCTTTTTCGTTTTATTAGAACTTGTAATGAACTGAATGACCTGTATTTTGCTTGTTTTGCAGGGTGTTGGAGCTACTGAGGCTAGGAAAAGTGACCAGGGTTGCAGGTGAAGCAATTTATAGATGAAGGGATAAAATTACATAAATTTGTACAATAAAAGCAAAAATACTCTATTTTTCTCAAAACAGAGTTTTAAGGAAAGACACATCTCTGAACACTTGATTATAGAATTTATTGAGACTGGAACCTCCTCATGGCCTGCTGGTTGTTATTGGACACTTTGAAACACTTTTTGATGAAACCCTAATGAAACCCTAGACCTAATGACAATAAAACCCTAGTGAAGACTTCTACAATCTTTAAGACAAAAAAGGTGACTGTGTATAATTTTTTATGAATAAACATGAGCCAACAGGTAAATTTCATGAGGGAAACTATAGGAGAAGCCACTACCGTCAGATGATCCATGTGCCTAATGGAATGCAGCTGACTGGGCGGGACACCTAATATGAAATGCAACAAGAGGATTTGATCTCTAAGGGAGGGATGAAGATACCGACACTAACACATCCATGATATCTACTATGAAAATAATTTTCCAAATCTTGAAAAGACAATCCCTCTCAATATTTTTATCAAACCCAAAATTGTTGAGAATGTACATATCGGTGCATCTTGCTCTCCCAATGAGATCAAGACCTATAAAGTCTTTTTCTAATAGTTTAAAGAAATTTTCACCTTATCTTATGAAGAGATGTCAGGTATCTATCAAAAAATTATTGTACATGAAATAAAGATATATCCTGATGCTAAACCAGTTTGGCAGTGCCTCTGTTCGATTCATCCCAAGAGGTTTGCTGCTATTAAGGCCAAAGTTGAAAAACTTCTACACGCTGGTTTCATCTACCCAGTACCTCTAACTGATTGGGTGTCAAACATTGTTACTCACATGAATAGAAATGGAACAACTAATGTGTGTGTTGATTACTAGGAAATTAATGGTGCTTGTCCTAAGGACAATTATCCTACCTCGTTCATCAACTAGATTGTTGATGTTGTGTAAGCTGTGAAATATTTTCATTTATGGATGCATTAGAGGAATTTTGAGGTCTAAAATGGGCTTCCTAAGAAAACTGTAGAACCAAAATAAACTTTATAATAACCAATAGGATTCAAGATGATAATTTAAACCATGGGGGATAATTCACCATTTTTGGTGTAAAAAAGTCAAAAGATTAAAAATAATAAAATAATAAAACTATTTTTTCAACTCATATTTTCAACCTATCTCCCTACGTTTTTATTGAAATTTTGAATGAGAGTACCTGTTGGATGAAAAATTAATTCCTCATCCATGTAGTACCCATGTTGCATACTTTTGATGGACCCTGTTACATGAAAAATGAGAAATACATGAAAAACATGATCACAATCACGTTTTTTCATGTATGTCTCATTTTTCATGTGGCAAAATCCATAAAATTTATGAAACATGGGTAATCCTTGGATGAGGAACCAAATTATGGATCCAACGAGTGTTTCATCTTGAAATTTGAGTAAACCCATAGGGAGATAAGTTGAAAATACGAGTTGAAAAAATAGCTTCTTTTTTCCCTCTACTCTAAAAATTCCCCTAATAGAGGGCAATGAATTAAGCCTTCCATGACATGAAACACATCATACAACCATACCTCGACGGCTTACCTGCTCACTCGAAACATTGTGGTGATCATTCGGTGCCATCTTATAGCTATATCTTTACATTGTTAAAACTATGAGATTAGGATAAATATACACAAGTGTGTGTTTTTTGTAAGCTCTAGTCAAATTCTCGGCTTCTTTGTATCGAATCATGAAATTTGTATTAACCCATTTAAAGTCTAGGGGATCCTAGATCTGCCTACTCCTTTCTCTCTTCTTCAGCTTCAATGACTCCAAGGGAAGGATAAATTCCTATGGAGACTCATTCTCAACTACATCAAATTGAACAAAGGATTGACTTGGTTTTTGAAGAGAGGGGTTCCCTTCCGTTGGGATGACACTAACCAAAAGGTGTTTGATTCCTTGGAATAAGTTCTGATTCAGGCGTCATTGTTCTATCCCCTGAGTTACCAATGCAATTATTTCAAGTACATTGTCACTGCAGTTACTATCATCACTATGATATTCATGCAGGAGGATGATGTAGGGACCAAAAATCTTATCTATTATTTGATTCATAATCTAAATAATACGAAGGTCAAGTATACTCATGTTAAAAGGTTAGATTTGGTTATTGTCCAAGTTGTCCAAAGGTTTCGTTGCTATATCCAACTTCGGAAAACTATGGTTGTTTCTGATTGCAACCCCATGACGTAAATATTGTCATATATATTGTTGGGGGGATGTACTCCAAACGTATTGTCATACTCCAAGAGTTTGACTTGGAGTTCATCAAATCCAAGTCAAATAAATCCTTATTTTTTGTTGAGTTGGTCTATTACCTTCCCACTACCGAAACTGAAACAATGTATCACAATTCTACTCCAGACGAGTTATTTCTCTATCGAGTCATCTAATTCGTGGTATGGAGACATTATCTTATATGTACAATCCAAGAATTTCAGCCTAATACCTCTCGCTCTGAATAGCGATGTATCCAATATCAAGCTAAAAAATATATTATAATCAACAACACCCTTTATCTTCATGGTATCGATAATATTTTTTGAAGGTGCCCCACCAATGAGGAGGTTGAGAAATTCTTGAATGAATTCCATGTTAGGGCATGTGGTGGTGTTGTTGGGAAAAGTATCCAATTCGGAATGCCCCTATCCCACTCTAAGAGGTGATAGTGCCTTAGCAACAAATGAAGTAAACTAATTGAGTATTCTTCTTTATGAGATGTAAATGAGGAAGAAGGATGTAACTAACCGGTGTCTTCCGCTAGTTTGTTGATCCAATCGCTCCTCTCTTCAGTAGCTCCCAGCTCCTTGCTCCTTCACTGGCCCAGCTTCACCGAATTCCTGCAAGATCACAAGAGAGAGAAACTACAAAAAGATACAGATATACATTCATAAAAAGCTCAAGATCAGATTAAGCTAAACATGTAAGCATAACAAAACATCATTGATACACAGCATGTAGGAGAAACTCAAATAGTTTATTGATAGAGTAATAACGTCTAAGAGGAGATACAACCAAGTGAGTTCCGATCCAGCATCTACCTCCCAGCAAAGGAATCCCTTCCTCTCCTCCAACAAAGCGTAAATCACCCAATGTACTAATCTCAATCTCAAACCAACAACAATTCTCTGCAAAGTACAAAATTCCAGCCTCCTGAACCTCTGGGTGAGAGATCCATATATAGATGTAAGCAGAGAGGACGAGTCAGCTTATGTTTTGACTTGTGGCTTCTCTCTGTCAGTTCTTGCTTCCACTTGGAGGTTGAGAACCTCTTACTCATCACCAGTCGAATTCATTGAGGCAAGTGTCATTGGAGAAGATTCTGGAAGCTTCTAGGGTCTTTCCACCTCGTTGAATGAGCTTGCCATTTGTCATTTCCCGCTCAGCGCACCCTGGTAGTGCTTCCACCTGCGTTGCAGTGCACCTAGCCAGTGTAATTTCTGCATTTCAATGCAGGCAGCTAGTGGAGCCTCTGAATTGATCCTGAATTGACTATTTGTGAGTGGTTTTTGGTGGAGAACTTCTGGGAGAAGCTGTCATTGGTTGACCTTGTTCCTTTAGGAGCTATAACAACATCTTTAGGGACTTTGGATCCCTTGAATTATGGACATTTCATGCTTATAGCTGTAAGGCACAAAAATGTCTATAACAGTTGCCCCCTAAAGTATGAGGCCATTTATCGGGTGAAATGCTTTATTAGGAGGATCCGAAGTTCATTCAATGCTGGGAGGAGACCTGTAATAAGATACAATACAATACATTATTTTTCATACTGTTTTCATGATCTAGCTGATGCGGGCATTCCCATGCTCAGCTTTATAAATTCATTTTTCTGTACATAGAACAGACAATTGTCTGATGATAGACTGATGATCCTGTTGAAATCATCATCCTTTTGGTAGGATGATTATCTGTGCTGCAAAGCTGTACATGTCAATGTCTTTATTTTTCCTGAATATATATCGCAGCCCGGATGGATGAAACTAGATCTGGGGTCTTCAATCTCGTTCGATCTTCACTCTAAGTACAAGTCGATCCATGTGAGAAATGTTCTGAAGTCGAACATGGAAAGACATCGCTTGATTACCGGTCAATGATGTAAACCGTTAACAAGCGCGAGAGGAATCACCGATAATGATAATGACCCTCAAGGTACTGCAGTACAATTCACGTGGTGTGAATAAAGGACATGGCGTCGAACACCACGCAAAATCTTTCGGTCGAAGGTCATTGATGTATACCTGTCGCTGGAAGTGAGAAACTTGCCATGCAAGCTTCAAAGTACTGAAGGGGGTGTTCCTAGATCAACTTCTTGGATAATGAGTTGATGTCGACAAGAAGCGATCCATCAAAGGAGGGCCTTGATGTATCCCACATCAGTGACACGGAACGGAGAAAATGACTTTGATGGAGGTGAAAACGATCTGATGATATATGGTTCAGGGTGGCAGTCATGAAAGGATGAAGGATAATGTATGGTAGTGGATGGGACACAGTTGACTTCTCTGGATGACTTCTCTTGAACATATCGGCGACACTTGTGTGATGGATTGGTAGAATTTACCCCAAAGGTGGATGGTATGGCGAGACCATGGCGATGTGACCGGTGAATGAAACAACCCAACCCGACTCAGGCACGGAGTGGAAGTGTCATGTTCAAGAGCGACTTGCTACCAATAAAGTTCTTTGAGTTTCTTCCCAATTTTTCCCCAGTCATTGCTGACCAGTACCTCTTTATTTTTGTCAAGCTTGAGGAGGATAACATATGCTTGTTCTATAATTTGCCCTTCGGGCAAACCCATCGCTATGTTTCAACGAGCCTAGCGATAGTGAAACTCGTTCTCATCTAAAGACAAGTTTGTCTCTATTTAATGTTTTTAACGAGTCTAACGACAAAGATAACTCGGTCCTTTTCATTTTTAGAGAGTCTGAAAAGGTACGTAAAGTCAACTCCGAAAGTCCTTTTTCGTCATCTAATCCCTTAAGTCCGAAAAAGTATAAAACAATACAGAAGGGATGAATTTTCGATAGTTTTTACGAGCCGAACAAAACAAGCGCTCGATCGTTTTGTGCAATAATCCCTCAGGTCCAAAAAGATTAAAATCTAGAGGAGGGATAGCACTTCCGGTCACTTTAACGAGCTGGAAGGCCAAAACTCGGCAATCTTTTCATATTTTACGAGTCAGATGAAAAGAGCTTAAAGAAGACTCGTCTTTTGAGGAACGAGTGATAAAACGGGTTAGCAGCTGATTCCAGGTAAGGGTTGGAATTTTCCAATCACGGCAGTGTCACAAGGATGGCTAGTGAAATCACTCTTCGCAGCTGTTCCTCAAAATGGGTAAACAATCAATATGGAGGTGAATGATCGGCCAATGGAAAAGTGGAGGTGACAGTGCAAACACGACCAAGGCTTTAATGGCTGATAATATTACATTCACGGTGGTTATTTACCGGAGGATAGTTCATTTTTTAACGAGCTTAAACGCGGGTTGAAACACTTGCTCGATCTTATGTTTATTTTTTAACGAGCATGAACTATGTGCTAAAACTGCTCGATTAATCCAGTCATATGATAAGAATGTCTCATGTAAGATGCCATTTTTTATGGAGCTTCCGCCTTACAAAGCTATGCCCCGCATCCTTTCATTATGCAAGTTCGGAAATGACTAATCCTACGAGTTTAAAGGGTTAGACCTACAGGTTTAAAGGGAGGACCTAAAAATTTAAAAAATAAATAGCCGCCCCTTGCTTGCACTCCAAAAGGTTTGCATGCCCCCAGGTATAAAACAGAGTTTCAAGGTTACCTCTACTTCACTTCCGCTAAAACAATTGTTTTACCAAGAGAGGCCTACCTCTTTCAGGTTACCCAAAGATTGTTATGTTAATCTTTCAAACAAAACACTTCTTCGGCGATGTCTACCGAGATAAACAAAGGTGAGCGACGAGGCCCGCCAACTCACATAACTTTGACAAAAGAATCTTATTCTAGAATAACCCCTATCTCAATCACGGACGGGGTACAGACTAGTCATATTCTCTCACGGAAACCTACCTTATACCCAAAGTTTTCCTGCCGAAGCAGACCAGGACACATGCCCCCTGGGTTCCAGTCATATCCCTCCGAATTACTCGCGCTCATCGGGAGGACGGACCGTGGGTTGAGACATTTCTTGCGTGAAGAGACCATTTAGGGATGGTATATGACTATTTGCGATGCTTGATCCCGGAAATGAAAGCTGGTCCACGAGCTTGACCACTCTTCTTTCGTGCGGAAAACACATTACTCTAAAGAGTGAGGAGACGATGGCTCCCATGCAATATATATAGTCTCGTCCAAGGAGTAGGTTATAATCCAAGGGTCCTTGAAATACCATCACGTTCATTTGAACGGTCTTCCCTTTCAATGTTATGGGCACATTGGGGAGGATCCCTAAAGGTCGACTGGTTCCTTTATCAAAGCCTGTCAGATTTCTCATTTCAGGCAAAAGCGCTGGCGAACCAAGCGCTTTGTAAGCAGTGGAGGAAAGGATACTCACAGATGCCCCTTCATCAATGATGGTGCCAGCCATGACCATTCTGTATATTTGGACGATAATTCTGAATGGTATGCTTGCTGGCAAACGGGGTCTGCCTAGTTGGTTCCAGTCGAAGGAGACAACTAGGTTGCTTGGTGGTGGGACCGAGTAAACGGCCGGGTATCGCTCTGACGAATTTCCTTCCTGCGATAAAGGAATGGAGGGAGTGCCCCCGTGCTCGTCGGAGTCTGTGTTGATGAAGAGAATTTGGATGGTTTCATCTTTAACCTCTTCAGTGACTGTATCATTTGAAGACAAAACCTCTGAAGGCAAGACCAGGTCAACTGCCGCCTCGACCTTTTGACTTTCATCGAGTATGGATTCAGCTGGTTCATCTTCAATGACCGGCACTTCAGCTGACCACTTGAGCGGGCCAGCTGGATTTTCAACTAACGAAGGACTCGGCAAGAGTTTTTTATATCCAGGAGGAAGTCGTAACGGTGAAACCAGACGATCATCCAAAACTCTTTTCGCTTCGTCTAAGAAAGGACAACGGTGGATGGCGTGATCGCCTTCGCACAGTCTACAGGGAGATCTAGCTCTCCCCTTTTGTCCAAGGACTTCACTTTCGCTAGTTGACGGTATGCATTCAACATGGCTATCAGAGGTTGATGCCACCGGATTGTGCGAACGGGGAGACCAGTCCCTTAGTATCCGAGGGATGCAGGGACAATCTCTGTGGAAGTGGTCTCCCTTGCATATGACACATGGCGATTTAGGCCTAGTCAATGATGTGTGTGGATTTTTGTCAGACGACACTTGTTTGCCCCCAGTCGCTTTTGGCTCCTTCTTCTTCTTCTCTTTCTTCTTCTTTTCCTTCTTCTCCTTAGGAACTTGGTTTTTTGTTTTACCAGTTCCGTCAAGCGAAGAGGAAGGAGGAGAGGAAGAATTAGAGGAAGTAGAAGGCTGGTGGGCAACTCTAGACTGCTCTAACTGTTGATTCAACTGTTCAGGAATAGTGGTGTTCTGAATGACATTGGATGAGAAGAGCCAAACCGGTAAGCCAATTGTCAGTCCTGGAAGCGACAATGTGGCCATATGGGGCGCACCAACATCTCCCCAAGAGGAGAAGGGACTAGGATTTCCACCAAGGGGAATTCCTTGGTTGGTGGGCTCCATTTTCTCAACCTAAAGATCAATGCAGGAAATAGGGGTGATTGTTCCGTTTAAAATAAATTTTAATGACGCTTTAGACACAACTTGCTTTTTTAGTTTTAAAGAGTCGAGAAAAAGCTAAAGATGACTCTAGTCTCCTTTGATGTTTTAACGAGCCCGAAGTGACAAATGCTCGGATGGACTTTTTCCGTTATAGAGTTTGAAAAAGGCCAAAAGGAACTGCTCTGGGGTTCTAGGTAGAGGGTGTGCCAAACTTTTCGCAAAACTGTAGAATACTTTTTAAGGTACGGGCGGTCAATCTTCCCGAATGTTGTGTTCAGTGCATTGCGATCAGTAGGGCGGCCGACACGGCTTCCTAAGGATAAAGGTTTTATGCCTATAGGGGTCTCCCAATATATACTCGACGGTACATGGGAGCACAATCCGTACTGGCTCTATCGTCCCTCAGGAGGAATCACCCAACCATCAGCGAGATTGACAGTCACCAGGTTTTACGACGCCGGAACACGTCTCTAGCCTAGACCTCTATGTTGTGCGTTAAGTTACAAAGCGTTGTTAAGTTCATTCAATTTATTTTAGGTTGATCTTTCTTAGAAGTTTTCCTTTTTGGATCACCACGAGATGTATGATACAATTCCTAAATGCAGTCTAAAGATGATAAGCAAGCTTTTATATCTTTTCAACAATGAAAATCCTAGCTACAAGGGGAAAAGGAAGACACAAACTTTTCTCAAAGAGCATAGAGCACATTGTAATGCACTTTTCCCTAAATCAAAGCATGCAAACTATCAATATGCAAATGCACATATGCATGTATTTCTTTTCGCTTTCTTAATATTGATGCCTAAAAAGAAAGCTGTTGTACAAATTTGAATTCGATTTCAAGTGAAAACATAAAAAAGTTCCTTTTTCAAAATCAAAAAGACGATTACGACACTTTATGATTTACTTGTTTCGACACTAGAAATGCATAAATTCAAACCAAACGACAAAAGTAAAAGCTCAATCAACTGTGAACAGCAAACAAACTCACTCCTAAGATCAAAACGACACTTACGACAGGTCTAGATCTAAGGGCGACAGTATGACTAGTTTACTTTTGTAATGGGAAACTGCAAATGATGTAACAAATACACAAAAAACAAATATAGTTTCTTTATACAACTGAGGTGGAATTGAGGCAAAGAAAAGGGGTTTCAGATAGGTACACTGACTGATAACAGGCTGCAAAAAACAGAGATAAAACTGAGCAAAAGGAAGCAAGGAATCACAGCTGCACAAGGCAAGGGCTGATCAGCGCACCCTCAGCACAGAGAATCTGAACTTCAGCGCAGGTATCCTTCACGAGACCTACGTTGAAATGCAGAACCTCTTCACAGAGTCTACGCTGAAGCAGAAATGAGAGTTGTTTCTGGGTTCCGGGTTACGGTTTGCAGTTAAATCTACAGTTTTTGGTCGGATCAAAGCTATCAATTAGGTACAATTAGGAGGATGATTTAAAGGAGGACTAAGATCTATCACAAAGGGCTGTAAGAGCACTTGTGGATCATATTGCTCAGATCATAAAAACAGGCCCAGTGAGTGGACTAGAGTGGCAAATCTCTACTTTGCATTTGAAAATGGCAAATGCATTTCGATTCGGCACTCCTGAGTTTATTAGAAGAACAATAATAGAAACACAAATAAACTAACAGGATACGATCCCGAGTGGAGTCGCCAATTTGTTGTTGGGAAAAGTATCCAATTTGGAATGCCCCTATCCCACTCTAAGAGGTGATAGTGCCTTAGCAACAAACGAAGTAAACTAATTGAGTATTCTTCTTTATGAGATGTAAATGAGGAAGAAGGATGTAACTAACCGGTGTCTTCTTCTAGTTTGTTGATCCAATCGCTCCTCTCTTCAGTAGCTCCTAGCTCCTTGCTCCTTCACCGGCCCAGCTTCACCGAATTCCTGCAAGATCACAAGAGAGAGAAACTACAAAAAGATACAGATATACATTCATAAAAAGCTCAAGATCAGATTAAGCTAAACATGTAAGCATAACAAAACATCATTGATACACAGCATGTAGGAGAAACTCAAATAGTTTATTGATAGAGTAATAAAGTCCAAGAGGAGATACAACCAAGTGAGTTCTGATCCAGCATCTACCTCCCAGCAAAGGAATCCCTTCCTCTCCTCCAACAAAGCATAAATCACCCAATGTACTAATCTCAATCTCAAACCAACAGCAATTCTCTGCAAAGTACAAAATTCCAGCCTCCTGAACCTCTGGGTGAGAGATCCATATATAGATGTAAGCAGAGAGGACGAGTCAGCTTATGTTTTCACTTGTGGCTTCTCTCTGTCAGTTCTTGCTTCCACTTGGAGGTTGAGAACCTCTTACTCATCACTAGTCGAATTCATTGAGGCAAGTGTCATTGGAGAAGATTCTGGAAGCTTCCAGGGTCTTTCCACCTCGTTGAATGAGCTTGCCATTTGTCATTTCCCGCTCAGCGCACCCTGGTAGTGCTTCCACCTACGTTGGAGTGCACCTAGCCAGTGTAATTTCTTCATTTCAATGCAGGCAGCTAGTGGAGCCTCTGAATTGATCCCGAATTGACTATTTCTGAGTGGTTTTTGGTGGAGAACTTCTGGAAGAAGCTCTCATTGGTTGACCTTGTTCCTTTAGGAGCTATAACAACATCTTTAGGGACTTTGGATCCCTTGAATTATGGACATTTCATGCTTATAGCTGTAAGGCACAAAAATGTCTATAACAGGTGGTCATATATTTGGTTATGCCACTGCACATAATATTTCACTTGTTGACTACTTTTGGCCTACATTTTTCACGAATACATCTTTGCGGTCCAAAAGTATCTTGCCTATCAAATATATGATCATAAAACCCATGCTCCAACCACTCCTTTGAACCCCATGAATGTCATTGGTCCTTTCACAAAATGGGGTATTGACTTCATGACATGTAACCTCACTTGGATGGGGGGAATTGTTACATCAATATGGCAGTAGACTATTTTAGCAAGTGATTCGAGGCGATTCCTACATACAATAACACTGGTGAAACAACTACTTTCTTTTTCTTTAGTCAAGTCATTGCAAGGTTTGGTTTGCCACAAGCTATAGTTACATATGATGGGAAACATTTCCATAATCACATCATGTCTGAATTGACTGCCAAGTTGGGCCTCCCCATGAGATCTCAACTCCCTCATACCCTCAAAGAAATGTGAAAGTTGAGGCCATCAATAAATTTTGAAAACAATGCTGTAATGCATGATAGTGGTCTACAAATTGGATTGGCATCTTATCCTTTATGAATCCCTATGGGCATATCAAACCTTTGTTTGAAATTTTACTGGTTTCACACCATTCCAATTGGTATATGCTATGGAAGAAATCCTTCCTATTGAGTATGAAATTCCTTGTTTGAAACTTGTTGTTGAGCTCCTCCCTATCACTTCTATAGAATAAGAGTGTCTCTTACATCTAACACGCTTAGATGAAACCCAGCATGATGTCACGATGGCTAATGCAGCTCATAAGGTATTTGCTAAGGCATAATATGACAACAATGTCAAGCCTTGTGTCTTCTTGGAAGGTAACCTTGTCTTGTCATATGATCAAGAGTCTGATAAATTAGGAACAGGGAAGTTCAAGCCAATGTGGCTAGGCCCATACATTATTAAATGTGTTCTTGCTAAAGGGGCCTACGAGATTGCTGATTTCGATGGAGTTCCATTGGCGTGGCCTAGAAATGGGTTCTACCTTAAAAAAATATTATTCTTAAGTTATTTTTGTGTAGTTCACTATGTACATGTTATATTTAGGTGTGTCAGGTGTGTTTGTAGTGTGTTCCCTTCGAATTTTATTAAGGTTTATGGTAATATTGCTTACATTTGGTATGCAGATGTCAATGTACCTTCAACCAGATGTTGGTTATACTGATAGAGATAGTCATAGTACTCAGAACCTTTCTTCTACAACATGGACTATATATGCTCCAAGTGGTGAGTTAGTGAGTTTACAAGGGATTTGTATCAGTCACTCTACAAATAACATTGTTGAGTATAGTGTAATGACCAAACTACTATCTGATGTTATTTCTCATGGTATCCCCATGTAGATATCAGATTTGACTCACAAAGTGTAGTACTTAAGTTGGCTAATGTCTATTCGGTTGGAATTCCAACTATGCTTGGTATGTTCTTATGGGTTCTCCTTCTAAAAAGACATTTTGGTTATATCCAATATCAACACATTTCTAGAAGCCTAAATACATTGACACATGCATTGGAAAATAAAATTTTAGATAGACATTTGTGACATATGCAAACTAAATTCAATTCACATCACATACAATGATCGAGATAACATAATGCATAAGAAACACCGATAGGTTGATAACTATATATCTATATATATATATATATAAGTTTTGTTTTACAAAAATTGTGTCTCAGACACATATGGCCACACTGCTTGTCATATTAAAAAAACAATACAGTCAAAATATGGCTATATAGCCTCCTATTAGACGACTTGTCATGATTCTCATGATAACAAGCAACTATGCAAGCCATATTACATTGAAGCCGGTTGATATGGCCAGACACACCAATAGTATGTTGCAGTTTCATAGGGATTTGGTAGACCGTAGTCTTGACTATGCCATCAGTTAATCACTCCATGTGATGTTGAACCTATGCAAGAGTCTCAGCCACATTAAGATCTTGCAATACCTCTTGTACCCCTGTAGAAATGTATACTCCAACTACTGCCTCTTATGGGTCCCATGCACACTGAAGATAGGGAGAACCCACAACTCAAATGGGTCCAACACCTGCATATAAAAATTGATAGTTTAGCCTCATATAAATAAAAAAATTAAAAAGAAATTGTAAAACTTAAAACTCAAAAAATATCAAAATATTGTTTTTTTCTTACCTATGGCACCCCATTGCTTGCCATTAGGAAGCATGAGCTCTGGGTCTCCATGAAAATCTATTTGATAATATGGATAGTCTTCAATCATAATGAGATGCATGTGCATCCATAGAAATAAGATTGGTGTGAAACTCACAGATGATGGACCTACATGTTTGGACATGAGATCCCCCAATCTCCTCAACTGTGGGAATTTTGGATTTGTGGGGTCGAGCGAGATATGTTTTGGACAAAGAAATGGAATCTACTCCAAGGAAAATGAAATAAAAATCCAACCATACCCAAATTTATTGAACAATCCATCCTTTTCATTGGTAATTGTTTTTTTCATATTTTCTAATACTCCCTCTCTTCAGTTGAATATTATCGTCTCTATGTATTCTAGAGCATACTTCATTTGGGACCTGCTGGCGAAATGGATGCTAGTGCCACTGACCAATCTAGTAATGATAAATAGGATTGTCCTAAAAGGAAAATGGACCACATCCTTTATTTCTATTATCCAATACTTTGTTGATTGGGATCGAGGTCTTCAATGTGTATTGATATAATCCTTGACTGTCTCTCCACCCCTCCTTGAACCAGATAAAAAGGCAGCGACACCTCTCCTTGGTATATCTATGAGGAAATACATGTCTTCGACCTGTATACTAAGCATATGTGCTCCAATCCTGAAATATTTTTCTTAAACATCCCACGCTCAAATAAGATACTCTAATAGCTCTGTATGTTTCCCCATCCTACGAAACCAAAAGAATTTTAGAAGCCCACAATTTATCAATGCATGGATAGTGGTTGGATCATTAGCCATATTGACATATTGTTCCTCATGTTCTCTTTCTTGCCATATCAGAGGTGTTGGAAATACTGAGAGGGGGGGTGAATCAATATTTCTTTTTCCCACTATTGTTTTACCAGTTAAAACATATATATTCAGAACACAATATGAACAGCAAGAATAAATGCTTTTATTAATATAAATGTGCAGTAAAATAAATACAATATATAGATGGTCACAATGAGTTTCCAAGCTCCAACTTGGACTTTGGTGAGGCTCCAACCTCCAGAGCACCAACTCTATTTTCTCAAGACACTAATCTTGGACTTAAGAGCACCAAAGCCCAAGGACTTCAATCCTTCCTGCTTTTGAGGCACTAACCCCAAGGACTCCAATCCAATCTCACTTCTGAGGCACCCGCCTCAAGGACTCCCATCCTTCTCACTTTTAAGGCTCCAACCCCAAGGACTCCAATCCTTCTGCTCTCAGAACTCTTCTCTGCTGAGTTCTATCTATTTACAACTTCACTGTAGTCTCCAAACTACAGTATCAATGACAACCATGTCTTCTTATGGATGAGTCTTCACAGCTTTGCACACTTCCCACGCATAGTCTCCAATAGCCTTTTCTGTTGATGTTGCCTCTATAACCTCCACTGCTTCTGCAGCCTCTACAGCCTCTGCTGCTTTTACTACCTCACACTCTGGTTCTACACCCCCACAGCAGCTCCAACAGTGTTGAACAGTCGCAGCAGTGTTCACTAACAAATTCAAACAATGCTCCACCACCTCTGCTGCTTCTGCTACCTCATATTCTGGTTTGTTTGCAACAACCATCACACACATGCAGTACTCTATTTACTGTTTTATGCATACCTGTCTTTGTCCATTCATTTCCTCTTTCTCGCTGGCTCTTCGGCTTCCTTCTCGCCTGCTTCAGCTTCCTCACTTGTTGGCTTGTTTGTCGCTGTAGCTTCCTCTATCCATTCGTTTTCACAGGACACTTTGAATCAATGAGCAAGGATCGAGTCATCCATAGAGAAGACAAGTTCAAAAACATGTAACAGCGCTGCTTTGCCAATGATTGTGGGCATACACAGGGATGGCATTTTTTAACGGACAGCCACGTCCTTATCATAATCATAATCGCCATGATTTGGTCTCCCACACTATCGGGATTGTTCCTCACAGTATTTTCGCCTCCACACTTAAGAATCGGAGCCACCCTTTTATCACCGCTTTTATGTCTATCGAAATCTTTCCTTAGGCTATATGCCTTCTATAAACCTTGGACTTACTTAGAATCAGAGCCACCTTTTTATCAGCGCTTTTAATCACCCATCGGAAGCCACCGCCCAACCGCGTGTTAACTATCGGGATAAGATTTAAAGCCCCACGGAAATGCACATTTACAAATATATGGCCAACACTATAAAACGCCGCGGTCACATATATTTTAATACACGGGAACCCATGTAATTCTGCTCAATATGAACATTCGCGGATTTCAAATCTTATCCGCCCGCCTTTATAATTATCGGTGGGTCCGGATTTCGGCGATCCCAATTAATCCCTTAACTCCGACCTCTGACGCCCTTGCGGACCTGATATGCCGATTACATCCCTTCCTAAAATGACTTTGGGTCCGGGATGTCGGGGTTATCGCGACCTTTTGCGATGCGATAGTTCTGCGGACCCGACGGCCCTCTATACTCTGCTTCTTAATGATTTCGGGTCCGGCTTTTTGGCAGGTTCGCATCGGCAGTTTTGTAATACAAAGGGTCTGCGGACCCGACGCACCTTTAGGCTCTGTTTTATAATATTTCAGCTCCAATTATCGGCGATGTCACATATCGCTTCCCCCGATCCTTCCGACGTGATCGCTCCG
The DNA here is from genome assembly GCA_031772625.1 of Pinus tabuliformis. Classification (NCBI taxonomy): domain Eukaryota; kingdom Viridiplantae; phylum Streptophyta; class Pinopsida; order Pinales; family Pinaceae; genus Pinus; species Pinus tabuliformis. Next base: position 668,010,055 of record CM062818.1, read on the forward strand.
ATATGCCGATTGCCGATTAGATCTTCGCCATCCATTATTCCTTCAGATCAGACGGTCAGCGCTAAGTCGCATATCGCGTCCACTGCACTGTTGCTCCATTCTCTGACAAGGAACGCGGACCCAACACCTCCTTATACTCCTTCCTAACTTAATTTCGGCTCCGGGTTCTTCGGTGATTTCCCTGATCGCTACCTCCGAAATGATACAAGTCCTCCGCGGACTCGATATGCTTTATATTTTGCTTGATAAGAGTTTCGGCTCCGGGTCCTTCGGTGATTTCGCTGATGGCTACCTCCGAAATGATACAAGTCCTCTGCGGACCCGATATGCTTTCTATTTTGCTTGATAAGAGTTTCGGCTCCGGATTTCACTGATGCGATAAGGATTCTCTTCTCCTCTACGATTTCTTCTGGACCGTTGATCTGGCAGATCAAACGGCTCCTATGTATTCTCCCACTTTGATGAAAGTTTGGCTTTAAACACAACTATATATATATGAAGTATTGTCTTCGATATGGCTCCTCTGCTCTGACACTCCTTCGATATGGCATATATATATGCTCTGTTCCATTTTCTCTGTTTGCTCCTATAGCTCCGCTAACTCTGTCTGCTCCATTGCTCCTCTTCTTTGGCATATATGTATGGTCTATAAGTATGGCTCCGATAGCTCCTCTGATGGCTCCTCTTGCTCCTGTAGCTCCTCCGATGGCTCTGTGTGCACCTCCTCTTTGGCATATACCGATGGCTCTATATATATTTCTCCTCTTGGCTCCTCTTGCTCCATCTACTCCTCTCAGTCCATTTGCTCCATTTGCTCCGATATGCCTGTTTTACAGGCATCGTTCCTCTTGCTTTGACATGGCTCTCCGATAGCTGTTCTGCTTCCGATAGGCTCCTGATAACTCTGTCTGCTTCCTCTATGGCTCCGATAGCTCTGTTTACTCCTCTGTTGCTCTGATGGCTGTTTCCTCTGCTCTCTCTCTATTCTCTTTTGATCGGTCTCTGTGTGCTCCTCTTCTTTGGCATATATATGTGACATATACATATATATGGCTCCTCTTGGTTCCTCTTGGTCCATCTGCTCTTCTCGGTCCGTCTCCTCTTGGCTCCTCTTGTTCCATCTGCTCCTCTCTGATATTCCTGTTTTGGCATATGTATATATTTATGTGGCTCCTCCTGCAGCTCCTTTTAGTCATGTCCAATGTGGCTCCTCTGGCTTCTCGTCTCCATCTACTCCTCTGGCTTGGCAGTGTCTTTCAAAAACCTCCTTACATATAAGTCTGTTTCCGCATATATATGATATATATATATATATATATATATATATATATATATATATATATATATATATATATATATATATATATATATATATATATATATATATATATATATATATATATGGCTCGGCTATACTGATGGCCTTTGCTCCTGTCTCTTCATGAATCTGGTCTGCATCCCCTTGGCTTCATGTCATCCTCTAGTATCCAGAATATTTCCATATTGACATCAATGACAACCTAGTTCAACAATATCCCCCTTTGTTATTGATGGCAATATTCTTCTTCTCTCCCCCTTTGACATCAATGGCAAAGGAGTGCTCTAGGACTCCCCCTATCAAACTGCTTCTGTTCTTCATGAATGGTAGATCTTCATGGGTCTGTGACTCCCCCTGTCATAGTGCTCTTCTTCTTCAAGATAGAAGGATTGATGCTTTATCATCTTCATGTCTCAGAACTGCTTTATCATGGCTTCAACAATGCTTCAGGATGCTCTACTTTAATGCTTTCATTCAGATTGAAAATGGCCATACCCAGGTGTCCAAGTCCAGGCTTTCATGCTCAATCCATATTGATGTCTCCATAGGCAGAATTGAGAGACCTTCATAGTTCGAATCAAGAGAGAAACTGCTACTGAGATTGTCTTTCTTCAGATCTGAGTTTATTTGTGTCTTTGTGCTTCCCCTTAAGTTGCTGCCATCTAGTATTCAATCATCATTGCATTTAGACAAAAATGTGAGGAGTTGTGCCTTGCTGTTGCTATATTCCTTAAGTGATCTGTATCAGTTTCAGTTATGCTTGACTACACAACATTCTCCTTCCTATGAGCCATCTTTTCCTTGCGTTCTTGTACATATCTCTGCAGATTCAACTATCCAATCTGTGACTGCCTTTTGAATACAATTGCTAATCTGCATCCTTTTACAATGCTTCAGTTTGTTATATGCTGCTAGCTGCTCTTACTTCAAACTCCATTCCAGATGTATCTATTTGTTTGAAGACTGCCTCTATCAGTGTCCAGAATTTATCTGTTCTCACATTAAATTCTTGAGTTAAGACATAAACTTCCGTGATAATAGCACCATGGTTGTTTGCCCTATTTCTTTAACAACAGTCCAAAGAATGGTTACAGGATCATATGCTTCAATGGAATGCTCCTGAGACATGATCTTCATCAAAGAATGACTGTTAATATAGCTCAATAAGGATTTCATAGGGACCCTTTCACTAATAGCTTCAGCAATAATGAACAAGAATTACATGCTCCCCCTAACTGTATGCATCACCTCTTTTGGGCAGAGTCTTCTCATAAAATGCTTAGATTGGCTAGAGAGCTTAAGGGACTTTCGGACTGTATTTCCTTCCTTCTCCATACTTGTGTAACTTTCTTCTTTTGCATGGTTCTAGCTTGTGTAAGAGCCCATGTTAATTTACAATCACGTGCCATGTGACCAATGTTATGACACTTGAAGCATTCTACATTGTTCATGAATAAGAACTCATGATTTCTTCCTGTAAACTTATTTCTTGGAGGTTGTCGGAGACTATAGCATCTATTTCTGGGAGATGGAGGTTTCTTTGATGTGCTTCTGAAGCCTTGCTGCCTTGAGATCCTTTGATGATAACCATTGCCTCTCGTATCTTTGTCATCATCTATATTTCTTCTTGGAGCGGGTTTTCTTCTTGGAGCAGGATTTCTTCTATTGTAGCCTTGATTTTTATCCTTGCCTTTGTTGGAGCTGGGAGCATCACCATTTCTTTCTGGCTTCTTCACATCTCTTTTGTTTAAAGCATGTTCATTCTTGTTTGAGGATTCACCTAAATATCCGAGACCTGATTTATCAGATGGACATCTGTGATAGCTGAGCATGTCATCCAAGGCCTGAGAGCTCTTCATGATTTTGTTCATCCCTTCAACCTTTTTCCTGAGGAGGGCAATCTCTTCTTCCAATCTTTCACACTCATTATTCTTATTTGCAAGTTGTTCCTCAGTTTCTTCCTTGCTACGAGTAGCTTCAGCTGCTACTCTTTTAAGGGAGATGATATCTGACTTCATTTTGAAGATTTCTTCATTTTTTGCTTGACTGCACTCCATTCTCTTCTCAGCTCCTTGTGCCTGTTTCCTGGCTTCTTGTAATTGAGACTTAAGGGAGGATACCTCTACCTTGTACTGACCAATCTCTTCTTCAAGTTTGTTCACGCTATTGTGCCTTAGTTCAAGTTGACTTGACAAGGTATCTTCCCACTTCTTCGCTTTATGATATTCCTTCTTAAGCTTGGCAATCTCTTAATCCCTTTCTTGTACTTGAATCTTGATGAGATCAACTTTCTTCCTTGTTTGATCTTGGTCACCAACTGGAGCTATCTTCTTAAGTGCCTCATTTTCTTTTTTCAAATTATTATTCTCTTCCATGAAAGTCATAATTCGAGCAAGGAGTTCTTCTACGCAGTCTTTTTCATTCTCTTCATCTTTTTGGTCTGCTAAAGTCTTGATGTCATCATTCTTATTTTCAACTTCTATGATGGGTTCTGGATTTCCTTCTAGATTTCCATTATCTCCTTGATTGATGTTCATGGTCAATGCTCCTTTTGAGTGAAGGTCATGAAGTTTGTCCCATATACCCTTTGCTAATGAACATTTTCCTAGATTATTCTTTACAGAATCAGGTAGCCCATTCAAGATTGCCTTTACTGCTTTTGCATTGTACTCCTTGGATTTTTCATCCATACTACTATCATCAATCACAGATTTCCAGATTTTAAAGCCTTGAGTCTGTAAGAAATTCCTCATTCTTACTTCCCATATATTAAAGTTCCCATTGAGCCTTGGAGCCTCCTCAAATTCATTGTCTTCTATTTTAGTAGTAGAGGGAGACACATCCTTAGGAGGATTGGAGACTTTCTTCCTTGATCTCGCCATTTGTGTTCTAAAAGTCAACCTTCAAGCTATTAAGCTTTGAATGAAGGAACCTGCTCTGATACCAATTGTTGGAAATACTGAGAGGGGGGGTGAATCAGTATTTCTTTTTCCCACTATTGTTTTACTAGTTAAAACATATATATTCAGAACACAATATGAACATCAAGAATAAATGCTTTTATTAATATAACTGTGCAGTAAAATAAATACAATATATAGATGGTCACAACCGGTTGCCAAGCTCCAACTTGGAATTTGGTGAGGCTCCAACCTCCAGAGCACCAACTCTATTTTCCCAAGACACCAATCTTGGACATGAGAGCACCAACTCCCAAGGACTTCAATCCTTCCTGCTTTTGAGGCACTAACCCCAAGGACTCCAATCCAATCTCACTTCTGAGGCACCAGCCTCAAGGACTCCCATCCTTCTCACTTTTAAGGCTCCAACCCCAAGGACTCCAATCCTTCTGCTCCTAGAACTCTTCTCTGCCGAGTTCTGTCTATTTACAGCTTCACTGTAGTCTCCAAACTACAGTATCAATGACAACCATGTCTTCTTATGGATGACTCTTGACAGCTCTGCACACTGCCCACACATAGTCTCCAATAGCCTTTTCTGCTGTTGCTGCCTCTATAAGCTCCGCTGCTTCTGCAGCCTCCGCTGCTTTTACTACCTCACACTCTGGTTCTACACCCCCACAGCAGCTCCAACAGTGTTCAACAGCCGCAACAGTGTTCACTAACAAATTCAAACAATGCTCCACCACCTCTGCTGCTTCTGCTACCTCATATTCTGATTTGTTTGCAACAACCATCACACACATGCAGTCCTCTATTTACTGTTTTATGCATACCTGTCTTTGTCCATCCATTTCCTCTTTCTCGCTGGCTCTTCAGCTTCCTTCTCGCCTGCTTCAGCTTCCTCACTTGTTGGCTTGTTTTTCGCTGTAGCTTCCTCTGTCCATTCGTTTTCACAGGACACGTTGAATCAATGAGCAAGGATCGAGTCATCCGTAGAGAACACAAGTTCAAAAACTTGTAACAGCGCTGCTTTGCCAATGATTGTGGGCATACACAGGGATGGCATTTTTAACGGACAGCCACGTCCTTATCATAATCATAATCGCCATGATTTGGTCTCCTGCACTATCGGGACTGTTCCTCAGTATTTTCGCCTCCACACTTAAGAATCGGAGCCACCCTTTTATCACCGCTTTTATGTCTATTGAAAGCTTTCCTTAGGCTATGTGCCTTCTATAAACCTTGGACTTACTTAGAATCAGAGCCACCATTTTATCGGCGCTTTTAATCACCCATCGGAAGCCAACGCCCAACCGTGTGTTAACTATCGGGCTAAGCTTTAAAGCCCCACGGAAATGCACATTTACAAATATATGGCCAACAATATAAAACCCCGCGGTCACATATATTTTAATACACGGTAACCCATGTAATTCTTCTCAATATGAACATTCGTGGATTTCAAATCTTATCCACCCGCCTTTATAATTATCGGCAGGTCCAGATTTCGGTGATCCCAATTAATCCCTTAACTACGACCTCCGACACCCTTGCGGACCCGATATGCTGATTACATCCCTTCCTAAAATGACTTCGGGTCTGGGATGTCGGGGTTATCGCGGCCTCTTGCGATGCGATAGTTCTGCGGACCTCTATACTCTGCTTCGTAATGATTTCGGGTCCGGCTTTTCGGCAGGTTCGCATCAGCAGTTTTGTAATACAAAGGGTCTGCGGACCCGACGCACCTTTACGCTCTGTTTTATAATATTTCGGCTCCAATTATTGGCGATGTCACATATCACTTCCCCTGATCCTTCCGACGCGATCACTCCGATATGCCGATTGCCGATTAGATCTCCACCGTCCATTATTTCTTCAGATCGGACGGTCAGCGCTAACTCACATATCACGTCCACTGCACTGTTGCTCCATTCTCTGACAAGGAACGCAGACCCGGCACCTCCTTATACTCCTTCCTAACTTAATTTCGGCTCTGAGTTCTTCGGCGATTTTGCTGACCGCTACCTCCGAAATGATACAAGTCCTCCGCGGACCCGATATGCTTTCTATTTTTCTTGATAAGAGTTTCGGCTCCGGGTCCTTTGGCGATTTCGCTGATGGCTACCTCCGAAATGATACAAGTCCTCCGCGGACCCGATATGCTTTCTATTTTGCTTGATAAGAGTTTCGGCTCCAGATTTCGTTGATGCGATAAGGATTCTCTTCTCCTCTGCGATTTGTTCTGGACTGTTGATCTGGCAGATCAAACAGCTCCTATGTATTCCCCCACTTTGATGAAAGTTTGGCTTTAAACACAACTATATATATATGAAGTATTGTCTTCGATATGGCTCCTCTGCTCTGACACTCCTTCGATATGGCATATATATATGCTCTGTTCCATTTGCTCTGTTTGCTCCTGTAGCTCCGCTAACTCTGTCTGCTCCATTGCTCCTCTTCTTTGGCATATATGTATGGTCTATAAGTATGGCTCCGATAGCTCCTCTGATGGCTCCTCTTGCTCCTGTAGCTCCTCCGATGGCTCTGTGTGCACCTCCTCTTTGGCATATACCGATGGCTCTATATATATTGCTCCTCTTGGCTCCTCTTGCTCCATCTGCTCCTCTCGGTCCATTTGCTCCGATATGCCTGTTTTACAGGCAGCGTTCCTCTTGCTTTGACATGGCTCTCCGATAGCTGTTCTGCTCCCGATAGGCTCCTGATAACTCTGTCTGCTTCCTCTATGGCTCTGATAGCTCTGTTGACTCCTCTGTTGCTCCAATGGCTGTGTCCTCCGCTCTTTCTCTATGCTCTTTTGATCGGTATCTGTGTGCTCCTCTTCTTTGGCATATATATGTGACATATACATATATATGGCTCCTCTTGGTTCCTCTTGGTCCATCTGCTCTTCTCGATCCGTCTCCTCTTGGCTCCTCTTGTTCCATCTGCTCCTCTCTGATATGCCTGTTTTGGCATATGTATATATGTATGTGGCTCCTCCTGTAGCTCCTTTTAGTCATGTCCAATGTGGCTCCTCTGGCTTCTCGTCTCCATCTACTCCTCTAGCTTGGCAGTGTCTTTCAGAGACCTCCTTGCATATAAGTCTGTTTCCGCATATATATATGATATATATATATATGGCTCAGCTATACTAATGGCCTTTGCTCCTGTCTCTTCATGAATCTGCTCTGCATCCCCTTGGCTTCATGTCATCCTCTAGTATCCAGAATATTGCCATATTGACATCAATGAAAACCTAGTTCAACAAGAGGCATTTTATTCAAATAGAAACCTGAAGCATGACAGGAGGAGTCATTAGAGTGAAGCTCTTGCAAATAATTGAGAAATTTTAAGTGAAAAAAGTAAAACAAATTTTTGAAATGCACCCACTACATGCTACTAAAGGGCTATAGTGCATTGCAACACCCTAGGAAATTCAAATTTTGGTTTCCTAACACACCTTTCAATACTGATAGGGTGTGTTAGGGATAGGGAGAAAAATTAAAGCCCTAGGTCACTCAAAACTCAAAAAACATGCATGAAATATAATAATGGAACCTGTTGATTGTGCTGGACCCACCAACATGTCAGGCGATCTCCCTCGTAACAAGTCCCAACTAGAGGCCACACCATTTGGAGTAGGAGTCTGAGCAGTGCGTAGTACGGTATCGCCTTGACTATGGTTGCACGTAGAGGTATGTAAGATGTCCTTGTGGTAGCAATGGTGTGACCTTGCAGCAAGTCAAGGAAGGTGCATGAAAGATTGCAACACATGGAATGGGGGATGAGTGCACCCCATAGAAACCTGTGATAGCACGCAGCTTTAAAGGGAACACACGAGTATAAAGACATCATGAGATGGAAAGCAGGATAACTAATGATCCAAGGTGATGTACCATATCAATGACATGCTTCGATAAGATTCATACAAACACATACAAAATAGTCCATACATACATGTGTAAATTATAGCTACATACATGATTAAAGTAACCAGGATAGCCGAACTACAATAACAACATATTCATGAAATGTGATGGATTTGTTATATTAAAAGAGTGAAATATCTAATCATACATACAACTATGATTTCCACTAGCCTTGACAGTGAAACATTACATCACTGCCACGTACTCCTCCAAAGAGATGTACTAATGTTGTATTGTGGAGAAGCCAAGGCTCATTACAATACACTCCAAGATTTCTCTATGTCATATCTATAGGAAGCTTGGATCCCAAAAGCCTATACAATGAGTTATTGGGTTCTATAAATAGCAAAGGGCAGGGTGACCCTTCACATTCCCCTTTGAGACTCTTCACCTACCCTCATGACTCTTCAACTACTACATGATTGTTACATTCTACTATTGGCATTTGATCTTTCACTTTTAGAACATGTTTACATTAGAATCTGCACATGTACCCATGTGAGACAAAATAGGCTTCAGTAAGCAATGCAAGACATCACTAAGACCCAAAAAGTTGTGGGAATACTAACTCTTTGACATCCTCGTGATGATCGATGGTGATAAACCGATGCAAATCTTGGTCCGCGTACTCTATGATGACATCCTTTTGAAAGAGAACTCTTGCCTCCTTTGCATCTGGGTACACTGATTTGGCACCTCTATCCAACTCATCAGATAACATGCGCATCATAGTCTTGAGCTCAGTTGGACCAAAAACATACTGATGGATAGTGTCTGTGCTCATCTGCAAGTCTGCCTTGGTGGCTACACACATCAACTGATCAAAGTACATGTCTAGCTATAGTTGGACTTGGTTCTTTGACATTGCCTTGGTGAGTGTGCCAATGGATGGGATCGCATGTGTGTGCACAATGACATCCATGCTCCTGAATTCCCATGCATGTTAAGCCTGCAAAATGGTGATCAGCTATGGGAGTTCCTCATTCTTCCGGATCTGACTCCGGATGCTTGCCTTCAACTCTACCACCTTTGGCTTCATCATCCTTGGCAAGTTGAGTGGGGCTCCCTTGTACATCATTTTCCATACTTGCATGTGATCGACATCAATGTGTAGATTTGACAAGATGTGTGCTCTCCTAGCAAAATGTTGTTGTCAACCATTGAGATGGACAATTACTTACACATGATGATGATCTAAGGTAGAACTTCCGCATGATTGTCTCGAGACATGATACTTCATCCAGTATTGCTCTCCTCCACTCTGCTCTAGCAGATGTTGTAACTTTCTCTTCTCCCTGCTTGGCCGCTTGTAGCTCCTTGGTCATGCACTTACTCTCATCTATCAAGAATCTAACACTTGAGCTGGTGGGTTCAGCATATGCCTTGGTAGCCTCAACTAATGCAGCTAGATGTCTATGCACATTGGATACGATCACTCGCTCTTCAAAATATGAAGGAGATACGTGCACATTCGGAGTAGGTACTCTGTGCGATTTCACAACTTTGTGTTATGACTCATCGAAAGATATGTTATGCATATATGCCTTTGTATTGTCTTCAAGGATCTCATTGTCTCCTTGATCTCTTGGGACTTGCTCTGCTTCCGGATCTAGTGAAGCTGGTGGGGTGACCTCTTGCTTCTGAGGCATCAGATCAATGTCCTGATATAACTCGGGCTGAACCATATTTGTGTCCATCTGCTCTAGCATCTATTCAATATCTTGAGCAAAGCCTTACTCCTACGACTGCTCACCTTGCTTGCTTTGTGCTAGCAATTCGGATGAATCAATAAACTGTATGGGCGTAGTTTCATCAATCTATGCATGATGCACCTCCTATTGTTCTTGTCCCTGCTACTCTTCCTTCTCTCTTTTGTGCAACTCATGTTCTTCCCTAAGTTTTCGCTTCAACTCCTTCAACTCCTTTTCTTCTTCCTCCAACTTCTACTTCTCCCTCCACATTTGTGTGACCCTTCTGTCACAATGTCACCTTTTAGCTTCAATCTACAAAGCTGATTTCAACACAAGCGGATCTGCTTTGAACTTGCAGCTTTTCTCTGCCTCTCTGTTGCCAACAACCTTCCTCTTTCCATTGTCACGAGCAGGTCTGCTACCCTCTGCTACTACTCAGGATGCTGCTCTCTATTTTTCTTCCTTCTATTTTTCTAACCACTCTACAGTTATGTTGACCAGTTCATTAAGCCTTGAGAAGTGATAGTTATATCTCCATGAGTCTTTCTCAGGCCAATGACATGCCCCATGGATCCAATGATGTTGCACTCTCATGGAGTGGTCCTTCACTAAGAAATGTGGGTCATATGGATTGAAACTTCTAGTGTCGAAGGACAATCTCTTAAATTCCTCCATCTTGGCCGTAGCATGCTTGAGATTCTAGATCTCATACAACCCAATCCGCAAAGGAAGAGTGGGCCAAGGTGCCTTCTTCTTCCTATGCAGTCTAGCTAATAACCTTATCGAGATGTGATATGATACTTCTTGCATGACAAGCTTATCCATCGAAATATTAGGTAAAGCATGCGGAGCCTTCTATGTAATGTACATCCGGATGAAGGTGCCAAGGGGTGAGGAATACCAATCTACTATGTTGACCAATTCCTCCATCGCTTCATATGACATGCAACGTGCATCTTGCTCAAAGATCATCCTGTATACTAGGGTGACGAAGTGGTCTGATAACTATATGATAACTCCATGGAAGCTACATTCAGATGACATCTTACAATAAGTGTGCACTGAGGTTTCCGAAGGTGTCCATGCCCAACCCAAGCTTGGGAACTACTGACAGTCATAGACTACATCTAGTATTGAAGAGGACATGAATAGCTTCACTTGCTAACCCTTGGGTGGATGTCAGGCTTCTGTTACTAGTTCCTTCAACCTGAGAGGCAACATGTCGGAGCAGTTGAAAGGTCTTCCTTCACTCACCAGTTCATCCAACACAATCACCCAACTTTGCGGGAAGGTTTCTATGCTCTCTTGGTCATATAAGAGGCATGCGAAGAAGACAAAGATTTGATATGCCTTTTGCGGTATCCTTGTCTTGTAAACATGGTTGGGTGTTCTCCTAAACTTGGACAGCTCGTTCACTCAGCTCTTCAATATGTCTCTTGAGTTTGTACAGCTGCTGGGTCTAGTGAAGTGTGTATCGATCGTGATCACCAACTATGGAAAGTGGTACATCTCCTAAAAGTATTTTTCCCTAAAGGTAATAATTAATGTTCCACTGGTACTTCTCAACACCATTGTCTCTGGATCAGTATGCGAGACAATCTAGTGGATCATGTCCATGCATGGAAACGTAGGATACCTGCGTGCAATCTGGTACAAGACATACTTGTGTATGTTGACATAGACCCTATGGTCTTCCATATTCTCCTCAAATGTGCCTGCAAAGGTGTCATTGATGTCATCCCATTTCATATTGATCTCTTTTTCTATGAATAGCTTAGTCTCTTCATAGATAGACAAGCTCATAGACACTTTCTCAACTACACCTCCAGTTGCACTATCAATGGTGTCCCTTTACCCTGCTCTCTTGGAAGCCATTATACCTGTACTGTTGAGATATGGACGAACACATGAAATATCTGGAGATAGAGAAACACTCATGGCAAGGAGAATGTCAGTTAAAAACCAAAAGCAACTTGAGGACTATCATGCAACACACCTAGGTGACTAACTAGAAAGATTGTGCAATTTTCACTAGGATGCTAGGAGACTAACTACCAAAACTGTGCAAAACATAGTCCAGACTGTTAGTGGGCTAAATTACTATCAAAACTATGCAATGCATGATCCAGATTGGCATGTTGAGGACTAGAACTGCACAATGCGAAGTTTTAGTTACTAATGACTGTAACCCAGAAAATGCATTTGCGCAATTCAGGGGGCCAGCAAGGTGCTGCCTATTAGAATTGCACAAAGAATGCTTGGAGGCCAGTGTTGGGCTAGCTTTGCGGAATTTCTAGGAGGAAGATAGAGCCTTCACTCTCAGAAATGCACAGTGCAAGTTGGGTAAGGAAATGTCTTTGCCAAGGTAGCCTAGAACTACTAACGGGCAACTAAAAACATAATATGGTTGAATGCATGGTGAAGATGAGTGCAGAAAAGAGTGAATGATCATGCATGCAAACAGTGAGTCCAATATTCAGTAAATGGGAAAACAAGTAAGTGTGTAAAGTGAGTCACCAGAACGATGACTGTTAGTGAAAAAATAGTGTCATGTAATGGAAAACTGAAACAATGCTTCTACAAGCTAACATGGATTAAAAAGACATGAAGAGTTCAACAAAACCAAGCAAACAACACTCACACAAACCAAAATACAAAAAGCAACAGAAAAGGATCAAAAGATATGAAAAGCAGACATACTCGAAAAACGTTGAGATGAACATGTCAAATGATCCTAGATGTGATGTGGGATGCCAGAGCTCCAAGATCGATGTGGGGAATGAGATTTGAAGCATGGAATAAATAGTTTTGATAAGATTGAGGTTTATGATGCGTATCTAACAAATCTAGGAAAAAGTGATACTTGGCAAGATGTTTCTAAAAGGGCTTTTGCATGTAACCTTTAGCTGCTAAAAATGAATCCCTTTTTATTTATTTTACTTTTCTTTTATTGATTGATTTATTTTATTTTATTTTATTTTTTATTTTGTTTTTATTTATTTTTATTTTTATTTTTTCTCCAGAAAAGCATCCCATGCATGCAAAGCAAGATTGCTAGGTCCTAGAGGGAATCAGTCAACTTGGGAGTACATGAAACAACCTGTAAGCCTTGGATTGAGTTTTGCGCAGTTTTTGGGCTAAGTAAGCCAGGCTATCCCTCAGGCTCTATGCAATTTCTGGACTGAAGCCCTAGCTATTAGCCAGAATTATGCAATTTTTGAGAGCAAGCCCAGTGATGTGCTACTCTGCGCAATTTCTAGAGGGATGGTTGATTGGTTGTTCTGTGCATATCCGCAGAGTAGTAGGCTGCCTAGATAGTTTGTACAATTTTGGAGAGGAAGGTTGGTTCCCCTTGATATTTGCACAATTTTCCAGGTGAGCATAACAACCATAAAATGACAAAGCTCTCGAATGTGAGCCTATGGGTGGAAGACAAACAGGCTGTCAAAAACAAGTTGATAAACCACTAAAACTCAATTGAAGCATATGTACTTGGATAGTGCAAGACATGTTGTCAAGGATGGTTGATAGGGAGGCTCTAGAATGAGGCTAAGGAAAAATTTTGGAGGGTGGTTGTAGCCACTACAATAGAACCGCAAAAGGAAAGATGAATTTGAGGTCTCCTACCTAGAAGTGACAATACTCAAAATGATCCACCAGATTGGCCGCAATTAGATATAGAAGAATGAGGGAAAAAATCACTCAGAGCTCACTCACTAAGAGCTAAAATGTAAAATGGTAAAAATTAATTAATTTTTTGCCTATTTATGGTCATTTTCATAAGTATTTTATTAATATCTCATTATTTTGACCTAAAAATGACCTAATTTTACCATGCATTAGGTATTATTAATAGTTCAGTGGTGTTCTGAGTAGGTTAATAGTTTTTTGAGAGATCATATGATGTTTGAATTGAAATAGATCGTTTTGACCGAAGAACCTACTTTTATCACTTTTTCGGGCTCTGTAAACTTACGAAAAGGAACCCCCTGGAGTCCTGTTTTAGCTCCTTTCAGACTCCCAAAACATGAAAATATTACCAAGTACTTTTGTTTTTTAAATCATTAAAGTAAATGAAAATATGTCTACTCTGTATAATTTTAACCCTTTTCCGATCTAAGATAGACTATTTATGGAAAAGGAATACCTTAGTCGAACATGGCTAAGAGGTTCTCTATAGTAACATTTTCTACCTTTTTGGACTCAATGGAATACTTACAAAAAAGGAACTTTTGGAGTTTTCTTTTTTGCCTCTTTCTAAAAATCTATAAGCATGAAAAAGGAGTCAAATGTCAGCTTCACTAGATTCATAAAAACAACAAACAACGATGGACTCATCGAACATGATGGGACCAAAGAACTCCTTCTCAGGGTTCATTAAAGATACCTAGAGGGATCCATCAAAAGAATGAACTTACAGATCAAGCATATGTTATCCTCTTCAAGCTTGTCAAAAATAAAGTGGTACTAACCATAAATGGTTGGGGAAATTGGGAAAATACGGTACTCCACCTATTAGTGGCAACAAGTTGCTCTTGAACATGACACTCTTCCACTACATCTTCATGGTTTTTAGGTTGGGAAATATTCTTGTCTTTGTGGTTCATCAAAGCCTCCACTTTCAGTTTTGGGTCAATGTTTCCAAATCCATTCAATGTAATCAATATGTTCAAGAAAATCCATTCAGTTGATATCTTCTATGATACTCTTAAGCCTTCATTCCATGTTTTTCATTCTTGAACTAGTTCCACATCAACATCATTCTTTCTCAAATAATGATAACCATATCTTGTCATTTATGGGGGATACATCAAGGCCCTCCTGTAATGTATAACTTCATATCAACATCAATTCATTATCCAAGAAGTCGACTTAGAAATTCCCTTCGGTACCTTGGAGATCGCATATATTAATGGAAGGTTTCCTCAGTTTTAAAAGTTTACATCATTGTCCTACGACCAAAATATTTTGTGTGGTGTTTGACTTCAACTCATTCATACACACCAAACACATTGTATTGTAGTACCTTGAGAGCCATTAACATCATTTATACTTTCTCTCGTATTTGTTAACGACTTATGTCATTGACTTGTAATCAAATGGTTTCTACCATGTTTGACTCTAGTTCATTTATTCGCATGGTTAGCTTCGTACATGGGATGATAGAGTGAATCAAATAGAAGGCCCCAAATCTAGTTTCATCCATTTGAGTTGAGTTTTCAAGATTAATGCGAGATTACAAGTATGATGGCTATGATCATACAGATAGTCATCCAAGCATGATTCCACACTTTTTCATGGTTGGATGTGACTTCTTGATCATTATACATGTAATGTTAGCTTATGTGTTGAGCATGGGCATGCCTCCCTCAACAAAGATATCATGATGAAAATGTATTGTGGTGGATGATGGTCTCAATTAGTTGTTCTTGATCCAAACTTGTTACAAGGTAAAGCACTTCAGTGATCATCTACCATTTCTAATTTTGTGCTTTATGGGCAATCTCTTAGAGGCCATTTTGTCACATCTATTCAATAGGCCTACAAACCAAATTAATCCACATTCGTGAACATGTTTTCATCATCCCTACACAAATCTCTAAGAATTAATCTTCGAAAAAGTATGAGTTTATGGGATTAACTACTCAAAATCAAGATTTTAAGCCCCAACACACTCTTCCCCTTTAGACACATACGTTCAGTACTGGATGCTTCCTTTTGTACCAGAGCTGGATAGTAGCAACTTTCTTCTTCCTAGGGTTGCATTGATTCTAGAAATCTAGGAAAATTCACAAGAATCCCTAAGCTTCCTCTTCTAGAAGCTTCTAGTGGTTTTTTTAACCATTTACTATGGATAAGAAGTTGGATTCCTATCTGATATTACCTTAGAGAATTCACCTCTTATCCCTTGAGATAATCCTCCCATATTAAGTGTATCTCGAGCATAGATTGGTAAATGGATAAGAATTCATAAACTACCATCCCCCTCCTATAATTTTACTGCCATCCACAACATTCGGGTTTTATTTTGTCGACCAATATGCCCTCATGCTGGTACCATGAAACTAAGAGAGTCATCATATTCTTGCATTAGGGTGACATTGAGGTGTGCTATGTGACAAGGAAGGACAGGTCAACTCGAGGAGACGTCTACAAGATCATCTACTATTCTTGGCTGTAAACTCTCTCCTATTTCTATTAATACAAAGCGTATCAATTTTTCCTATATGTGTTGTGTTACATTTACATTCATGTATTTCAATGCCTTCCTGATTCATTGAATAGAGTAATTGAATTATGATACATAGATGTTGTAGATCCTTCTCTTGTTTTGGTTGTAAGTGTAGGTTCTAATTATAGACATCAAAGATATGATTCAAGCTTAAAGGCCAAGAAGAAAGTAAACCTTGTGACAGATTCCAAGTAAGCCTCTTTCCATTCATCATTTTCTCTAAGGAAAACACTATATTCTTTTCTTTCTATTTTTCTACACTAGTCCAATAGGTCTAGGGAAGATGCTTTTGTCTGCAATCATAAATTCCACATAACAGTTCAGAATTAGATGCATTTTTCGACTCTAAGTGAGAACTGGATAAGGGGAATGACATAGGGAAGAAGATTAAATATGTGGATCCTAGTTCCACTATTCCTACCACCAACATCCAGAAGATTGAGCCCAAATATCCAAAGGAGGGGAGGATCTCTTTCACTCATAGATCTGGGTGAATGGTTCTCCCCTGGAGTTCATTGTTGATAGTGGGAGCCAAAAGAACCTCATTTCACCATAGGTCATGAAGTAGCTGGTCCTATCAACCACACCACACCTACAACCATACAACACTGGGTAGCTTCACCAAGGATGATATCTCAGGGTCACCTAGAAGCGTCACCTTCCCTACAACATCAAGCCCTTCACAGATGACGTATTGTATGATGTTGCTCCTCTTAAAGTCTATGATGTATTATTAGGCCAAGAATACTTGTGGAAGAATCATGCTATATATCAGTCTAGGCTTCACATTGTTATTATTACTTTGGGAAATAAATTATATAGGATACCAAAGGTAACATCACCTACTTCCATCTCTTTGATCTATGTGAAGCAATGGAGTAAGATCATTTCCCAGACTGAGAAAATTGTCTTCGTTATGATTCACCCTCAAGGAAAGAAGAAAATATTGTGTACATCCACGACCTCCTGTTAGGGATCCTCCGCAAGGCAACAAAATATGGAAAAGGTTGTGGATGAGTACAGGGACATCTTCACCTCACCCACAGGGGCACCCCTACATTGTCAAGTCAAGCACTCCATCGATATGACCTCAAGCATGCTGCTACCTAACAGACTAATATATTGATTCTCTTTTCTGGAGAAAGTTGAAATGAAGAGGCAAATTCAGGAGCTATTGCAGAAATGGCACATCAAGCTAGGTTCATCCCTCTATGGGAGCCCGATCATGTTGGTACAAAAGAAGGATGGGACGTGGAGACTCTGTATTCACTATCGGCTACTAAATAAGATCATTGTCTAGAATAGGTATAAAATCCCATAGATTGATGACCTTATGGACTATATCAAGGGGGCTAAATATTTTAGCAAGATTGACTTGAAGTTTGGTTATCACTAGGCATCAATCAAACCCTCCAACGTGTGGAAGACTTCCTTGAAATCGAAGGAGGTCCATTTTGAATGTTTGGCCATGCCTTTTGGGTTGATGAATGTGATCAAAACCTTCATGATGTTGAAGGATAACATCTTGTGGCCCTTCACCAAGTCATTCATGGTAATGTATTTGGAAGACGTCCTGATCTTCATCCAGAGTTGGGAACATCACCTTCACCATATTCGACAGGTCCTCAAAACCTAATGTCAACAGAAATTGTGTTGCATTTTGGAGATATGCACTTTTGGTATGACCCAGGTTCAATATTTAGGGTACATCATTGATGAGAAGGGTGTGCATGTGGACCCATCTGGGATACAAGTTATTTTATATTTTACAACTCCAACCACTCTAACAGAGCCCCACAACTTTTTGGGTCTTCTCAATTTCTACCACAGGTTAATATTGGGTTTCTCCCATATCACATGGCCTTTGGGTCAATTCACCAAGGGTGAAATGAAATAAAAGTTATTTTGGTATGAATCCCAACAGAAGGAATTTTTCAAGTTGAAGTATTGTCTCTACTCTACAATAGTGATCACATTACTAGACCTACAACAACCATTTGACATTGAGACCAATTCCTATGGCTATGCAATTGGTGTAGTTGTTACTCAACAGGGGCGTCTGATGACATATCACAATAGGATACCTCAGACGCATTTTGAAAGTATCCCACCTATGACAAAGAGATGTATTTCATTGTGAAGGCTTGCTAACAATGGAAGCATTACAGGGAAGGAAATGGTCATCCAAATAGACCATTGACCTATCCAGTTCCTATAGACATAATGAAAGTTGGAAAATGATTTCCATTAGAACGTTGGTTGGATGGAAAGGCTTCAGACTGCTAGGAAGGAGATATGCTCAGTGAGACAGAGCCACCCAGGATATGCTTCGTTTATGACACTTACCTTCATGAAGCGCTTTGGAGGTACAACTAGAGACCCGGCATTGGGATTGGGATTGGATGGCATGAAACAACAACCTTCAACTTTGGCTTTCTCCCCTCATCCTATCCCAGCTATGGAGGAAGCATGCACTAATGATTGGAAGCAGTCACTTTGATGAGTCTTCATGCCTGCAACGACTCCATTCAAACATTAATTATAAGAAGGGAAATTCCAATAATGTTGTATACTGCCTTAGCTGACCACTGTGCTCAACTCTTGTGCACACAAGACTTCAGAATGGCCACATCTTTACAAGAGTGATCTAGAATTCGACACCACATAACAAATGCTCCTAAAAGGTAAGGAGGTTAGAGATTTTCACGTGCATGATGTGTTATTAAGCCATCTAGGAAAACTTTATGTGCCTTTAAGTGAGCATGCCAAGATGAATTGGGAGGAGCACTATAGTTGAGTTTCTAGACATTTGGGATACAAAAGATAGTGGTAGTACTGCAAAAATATTTTTATTGGCCAAACCTTCGACAAGATGTTGGGAAGTCCATCATATCCTTCACTTCTTGTGCCATTGGAAAAAATACAATGAAGAAGAAAGGCCCATATACTCCTCTTCTTACTCCTAGCTAGCTCTGGGAATCCATCTCCCTGGATTAAATGTAAGGCCTTCATTCTACCAAACATTGAAATGACTATGTTTTCATGGTCATCAACAGATTGTATAAGATGGCCATTCTAGCGGCTTGCAAGAAGTGTATCTCAATAGAATACATTACCAAACTCTTCTTTGAATGAGTATGGGTACACTTTGGGATCCGAAAATCAATTATCTCATATCAGGACATATGGTTGCTAAGTGAAATTGGTTCAATCTTCTGGCCATTGTTGGATACCAAGCTCACTAAGTTCATGGTCTTTCACCCCCAAATTGATGGAAAAACAGAGGTTTTTAAGACAACGATCATGCACATCCTACGCATGTATAAATCAAATAACCTATGCACATGGTATGAGAGCCTCCCCTATGTCTAACACAACTACAATAGGGCTCTCCACAGCTCAACTAGACATAGCCCCTTTCAGGTTGGACTGGGATTCTGGGTATTATGTCCCATTGATGTTGCCATACCATTTGTAGCTACTCAGGAAGATTTATCTCATGTCTAGTTCGAAGCTGATATGCATAACAACTTAATTAAGCACATTCAACACATCCTCCAGCAGTTCCATGACATATTGGAAAGAGGAAATTAAAAGTATGATCAGTGTCATGATCAGCATCAGGTGCGACACAAGTTCTTGGTGGGCAACAAAGTTTGGTTACATTTCCATAAGGAGCACTTCGGGTAGCCCCACCATAATCTTCTCCCACTCTGATATGTGTATTATTCCATCAAGAAGGCTATAGGATAAAATTACTTCGACCTCATCATTCCATCATTCCTTGGCCTACACCTAGTACTCAATGTGGACCAAATGTAGCCATACCTTCCCCATTATTTGAAAAATCTGGCATTGTTGAGAAATTGACACCAAAATACCTCGACCAAATTGTATTGAATAAGACAAAACTGTTAGGATCATGGACAAACATATCAAGAACACTCACTAGCAGAGGATCCAGCTATATCAAGTTTCCAAAGTAGGCCAAATCCTTCAATAGGGACCAGGTTCAACATAAATTTAATCACCTCATGGAGGCTCTAGATGAAGTGGCAACCATTGCTTCCTAAGGGGTAGGTCTGGCCCAGATAGATATTGGTGGCCACTCGCCTATTCCACCTAGACCTCCAGTCAGTTTCATCAGTTTCCTTGATTATAACACCATTTACTAATTTTAGAAGTTTTTCAAACCTTAAACTTTGAGAGATATTTTGAACCCCTAAACGATATCTCTTTGAGGTTTGGTCTAGGCCTGTAGTAATATGAAAGGGATTGCTACAAATCTTGTATTACTTTGTTGGCACGAAAATGATAGTAGGGTTGAGACCTTGGGTTCAGTCACAAGGGGCCACCAAGACTCCATTGTAGTCTAGAGCAACGCCGACGTTTTCACCTTACCAAGAGAGGGTAAGGAGTCCCACTGAGGCTTCCAGGACTGAAGTTAGATGGGGATGGAATTAGGCACCAAGAAATTCATGATAAATAGAAGATACCACAACATAGGAATTCATAATATACACTAACCCAATCACATCGATCTAATCATACCATTTTAGGAAACCATATGAATAGATGCATTCATTCAAAATTTTAAAGATTCAATAAGGAGAATAAGAAAATAATGTGGGTATGAACTATCTCTCCTATTAACATACCATAACATATAGTAATAAAAGTAGGCTCAAGGCCTGTTCATCAATAATAGGAATATCATAGCCATCACAAACAGACTCAGACATGACCGAGGAATTGTTCACACTTCTCCTCAACCCCAAGAAATATCAAAAAATCCCTATCTCACTTGAATGACCAAAAATAACCTTTATTCATCCTTCCTTCTACTTTTTATCCTTTACCCTGTGCTCAGACTACCAGTTCTGCCTATCTTCCACTCAGTTATATTCATCCTCATCTAATTTTTCTCTCCCCTTGCTTGGTTGCTTCTACTCCTCTCTGCAACCTTTTGACAACTGTTGGTTCACTTCCAATTCATGTTCCACTCTCATTTGTCAGCTCTGCAACCCCAACGGTCGTCTGTGCCACTTTTCCCTACCTCCCTTTTCCACAAAACTCAAAACAAAGGCCCCGACAACAGTCCATTGCCTCGTCCTTGAGTGAATCTTCCCTTGTTTTTGTATGTGTTGTCATTGTCGGTCTTGTCGATGTTTCTACTGTTACCTCTATTGTTGCCACCGTTAATGGTTTTGTTGATGCTGTTTCTGCTTCCTGCGATGGTACTGCTGCTTCTTGTTGGCCTTATTTTATAAACAAACGCCCCAACTCTAGCACCATGGAAATTGTCTCCAGACAGAATTAGGTATATTCATCAAGGGCGACTTGCCAATGTTTGATAATTATGTTAGCCTGTTTGAGGAACTTGGTTTCCATGTTGGAATTTGGTTTCTCTGGTCGACTACTCAGTAGGGAACCCCACTGCTCCTCCATTCCATCACAAAGCTCTCTCATTGCACTGAGATGATTATTGACTAGTGGGAAGAGGTCCCATATCTTCTTTTTAGTCTTCACCGACTCGTCTTCAAAGTGTTGAACCCGGGCCTCCAGAAAGGCTACCTCTGTTTTAATATTCTTCTTCTAGTCTTTGTCCATGCAATTCTGGATGTCACCGAGGAGATGTTGAATTATAATGTCAATTTAATGCAGGTTTAAAGGATAAAAGCATGGAATTTTGGCAAAGACCTTGGTCAAAAATCGAATGGTACAAGGGAGAGGAATTATAGGAGGAAAATCATCCTCATTTACTACCCCTCCATTCGAATATTCCTCCATCAGCTCAGAGTGCAAACATCCAAATCAAGAGGACTCGAAGCCATTATAGAAAGTGAAGACAAAGCACCAGTTTATCTTGAGTTTGGGATATAAGCCTCCCTAACTTTAAGGAAGTTTTTGGAGACTTCAGATGTATAATTAGAGAGGCCTAGGACCTTAGTAGGATTTGGATTTTTTATTGTAAAACTCTACTCTGTTTTCGAGATGCAATACTTGTGACAGTTTTTGATGTAATCCATTGTCTTGGTAATAAGAATGAGTTTTGTTTTCACCAATCACTAAGTTAAATCAGAGGTTTGAAGCTCTTGGGTTAGGGACCAACCCTAGTAACCAAGGCTCGTCTTTATTGTACATGTATGTTAGCATAGATTCATAGTATAATTGTTCATTTGCTTAGTAGCTACATTTCCAGTACATTAGTGTAGATTAGATTGGTTATATGTTAGCTTCCTTCCATTTGTGCCTTCTTTCAATTAGTAGGTTAGCAAGGAGAAAAAGGATCACAATAAGGTTGTCAGCAGGTGTCTCGGCCTCACTTACTCCCTTTGGGACTATGACTTGAGGAAGATACCCTTGACAAGCCCTAGAAACACAGATTTCTAGTTCTTGCATGAGCTTTGGTTTTTGTTGTCTTGGTTTAGCATTTTGTTCATTTCATTTTCATCTTTTTCCATTACTCCATTTCTGAAATAAGATCTCAGTCATGCTTTCATTCCCTTTAGCACTCTCTTCATGCATAATATAGGAAATTTATTCATGCTTTTCTAGTTTATGAAAATGTATCTTGTTGCATAGTTCTTGGAAAACACATATGTTTTAAGCACAAAAGGTACTTCAGGGGGACACCCAAAATTCATCACCACTAGCCACCTTCCACTTGATCCACCCTAACCATCTCTTGTTCCACCATCACCCTCACTAGTTTTTTTGTCATTTTTCATTGAAATTCCCCTAGATACATTGAGCGAATCTAGCCATCTCTGATCTTGGATATTGACTCCTGAGTGTTCCTAGACCTTCTAACACCCCATACCACACACACCTTTTTCAATCTTCCAAACACCTCCAACACCTCACAATTAGCTCCTGGCCATATCCTATAGGTTTCCTGTAATTCCTATAGGATCATCGTGTAGGTCTCTAGTACATCCTGTAGGTTTTCCTGAAAGAGCCTGTTTTGAGGACGAATTGATGGGGAACCTCTAGGAAGTCATAAAAAGCCTCCTAGGACCCTTCCACACCATCCAACCACTCCATAAGCCTTTTATCCATCCTCAATCACCTTCCATCCACCTGTCACATCCACAAGAATAATTAATTTGCATACTTGATTTTGCCTAAAAAACCAAAAAAGTGAAAACATATTTAGTTTAGTTTTCTTGCTCACACATTAGTATGGTTTGATGTTCTTAACTTCTGTAGCATAGATAGCAGCATTAGGTTATTGATGATTTAACAATTCTAATTAGCATAACTGCTTAAATGGTTAATCAGGATATGGTGTGATTTAGCATTTCATGTTATTTTATCCATTACTGCAGTAGTGTAGCCCTCTTAGAATAGATTTTCTCTTCTTTCATCAAATAATCAAGCTTCTTCTGACTCTATAGAAGTTTGTCTTGGAACCCCTGGGGTCTCTCACTGGATGAACAGTGACAATGGGAGGACCTTCACTTTTACTTGTGCATATAGCGCTGTCACATCCAAGTTTGTACAAACCCCGGGGTTGATAAGTAAAGCTGGTAGCCCAAGAGTTTCAGCGTCTTTGTTGCAATACTAGTGCTCATCACTTTTCAGCGTTGTTCTCGGGGAGGTGTCTAAGTAGAATGTGATTACTGTTTTCTTTTCTTCTATGTTTTGTCTTCAATTTTCTGCCATTAGTTTATTTCTACAAAAGTAATCTAGTAGTTTACTTTCTTTCATTTGTCATTATCTACTTTCCTTTCCATTCTGCAAGTAGAATTTCAATTCAACAAGTAGATTTTTCATTCTGTCAGTGATTTTCATTCAATCAGCAATGTCATTTCTACAAAGTACTTTCCAGCTTAAAAATTTTACAAAAACCAACCCAAAGACATTTCCTTTCATGCCTCGTAGGAATGGGGACAATTTAGGGAAAATTTTTCCGAATACCCCCACTACATCCAACAACCAAACTTCTCTCTTCTTTGGTGGCTATGAGCTGGAGAATGCTCTAGGTGAGCAACCTGAGATGTTTGAAGAACCTACAAGGGAAGAAGAAGAAGAGGAACCCATTCCAACTAAACCAATGGTTGAAAACCGAAATGACAAAGGGAATAGAGAGCGAGTTGAGGGTGTCTTCTCCATCAGGGAAACCAATGGGGACACTATGATGAAGAATATAAGCCACTCTGCCCTACCTCATTTCCATGGCCTAACCACAGAGGACCTCAACACTTTCCTATTTGAGTTTGGTGTTACATGGCGAACCTATGACTATACAAATGATGAGAAAAGGTTAAAACTATTTCCATCTACCCTCAAGGATGTAGCATTGCACTGGTTTATGGGTTTACCTAGAGATAGCATCACAACTTGGGCTCAGATGCAGCAAGCATTTAACAACAAAGATTGGGACTACTATAGGTCAAAAGATACTAAAGAAGAAAGTTTCAGGATGACCATGGGCCAGGATGAATCCTTAGAAGACTACAAAGAAAGATTCTAGCTCAGTTACAAAAGGGACAGGTGCACACTTCACCCTGAGTCCTAAATCTAGTCCTACTGAGGGGAGTAAGAGAAGACCTTCTAGATACCTTACACTTGTTAGCAGCAGGAGATATCTACCAATTACCCTATGAGGATATCAAGACTGTCTTTAGAAACTATTCTAGGGAATCTAGAGAAAAGGGTACGAGTAGTCAACCTATGGCGAGTACATCATCTTCCAACTCATACATCAAGGGTGAAATTAGAAATATGCTGGAAGATTTCAAAAGTGAGATGCTGCAAACCCTTGCCTTGCAATTGGACACCCTAAATATCAAAAGGAAGCAAGAGAAAGAAGGGAGAGCCTTGGCCATATTTTGTCCTAGATGCACCAGGAGGCATCCTAGGAACGAATGTCCATTGAATTTCATTGAAATTTTCTCATTCTGTGGGAAAAACCTCTCCACAGACAAGTGTCCCTCTTTACAAGGACTCAAAGTTCTATATCAAGGAGCTGAAGGGGTCACTCAGTAGCTTTTGTACATCAACCAAAGGAGACCTCCCGGGCATAGACCATACAAGCAGGTCATGCAAGGGTCATCCCATGCATATTACAACCCCAACCAAACCACAACTATACCTTCTTGGGGACCCCCTACTTATCCCTCCTAGTCTACACACCCTCCTTGGTCCTATGCATCTCAGTATCATTCCCAGCCAGCCAGCTAGTCATTTCAATCTTACGCTCTGCCACAACCTTAGTGGAATACACCGCTCGAGGGGTGGAGGCCCAAATAAAAAAATGCTCCATATCTATTGCCTCAACCACCTACCTAACCACAACTCCTACACTCTGCTCCACCCAAGCAAACCCAGATGCCTACCCAGCCAAATCTTAACTTGAATTATAGGCAGACTCAACAAGTATACAATGGAGAGAGATCATATACAGCTTATGCTGTAGAAATCCAGGAGATCAACCTAAGATCTGGGAGAATTTTCCCGGATAACCAACCTCCCCCTACACATAGGGAGGTTGAGGAAGAGAGAGAGGAAATCATCCTCAAATTAAATCCACCCTTTCCTGAGAGATTAGCCCAACCATTCCAGCCTACCCCAGAAGAAACTAAACTTTTGGGAGAATTGAAAAATATATGTGTAAAGATCGCCCTTCTCCAGGCAATAAAAGATGTTCCCATTTAAAATAAGTTGATTAAGGGGAAATGCTTCAAGCATCCAGGAAGAAGAAAAAGGGATGCCCCTACCATTAATGTCACTGGGTAGCTGTTCGACTTAATGTTGGGGTAGGTAATATGTCTGAAATATTTGGACCCTGGAAGCCTTGTAGTAGATCTGCACATCAATTGCACCATTGTCCTACACACTCTGATCGATCTTAGGGCTGCCATTAATGTGATGACCAGGGACACCATGCTCAAGCTCAACATCCAAGGGTCATTGAGGAAGACCACAATATTTCTCCAACTTGTAGACCATTCCACAGTGACCCATGAGGGAATTGTGGAGGATGTGATGGTCTCCAATGACTCCTAGGAGTACCCTACGTATTTTCTAGTTTTCCAGCCTAAGGCTAAGCTTACTGGTTACAATCTCATCTTTAGGAGGTCATGGTTGGCCACAATCGATGCTTACATTAGCTGTAGAGTGGGAATATGACCATCAAGAATAGGCATATGTCCAAGCAACTAGTCTCATATCCTCCTGCTCAACCTTCTCTAGAGCATGATTTACCTTTATGGTTGGAGAGGAAGAAGATGATGTTTATTCTGCCCAACTTTATGCTTTAGAAGCAACCATAGGAGGAGGACAACAATATGAGGATGACTTGATTGAACACCTGCTCCAAAGTCCAACTCTTAGTTCATTACCATTAGAAGAATATGGAATGAAAACCCAGAACAATCATCCAATTGACTTATGCTTGGCTTATTCCAACCCAATCCATGTCAAAACCATAGAATTGAGCCTAGAGAAAACCTTGAAAATCAATCCATCTCCTTTTGCTCTCAAAGAGGAAAAGCTATGCAACATGTTAAAAGAAAACCTAGAAGCCTTTGCTTGGAGTTACAAGGAAATGAAGGGAGTACTCCCCTTAGTGTGTACTCACCACATATACATCAAAGAAGGTTGCAAGATAGTCTAGCAACTACAAAGGACAATGAATCCATCTCTTAAAGATATAGTCAAAGAATAACTGCAAAAAAATCTAGATGCAGGATTCATTTACCCTATCTCCGACAGTGAGTGGGTCTCTCCTTTAGTGTTAGTTCCCAAGAAAAATGGTAAGTGGAGAATTTGTGTTGATTACAGGTAGTTGAAAAAAGCCACAAAAAATGATCATTTTACCCTACCCTTGATTGATTAAGTGATAGATGGCCTAGCAGGGAAAAAGTTTTTGTCTTTCCTAGATGGATTCAGTGGGTACAACCAAATCCAAATCTGCTCAGAAGACTAAGATAAGACCACATTCACTTATCCTTGGGGTACTTTTTCCTATAGGGTCCTTCGTTTTGGCCTATGCAATTCTCTTTTCACTTTCCAGAGAGCAGTCTTGAGTATTTTTTTGGAATTAGTACATGATGCGATGGAAATTTAGATGGATGACTTTACACCTTATGGCTATGATTTTTAAGAAGCCCTAACTAACCTAGGAAAAGTACTGCAAAAATGCATTTAAATGAACCTGTCTCTCAGTCCTGAAGAATGTGAATTCTTAATGATTGAAGGGACCATCCTAAGTCATTCAATATCTCAGCAAGGACTGCATGTGGACCCGAACAAAATAGCCATCATCCAAAGGGTCCCACCTCCGTAAAAGCAGAGATATGTCAGGACTTTATTGGGGTTAGTTGGATACTACCGAAGGTTGATAAACGACTTGAGAAAGTTGGCCTCTGCTTTATTTGGGTTGTTGGCTAAATATTTTGCATTTATATGGTCAAAAGGTTTCCAAGAGGCCTTAGACATTCTAAAGGGGAAGTTAACCATTGCATCAATTATACAAGGCCCAAATTGGGCCCTCCTCTTTCATATTCATGCTGATGCCTCACACAAAGCCATAGGAGCAGCCCTGGGACAAGTAGAGGAGAAAGTAACCTATGCCATCTATTTTATCAGTTAGAACTTGTCAAAGGCTGAGCTAAACTATACTGTGACCGAAAAGGAACTCCTAGCTATTGTGCATTCATTAAACAAAATTAGACATTACATTACAGGCTATCAAACATTTGTGCATACTAACCATGTTGCAATCAAATATTTAATGAACAAACCAGATGTGAATGCTCGAATTATAAGATGGTTGCTTTTATTACAGGAGTTTGATCTAACCATTGTTGATAAGCCTGGTAAGGAAAATGTTGTTACAGACTTTTTATCTAGGGTGAATCTTCCTGCAGGTGAAGAAGGAATGGTAGATGACCAGTTACCAGACAAGCACTTGTTTGCTATTTTAGTTCTCTCCCCATGGTTTACTGATACAGAAAACTATTTGGTATGAGCACAATTCCCACCAAACCTTCCCTCCAAAGAAAAGAGCAATATAGTCAGGAAAAGCACCCCATTCACCTAGATTGGGGGCAATCTTTTCAAACTTGGCCCAGATCAAATCTTGAGAAGGTGTGTAAGGGAAGAAGAAGTTTTTGACATCCTTCTGACCTATCATGATGGGCCTTGTGGAGGTCACTTTGCAGCAAAAAGGACAACATTCAAAGTGTTACAAGCAGGCTATTATTGGACCACTCTTCATCAGGATGTGAAAAAGTACACTAGTCATTGTGATCAGTGCCAGAGGATGGGAAAGCCTACTCTAAGAGATGAAATGCCCCTATAGCCTCAAGTGACTTTCGAGCCATTTTACAAGTGGGGCATGGATTCATTGGGCCTATCAAACCTCCTTTAAAGCAAAAACAGTACACTATTTTGTGCACTGATTATTTGACTAAGTGGGCTGAAACCAAGGCAATTAAGGCAACAACAAAAGAGAAGGTGGTTAAGTTCCTAAGGGAGAATGTATTCTACAAATTTGGGTACCTTAGAGAGCTATTCACAGACCAAGGCAGCCATTTTACCTCCAACATGATTGAAGAACTGCTCAGCCATCACAAAATCAAGCATAGGACCTCCACTCCCTATCATCCACAAGTTAATGCACGAGTGGAGGTGACCAGCAAGGCACTGGGGGCATCTTAACCAAGGTAGTGAGAAGCATCAGGAAGGATTAGGCAGAGAGAATAGTTGAGGCCACCTGGGCCTATAATACCAAATGGAAGACCATCACTGGATTTACACCCAATGAGCTGGTCTACAGGAAAAAGGCCTTGTTCACCACTAAGTTTGAATATAACACATTGTGGATGGCATCCCAACTATATTTGGATCTTAGTCAAGCACAGAAAGAGAGATTGTTGCAATTGAGTGGTTTGGATGAATTCATAATGCAGGCCCTCCTACATACAAAGATAGTCCAGCTTCAGAGGAAGATCTGGCATGATAAACATATTAAAGAGAAGCAATTTCAAGAGGGCAATTGGGCATTGTTATTTGATTCTAGGTAGAAAGACTTCAAGGGCAAGATAAGGACAAGATGGCTCGGACCTTATGTTGTGGAAATATGCCATGATAATGGTTCAGTGCAAATCAAAACTATAGATGAAGAATCCATTTTGTTACTTGTTAATGGGAACTAATTGAAAATGTACAAGAGACAATTATCAAAACAAGAATTCATTGACAATATCAATAAAATAGTGCTGATGGTGGAGCAAGTTCCAACTCCTCCCTCATCAAGTCACTGAAAAAAGAGAAAAAGGAATAAGGACTCAGGTGAAAACCTCCATGAGGCGCCTGAGTCCCATCTTTGTGTTCAAAACCTCACGAGGTGGCCCAATGATGAAAAAAAAAGACTATCCCTGGGTCAAAACCTCCCTTGAGGTGCCTAGGGCAAATAGCTAGGGTGAAAACCTCTCTGAGGTAGCCTAGCTGTTTTTCAAAAAAAAAAGGGAGAAAAATATATAATTGTTATTTGTAGGTGGACAAGAAAGATAGTCAAGGAGCAAAAAGAGGATCCAAAGGGAACCTTGCCTCACACATATTCATCTCCCCCACTCCTGACCATGCATCCCTCCATCATTTCTATCATCTTTCCAATCCATTGCTTCGATTTAGCTTAAGACTATGTTTTCTATAGGATCCCCTGAAAACCTACAAAATGATCCTGTAGGAATTAAGGTGGCCCGGAAAACCTACAGGAAGAAATCCGAGGGCACTTGGTAGGTTTTTTAGGTCCCTAAAATTCATCCTAGGCATGATCTAACACCTCACCTTGTCCACCATCATCATCCTTGCACTCACCAATCAAAAGAAAAAGAGATTAGTTTCTGCTAGTCATAGAAAAAAACAAAAAAATAAAAGAAAAACAGGGGAGAGTAAGAGCATTACCTGAGTCTCCTTTGCTCTACACACTCCTACTCCTTCTATCCATTCATTGCACCATCCTCATAGCCCCAGCCAGCAACATTATTAGAGAATTCTGAGGGAGAAGGAGTTACAGGACGTCCTATAGGAAATCCTATAGCAGCCTATCCCATAGAATGTCAATCACCAGCTACAGGTCTTCACTACGATGATCTAGGAGCTCCACAACAACAACAACATCAGATCTTCAGTCACAGATACCTACAAAAGCCAACAAACCATTAACAAATAGTAAGAGGAGGAAGGAGAATGGAATGCAACAAATAAACAATGCAATAACTCTGATCTTCGACAACTGTAGCATGGCATTGAAACCACAAGTAAGTATCCCGCTCACTCACTCATATGCATCACTTAATCATAATTTGTAAGGGTTACAAGTTAGTTGGTTTATAAGTGAAAAGGTGGCTAGTTAACTTGGCCACATTCGTTCAGTCAGCACATGCAAAACTAGGTGTCCTTTCACACGTGGCTGCAGTCAACTCAGAGATAGAGGAGGAGAAGGACAAGAAGTGGTCAACTACAGATCTATGAGGTGGGAGCTGATTACGAGGAGTGTGGAATGATGAGGTGGTAGTGGGGACCAACGGTCCAAAAATGGCAACGTACCTCTGCTGTCGGGACACCACCACACCCTGGAACACCATAAAGGGAAATAGAACATCGTTCGCATGCATTCATGCATTCCACCTCCTCAAAAATCTGTCCACCCACCAGAAGCAAGGATCGATCGTTCTGCATAAGAATTCCTACATGAGCATGCACAGGAATTCCTACAGGATAGAGTCTACAAGATACAGTCTACATGATCAGTCTACAGGATACACAGAGGCATTCTACAAGATAGGCATAGAAGCGTTCAAGAGAGGATATCGTGAGAATTGTCCATTGCCACCATTCTAAAGAGGTAGGCTCTAAAATTCCATTCCCATTTACAAGCAAATGAATAGGAAATACTCTAAAATCTAGTGAATTCAACAATTGTGAGGGGTGAATTACATACACAGTCAACTATGTTTTCCTTCTGAATTAAAAAAATTTGTGTCAACCCTCTCATTCTCTCCTCAAGCATCACAAGCAAGATGATGGGAGGGTTTAATAGGAGAGAGCCCACAAACAATGTGAGGATACAATAACATCCCCAGGTTCTTGAAATCTTTACAGACACAACTAGATGGGGTTTTTCGAAAAATTCACAGGGTATGGTGATGAGGTGGCTCAAGAAGTTGCTCGCTCCCTCACTCCATACAGCAAAATCCATGCCACTTTTTTAGTTAGAGGCCTCACTATAGATCTCACCCGAGAGTTCATTGGTAGGGTCACCACACTTTCCCTAGTAGGAATTCCATGGAGAAAATAGGACAAAGGAGATAGTTAGGTGGCAAAAAGGAAATTATTTTTAGAAGGTGAAGAACCCATAAAGGATAAAAATGGAGTAAGAAGTGACAGTCTACCATATCCATGGAGTGAGGTAGGCTACCAACTCATCAAATATATCTCATGTGAGGGTAGATATAGTGTTGTTTATGGCTACCATTTTAGGATCCTTGAAGAATTAAGATTTGGGGTAGTAACAGCAGTTCACAATGACTCATCATACCCTATTTCTTGATGCAATAACTCATAGACTCCAGCAACAAAGTAAAGGAAGGAAATTCCCAACAGTTGGTTCACCATGGGTTGATTAGGATCCTCATTGAGGATGCTCTCCAAAACCTCAAAATCCCTATAACATGGTCAGTCTTCAGAGACTTGCCAGCAGAGGATGACATGAAAACCCTCACTTATGATGTTAGTCCTTCTGCCAGTGAGGAGGAAGAAAAATAGGAAGAAGAAGATACAGAGCTAGATAAGGATGAAATGGATGAAGAAGAAATGGACACAAATGAACATGATGAAGTAGAAGAAGAAGAGGGATAAGAGAAGGATGATGATGAGGAAACAGAGGAGGAAACTAAGGAAGGAACTAATGAAGATCAGGAAGAACCACAAGAGGAGGAAGACAAGAAAAATAGAGAGGCAGAAGGCATTGAAACAGAAGGGAAATAAAACGAGGAGTCACCTAGGGTGTCTCGAATGCCACTGAGAGGGAGGCAACAACTGCCCTCCCTGCTCTCAGCACCCCAATCAAGCAAAAGGAAAAAAGAAGTAGGTGAACCCCACTATATTTCAGAACAAGGAAGAGCACAAGAATCAAACAAGGGAAACCACAAATATCAACAAAAATTCCTATTGAGATTGAAGATTCCCCTACACAAAGAGACAAAATGCCTTCCCTAAGTCACCAATCACATATGTAAGGAGGCCTAGTACTAGATCAACTTCCTCAAAGGGTAAGGCCATCCTACAGAATCCACAACAAAACCTACAGGAAGCAAAAACGGTCCTACAGGATACTCTGCAAAAACTACAGGAAGCATAGAAATTGGAAAGAAAGGTAGGGAAGTAGCAAGAAACAAAAGAAGAAGACCTAGAGAAAAAGGAACCAAGCCCCCAACCTAACCTGGACTCCTACTACTGGTTTATTGAAGGAGGTAGGTAATACCTCAAAAATTTTCCATCCCATTATTTGTCGAAGTTGAGAAGTAGAGGACTAGAACCAACCGATGGACACAAATCACCAAGTCAAAAGGGGTGGAAGACATTGGTCACATGGGAGAGAAGCTAAAATAAATGGGCAAAGAGCTAAGTGACTTAAGGGACAGAGAAGCAATAATGAGAGATCATCTTGAGAGGGAAAATGCATGACTGAGGGCACATCTACAGGAAAGGGAGAACCAACTAGCATGTATGGCAAGCCTCTCCTTGGAGGCCATCCAGTGTAGGATGCTAGCTAAATCCTATGCTCTTTACCTCAAAGAACAATGGCTGTAATTTCAGATTAAAACACTAGCACAAAGGGGCACCATGCCATTTCAGGACTATAGGAAATTTATTGATCTTTGTGACCAAAGTACACTAGAGGATAGAGCCAAAATGGCTGAGTTTTATTTTCACAACATGGCCCTCTTACACATGAATGTTTGGGATCATAATGCCAAGCTAGGAGATCTACAATTGATGGATTTTCCATCATGGATGAACCATGAGGAGGCAAGGGCTACAGAGATGAAAAGAATAATGGCCAGAGTGCAAAATGAACCTCTTTTCATCAAAGTTGAACAATCAAATCCCATGGCCCTAATCATCACCCATAATTTTATTGCAAATGAACCTCAGATGGCACCTAGATATCTTGTTGCCCAAGAGCAAGCAATTTCACATTTTCAGGATTTGTTTAGGTCGCTAGTAGATGATAATACACATGCCTACGTAAGAAGATGGAACACACTACCAGACAACTTGAAGATCAGAGAATATCACTCCCCTCAAAGGTTGAGAGGGGCACTCAATAGGACACCTATGTATAAGAAATCAATGCAAAGGTCGAAGGTTAATTGGGTAGGCCTAAAACTCTCTCCACCACTACTCCTAGGGATGCTAGAAGGGAGGAAAGAAGAAGAAGAAAAGGGGTAGTGGGAAGAGGTAAAAAAGAAAGCAGGCTTCTATGAACAAGAAGAAGAGACTACAATAAAGGCATGGGATGTTAGAGAGGCTACCAGAGTCATGAAGGACATGGATATTGACTAAGTTTCTTAGAGGATGAGAAACACTTTCAGTAGGGGGTGATGACGAGCCTCATCATTGCGTAATTATATGGGCCTTAATTCACCTCCTAGCTTAGTCAAACCAATTATTCGAGTAACTTATTGAATACTTTTGATTATATTTTTTTTATGAGATGAGTTAGAGTTCGATACTTTTCTTTATGTTCTAATGCGCATTTAATGCAGGATTAAAGGATAAAATCAAGGAATTTTGGCAAAGACCTTGGTCAAAACTCAAATGGGACAAGGGAGAGGAATTATAAGAGGAAAATCCTCCTCATTTACTACCCCTGCATTCGAATATTCCTCCATCAACTCAAAGTGCAAATAGCCAAATCATGAGGATTAGAAGGCAGCCAAGAAAGTGAAGACGAAGCACCATTTTATCTTGAGTTTGGGAGCCGAGCCTCCCTAATTTTAAGGAATTCGTTGGATACTTCAAATGTATAAGTAGAAAGGCCTAGGAGCTTCGTAGGATTCAGATTTTTTATTGTAAAACTCTACTCTATTTTCGAGTTGCAAGACTTGTGACAATTTTTTATGTAATCCATTGTGTTGATAATAAGAATGAGTTTTGTTTTGAGTGAGCATTGAGTTAAATCAGAGGGTTGAAGCTCTTGGGTTAGGGCCCAACCCTATCAGCCAAGGCTCCTCTTTATTGTAAATGTATGTTAGTATAGATTCATAGTTTAATTGTTAATTTGTTTAGTGGCTGCATTTCCATTATAGTAATGTAGATTAGATTGGTTATATGTTAGTTTGCTTCCATTTGTGAATTCTTTCAATTATTAGATTATCAAGGAGAAAGAGGATCACCATAAGGTTGTCAGCAGGTGTCTCGGCCTCAATTCCTACCTCTGGGACCAGGACTTGAGGAAGAAACCCTTCAGCAACGCTAAAAACACAGATTTCTAGTTCTTGCATGAGCTTTGGAGTTCATTGTCTTGATTCGACACTTGGTTCATTTCATTGTCATATTTTCCCATTACTCCATTTCTGCAATAAGATCTCACTCATTCTTTCATTCCCTCTAGCACTCTCTTCACGCATAATATAGGCAATTGATTCACGCTCAATTGATTCATGCTTTTTTTTTATATAATTGCATCATTAATTGATTCATGCTTAATTGATTCATGCTTTTCTAGTTTATGAAAATGTATCTTGTTGCATAGTTCTTCGAAAACATATATGTTTTAAGCACAACAGGTACTTCAGGAGGATACCCAGACTTCATCACTAGTAGGCACCTTCCACTTCATCCACCCTAACCATCTCTTGTTCCACCATCACCCTTACTAGTTTTTTTGTCATTTTTCATTGAAATTCCCCTAGATACATTGAGTGAATCTAGCCGTCTCTGATCTTGGATATTGACTCCTGAGTGTTCCTAGACCTTCTAACACCCCATCGCACTCATAACACACCTTTTTCAAGATTTGCAACACCTCCAACACCTCATAATTAGCTCTTGGCTGTATCTCATAGGTTTCCTGTAATTCCTATATGATCATCCTATAGGTTTCTAGTACATCTTGTAGATTTTCCTGAAACAGCATGTTTTGAGGCCAAACTAATGAGGAACCTCTAGGAAGTCACAAAAATCATCCTAGGACCCTTACACACCAGCCAACCACTCCATAAGCCTTTTAACCATCCTCAATCACCTTCCATCCACATATCACATCCACAAGAACAATTAATTTTCATACTTGATTTTTCTTTAAAAAACCAAAAAAGTGAAAACATATTTAGTTTAGTTTTCTTTCTCACACATTAGTATAGTTTGATATTATTTACTTTTGTATCTTAGATAGCAGCATTAGGTTAGTGATGATTTAGCAATTATTCTTAGCATAGATATTTAAATGGTTAATCCAGATATGGTGTGATTTAGCATTTCATGTTGTTTTCTTCATTACTACAGTAGTGTAGCTATCTTAGAATAGATATTCTCTTCTTCCATAAAAGAATCAAGCTTCTTCTGGCTCTATAGAATTCTACCTTGGAACCTATGGGGTCTCTCGCCGGATGAGTAGTGACAACAAGTAGGACCTTCACTTTTACTTGTGCATATAGCACTGTCACGTCCAAGTTTGTATGAACCCGGGTTGATAAGTAAAGTTGATAGCCCAAGAGTTGCAACATCCTTGCTGCAATACTGGCGCTAATAAAAAAGACAAGGTGGAGCAAGTGGGTAATAATGTTCATGTAATGGTAGACGTTTAGGAGTTAATTTTTCCTATAACGGGAAAGATTCTATAGAAATATAGCCTAAGAAAGGTATTATTTCCTAATTATTATGGAAAAGAATTCTAGGACTTATGACTAACCCCCCCCTGACCACAATCAGTCGTAGTGTTCTGATAAGGACACTGCAAGTCAACCTGACGTCCTAGGCTTGTTCTATTCATAATAAGCTAAGTGATGAATTGACTGATTGAACTCATTCTAAAGTGACTCATTGATTCTATTGACTTTTCCTAATCCTACCTATGGTCTCTTTGTAGAGGCCTAATCAATTTTGAAAGTGAATTTTTGGTTGGTGGAAGGGTTTCAGCCGTGCACCATTCACCCAAACTAGTAGCAGTATTCCATCCAGTTGAACGATCTTCACCCCTCCAGATTCCCTAATCTCCGCAACTATCAATGGCCCTAGCTAGTGCATCTGTCGCTTTCCTAGAAACTTTTGGAACTTGCTGTCATATAAAATTTTTTCCTCTGACCATGAAGGCTTTCTTCTTGATGTATCTATCATTCCATGACTTTTTTCTTCTTTCCTCGACATACTGGTGAAATTCTACTAGAAACCTGGCCTCATCCAGTACTAACAAATATTCCAATCGCTTATGTAGTGACGCTTCTTATGTCATCCTTGTGGCTTGGGTGATGAAGGTGCTTGGGATTGAAAAATCTACTGGCAAAATGAATTTTCTTCCATATACCATCTAGAATGGTGTTTTCCTATGTAACCTCTTTACTGTTGTGCGGTATTCCCATAGCGTAGCAGACACTCTTTCATCGCAATCATCTCGATTTTTCAAACACATCTTTGTTAAGCCCTTTTTAAGTATCTTGCTAAATGCTTCGATTATTTCATTAGCTTGTGGATGATATAGGCTACTCTTGTGATGTTGTATCAGGAAGTTTGACAATAGAGAGGTGATCAGTTCATTTATGAAGTGAGTTCCTTAATTCCTTGTAAGGCTTCTTAGGCACCCAAACCTTGAGATGATATTTTCAAAAGTAAATCTTATGGAATTTTCTATTCTATAGTCTTTCACCAGTGTTGGCGCAACCCATCTTGTGAGATACTTTGTCCTCATGCTGATATAACTAGCCTGGGTGTGACATGTCAACGGATTGATCAACCCGTTACAATTAATTGCCAACTTTTCAAATATCTACAAGGCACATACCGACTATAGTGGGATTTGAGTGCGATGTGATGGTTTCCAACTCTCTGGCACACATCACATCCTTTAGCCTACTCTTTAGCATCCTTATATATTGTTGGCCACCATAGACCCACCTGCAAAACCTTCCTTGTGGTTGATTTCCCCCCTACGTGGCCACTTGCGACTCCTAACTGGCTTTCCCATAAGAAATCTTGATGCTCGTCTAGAGGCACATTGTTGCAATGCCTAATATAATCCAAACTTGTACATATGTCCTACAATAAGCTAATAGTTGATTTCTTGCACAACCATGTATCTTCTTTGCATTGTCGTGTACTCCTCTAGGAATTTCCCTATGGCCAGGAATGTTGCAATCTCTTCTAAGTAATCAGGTATCGCTTCCACTTTGAATATATTAGCATCAGGTAGCTAGTCATCCAAGGAGCCCCAACTTTCCACTGATTCTGATCTTGACATGTGATCCGGCCCAACGTTGAACCCACCTAGTTTGACGATTACCTCGAATGTAAACTCCTAGAATAATAGTAAAAATCTGCAAATTTTCCCTTCTAAAAATGGCTTGTTCACTAGGTGTTTTAATGCCAATGATTTGTGATCAAGTGATCTGTCAACAAGACCACCACGTTCAATAGTGAAGATAATACATCTTAGCAAGTTCCTCCCTCTGAGTCGTGGTGTAGTTTTTCTCTACAATGGACAACTTTCTGCTAGAAAAATATATGGGATGGTCCAAGCTTCCTTTTCTAATTTGCATCAGGACTGCTCCAAGAGAAATTATAGAGGCATTGATATTTTCATGGAATTTCTTATTTTTTTCAGGATATACTAAAATTTGATCACTTAGCACCTTCTCCTTCAGTATGTTTAATGTGGCTTGATAGTCCTCTAACCATGTGAACACTTTTTCTTTCCTGAGCAAGTTCTCCATTAGGGCAGTGATGGAAGCGTAGTTGTAGATGGATCTATGGTAGTACCGTATGTGTCCCAACGTCGACTTCAACTACTTCACATTGGATGTTGGGTCCATGTTAACAATTTCTGTAACTTTGGCAAGATCTACGTAGACCCAATTTTGGCATACAATGTGACCTAAAAGTGTGTCAAATGGAACTGCAAATATGTACTTCATCAAGTTCAAGGGTATTTCTAAAATTCGGTAGCGGTCAAAAATTACCCTAAGTAGGGTGGCATGATTCTTCGATAGGTTGTATACTATTGTTTCATCTATGTAGGCCTCCAAGAACCTATGAATGTAGTCTCTGAATGCTACAATGACAATTCAAGAGAATACTAGAGGTGCATTCTTAAGGCCAAATGGCATCATGTGGTAAGCATATGACCCCCACTCTATAGTGAACGTGGTATTCTTCTTGTCCTCCTCAGATATTCTAACCTAATGATATCCTGAAAGCCCATCCATGAAATAATATGCTTCATTCCCCACAACATTGTCTAGGACCTCACCATTGAAGGGTGTGGGGAATAAGTCATGCACGCAAGCATTGTTAAGGTTGTGATAGTCTACATAGATTCTGATCTCCATGGAATTCTTCTTGTTCTATATCGCTATCGGGCTAACCCATTCTACTTGGTCCACTGGGAAAATAAGTCTCGCTTCTAGCATTGTGTTTATTTCCTTCTTGACCTTCTCTTTTAACGTTGGGTTCAACTTGTATGGTCTACGCTTCACTGGCTTAGTGTCAGGATTCGGTACAATCTTCATTCCCCCTATCTCTCCTTTAATTCCCTTTAATTCTGCAACTGAAGCTTGGAATATATCCTCATACTCCCGTAAGTGATTGAAAATTTCTCTTGTCATGTGCTCATCCTAATAGTCCCCTATTGATGCCATCTTAGGCTTGTCGTCCATGCCAATGTTGTGCTCCTACAAGTTTACTTGGATTAAGTGCAGAGCCTACCTTATGGGTCCCTCTTAGATATCCCTCTCGCCTTCAGTGTCATGAAATGTAAGGTGCCTCAACCATTCTAGGTCGTCCTCCTTTGAATCCCCATTAACTTTCCCACAGGTCATGGCTTCTAGGTGTCCCGACTCATAAAATCACTCTAGGATACTTTCATCAATGCATCCCTCCCATAGCTAACCTGATGTGAAGAGGATCCTTTTTATAACATACAAACCCTCGGTTAGTCGGTTGTCACTATATTTGAACGAGAAACGACTAGTGAATTGTTCAGATAGAGCATCCCAATCTCTCGTCTGCCTTCTTACCTCCTTCTATAGATACCATGCTTGAGGGATTGTGCTTAAGGTGTGAATGAGCATGTGTACCCATATTTTCTTCGGAGCTACCTCTCTTTTGCACTTACCTTTGGAGCTATCTACGTGTTGTCAGGGATCTAAATTCTTGTTGTGTTTTATAATCTCTTTCTCGTCTTGATCCTCTCCCAATCCTTGGCGTGGTTAGGTTTGGCCCCCCACCAATATGGCGGGGTTTCCTATAGTGCAATGTCTAACAATGGTATTTTATGGTTCTCCCTTATAGTTCTATCAACCTTCTTGAGAAATACATCAACTGAATCTATTCCATTGAAAGTGGGAAAGTCTCTTACCTTTATTCTGATCCATTTGATACAACATACTATAGCACAACATCTAGTTTCAACTTCATATCTTCCTTGCTACCAAGTGTCTTATGTAGCTTCTGAGCCAACCTCAATGTTCTGGATAATCCTCCAGCTGACCAATCCTTCTTTTGTTAGGTTGATATAATCTTCCCCTTTTCCCACTGTTGACTAGTAGAACTAGTTAACCTCCCTAGATCATCACTGTTGTCTACCATTTCTGTGAATTAGGGTCCTTGGTGCAGGTCTAGCGGCTAGATGACTCATACTCCTACTTCAAATACCATCAAATCTTTTTTTAATCAATAACGACATAAATTTCATAGGCCCAATCAATACCTAGCAGTGTAGGGTAAGGATATTTGTCTCCCAAAATATTGATCACTTCAAAATTCACCTGTGTTTTCATTCCTACCACATCAACCTCTACGTTTTGCACTATCCCAATCGGCAGTATACATTATTGGTTGGTCATCCTCAATTAGATTGGTGAGAACTTCAATAGAGGCTTCTCGAGTGCCTCCTAGTTCCTACTTGGTAGAGTGTTGACATCGAAGCCTAGGTCTAGCATCGTATCCTTGACTTGAAACCCTGTGACCTGTGCATCAATCCTCATCTTCCTGCCCATTCTCTTCTTATTTATTCCAACTCTCCTTGTGTGCTTCTCAGGTAAATTTATGGAGATATTCCCCTCTCTAGTCTCCTCATCTTGTTGGGTTGATTTTAGGCTTCTGTGAAGCTCCCCTAGCATCCGATCATTGTTGAAAATTTGCAAGAATAGTCTAAACGATTCCTTAATAGGGTGGGTAAGAGTTGGTTTTGTAAGATCAAGCGTCTTATCTTTCTGAGAATCTATCAGATTTTTAAACAATTTTGTCACCTCCTGATAGTATTTCTTCTACTGCCGAGGATTGTATGACCACTTTTTTGAGGCTACATGAATGATTGTTTGTTGTTCCAGGGTGACTTAGTCGGACCCCATTTCTTGCTGCCATAGGTGACTATGTTTATATTGGACTATGGTGCTATCTGAGTAGCCCAGGGTTCTGTGTTGATTAGGTTTTCCCCTCGTTGCCTGCTCCACGCGTCCCATCTTACGATTAGCTCTAGGAAATCCTACATTGCATGGGTGTTGTTGGCATGGTTGAGCTTGACCTAGGTTCATCTTGTACTTCACACCAACAAAACCCTCAGAAACTGACCCTTTTGGAAACGACCCAAAAGCGGGTCGAAGTCTCACTCAAGGTGGATATGGGTGATTGCAGAACCAGGGTTTTGCAACCTTTAGGGACTACGCGGAGTGAATCTTAACTTTTCTTTTCTATACTTTAATTATAATTCTAACATTCATAACATTACTATGCAGTGTATTCTAAATACATACTTTGTCACATTCATTAAAATATAAGAATATTACCGAATAATAACAATTACGCTAACATACCAATTACTTGCAATTACTTCACCTAAACATATAGAACAAAAATAACATATATAGATAAAAAAGACTTCACCAATACTTTTTCTTCCTTATTAAGATATATATTTTAGTAGATGCAACTTCTCAACCTACGCACCTAGCTACAGGTGGTCTGCACACTTAGTTGTAGACTCTTCAAAGGCCTTTGTGCACTCAGTTACAAAACGTTTCCTTAAGACCTAAAACATAGAACAAAAGAATTGATCACTTCTGCTCTCACTATGATCTGATCTAATGATCCAAGGATGATCTTTGACAAAGCATTACATGTCCTTAGATACATTACATTGCTACAAAAACCACGGTCCACATACCATGGACTCAACAAAATAATGAACGAAAACCCCGATAACCATTACAAAATCAGGGGCTTGAACCCACCCCAAAGCCCCTAAACACTTACGTGGTAAATAGAACTTCACGGACTCCATGCACTCCCCTCCTCAAAATGCAGATTCTTTGACCAAAACTGGACCAAGTTGTGCCACACCCAACAGGCCCCTAAGACTCACATGTGACTTGCCCTGATTCACTCATATGTGGTTCTCTTAATCTTTTTCGTGATGCCATTGTAGATGGCATTATAATATTGCACTATTTATGCTACCTACTTTTCCTCTAAGCGCACTTCTTCCAACAATTCCTTTTTGTTTGGTCTGGGAATCTTCTACAACAATTATTTATCCCTCTATCATAGCTCCTTGAGACTTTCATCTATTTCTTGCGAAAGCTAGAAGGTCTCATCCGTCCATGGCTAAGTCCTCTCTGTCAAAATTTTCTCTTTCCTTTGAAGACCTTCAATCTATTTGCGAAGATTCTTTCATTCAGTGGTACTGGCGAGCCTCTCTGAAACTGGTAGGGTTTTCGTTGTTTAAGATCTCTTCCCCCTGCTTCTTCTCCACTTGTAGCTCCTCTTCAATCCTTTGAATGTTTGGATCCTCCTGTAGTGAGTTCCAAATCTATATAGTCTCATCTAGTAACTTTCCACAATCTACCACTCTGTTGGACATGCCTTTCACTGTAGTTTTTAGATCCCTCTACCTTTTCTCATGTACCTCTAATGGCATGACTCGCTACAGCCTTATGTGTAGCTCAAAAATATTCACTTCATATTTAGACTTTACTTTTGTGAGCTTATTCTTTGGCACCTTTATCGCGAGGCTGAGCTTCATGACCTTTTCTTCTAGTTATTCTGCTTCGCAGACCTTTGCATCTAGAACTTCACTACAAGTTTTTACAATGGATTCCTCTAGTTGCTACTATTACTAGCATGTTTAATCAATTTGTTTGATCAATTGTTCAAGATCCTTCTTTAGCGAAGCACGGTCCTTTTCCACCTGAATGCTCAACAGTGAATTGTGTTGTTCTCACTCCATCAATTCATGTGTAATATTTTGATTGAACTTGTGTAATACCTGAGCTGGCGGTGTGGAGATGTTCATGATAGCACGGTCCCACCCTTTTGCAGACTCTCTGTCCTCGACATATTTAAATTGTAATGCTCCACCTGGTATCTGCAAAATCCTTAATCTAATTGTCATCTCTATCTGTCACTTTAGTGATAGTAGTTAACCTATCTATGTTGGTTGTATGTGCCAATACCTTTAACTGCGTGATGCCTTGCAACACATCTATCATGATAGTTTTGTAGCGATCATCAAAACTTGTTCTAGGTATCTACTATTACTTCCTAGACCTTTTCTCCAATCTTGTTGATGTCCCCCTCAATGAGGACAAGCAGTATCATGCCCTTAGAATTTCTCACCTTTTATTTATTCCATGCGCCCAATGTAGCTATTGTAGGCACCCTATTTCTTGATGATGAATGGTGATTCCTCTGTTGGATCTACATTGCTAATAGGTTTATGGATATCTTGTTCTATCTTTGGCTTTGTCTCTAGCTCTATTTCATCTTCTTCTTTTCCTTTTTTCTGTTCCACTTGGACACGCATGCAGCATGGTGCCCCCCACTTCTTCAGTGTCATCTATGGTCATTGTTGTATTATTTATAGAAGGTCTTCTTCAACGACCATATATGACAAAGGGTACCATGTCTCCATTGGATCCTTCTGAGACTTCATGTATATTATGTGAAAATCTTTCTTGAATGCTATGATGTTGCAATATTTCTCATACAAACTAGGTGATAACCTGGGATA
The DNA here is from genome assembly GCA_031772625.1 of Pinus tabuliformis. Taxonomy (NCBI): domain Eukaryota; kingdom Viridiplantae; phylum Streptophyta; class Pinopsida; order Pinales; family Pinaceae; genus Pinus; species Pinus tabuliformis. The sequence continues at coordinate 668,053,372 of CM062818.1, forward strand.
CTAGTTCACTACCATGTGAAATCCATGTCCAATATCACAAAGAATTTTGTTTTCTCCTATGCACACAATGGCTTCTTAGTATGCTACAGTGAGGCATATCGTGCAGCTCCATATACATCAACTTCGACTAGAATAAATTGTGAGTCCTCTGGCTCATTCCATGCTAACAATGTGATGATAAAAATAAACCACACATAATGTAATGTTTTTCCTTCCTCCTATTCCTCAAAACAATCCTCCAAAACTCCTTGCATGAGTACCCAACCCAGTTGAAGTCAAACCCAGCACTGCACTGCGCAGCCAAAGAAACCATAGTTGTAGGGACGTCGCTTTCTCTACATTTCCTCATTATTTTTCTTACTAGAATGTGGGAGGAGAACTACACCCCTTGGTCATTGATAGAGTTGATACCACACCCGCGTGACTTCTTCATAATATTGAACTTATCCTTCATGTTATGTGCCATTATCTTGTCTTGGTTTTTTCCAATGAACGCTTTGGTTGGGTCCTTACCTTGGTAGGGAAGTCCATTAATTCTTCTTATCAACATCTCATGAATTATGATCCTCTTCCCTAACTAGAGGCATCCGACCTGCACCAATACTAGTAATTATCGAACACATGAGGTGTTGGATTCTCTTATGTCGAAGTGTGGAATGTATAGCATGTTTAGCAAGCCTGATCTCTGCAATCCTATAGCCCACAAGTTCAGCTCCAACCTTGTAACTCTGCTCTCTAGATAATAGGGTTGGTGTAGATATTTTCTTGCCTCAAACTGCAGATATTTATTTCTGTCATTAAAGTCCCAATCCTCCATTTTTAATTGCGGGATTTTCCCGAGCACTTCGCCTTCAAATGGCCCTTTTTCTAGTAGAAACGGTTAGAAAGTGTCAAACTTTGTATCCTTCGGATCCTTAATCGACTTGGCACCTAGTTTTCTTAGTGAAAATTATGGTTGTAGCACAAAGGGAATTTATGTGCCCTTTGTCTCAACCTGGTGTGTCTTTGGTTCTTCCTCCTCGTTGTCATGGATTTCCTCTGGTTCTTCCTGCGATATTGGATTTTTCACCTTCTCCTTAGGTTTCCTATCTCGCTTGGTCTTCATCCACTACTCTTCTGTTGTCTTCTTCCTCGGGGATGTTCTTAGCTCTACTCCAGATGCTTCAACTGGCCTCTTTTCAGGTCTTTTCTTGTGTTTTTCTTATGTAAGTACCTATTTTCACAGAGACCTTGCACACCTTGGGGATAAGGGAACATTTGATGCTCCAACCTGGGCTTCCATGACTCTTGCTAGCCCTTTCTCTAAAACTTCTTAACCAATTTCTTCAATGTTTCTCTCAGACATACACTTCAATCACTCTTCATTGCAAATTATCAATTGAATTCTACAGATAGCAAAGTGTAAAATGTGGAGTGGGACATAGATTTTATAGCGAATTTGAATTTAGAACCTCATGATTAGCTTAGATCTTGTTCATTTAATGAAGGTATGGTTGTAGATCTGACCAGGTGTGCTTCATAAATGCGTTTATTCCATGCCTTTTAACGATAACCTCCTTTTAATGGAATTTTTTTCCTTCCAACAGTCATATTTTTCCAGTTATCCTTGACAAACATGTAGTAATCTATCCTCCATCATGGTTCTTGCAGACTTTGACATACTACTCAATATCACGCAATAATCCTCCTTTGCCAGGGTTCTTTTTGACTTCACCATACCCTAAATATTGCATTGTAACCTTCTTTGGTGAAGTCTCCTTTAGTAGAGTATTTTATAGTCCAATTCCCACTTTCAATTTTAGGTGGCACTAAGACTCTCCTCCTTTCATATTTTAGTGTGAATCTCCAAGGATAGAGTCATCCATGTATTCCTTTAATCTAATACCATTCACTTGTCCTAGAATCAGTTGACCATTTCACTTCACGAGATGAATTGCGCCACCATCAGAGACATTTTTGATGATATACGACCCTAACCAATGCATCTTAAGTTTTCCTGAGAACTTTGCAATTTTTCTATCATATAAGAGTACAAGATATCCTTCTCAGAATGTCTTTTTATTGATGTGTCGATCATGCCAGGCTTTCTCCCTTGTTTTTTGTACTTGCTGATGAAAACCTTCTAATAACCTATCCTCTTCCAAAGCAAGAAATTGTGCCACCCTCTCCTCCATTATATTATAATCTGCCATGTCTATGAAGGCTACAATTCTCAAACTGGGAATAATGTACTCCATTGGCATGACTGCTTCATATACTAACCTAAAAGGTGTCTAGCCTATCATTTTCTTGCATGTTTTCCTATATGCGCACAAAACCACTGGAATCCTTAGATAAAAATCATTTATGCTCACATTGCACACTTTTGTGAGTGCAGTTTCCCAAATTTTATTGAAAGCTTCGACTGTCCTATTCGCTTGACGGTGATATGGGGTACTTTTCTAATGGTGTACTTGAAACTCTTCAATCAATGCCTCAATAGTCTAATTCAAGAAATGTGAGCCTTGCTCACTCATTAATATCTTTAGACACCCAAATATGGACAGAACGTATTCAAAAATGAAGTTCATAGTGGTATCTACACTGAAACCCTTCACTGGCTATGCCTCATCCCACCTCATCAAATAATTAGTTGCAATGATTATGTATATCGTGCCAGTCTTCTTTCCTGGTGGGTTAATATGTCCAACAAAGTCAATAGCCGATTTGTAAAATTCTTAGAATATCACATGTGGATTTAATGGCATTTCATCTCTTCTAGATGGCGTTCCTATTCTTTGACGTATATCACATTCTTGACAAAACACTTTTGCATCCTTATGTACTGTGGGCCACCATAACCCAGCTCTCAAGATTTTTGGTGGAGTGGCTTTTCCTACCTAATGTCTACATGTGACTCCTCCATGAGCTTTTGCTAGAATACTCTACCTTTCATGTTCTGGGATGTATCTTCAGAGTATTTAGTCTGATCCCATTTTTTGCAACCACCCCGCAATCAATGTGAAATCAACCTCTTTTACCACCAACTACTTCTTCTGTTGTGTAGTGTACTTCGCAAGCGCCATTCCTATTGCCAAAAACTGAATAATATTCGTGAAGTGATCATCTACAACCTTGATAGTGAACAACGCATGTTGGGAAGGTTATATTCGATACTGGGAGGTTCTTATCTTGTCTCCAATCATAATGTTGTGCTATTCAACAAAAACCCATTTATTTATGTAATAGCTAATGTTTTATTAATAAATAGGGACCCTTGATAAAATCTTTCAAAAATGCATTTAGAACTTAGACACTTTCTTTTATGCTTTTTTAAGAATAGAGAAGGATATCAAGTCAAAACCCTTTGAAAACTAGAAATTCTCGCCTTTTCGCATACCGCTGGACCAACTGTGTCAAAAACCTTGTTAACAAGAAAAACCTGCAAATTGCAATCAAAAGGATCATCACGCCTAAATTAAATATCATTCGGATTTTCATTTAAAGCTAAGACCTATGACATTTCCTATCTAATAAAGCCCATATCACAATCACACGTCGGCACTCATAAGGGATGCAAACCCACAAAGAATGTTGGAACGTGTGAAATGCAAGATTGAGATAGGAAAAGTCAACCTTATCACATCACGTCAAGATACTTAAAAAGGACTAAAATCTTATGAATTGTGCGATCTTTTGAAATGTGATAAAAACCCAGACCCAATAAAAGATAATGTCATAAATGGTACTTAAGTCCACCACATAGTGAAAATCGCTTTATAAGAGAATTACTCTTTCAAACAAACTACACTTTAATTAAAAAATAATATATTTCTTTTCTTGCATCCCGCATAATGCTAAAGAACGTTGAGAAAATGCATAGACAAATATGCGATAATGTGATTTGCGATATTGCATCACAATCACAAAATTTTCATTATCGTAACTTAATTCCACCACCTTAAAGGTTTTCCTTCTTATTTTGTGACGTGGTACATTAATGAGCAATAAAGGTAGCGATAAGGAACCATTAGTGGCTATTTAATATAGGTTAATGGCATTTATGTTAAAAACCCGGTCGACGTGATACGATATCTTTTCATTTGCATTTGATTAAAACTCCTCCCTTGTTATCCTTTCAGGTTATTTGTATCACTCTTTCTCATTTTCATTCTTACTTGTGTTTATTCGATAACATCCACTTTGATCCATTTCAGGAAAAATCGTGACGAAGAATTGTTAGAAACGATGGGAAAGAAGGGAAAGGGAGTTGTGTCCAAGAAATATGAAATGATTCTTCATTTCTTCGATACTATGTGTAGCAGAGACGCAAGAACTATGACATGGAAGGACATGTATAACTTGTTAGAAGAGGAACACCCCATGCCACTGGAAACAAAGGCCACAACAGATTCCCATGAGCCATCTCATGCCTCCTATTTCGAGACGACATTCTCTTTCGTGAACCGCATAGCTGCACGACCAAAGATAATCCCATATATGAACATGGTCAAATGGTTAATTGACGAGGCAGACATTGCAGACCAAACATTCAAGAATCACAAGCAAGAGGTCATGGGGTCTTTTTCAACAGATAGCCTATGACTCATGTACTAGTTACCAAAGCTGCAAAAGCTCTACAACAAACAGTTCCTTGAGCAATTTTCCAAGGAAAATGAAGACCCAGTAGATGTCATGCAAACCTAGACAGCAAATGAAGGCAAGCTCAAATGGGATAAAATGGGTATGTACTCTACGACATCCATTCCCCCCCTCCTAGTTTCGCAGTAACAATGCTATGTAGAGTGTTTGGTAAACCCGATAGCACCAATTTTTCCTCGGAATGGCTACCATTGATAGATGCAGCAGTCAATGCAACAATAATGAACTAGGCTCAAATTCTATTAGACAATTTGGCTAAGGCTATCATAGAATATAGAAGGAAGATAAATTCTTCTCTAAGAGTGTTTCCCCCGTTTTTCCTGAGTGATTTTGTAATGGATGCAATCTGTTTTAGTTCTAAATTTCCCAATATGGGATGGAAGTGGACTCTACAAGACCCAATTCCCATCCATATGTACCATAAGGTTTTTTGGGAATCTCAATTTAACCCCAATTTTTATAAACTTTGTCAAGGCGTTATGCTACCCATCCATGAAGAAGTGTACAATAGAACTACCCCTAGGTTTTCTAAAGATGCTGAGATAGGTAGCTTTCCAGTAGCCAGATGGTTTAGGGAAGAAACCTTTACCTACATCAGAGTATTCGGGAGCATCAATTCACTGCGTGTTCTCCCATATTACGTCCCCAACAAATTAATGGCCAGAGAAATAACCTAACAAATAGTAGGGGAAGGTGGATTAAGTAGAGGACTGCAAGATTAGAAGAAGGCCATTTTGCCTACATTCCCATTACAATGTGGTCCATTTGCGCTACATGATTTTGGACATTCATGCAAAGAAGTAGAGGTTATTAAATCTCTGAAATTAGCTACACTTTTGGGAAGGTAGTATGATCCAAATGGAACTGTTAAGAATTTTACTACTATGCTAAAATTAAATCCATTCACCCTAGAAGGGGACACCTTTGATGACCTCTTCCTACAGGCGAAAAAATATTCACAAGTGTTGCATTTGGCATCAGAACTTTAACCCTAGATGATCTTAGGGATTTCCATGTGTATAGAGTAAAAATATTATTGAAGGCCCCATTGGACCAATAAGGGAGCCAACTCCCAGTATAAGCTTGGAGAACAACTCCAAAGAAAAATCTGAAGAAGAAACCCACGAGAGATATATGTATGAGTCATAGCATTCACAGCAGCAGTCCCAAAATGGAGGAGGAAACACAAATAAAGAGTTGGAGAAGGACACAACTGGAACTACAGAAGAGACAGCCCAGAAAACCTCAGCAAAGAGACAAGAAGAAATTGCCTCTACATCAACTCAGTTAGGTAAAAGCCCAATTATTGACTTGGAAGAGGAATGGGAATAGTTCAACAAAATGATTCACACAGTCTCAAACCCTGAGCAAAAATATGAGATACAGACTCCTAGGAATAGCCAACACAAGTCAAATCCGGAAACGATAGCAGAAGGAGTTAAGGGCACTTAGGATGTTGAAATCATTCATATTACTCATACTTCAGAAATTGTTTTGAGAGTTGAAGAAATACCTCCACTAGATGTATTTTATAGTCCTACCCAGAAATCTGTAGTCAAGATAAAAAGGAAGAAAAGAAAGCTGGACATTGTAACTGTTACAGCTTCCGAAAATGAACAAATTGACATCATTTGGAAGGACTCTCCCATGGACCCATCTGAAAATATCACAAAATTGTTGCAATATGAAAGAGCCTATTCCAAAACAACTATTGACAAAGTGATGGAGTTACAAATTATACTTAAGGAAAAGAACAAAGAAATTTGTTATTAGAACAACAATTAGCTCAGGAAAAATCCAATCAACAAGAAGAATCACAAGTAGCTCAGCTCCAATAGGAATTTGAATAGATGAGAAAACAACCTCAGGCCAGCTTAGTAGAAGGAGATGCACAGATACAAGCTATAACATATAAGTTTAAGGATAATCTACAAATCGATGAATTCATAAAGAAAGCACTTAGTCTTAATTCCCAACTAATGCAACATAAGGAAGTACATTGCCAAAATATCTCACAGATAAGTCCTTACTGCGAAACCAATGATAAGCTAACAAACCAAGTCGTTGACATGAGACTTAAGTATGATGAAATCCATAAAAGGATTTTTGACTTTATCACATGGCAAGAATCAGAGGATGGGAGAAAGGCTGACCTACCGAAGCTGGAGGAATCTCATAAAGACATCTTGTTCACAGATTGGGATTCTCGATTGAAACAAGTGGAAAGGGAAACAACGATAGCAGTGACAACAACAAACAACATAATATAAGCAAGAAACCAAAATATTCATGGTGCCAATCTAGTTACAGAAAGTATACCAAGATTTTTTCCGAATGTTAAATAGTTAGAGTAGCAGTGGAGACAGGTAGTGTAGGAAAAGGAGGAGGCAATCAAACAGCTAAGCAGGCTGAATTGGGAAACATACTGGAAGTTTTTAGTGAAACCATACAGTCAATGGATGATTTTGAGGTGCTTAACAACCTGAACAAAAATGATGGTGCCAACACTAAGAGACTTTATATTTGTGGGGGAGTTAAAATTTGCGATCGACCAACCAACCCAACTCAAGCTAATGACTAATATATGCGATCTTAGAGATCAATTCCAAAGGAGTTAGTCATTTAATATATTTTTTTTTTAGTTTTACTTTTTTCATATTCCGAGGAAGGTCGTCTAAACCTCCTCAGCTATTTTTTTGTAATAATCTATTTTAGGACCTATAGTTTAGAATTTAAACCTCTCTCGTGAATTTAGAGAGGGCTCCAGAAATTTTATCATAAACATTCTTCGAAACATTGTACTTCTGTACTTTTGAGGAGGTTCTGGTCGAATGAATGGAAAAGGATCTATTTTATTTCCAATATCTAGCATGCTCTACTGAAATTCACCTTTTTACTCTTAGAATGTGTTGGATTGATTGATACTGGGTTAATATTGTTGAAACACATGAGCAGGATTCATCATATATGGTAATTTTATCTTATGATCATGTTTTATTTATGTATCAGGAAATACTTCTTTAAATTGTTTTATGTGTTAAAGTTTGAATTACAGTTTAGCATTATTTCACTTTTGTATGATGTTAGCTTTGACTCTATTCTGAATACATGAACGATTTTATATGCGATATATTTTTCTTAATCGTTTTGTCTAACTATTTATCCAAACGATTACTGTTAAATCATTTAATTACTTATTGCAATTGAATGATATTTATTACCAATTGTTGTAGGACATCATTGTAGATTGCATATTGTATTTAATTCCTGGGTATATTTATAGTTAAATAGTGTTAAACTAGGATATATGCATGTGTTTATTAGTTAGATTAGATTACACTTAGCTCAATCATTTTCCTGTTACATCATATATCACCCCACAAACAATATAAAAATATTTTCTAGGAAGTTGGTACCATTATCACCAGTTAGAGCCACTACACCAAACAAAAAGGAGCTGCTAACCAAGGTCTGGACTGGGTGGTTTTACCCTATGTTTTCACAATGATTTCTGGGGCTTCAACATTTTGGCACTAGGAGTGCCTAACTATGAATGGCAAGTAAGTTCAAATCAATAGGCCATTATAAGAGTAAAACTCCCTAACCATCTCTTCCAACTTCTTGATCGCATTCTAAATCTCCAAATCCTAAGTGAGAAGTTGTAAAGAAACCCTTAGAATCAACTACTATGATCTGAAAAAAGTTAGATCAATATTCTTCTATAGAAACCCCTAAAGTCCAGTCTTTTATCCATAAGTTGTAGGGGATTTCAATATCTCAAGAAGAATCTAAGTTATCCCACACTAGTGTTTTTTCTCATTTTCCCTCCTCACAAAGGTTAACTAGATCACAGAGAAAAAAAATTGCGATCGCCCCATTTGAATTCCCTCTACCAAATCGAAAGAGAGCTAAGAATACACAACTTGAATCCCATAGTGAGGTTCTCTCATTATCACCTCAAACACCCTCATTCATTCCATCCACTTCATCACAAAATCAACCATCCTCCTCACAAATTGAGATTATGGTTTACACTGGTACTAAAGCACAAGCCTCCTCTACCCAATCACCTTCAACTATGAGAACATCTTCCTCTACACAAATACCTATGATGGCTTAAAGAACATGGACCAATTTTGGATCTGTTCAGATGGTGGGACCCTTGCATCCATTGCCCACTCATCCAGAAAAATGGTTACCAAAGTTCAATCCCTATGATGGCCTACCAGCTGAAGAACACACAAAGAACTTTATGTTGTCCATAAATCTCAACAAAGTAGTAGAAGAAGACTGTGTTGTAATATTATTCCCTTATACCTTACAAGGGTCAGCATGATCATGGTATTTTTCATTACCATATTGTTCCATTAATAGTTGGGATGCCTTTCAAGAGGAGATCCTAACCAAGTTTGGAGATGACCGATCAATGACTACTCTTACCAATGATCTCTCCAACTTGAAAGTTGAACCTAGAGAACCGATTAAGGATTTCAATTCACGTTTTAATAAGTTATTGAATAAAATCCCACTGACATCCATGCCCAGCAATGAAGTCCAAAATGAATGGTACATTTTTGCTCTTCCCTCAAACATAGCTATTTTTGTCGATTGGCAGAAAACATGAAAGAAGCCATAGTTATAGAAAAATGCATTTTAGCCTTAGATAAGAAGAATGCATTAGAAGAACGAAAATCCAAGAAAGTAACTTTTAGGGATGAATCCAAGAAAAAGCAACCTAAATATCCTTTTGATCTTAAAGGTATACAAAAATTCCTTAAAACCATGTCCAATGAAATGGTTGATATCAAGAAACAAGTAGCAGAGACCATACAAAAGAAATCCTACCTCTGATCCTAAGCCTCCAAGTACCATATCAAATGTAGAGGCAGATGTGGTGGAAGAAGAAGTCTCAATGGTTGAAGAACAAACAAAAGACGAAGAAGTAGCTGAGTTACAAGGAATGTGGGAATTTATCCTTCCCAATGAAGAAGCACAAGAAACATTACCTCTCGCAACCAAGAGTAGGCGCCATGCTTATTTGCCACAAACAAATCCAAAGCATAAGGCATCAACTCTGGCTCCCAAAGACAAAGCAATATGTAAGAAATATTTGCCCAAATCCTCTCGAACTACTCCTCCTCAAAAAAATTATTCACCTTTAGCTAAAACCCTGCTAGTCTCTAATGAAATGGAATACAACATTGTTGAAGATATGAAAAAGGCTAGGGAAAAAATCACATTCCATGAGCTTGGCAAGTTAAAAAATCAACAAAAGCTATTTCTAAAAGAGTTAAAAGCAGTCCCTACTTCTCCTCTTCCCACTACTATAATCTTGCAAGCTGCTCAAGAAATGGGAAGGCCTCCTAATACCTCATTAGACAGAATTGGTCCTATTTATATTACTCTAATAGGAGGTGTTAGTGTCTGTATCTTCATCCCTCCGTCAACGATCAAAATTCTCTTGTTGCATTGCATTTTAAGTGTGTCATCCAATCATCTGAATTCCATTAGGATCATGGATCATCTAATGGTAGTGGCATATTACCAATTTTCCCTCATGGTCTTTACCTACTGGCCCATTTTCATACATTCAGGTCATTTACAGTCATTTTGTCTTTACATCTACAAAAGTCATTTTTAGGGTTTTAGGTCTCATTAGGTCTACGTTTTGTCATTAAAGTCTTGTAAAAGCTCAATAATGGTCAGCAGGCACATGAGGAGGCCAAATAATGTCTTAGCAACAAAAATTTCAATAATCACATGCTCACTGATCGATTTTGAAAAACAAAGTTTTCTATGTTTTATGTACAAATTTTCATGTAATTTCATTTTTACTATATGTAATAATTCCGAGATGCAGCCCTGGTCACCTTGCCAAACTCCTACACTCTAGCTCCTGCAAAAGAGTCAAAAATTCAAAACATTTAGTCCATCAAAGGCAAAAAGCAAGTTAGACTGCCAAAACGGAGTTTTAAAGAGCAAGTGAAAAGCAAACTTTAGAAAAGTGGGTTTTTGTAAATAGAAATTAAAGTCCAAGGATATATAAAGTGTTTCTTATGTTCAAGAGTTCATTTGCATGCCAAAGAGAGAAAAATGAGAGCTAAATCGTGTTTGAGGCCGAAAGAGTGAATTTGCAGCAAAGCTGTGAAAGTTCTTGAGGCGCGACGCACATGAGCTTAGAAATTACAAAGAAACCTCAACTGGCGCGACGCACCTATTAGTGGGTGCGGCGCACCTGCCTCCAAAGCCGGAACTTCATCCAAATCACTTCATCAGCCTCCAAATCTTGCAAATTTCTTCTTTCCAAGTAATTCAAGCATCCCAAAGTCCCTTCGCAAGAGTTTTAGTCAGTTTTCATGGTGTTTCAATAGGTGAAAAATAGAACCCTAGTTCCTTGCACAGTCAAATTAAAAAAGCTACCCAGGGTTTGCAAAGTTGAAATTTTTCTTATCTTATCCCCCTCTACCATTTTCACATCCCCTCACTACATTTCACTCACCTCATTTATCCTTCCCTATTTTATTTACACTCACCTATCCCCCAATCCCTAAAACTAAAAACCCTAATACCTAATCCCACTACTCCCAAACCCTAATTGGCATCTCTAAACCCTAATCCTCATTCCCCAAACCCTACCACTTGAAAAAACCCTACAGTCAGCAACAAACTCCCACATTCACAGTCCCCACTCATCAATCCCTTTCATTGAACAAAAAACACCTATTGTTGATATAAAATCTCTTCATACTCATCATAGAACATGAAACAGTGGAAAGCATGGATACAGACTCACCTTATGACAAAGATGAAGAAACAATAAGTGATTCCTCCCAAGAAATTCATGCACCTAGAAAACCTCACAAGGGAGGAAAACACATCCGGGAGGAGTCCACTACACTTACTGAGCTATTGGCTTTCCCTCTTGCTGTAGCATGTTTCAAACATCAATCTTGCTACCATTTTTGTGAGATGGTGGAAAGAGTCAAATACACCATGAGCTTGCCAGACTTTTTTGCTCCATCTTCACAATGGCTAGGTCAATTTGGCAGGTGTGACATTCACTTTGACACCGGAAACTATAGCTGAAGCAATAGGTATTCCGAATGTGGGTGAACAGTGGAACAAGGGACAGCTGGTGGACAAAGAGCATTATGAGCCTTATATCAAGGCTAGATTTCAGAGGAATATTAGTAAGGTCTTCCCTTTCAAATACCTATAGGACACATATGCTCCCCTTATGAAACTCATAATCAAATAATTCAGCTTTGAAGGAAGATTTTCTCGCCTATACACCTATCATGTCATATTATTGATGCATTTTACCAGAGTGAGGATGATGAACATCCCCTATTTCATATGCCAGAATATTGAGAAAATGACCACATTGGTGCAAAGGAAACCTCCTCATCAGCAGTATAACAACATCTATCATTTTGCATTGATCAAAATTGTAGTTTTCCATCAGCTGAGTTTGTTGAATGTTTCATGGGATGATTTCATTTCACATGAGGTTTTCACAAGTCCTCAAGTGACATCATCAATTTTTCATGAGGCAAGAGGGCCTTCACATCAGCAACGGGTGCATGAGACTCAAACCACCAGTGTACCAGTGTTTGTCACTTACTAAAAGGGCACAAGGAGATTATTTGCAGCAGCCAAACGAGTACTATCTCCACCCGGGGTGGAAGGGGTCATGTTTCCTTCAACATCAAAGCAAGTACAGGACAAAGGTAAATAACCATTACATGATGAGGGACCTTCTGAAGGTTAAGAGAGAGATTTCATTCTCATTCAGGATGATGACACTGATTTGAGCTCCCAAAGCTCAAAGCTAAAGGAGATCATCCAGGAACAACAAGCTGACATTCATGACTTGTCTCTCAACCTAGAAAGAGCCAAGTGGGTAATAAACTATCTTGAGAAAAGGAACAAACAGTTAGATGACCAATAGACTATCATGGAGCTCCAAAACATAAGAGAAAACCGACAAGCAACCAAGAGGAAGAAAATCAAGTTGACACCACTAGAGCAAGAGATTGAAGTTGATCATGAATCTTGGCTTCAAAGGTCAAACATGAATTTTGAGAAGATGCTAGAGAAGGCCAATAAAGAGAAAAAGATGTTGAGGCACATGGCCTATCACTATTTGGCAAGAAACAAAGTTTTCAAAGCGAGAATAAGGACCTTGAAGGCTAAGTTGAGGAAAACTTTGAGGAGGAAGAAAGAACAAGACAATCTCAAGATTTTGGCTAAGGCTTCCTTAGCCCAACATAGCACTTGATGAAGGTCACTCAGTCCATATTTCAAGAAATTTGGCACACTTTTCGTCAATTTTGAATTTTTGAAGCAAAACACAGATTTTTCTGCCTGGTGCGTAGCACCACCCGGTGCTCGCTTTTGCTAGAGACCTCCTCTGGAGGAAAACTCTACATTTTTGGATTCCTCATGAAAAATTATGAAAATCCAAAAATGGCTAGAAGGTTTTTTCAAGTTTTGAGCTTCCAAAAGGATCAAAAACACCTCAAAATGTCCTTTCCGCCCCCTTTTTGGCCACACAAGAAGCAGTGTTGGGAGAACTCGCTTATGGAGGGGCAAATGGACACCAAATTTAGAAATTCCGCCTGTTCAGGAAAGTCAACAGACAGACCTTTCCAACAAGCGAACTTGGAGAAAGTTTGGTGCACGTGAAGGCCTCCAAATTCAGCTACAAAAAAGCGCTACGCACAGGGACAGTGGCGCGACACACATGATGGAAAATTGTCATTTTTGCCAAAAAAAACTCTGTTTTTCATCTATTTTTTTCTCAGTATGACTTTTCTCTCTCTCATGGTCAAACTCTTGTTGTAATTTGATGTAAATGGATGGAATTTTATTTAAAATTGTTGAAAATTTATCTCATGGAGATAGATAGATCATGAAAAGGTAGTTTTGAACTGAATGAATCAGTTTCCTAGGCTTTAGAGGCAAGCTGTTCCACTGCTTACTTTTCAGTTCTTAGTTTAGATCTTGTTGAAACAGATCCTAAACTCATGAATTCGACCCCTAAAGCCTAGAATGAGTTGTTTGTTCCCTATATCTGGTATTTTTTTAGTCATTTGTAAAGGTTGGACTCTTGTGAATGCTTTGAGCATTATTGTACATTCATCTTTGCAGTTTGGCAAAGGAATAGACTAGGTTTGCAGCATTTTGTGGGATTCTTGTGGCAACTTGATTTGGTATTGTTTTTCCTTCTATAATACAATTTTACATGTGTTTATGTATGCCATCATCTCTCTCTGTTTAGCTTAACTAAATGAATCAAGGATAAAGGTATAATTCATTAATGTTGCAGTGCTCTACCTAGGGTTTGTTTAGTTATTTATGTTTTTGTTAGTGTCAGTATCTTCACCCCTCCATCAGTGATCAAATTCTCTTGTTGCATTACATGTTAGGTGTCTCACGCGATCAAGTGCATTCCATTAGGGTCATGGATCATCTCATGGTAGTGGTATATTATACATTTTCCCTCATGTATTTTACCTGCTGGCCCATTTTCATACATCTAGATCATCTGCAGTCAATTTTTGTCTTTAAATTTAGAAAAGTCATTATCAGGGTTTTAGGTCTCATTAGGTCTAGGGTTTTGTCAATAAGGTCTTCAAAATGATCAATAACCATTAGCAGGCACATGAGGAGGTCAAATAAAGTCTCATTAACAATAATTTCCATAATCACATGCCGAGTGATTGATTTTTCCTTAAAACCCTGTTTTGAGGAAAAACAGAGTTTTTTTATGTTTTCATGTACAAATTTGATGTAATTTCATTTTTTCCATATATAATAACTTCAGAGGTATCCCTGGTCACCTTTCCAAGCCTCTGCAACTTCACCACTTGCAAAGAAAACAAAAATTCAAAGCATTCAGTCCATCAAAGGCAAAAATAAAGCAAACTACCCAAAAACAAAGTTTTAAAAGCAAGTTAAAAGAAAACATTAGAAGAGTGGGTTTTTGTAAATGAAAAATCAAAACTATATGTATATAAACTATTTTTCATGTTTAGAAGATTCATTTGCATGCCCAAAGAGAAATAGAGCAAGTCATTTTTGTTTTCAAGAGCCAAAGGAGCGATTTTGTGTTTGGAGGGTAAAAAACACAAGCACGACGCACTCAGAGAGCGCGGCACATTGGGCAACAGTTGACAGTGCAAATTCATAACGGGCGCGACACATTGGGCAACAGTTGACAGTGCAAATTCATAACAGGCGCGACGCATTGGGCAATAGTTGACAGTGAAAATTCATAATGGGTGCGACGCATTGAGAGGGCGCGACGCACCTATGAGGTGGTGCGATGCACAGGGCTATAAGGCCGATTTCACTCACAGCCTCTTCCAAAATTGCAAAATTGCTAAATCCTCACTTGTCCAAGTAAGTTAACATTCCTCCATGACCAATGAATGAGTTTATTTTGGTGCTTATGGTGATTTAATGGGAAAAAATTGAAACCCTACCTCCTTGCATTTCTTGTCAAAAACAATTGCATAGGGTTTATAAATTGTATTTCTTGCTGCTAATTCCACTCCTAAAGCATTTCTCACTCCCTCACTCCTTCATTCCCTCATTCCCTCACTTCATTTTCTCCCTCTCTTTACATTCTCATCTACCCATTCCATATTCCCATATCCCTAAAATTACTAATCCTAAATCCCTAATCCCACTATCCCAAACCCTAGTCAAATATCCCCAAACCCTAATTGCTATTCCTAAACTCTAAATATCATCCCCTAAACCCTTCTATTCCCCAAAACCCTATCAACAACATTCCTAAATCCCTCATACACACTCCCTCCACAGTCCCTCATACATTCATATCCTTGGCAGCAAAAAACCTAAAGACACCATAAAATCTCTTCACACTCATCTAAGAAAACTCAAACATTGGCAGGCATGGAGTCAGATTCTTCCTATGACAGAGATGAGGAGACAATCAATGATTCTTATAAAGAAATGCATGCACCAAGGAGGCCTCACTAGGGTGGAAGACATAACCGGGAGCCGCCTACTTCACTTGCTGAGCTATTGGCCTGTCCTCTCACTGTCACATGCTTTCAACACCAATCTTGTTATCAGTTCTATGAGATGGTGGAGAGAGTCAAGTACCATCATGAGTTGTCCAGATTGTTTGTGCTCCATCCTCATAATGGTCAAGTCACTTTGGCAGGTGTGACATTCACCTTGACACCTGAGACTATTGCTCAAGCAACCAGCATTCCAAATGTAGGTGAGCAGTGGAATAAGAGGCAGCTAATAGACAGAGATCATTATGAGCCTTACATCAAGGTTGGTTTTCAGAGACATATTAGTAGAGTTTTTCCTTTCAAGTATCTATAGGACACACACGCTCCCTTGATGAAACTCATAATTAAATATTTCAGTTTTGAGGGAAGATTTTCTTGTCTATATGCCTATCATATCAGATTGTTGATGCGGATGATGAACCTCCCTTATTTCATTTTCCAAAACATTGAGAAGATGACCACCTTAGTGCAAAAGAAGCCTCCTCAGCAGCAGTATAACAACATATATCATTTTGCACTAATCAAAATTGTGGTCTTGCATCAGCTTGGTTTACTGAACATCTCATGGGAGGATTTCATTGCACATGAGGTCTTTACAGGTCCTCAAGTACCCCCAACAGTTTTTCATGAGGCAGGAGGGCCTTCACATCAGCAGGAGATTCATGAGACACAAACCACTAGTGTGCCAATGTTTTTCACATACCAAAAGGGCACTAGAAGGTTGTTTGCAGTAGCAAAATGAGTACTATCTCCACTCGAGGTGGAAGGGGTCTCATTTCCTCCATCAACAGAGCAGGTATAGGACAAGATCAATAAACCCTTGCATGATGAGGGACCTTCAGGATGTCATGAGATAGATTTCATCCTCATTCAGGATGAGGACACTGATTTGGGCTGACAAAGCTCTAAACTTAAAGAGATCATTCAGGAGTAGCAAGATGACATTTAGCGTTTCTCTCTCAACCTGGAAAGAGCCAAGTGGATCATTAATTATTTGAAGCAAAGGAAAAAATAGCTAGAAGATCATCAAACGGTAAACCATCATGGAGCTCCAAAACATAAGGCCAAACCTGCAAGCTGCCAAGAGGAGGAAAATCAAATTGACCACAGTTGAGCAAGAAATTCATGTTGATCATGAATCTTGGCTTGATAGGACAAACATGCACCTAGAAAGGATGCTATAGAAGGCCAACAATGAGAAAAACATGTCGAGGAACATGGCATACCACTACTTGTCAAGAAATATGGTGTGCAAAGCAAGAATCAGGAATTTGAAGGCCAAATTGAAGAAAGCCATGAGGAAGAGAAAAGAGCAAGATAGACTCCAGATCTTGGCTGAGGCTTCCTTAGCCCAGCGCAACACCTGATGACGAGAACTCAGCCCAAATTTCATAAAATTTGAGAAACTTTTTGCAATTTTGCAATTTTTGGCATAAAAAACAGGTCTTCCTGCCTGATGCGCCGTACCACTTGGCGTGCGCTTTTGCTAGAGACCTCCTTTTGAGGAAAACTCAGCATTTTTGGATTTTTCATGGAAAAATATGAATTCCCTCACATGGCCAAGAAATTTTGACAGGTTTTGAGCTTCCAAAAGGGTCAAAAACACCTCAAAAATGACCTTTCTGCCCCTTTTGGATGCACAGGAAGTAGTGTTGGGAGAACTCAGTTTTGGAGGGGCAAATGGAGGCCAAATTCAGAAATTACACTTGTTTTGGAAAGTAGACAGGTAGACCTTTCCAAAAATCCCACTTGGAGAAAATTTTGTGCATGGGAAGGCCTCCAAAATCGGCTGCAAAAAGGCGCTATGCATAGGGAAATCAATGCGGCACATAGAGTGAAATTTGCTCATTTTGACCAAAAAACTCTATTTTTCACCTAGTTTCTTCACAGTTTGACTTTTCTCTTTCTAATAGTCAAACTCATGATGTAATTTAATGTGACTTGATGGATTTTGATGTAATTATGCCAAATTTTCACTCATAGAGGTAGATTCATCATGAAAAAGTAGTTTGCAACTAAATGAATAAGTTTCCTAGGTTTTAGAGGCATGTTGTTCCACTACCTACTTTTCAGTTCTTAGTTTAGATCTTGTTGAAATAGATCCTAAAATCATGAACACGACCCCTAAAGCCTAGCATGAGTTGTTTGATGCCTATATCTAGTAGTTTTTCAGTCATTAAGAAAGGTTGGACTCGTGTAAATGCTTTGAGCATTATTGTACATTCATCTTCAGTAGTTTGGCAAAGGAATTGACCAGGGTTTGTAGCACTTTATGGGAGTCTTGTGGCATCTTGATTTGTTATTGTGTTTCCTTCTATAATTAAAAGTTTACATGTGTTTTATGTATGCCATTATCTCTCTTTGTGTCATCTTAACTAAATCGAACAAGAATAAAGGTAGAATACATTGAAATTGCAGCCCTCTACATAGGGTTTTGTTTAGTTATTTATGTTTTCAGCTGTTGAAGAGGATCCTTGAGTCTTTCATGCCCTCTCCAACTCCTCACTAGTCTAAAAGCCCTCCATCTCACTCAATTTTGGAGTGCTAAACCGTTTGCCTACCTCGCCCCATAGAGATCTCTGCAAAACTTTGTCCATTCCCTGCACCCAAATCTTCCTTTCACAATTGAGCCAACAAACCCATCTTAAATTCAATCAAACACCTTTGTACACATACCTAGCCTAAAATAAGTCATCACATCAATCATCTCAAGCTTCATTGGCAATATTTTATGAGATTGACAAGGAGAGATCCCTCTCCTGACTTGGTAGGGCTAGCTACTAGGTTAAGCGTGGTTTGATGTTACCCTAGATCATGCCTTTCTCAGCCCGAGGTAGATTTAGGCCATTACATTTTCAAATTTTTGACGAGGATCCCTCAAACTTTCATGCCCTCTCCAACTCATCACCAGTCTTAAGACTCTCCATCTCACTTATTTCAGGGTACTAAACCATTTTCCTACCTTGCCCCACAGAAACCTCTACAAGACTGTGTCCATTCCGCGGACCCAAACCTCTCTTTCAAACATGAGCTAGCAAACCAACATTAAATTCAATCAAACTCCTCTAAGAATATACCTAGCCTAAAATTAGTCTTTATATCAGTCATCTCAAACCTCATTGACCATATTTTCCTGTGATTGACAAGGAGAGAGCCCTCTCCTGACCTGGTAGTGCTAGCTACCAGGTTAAGCATGGCTTGATGTTACCCTAGATCCTTCCTTTTTCAGTCTTAGGTAGATTTAGGCTATAACAGGAGGAAGATCCAAATCCCATACTCCTCCATTTCTTTTGACTTTTGAAGTTTTCAACAAAAATCTACACAATTTTTTAGTTGATTCTGGAGCTTCATTTAACATTATACCAAGAACAGTTTGTGCAAAATTAAATGTGGAGCCCCAAAATCCATTGTTTGCATTG
This sequence comes from Pinus tabuliformis, assembly GCA_031772625.1. Taxonomy (NCBI): domain Eukaryota; kingdom Viridiplantae; phylum Streptophyta; class Pinopsida; order Pinales; family Pinaceae; genus Pinus; species Pinus tabuliformis. The sequence goes on from CM062818.1 coordinate 668,072,489, forward strand.
TCTAGTTAGACTGATCCCAAGTCGAAGTTATAGGAGAACTCAATCAAGTCACTATTAGACTCTCATCAACCCAAAAAGTATGTCAATTCATTGACATCCTTGTGGGTGATATCCTTGAATTCTATGGCCTAATCCTTATCAAAGACTAGTTAGAAAAGATTCATGGCTATTTCACAACTGATTGGTCCCACATGTGGCTTCCCTAGAATGGTAAGCCAAATAAAATAAGGGTTGAATGAGAGAAACACAAAACGTATATTGTCACAAAATTAGAGGGGGAAAACAAACCAGTCACATACAACAACAATATCATTGGAAATTACTCAGTCGAATCATTTCTACCAAATTGTAATGCAAACACTTCACCTTTCTTGGAAAATTCTCTTATATCGCAAGTTGAAAATTATTCGCAAATAGATGCTTTTAAGTGTATAAATTTTGTAGATAAACCTATAGTTAGCTCTTTATTTGGGAAATTATTTTTTGATGGATCCAAATCTAACGATGGAGCCGGAGCAAGATGCATATGAGTTAGCCCATAAGGGGAAAAAATTATGTTAACATGTAGGCTTGAATTCGAATCACAAACAACACAGCCGAATATGAAGCATTGGTTCAAGGGTTGTATAAAGCCATCGGCATTGATATCAAATATCGTCAAGTATTTGGAGATTAGGAAATTGTGATACAATAGGTATGAATACAATACACTGTCTATCTGAACATTTGAAATATTATCAATCGTTAGTCCAATTCATCACTTCTCATTTTACAGTGTTTAATATTTCCCCTATCCTAAGACTCCAAAATGCAAGTGCCGATATTTTTCCTAATGTTGCATCCAAGCTCATTCCACCTGGAGATTATAGCCTCGATCAATTTTCTATTGAATTAAATTTTAGGCCTTATATTCCCGACAATATCACCAATTGGCGAGTCTTTAATAATGATTTGGATATCATAAGTTTTCTAACATCTAAAGGCTCTTATGACGACCAGATAATAGATGAAGATCAACATGAAAACCAGCTTAAGAAAGAAACAATTGTGAATCCCATACCTAAGTCTGTGGTTAAGCTGGAAGACTTATATGATCTTAAGGATAGGTTCAAAAAACCCGCTAACTCAAAACTTCAAAGTTCAACTTTGAGGTTTGAACTAGTTAATCTTGGAACTGACCTTAAACCTCAAAATATGAATCTAGGACTTGGTCTTACACCAGATGAAAAATCAGCCTTCATTCATTTTTTGAAGAAACAAAAGAATGTCTTTTGCTTAGAACTATGAATATCTTAAGACATATGACACTTCCATTATTCAACATACCATTCCCATGATATCTTATTAAAATCCTGTGTAGCAAAAGCTAAGAAAGATCCACCCGAATTTAGAAGATCAGATTAAATCTGAATTGAATAAGTTGCTCAAAGCCAAAATAATTTTTCGTGTCAGGCACTCAAGGTGGGTTTCCAACCTTGTTCCTGTAAAAAAAAAGAATGGTCATATTCAAATATGTATATACTTTCGCAATCTCAACAAAGTTTTTCGGAAGGATAACTTCCCAATACCCCCGATGGAACAGATATTACAATCAGTTACAGGCTTAGAACTGATGTCTTTCTTGGATGGATTTTCAGGTTATAATCAAATTCTAGTACATCGAGATGACTGGCTAAAGAATACATTTCAAACCAAATGGGGAACCTATGCCTATCAAAAGATGTCATTTGGTTTAATCAATGTTGGTGCCACATTTCAGAGAGCCATGGACATAGCTTTCGAAGGTTTGGTGAATAAATCAGTGGTAATCTATTTAGATGATATAACTATGTAATAAAAAAGGCACAATAATCATTTAAAGGATTTAAAACAAATCTTTGAGCGTTGTCAGAGGTATGGAATTTCTCTCAATCCCAAGAAATCTTTCTTTTCTTTAAGTGAAGGAAAACTCCTTGGATTTATTGTATCCAAAGGAGGAATTCACATTGATCCTAATAGGATAAGACAAATTTCTGAAATCTCTTTAACTCATAACAAGAAATCCATGCAATATTTCCTAGGTCAGATAATTTTTGTGAAAAGGTTTGTCCCTGACTTTTCGCGAATTGTTTTACCTCTCCAAACTATGATTAACAAAAATTCTCATTTTAAATGAGGACATACTGAGCATGAAGCCTTTGATATGATTAAACAAGAAATCATAAATGATCCCTCTTTAGCAACCCCAAATTTTTCTAATCATTTCATTTTATATACCTTTTCTTCTAAGAAATCATATGCAGCTATATTAACACATGCAATTGATGACAAATCCGAACCACCAATTTCTTTCTTTAGCTCCAATTTGCATGGGGCTGAATTAAACTATTCAGATGTTTTCATTGTTTTCAAATCAATAAAGCATTTCAGACCCTTTCTCCTCAAAACGCACACCAATGTAGTAGTCTCATTCTTAGCAGTGAGAAACTTATTAATACAAGGATATGTAGGTGAGAAAAGGGAAAATTAGGTAACAACACTACAAGAATATGACGTTGAGATCAAACCAACTAAAATTGTAAAAGGTCAAGGTTTTTGCAGAATGTTAGGAAGAGCATCGAACTTAGCAACACTATAATATTTAGGTGATGATATACAAGTATATGAGGTAAGCCTGAATGACATTGAATCCAAATATGTTGATATCACCTTTTATTTGAAAAATGGATATGCCCCTATGCAACTAAGTTACAAAAGAAAAACAGCTTTGAGGTTAAAATATAAAAAATATCAAATCATCAGTAATGTGTCGTTTAGAAAGAATTATGATTCTATTTTTCTTAGATGTATAGAAAAATCTAAGGTAGAAAAGGTTTTGGAGGAACTCCATCATGGACCAACTGGTGGACATTTTGGTGGAGACACAACCACACATAAAATCCTGCATGTTGGCTATTATTGGCCAACCTTATTCAAATATACACATGAATATGTAAGGAAATGTAAAAATTTTCAAACAACTGTTGGGAGATAGAGGAAACCCGCATTACCATTGTAGGCGATCAATATTGAATAGCCATTTCAACAATGGGGACTAGATATAATAGGTGAGATCGTTCCTCACTCCTCAAAGAAGCATAAATATATCGTTACAGCAACTGGTTACTTCACAAAATGGGTGGAGGCCATTCCACTTAAGGTATCCAATTTTGATAATATCATTGAATTTATTGACCAATTTATTATTACTAGATTTTTTCTACCATCTGCCCTCATGTTTGACAATGTGTCTTATTTTATAGGCAATTCTATGACAAAATTTTCTCTTAAAAGAGGTTTTAAATTTAAATACTTTTCTAACTATTATCCTTAGGGAAATGGCTTGGCTGAATCTACAAACAAAAATCTCATAAGAATCATCAAACAAACTATTGACCAAAGTCAGAAAAACTGGCACAAATATTTAACATTTTCTCTATGGGTAGATCGAATAACACAGAAGGCCTCAATAGGCACTTCTCCTTTTAATTTGGTCTATGGGAAAGAAAATATCCTCCCTAAAAATGTAGTTATTCCCTCTCTAGACCTATTTCAATTTATTAAAGAAATCACTTCCTCTTTTATGCAATTAAGACAATTACAAATCCTCAAGCTCGAAGAAAGGGAAAATGCCAAAATCACACATGCCCCTCATCAACAGTTAGTCAAATCTTCATTTGATGTGGATTTTGTAAGTTCAAAATCTTTTCAGCTTGGAGACCTGGCATTGAAATTGGATAAATCACATGACGGAAAAGGTAAGCATACCAAATTCCAAAGAATGTGGCTTCATCGGTTTTAGATTGTGGAACAAATAGGCCCATCAACGTTTTTATTACAAGATTTATCAGGCAAGAGAGATTCTCTGCCTGTTAATGGGTAGATTTTGAAAAAATATTTTTCGTAGAAGATTATCTCTTCTATTCCTTGTATACTATTTCTTTTACGTTTTAGAAAAATAAAAGTTGAGTAGCATTTACTTTTGGCCTTTACAATGATAATCTCTTTTATATTTTGACTTTTCGCTTGTATAAGTAGAGATTGTTGAGAAAATGATTTTTGCATTTGTAACATAAGCTAAGTTCTATTTCTTTGAATTTGCTTGTCCTCTACCAAAATTACTTGTCCTTTGATAAACCTCAACTTTGTAAAGAAACCTTTGTTCTATCATCAGTTAAGAAAAGTATCTATAACAAAGCAAGGACTCTCTATAGAGAAGCATCTTTAACTCTATGATTTTCATCCAGAAACTCTTAAGGAGTCAATGATTCTCCCTGTCTAGTAAGCTTTCACTTTTTAGAGTGTAATTCTAAAATATTATTAAAACTTAAAGGACAAGAGGTTTCATCAAGAGCTGACTTACCATGATCATAGGGAAGTAACAAGCTGACATTACCCATACTACATATCAAAATAGGGTATTGGCTTGAGATTATGTTAATCAAGACACAAGGGGTCTCATCATGGGCCAACTTGTTCAGTTAAAATTACAACTAGTGAATGGCATGGTCAATTTTGGCCACCAAACCATGACAATGACCTTTAAGAAGAAAATTAAAATTTTAAGAAAAAGGAATTGATTAGAAAAAAATGAGAAAGAAAGTAAGTATATGAATCTGAATTTATCTTTAAAAATTGCACTCTTATCTTGATGGGACATTGAATCATTTATGGTTAAAAGCTAACCATGTCAAGGCTATGGAAACCTGCTAGCAGTAGAGGCTCTGCTTATGAAAGCTAAGTACATCTAAAAGCTAATTTGTGAGTGTCCCCTGTTTTATCTTTAAAACCAAGTAATGATGGATGTAGACAAATTAATTTTCATATTGACGAGGACAATCAAATGGATGATAATTAGGTAGGGTTTTTTTTTATCATTCAGAGAAATGTTACTTATCTTATATTTCATGTATTTTTATTTTTTGAACTATCAGTATTTTGGATGCTTTTAGAAATTTCAAAAAACTGCCAGATATAACTGGTTCTTCTGGCAAATCGCCAATTGCTATGTTATTCAACAACCCCCCATTTATTGATGTAATAGCTAATATTCTATTAATAAATAGGGACCCTTGATAAAATCCTTCAAAAAGAAATTTAGCACTTAGACACTTTCTTTTAAGATTTTTTAAGAATAAAGCAAGATATCAAGTCAAAACCCTTTGAAAACTAGCAATTCTCGCCTTTTCGCATACCGCTAGACCAAGTGTGTCAAAAGCCTTGTTAACAAGAAAAACCCATGAATTGCGATCAAAAGGATCATTGCGCCTAACTTAAATATCATTGGGATTTTCATTTAAAGCTAAGACCTATGACATTTCCTATTTAATAAAGTCCATATCACAATCACACATCGGCGCTCATAAAGGACGCAAACCCACAAAGCATGTTGAAACATGGGGAATGCGATATTTCAATAGGACAAGTCAACCTTATCAAATTGTGACAAGATACTTAAAAGGGACTAAATCTTACAAACTATGTGTTCTTACGAAATGCGATAGAAGATTGGACCTGATGAAAGCCAATGTCATAAATGGTACATAAGTCTGCCACATAGTGAAAAGAACTTTATAAGATAATTATTGTTTCAAACAAACTACACTCCAAGTAAAAAGGAATATAGTGCTTATCCCACATCTTGTGTCCTGCAAAATCCTAAAGAACTTTGAGAAAGTTCACAGATAAATATGTGATGATGTGATTTGTGATATTGCATCGCAATATCAAAATCGACATTCTCGCAACTTAAGTCCTCTACCTTAAAAATTTTCCTTCCAATTTTTTGATGTCGTATATTAATGAGCAATAAAGGCGGTGATAAGGGAACATTAGTGGCTATTTAATATAGTTTAATGAAATTTATGTTAAAAAGTGGCTCATCATGATATGATATATTTTCATCTTTGTTTGATTAAAACTCCTTTATTGTCACCTTTTCACGTTATCTTTATCATTCATTCTCATTATCATTCTTACTTGTGTTTATTCGATAACTTCCTCTTTGCTCCATTTCAAGAAAAATCCGCAAGGAGAATTATTAGAAAGAATGGGAAAGAAGGGAAAGACAACTGCATCTGAGAAATCTGAAATGATTCCTCTTTTCTCTGATTCTATGTCTAGCAGAGATGGAGAAACTACAACATGGGATTCCATGTATAACATGTTAGAAGCAGAACACCCTAGGCCACTGGAAACAAAGACCACGGTAGATTCCGAGGAGTCATCTCATGCCTCCTATTTAGAGACAACATGCTCTTTCCTGCACCGCATAGTTGCATGACCAAATATAATCTCATATACGTACATGGTCAAGTGAGTAATTGACGAGGCAGACATTGTAGACCGAACATTCAGGAATCACATGCAAGAGTTCATGGGGTCCTTTTCAGCAGACAACCTACGACTCATGTACTAGTTACCAGATTCATAGAAGCTCTACAAAAAACAGTACCTTGAGCAATTTTCCAAGGAAAATGAATACCCGACAGATGTCATGCAAACGTGGACAACAAACGAAGGCAAGCTCAAATGGGATAAAATGGGTATGTACTCTACTTCATCAATTTCTCCCCCTAGTAGTTTCGTAGTAGCAATGCTATGTAGATTGTTCAATAAACCCGATAGCATCAAGTCTTCCCCGAAATGGATCCCATTGATAGATGGAGTAGTGAATGCAAAAATAATTAACTAGACTCAAATTCTATCAGAAAATTTGGCTAAGCCTATTATAGAATATATAAGGAACAAAAATTCTTCTCTAAGAGTGCTTTCCCCCTTTTACATGAGTGCTTTTGTAATGGATGCAATCTGTTTTAGTTCTGATTCTCCCAATATGGGATGGAAGTGGACTATACAGGACCCACTTCCCATCCATATCTACCATACGATTTTGTGGAAATCTCAATTTCACCCCCATTTCTATAAATTCTGTTAAGGAGTTATGCTACCCATCCATAAAGAAGTGTACAATAGAACCACCCCTAGGTTTTCTAAAGAGGCCGAGATAGATATTTTTCCAGTAGCCAGATGATTTGGGAAAGAAACCTTTACCTACATCAGAGTATTCGGGAGCATTGCTTCACCACATGTTCTCCCATATTACGTCCCCGACAAACTAATGGCCAGAGAAATAGCCTACCAAACAATAAGGGAAGGTGGATTAAGCAGAGGACTCAAAGAGCGGAAGAATTCCATTTGGTCTACATTCCCATTACAATCTAGTGCATTTGCGCTACATGATTTTGGATATGCATGCAAAGAAGCAGATATTATTAAATCTCTGAAATTATCTACACTTCTGGGAATGTAGTATGACCCAAACGACAGTGTTAAGAATCTTACTATTATGGTAAAAGTAATGTCGTTCACCCACGAAGGGGACACCTTTGATGACCTCTTCCTACAGGTATAAACATATTCACAAGTGTTGCATTTTTCATCATAACTTTTAACCCCAGATGATCTTAGGGCTTTCCATGTGTATAGGGAAAAAATATTGTTGAAGGTCCCATTAGATCTATTACAGATAGAACCAATAAGTGAGCCAACTCCCGATATAAGCTTGGAGAACAACACCAAAAAAAACTTTGAAGAAGAAACGCAGGAGAGATCTACACATGAGTCAGAGCACTCAGAGAAATAGTCTCAAAATGGAGGAGGAAACACAAATAAAGAGTCTGAGAAGGACACAGCTGGAACTACACAAGAGACGATCGAGAAAACCTCAAGAAAGAAATAAGAAGAAATTGTGTCTACATTAACTCAATCAACTAAAACCCCAATTATTGACTTGGAACAGTCCTCCTCATTCACAATTTGTTGACATGGCTAATGTTCGTTCTGCCAACAAGGGGAGCTAACCAGATCGTAGGCCCCAATTAGGCATGCTTTCATTTGGAATGTCTAGCTCCGACGGGTTTTAAGGGACCTCGTAAACTGTTTGAACATGTCAAAAGATTGCTTCAGGGAGGAAGACTTCAGTTAGATCAACAAAATAAAACAGCTAACCACTATGTGTCAAATCCTATCTAAACTACTTCTACTACTCTAATCTAGTCCTAGCTTTCCTAATCTATCTTGCAAGAGCATAATACAGAGGTTTAAACATCATATATATGTTCAGCAGGAGCATGATAAAAAAGGTTAAACATCATGCATAGATTCAAGTCCAAGTGAGTCAATCACTGAATTCATGGCTGGACAGGACTATATTAAAGATAAATTGCAATCCAATCACTCATATAGGAATCCAAATTCTTCTATGAGATTAAAACTGCAACTGATGTTTAATTTAGTTTCAAATCAGAGACCATTCACAAGTTAACCATGAAACTGAATCACATTCAATTTAACAGGACTATAGTGAACTGTTGGTTATCAATATGCATAAATATAAATCACATTTGAATTCATTCTAGTAACAACACTCTGATCCAAAACAATAAAATGAGTTTGAAACTAAAGGCTCCTTATTCCCTCAAAAATAGTCCTCCTCATTCACAATAAAGCAACACTATTCTTCTCGAAAATCAAAAGCCCTTTCTCCTCTTCATATGTAATACATATGTGGCCCCTGAATGACCCTCTGCCTTCCATGCCCTTTCCCTTCCCTTTTGTCATTACACAGATCAATATGTACAAATGCGATAGGTTGGTGAAATTGCCAACAAGCTGAGGTCGGCCTGTCTCTTCATCCTCCCATTGTTTCAGATATGCCAATCAAGTATACAGTGATAGGATGATTAGCATGACCATTGGCACATAGAAGGAATAACGACGAATTCGATTCCTTTCTTGAGGAGGAAAACAAATGCTGGTGAAAAGGGTGACTATATGTTACCTTCCCAGAATAGATACCTGGACAACTTTTCTCGTGCAATGTACAAGCAACAGGTGGGGTCATGGCTAGAGTCTTAAACGCAGTGCTTCTACATACATGGCCCTTCGAATCCCCTCCTGCATCCATCGCTTCTCACCTGCAAGGATAGCTATCATTAGCCTGATGACTGTGAACAATAGAACAAAAAGTGCATCAATCAAAGGTAATGCTACCTTCATTCATTTCATAAAACTATGGAGCAAGTATGAAAAGGGTTTATGCTTGATACACAGTCAATCGTACAGTTTCCCACTCAACCCATAGGCTTCGCATAGTTTTGGAGGGCTTCCTTTCATCGCAATCAGGTATCAGCCCCCTCTCATGACCTCCACTGCCACGACGCGCCATTGCACTATCAGGACTCCACAGGCCTGCTTTTTCATTGAAAACCCGAGCCTTCGTAATTTTGAAAAGATTTGGAAAATATACGAAAACACAAGAAATCTTGCCCCGATCGCCCACGCCGGACCTCAAATGATATATATCGATGCTTATAAATATTGTCGGGTCTGGCATATCACATACCGCAATATGCATAAGCCTGGGGTTTTACCGATATGTGATACGCATTATGGCCCCAGACCTAAAAACATATATATATATATATATATATATATATATATATATATATATATATATATATATACGTACGTTAATACTGCTAGCGGGTCCACGATACAGGCTTGGCTTTGAAAAGTGAGATTTCAATTTTTTTGAGAAATAAAGGAACATCTGGGGAAAACCATGTCCAGCCATAACGCCAGACTTGAAATGTTATACGCTCGAGTTCATATAAATTGGCGGATCCACCGCATCGCTGTGCACACTGTTTATAAGGCCCGTGCTCCGTCGATATGCGATATGCAATGGGGCCCCAGACCCGAAAATGTATATAATGCAGTTATAATGTCATTGGGTCTGGAGGCCAATGTCGCGGCATATATATATGCATAAACCTTGGACTTAGGGTGATTGCGATGTGCAATGGGGCTTTTGGACCCGAAAATATGTATATATCATATCTAATAGGTTGGCGGGTCCACTATGTCGTTGAGCGTAATATGTATAAGGCCCGAGGCTCTGCCGATATGCGATATGCAATAGGCTCCGGACCTAAAATGCATACATTTGAGTTAGTAAAACCCGTTGGGTTTGGAAGCCATGAAAGCCTTGTGTTATATGCCCATATTGAGTGCGATAAGAAAAAGAGGGATGGTCTATGTATTTTGCGAAGGGTCTCCTTTGTAAAGGGATTATAACGTGACAAAAATGTGATGAAGGGTTTTGTGAGTTAAACCAAAAAGAGATTATGATAAAGGTAGGGGTGATGGTTTGTGCAGGCACCAATGTACCATGCATGTTTGTGAGGACCGAAAGATCCTGATGAAGTGTGAGGATAAAGGGATAGGTTGTGTCATGAATGATCCATGTAGCAGAGGTATATTTAATGGCTTAGCCATCAGGCCTTGAAAACTCACTCAGCAAGAAGTTGACATCCATGTGATAAAACAGATCATTCTGTCAAATGAGAAATCAAACTTCTAGGGGACCCATTCAAAAACTTGCTATCAGAGCATGTTTTAATAGGGTGGTAGTTGTGGCCACAACAAATGGCGAATCGCTGGGTGAACCAGTTATCTCTGTTTCCAAATAACCTTCAGATCAATATAACATCAAGATGTTAAAATAAACTTGAAATGAAAACTATGCATATGGACAAGCATGGGTTCCACTTGAACATTACTACTTTGGAAGGGATAGAGACAAATAGCTTCTACTTGCTGATATGATTTTGACAGGCATTCTCCAATTGCAGTATTATGGGGTTTATTGACTTCCCTTTACCTATTTCCCACTTTCAAAAATCCCTTTAGGGCCATCACTGGTCTGTCCATACCTGTTTAGTTGTGTACCTCAGCGCTTTATTGCTCATCAAGCTTGATGTAGACATGTTTTTCTAGCAATTTATATGACAATTTCAGTGCTATATTTGTTGATTGAATGGGGCGAATTCATGGATCATGCAATATTTTTAAACCACTTAAGCAAGGTTGGGCTTGTTGTGTCAACGGTACTCTGAGCCCAGCAACAATACTTACTCTAACTGGCTTCCCAAACAACTTGTCCTTCCAGATAGGCACAAGGACTTGACATTTCATTTCTTTTTAGATAAGTCCTTCCAGTTTCAGGCACAAGGACTAGAGCACAATTAGATTTGCCAGAGGGTATTAGACAGTGAGCTTAGGCCATGAAATGAGGTTTACTCGTGAGTAACAGGTATTGGACCATTTAGTGTAGTGGATGGGACCAATGGAGAATGACTGTAAACTGACAAGCAAGTGTAGGCTACGTCTGAGTGGGATTTATTCAAATGTATTGTTCCTCCATGCCAGTCTAGCTGTAGTTAAACATTTTGTTTTATAAACATGCCCCTACATCCTATAGATATCCAAGTTATCAACAGATCTCACGGAGTTCCCAATAGATGGCAATGAGGGGTTTCGGTTTGCATTCCACTGCTGATTCTAAAGTGCTCATGGGATGATAGAAAGTTTGTTTGATTTGCAGGGAAATGATGGATTGAGGAATAGCAGAATCATCAGCAAGTTAATGAGGAAGGGAAAGGCCAAGAATGGTGAATGAGGGAAAATCTGAAAGGTAGAACAAGACTAGAAGTCTACAATCAGCTGGCTGAAAAGGAATGTAATTCTAAACAGCAGGGGAATAGACTTGGCAGAAAAACAAAAGAGAAAGGTCAGGAATACAACTACAGTAAGAGCAAAATGAAATGAACTCTAACCTTCTCAGGAGGTAACCACCATGTGGTGGCTACTGGAAGTATCTCTTCAAATGCTGGCCATTAACAGGGAGCTTGTCAGTCTCTCCCTGCAACGTTTTCAACCTGTAAGTCCCTTGACCAATTTTTTCAACAACTTGGAATGGGCCCAGCCATAGGTGTTGGAATTTTATGTGTTTACCCTTTGGTTCACTCAGCTTGTCCCATTTCAGGACTAGCTCCCCCACTTGGAAATCTTTATCTCCCGCCACATGATGATCAAACCATTTTTTTACAATCATTTGGTGATTTTTGAATTTAATCCTGGCTGTATTCCTTAATTCCTCCAGCTTCATTAGTTGGTCGATCCTTTCTTGAAGAGGGGCAGAATGGGTTCCTCTTGAAGCTTGGGAGAGCTGTAAGGATGGAAGGGCAATGTTTGGGGGTAATATGGCTTCCTACCCATAGACTAGGAAGTATGGAGAGTTTCCCAAGGCCACTTAAGGGGGGACCCTATCGGCCCAAATGGCATTTGTCAAGGCATTGTGCCAGTTCCTTTGGTTATCAATGACTGTCTTGCGGATTATGCGGATAAGGTTCTTATTGGAAGACTTTGCAACTCTGTTTCCCTGGGGGTAATAGTATGCTCCATATTTAATGTGGATTGACTTATCAATGGAAAACTCAATCAGTCTCAGAGATGAAAAATAAGAAGCATTATCAAAGATGAGAGCATCAGGAATGCCATTCCTATTGATAATGAATTTATCAATGAATGATATTACCTCATCTCCATTCACCTTCTGGAGCGGGATGGCTTCGGTCCATTTGGTGAAGTAATTAGTCGCTGTGAGTATATACTTGTGCTGCTATGAGGAGTTTGGAGTGATCTCGCCTATGATGTCTAGGCCCCATTGTTGGCACAATCGATAAATCATGATAGGCCTGAGGGGAACAACGGACTTTCTTTCTCATCTTGTGGTGGTTTGGCATGCCTTGCATTTGCGAGCATAGGCATGCGAGTCTCTCAACACTATGGGCCAATAATATCTGGCGCTCAATATTTTTTGGGTAGTGGTCTCTACGCCATAGTGACCACTTGCTAGGCTGTCATGCATTTCTTTCAATACATGATTGGCATCATTTTTCTCCAAACACCTCAACCAGATTCCATCATGATTTTTTCTGTATAAGATGATGTCGGCCAAATGATACAAATTGGATTTCAATCTAAGAGATCTCCTCTGTGATGCATCCATGTGTTTAGGACACAAACCCTGCACTAGATAGAAGCGTATGTCGTGGTACCACGACTCAGGGTCCAAAAATGTTTCTGATGCTTCTCTCTCATACATCAACGCTTCATTACTCCATAAGAGCTCCTCCTTGAGTTCATTTTGTGCATATTGGAAGCTCAACATTCCTGATTTTTCATATGCCTCATTTTGGTTTGCTAAGGCTTCTACCACTAGCCTGCAAAGTCCTTGCCCCCGAAATTTTTGTGCTGGATTTATCTCTAGGTCAAACTCTTGAAGGGTGGTTATCCAGTTCCCTATTCGTTTACCCATTTATTTCTGCACGAAGAGGGCTCTTACAGTAAGATGGGGCACGATGACTTTGGTCTTGGCCTTCAGTAAGTAAGGGCGGAAATGTTTAACGGCCTTAGAAACTGCATAGCCCTATTTCTCCACGTCTGGGTAATTCAGTTCCGCTCCTTGAAGATTCAAACTCATGTAGGAAATGGGGACTTCATTTCCATCATCACTTTTTTGAGTGAGAATTGCAGCATATAAGAAGAATCTTTTGTCGAAATCAGGGCTGACCAGCGTAGGAGCTTGAGCAACGGCTTCCTTGATTCACCGAAATGCTTCCTTCACTTCATCACTCCATTTATACACAACGTCTTTCTTCATCATCAGCTGCAAGGGGCGTACTATTTCGGTGAAGCATGAGATGAATTTTCTATTGAAATTAATCCTCCCAAAGAAAGATTGCATGGCTTTTCTATTGGCAGGGGTTTGTATTCTTTCAGGATCAATCACAATTTTGTCTTTAGGAAGGATATGACCCAATAGTTTCCCCTCTGTGGCTGCAAAGATGCTCTTATTGGGATTAAATGAAATTACATACCTTCGGTATCTTTCAAAAATCTGCCTCAGCTGATAAATGTGATCCATCCTACAATATGAATACACAGTGATGTCATCCATGTACACCACTACCAATCTATTCATCAATCCTTGGAAGGCTATGTACATAGCTCTATGGAATGTGCCACCTGCGTTAATGAGCCCAAAAGTCATTTTACGGTATGCATAGGTGCCCCATTTGCTGTTGAAAGTTGTCTTAAGTTGATCCCCATGAAATACTAGTACCTAATTATATCCTGAAAACCCATCGAATAGGGACAAGATTTCAAACCCAGAAACACACTGAAGGATGTGTTCCATAGAAGGGATGGGATAGTTATCCTTTTGAGATGCTCTGTTTAGGTTTCTGAAATCAATACACAGCCTAATGTCTCCATTTTTCTTTCTCACTGGCACGGGATTGGCTACTTAGTGGGTGTGTCCGACCATCTGATCGAGAATATGATTTTATCATCCAGCATCTTGTTAAGTTTGTTCCTCACTAATGGTTCTAGGCTTGGATGCATCTTATGTAGCTTTTGTTGGTAGGGCTTGGCCTCCTTTTCCAAAGGGATCACATGTTGCATAATACTGGTATCAAAGGTCTTTAGGTCTTCATATGTCCATGCAAAGACATCCTTGTATTCCTTAAATAGTTTGACAAATGCACCCCTTTCCTACGGAGAGCATGCTAGGCCCAGAGTGACATTTTTTGGGTCTTTTTCGGTCCCAAGGTTGACCATTTCATACTTCATGGATGAGATGTGTGTTTTGCAGTTAGTAGGTTTCTTGAATTTATCATGCAAGTCATAGAAATGCTCCATCGTAACAACTAATTTTGGAATCACATTGGGCTGATCCTTTTCCTCATCTTCCCTTTCACTCATAAGCTTGTGATGCTCCTTTTCATCAATGACTACACTCTTGAATGTCTTCTTGCAGTGTAGGAACTCAAGGATTTTCTCATCGTCTTCGAAAACCTGCCAATTCGAGATGTTGTCATGCACAGATGGTCTGAAAATCAATTCAAAAGAACACTTATTTTTCTTCAGTCTAAAATCAAGCAAAAGTTTAGCAGCCATATTAGCCATCAGATCATCATCTTTGTTTTGGACTCGAGGTATGTATGTAATATTAAAGGAATCAAAACTATCAATTAGATCCCATACCTTATGCTGGTACCTCATCAGGTGTGGAGAATTGCAATGTATCCTTTTCCTTACCTGATCTACAATTATTTGTGAGTCACCAAAAACTTTAAGATCTTTCACACTGAAACCAACGACTTTATTTAGGCATTGCAGTAGGCCTTCATATTCAGCTATGTTGTTGGTGCACATGAACTCAAACCGGCTAGCCATTAGATGTTAGTTCCCTTGCGGGTCAATGATAATACTGCCAGCACCTACACCTTCATGGCAGTTAGGACCATCAAAATAGAGTGTCCAAAATATTCCATCTAATGTTACATCAATTGAACTACTATCTAAGAAATTGGTCCTATCATCTACTATAATATAGGATAGCTCATCATTTGGATTATGGGAGGGAATTTCCAACTGTGTGTGTTGAAGTTTCTTCAACGGTTTCTGCATGAAACTCTCCAAAACACGTTTCTGTAGTATAAACATTGAAACTATAGTTCCAAAGGATGGATTTGGTAAACATTACAGGTTCATTGGGACCATTTAGTTCTGTTACCACATAGTTCATGTATCTTTCCCTATCATCTCTCTGCATATCACCCTTTCCCTTCTGAGGCAACAAGAGATGGGACTAATTAGTCGAGAAGTATCCATTCAATTTTGTTGACCAGTCCCTACTAAGCAGAATTCCGTAGGCCTCAAGTATATCAACTACCACTATATTGATGACCTGTGTATCCTGTGGTTTAGCAACCATCCGAATCAACAGATCCTTCAATCCTCCAGTTATTGTCACATTTGTCCTATCTAATTGCATGATTCAAGTTCTAGTTTTTTCAGGTATGGCCTGAAGTCTTTTAGCGACAGCATAAGGCATGATAGTGGATGAGGAACTAGAATCTACCAAGAAATTGTGGACATTGATGTTGAAAATTTCAAACGTAATGAGGAACGATGGTGTCATAGATTTAGATTTCCTCCCTGTCATGGTTGTGCTGACATGTTGGGGTTTTCGGTTCATTTTGGATAACGTGGCCTCCATAACTAATGGTGTTTAGGTTGCACTAGTGGTTCTAATAGGTTTGGACATTGGCTTCTTGGTTTGGGTTCTTGAGTTGGTGGGGGTTTTGGAGTTCCACTCATTCATAACTTTCAGCAGCAAATTTCTTTGCTGTGTTAATTTTAACAAGTCAAAATATGTGATATTGGCCCTAGACTTCTTGAGATCATCCAAAATATTATAATAAATGTTATAAATAGGATAGGGTAGAGTAAACATACCTGTCTTGCCATTTTTAAGTGGGATTTTACCATGTTGAGTAGCCTTCGTTGCAGTGGGAGATGCATTTTCTTTCTCTGGGTGAGTTGCAATAGGGGTATTCTTGGATTGACCACGAGGCCTACTATTCTCGACAAGAACTCTGGGATTGGATGCTTTCACAGGGAAAACATCTTGTTTTGTTCAGTCTAAGGGCTTTTTCGCACCTGGAAGCAGCCCTTTACTACGCGCGTGGATTTCATTAGCATTGATTTCTACGGTGTTATCTCCCTCATTGTCATTCTCATCACCATGGAAATCCCAAATCATGTTAATTTGGGTTTCCTCATCTAATGTTTCTTCTACGTGGTATTCCTCGTCGTCCCCTTGTTCGGGTTCAAGCTCCAGTATACGTTCTTCTTTGTTGAGGAATGATCCAATCAAAGCCAATTCTCCTATGTTTAAAGCCCCTTCATTAGGTGGAGTAGGCAATGCAAGATAACCATGACCACCTTCTATTTTCTTCTAGTAGAAAGGTTTGAAGGGTTTTCTGTTATTATAATCTCCTCCCTTACCACTAATACTCTCTCCATGATTCCTTCTCATATCAATAACTATGTTCGTAAGTTTCTTAATGATCCGATGCAACCCTTCCACATCTGTGGTGTCCTTGTCTTTAATTTCAGCCCCTTTGTTATCATTTCCATTATTCTTCTTGGATGTCTAAGAGACTTTATTTTCTCCAGTTGTAGGGTGGCATGCTGTGAGGCTAATCATTTCATTTTCAACTTTCACCGCTTCATCGATAGCACCTTGTAAGGTCTGCACATTACTCCTTTTAACCCACATCGTTGTAGGGACAGGGAGAGCAGAGACATAGAACTCCATGAGAACTTCCTCAGTAGGTCTAACAATGGCTAGGATTCTATTGAATAAGGTGTTGAATCAGATATTAAAATCCTTAACCTTCTCCTTGGTTTCCATTTTCAGATGGGATAATTCCAAAACTAAGGCTGCTGGTGTTTTGTCATCACCAAATTTGTCTAAAAAGGACTACTGAAAATCATCCAAAGAGGTGATTGACCCTATTCTCAAGATTAAATACCATGTGGAGGCCACACTAGTCAAAGTAAAAGAGAACAAACAACACACCACATCTTCATTGGTTAACCCCCACCTGCACAAGGCTAGGAAGAAAGAGCAAATATGGTTATCAGCAATATCTCCCTGCTCAGGGTCAAAATTGGGTAACAATCTTTCTATATTTTTTGGCAAGGGATGCTGCTACCCAGTTATCGCTACAACATCATGTGCAAGCCAGGGAGGGAGTGCTCCTATAGGAGATGGAGGTTGATTCCCACTCAGAGGAGGAGGTGGAGGCCGATTCCCACTTGGAGGAGGGACATTGGCCATATTATGGACAGAAATGTTTTGGTTGGAGGCTTCTCCATTAGGATTCTCAAAATCAAGTGAGGAGATACCTTTAGAAGGGGAATACTCAGGAATTTCTTCCCAAGGGGTGTTAATACTTTGCAAGGATTCTAGCACAATATCTTTGAGAGAAGTAGTTGCATATGTATCTTCACTCAGGGTAAAAATCCTTAGCTTTTTTTTAGTTGTCATAGGTAAAGAGTGAAAGATGGGAAGCTAAGAGAGGGAACGAGTGTAAGCCCGAGTAAGCACTCTCACTAGTTTTTCCTGAGTGACAGGATACTCCCACAGTCTCTCTTCCTTGGGTGACCCGGAAACATGACTTAGAGGGCTCTCTGTTTCTTCAAAATGAGGCTCTTTCAAATGTGTGGCAGGATCTCTCTGACTTTACGATCCTTACAATAATCCTTTTGAATCCATGCGTGGCACTTATAGATGAAATCTTGAAAAGCTGGAGATGGCGGTTCAGGCCGTTCTTCTAGCACCAATTTTTTGACATTGCTAATGTTCGTTGTGCCAACAAGGGGAACTAACCTGATCGTAGGCCCCAACTTGGCCTGCTTTCGTTTGGAATGGCTAGCTCCGACAGGTTTTAAGGGACCCCGTAAACTATTTGAACATGTCGAAAGATTGCTTCAGGGAGGAACACTTTAGTTAGATCAATAAAATAAAACAGCTAACCACTATGTGTCAAATCCTATCTAGATGACTTCTACTACTCTAATCTAGTCCTAGCTTTCCTAATCTATCTTGCAAGAGCATAATACAAAGATTTAAACATCATATATATGTTCAGCAGGAGTGTGATAAAAAAGGTTGAAAATCATGCATAGATTCAAGTCCAAATGAATGAATCACTAAATTCACAGCTGGACAAAACTATATTAAAGCTAAATTGCAATCCAATCACTCATATAGGAATCCACATTCTTCTATGAAATTAAAATTGCAACTGATGTTTAATTTAGTTTCAAATCAGAGACCGTTGACAAGTTAACCACGAAACTGAATCACATTCAATTTAACAGGACTATAGTGAACTGTAGGTTATCAATATGCGTAAATAAAAATCACATTTGCATTCATGCCACTAACAACACTCTGATCCAAAACAATACAATGAGTTTGAAACTAAAGGCTCCTTATTCCCTCAAAAATAGTCCTCCTCATTCACAATAAAGGAACACTATTCTTCTTGAAAATCAAAAGCCCTTTCTCCTCTTTGGAGGTAATACTTATGTGGCCCCTGAACAACCCTCCGCCTTGCATGCCCTTTCCCTTCCCTTTTGTCGTTACACAGATCAATATGTACAAATGCGATGGGTTGGTGAAACTGCCGATAAGCTGACATCGCCCTGTCTCTTCATCTTCCCACTGTTTCAGATATGCCAATCAAGTACACAGTGATAGGATCATTAGCGTGACTGTTGGCACGTAGAAGGCATAACGGCTAGGTCGATTCCTTTCATGAGGAGGAGAATAGATGCTAGTGAAAAGGGTGACTGTATGTTGCCTTCCCACAATGGAGACCGGGACAGCTTTGCTCGTGGAATGCACAAGCAACACATGGGGTCACGACCAGACTCTTAAAAAGCACTTCTGCATACATGGCCCTTTGAATCCCCTCCTGCATCCTTCGCTTCTCACCTGCAAGGATAACTATCATTAGCTTGATGATTGTGAACAATAGAAGAAAAAAAGCATCAATCAAATGTAATGATGCCTTCATTCATTTCATAAAACTATGGAGCAAGTATGAAAAGGATTTATGCATGATACACAGTCAATCATATAGTTTCCTGCTCAACCCATAGGCTCGACATAGTTTTCGAGGGCCTCCTTTCATCGCAATCGGGTATCGGCCCCCTCTCAGGTCACAGGACCAATGACTTCCACCATCTCGTTGTGCCATTGCACTATCGAGAGTCCACAGGCCCACTTTTTCATTGAAAACCTAATCCTTTGTAATTTGAAAAAAATTGGAAAATATATGAAAACATAAGAAATCCTGCCCCGATTGCCCACGCCGGACCTCAAATGATATATTTCAACGCTTATAAATATTGTTGGGTCCAGCATATTGCATATTGCAATATGCATAAGCCTGGGGTTCCGTCGATATGCGATATGTGATACGGCCCCAAAACCAAAAACACATGCACACACACACACACACATATATACGTTAATACTACTAGTGGGTCCTTAATATAGGCTTGCCTTTGAAAAGTGGGATTTCAATATTTTTTGAGAAACGAAGGAATATGAGAGGAAAACCATGTCCAACCATAACACCAGACTTGAAATGTTATATGCTCGATTTCATAGAAATCGGCGGATCCACCACATCGTCGTGCACACTGTGTATAAGGCATGTGCTCCGCCGATATGTGATATGCGATGGGCCCCCTGACCCGACAATGTATATAATGCGGTTAATAATTTCGTCAGGTCCGGGGGCCAGTGGCATGCCATATATATATGTATAACCCTTAGACTTAGGCTGATTGTGATGTGCAATGGGGCTTTCGGACCCGCCAATATATATATATATATATATATATATATATATATATATATATATCTATATATATATATATATATATATATATATATATATATATATATATATATATATATATATATATATATATATATATATATATAGATATATATGATAGGTAGGCAGGTCCAGTATGTCGCTGCGTGTAATATGTATAAGGCCCGGGGCTCCGCCGATATCCAATATGTGATGGGCTCCGGACCCGAAGTGCATACATTTGAGTTAATAAAATCCGTCGGTCTGGAAGCCATGAATGCCTTGTGTTATGCGCCCATATTGAGAGCGATAAGAGAAAGAGGGATGGTTTATGTATTTTTTGAAGGGTTTCCTTTGTAAAGGGATTATAACATGACAAAGATGCAATGAAGGGTTTTGCAAGTTAAACAAACAAGAGATTATGATAAGGGTAGGGGTGATGGTTTGTGCGGGCACCAATGTACCATGCATGTTTGTGAGGATTGAAAGATCCCGATGAAGGGGGAGGATAAAGGGATAGTTTGTGTCATGAATGATCCATGTAGTAGTGGTATATTTAATGGCTCAGCCATCAGGCCTTGAAAACTGACTCGACAAGAAGTTGATATACGTGTGATAAAACAGACCATTCTGTCAAATGAGAAATCAAACTTCTAGGGGACCCATTCAAAAATTTGTTATCAAAGCATGTTTTAATATGGTGGTAGTTGTAGCCACAACACATTCCCATTACAATCTGATGCATTTGCACTACAAGATTCTCGACATGCATGCAAAGAAGCAGTTATTATTAAATCTCTGAAATTATCTACACTTCTCGAAATGCAGTATGACCCAAACGACAATGTTAAGAATTTTACTACTATGGTAAAAGTAATTTCATTCACCCACGAAGGGGACGCCTTTGATGACTTCTTCCTACAGGTGGAAACATACTCAAAAGTGTTGCATTTGGCATCAGAACTTTTAACCCCAGATGATCTTAGGGCTTTGCATGTGTATAGGGAAAAATATTGTTGAAGGTCCCATTGGATCTATTGCAGATAGAACCAATAAGTGAGCCAAATCTCGATATCATCTTGGAGAACAACACCAAAAAAAACTCTGAAGAAGAAACCCAAGAGAGATCTACGCATGAGTTAGAGCACTCAAAGAAACAGTCTCAAAATGGAGGAGGAAACACAAATAAAGAGTCTGAGAAGGACACAGCTGGAACTACAGAAGAGACGGTCGAGAAAACCTCAACAAAGAAACAAGAAGAAATTGCCTCTACATCAACTCAGTCAGGTAAAAGCCCAATTATTGACTTGGAACAGGAATGGGAACAGTTCAACAAAAAGATTCACATATATTCAAACCCCGAGTAAACATCTGAGATACAGGCTCCTAATTAAATCCAGCACAGGTCAAATTTGGAAACAATAGAGGAAGGAGTTAAGGGCACTCAGGACGTTGAAATCATTCCTGTTACTTCTACTTCAGAAATTATATTGAGAGTTGAAGAAATACCTCCACTAGATGTATTTTATAGTCCTACCCACAAAGATGTAGTCAAGAGATAGAGGAAGAAAAGAAAGCTGGATGTTGTAACTGTTACAACTTCCAAAAATTAACCAATGGACATCATTTAGAAGGACTCACCCATGGACCCTTATGAAAATCTCACAAAATTGTTGCAATACAGAGGATCCTATGCTGCAACAACTATTGAAAAAGCGACAAAGTTCCAAATGTTGTTTAAGGAAAAAGAACAAAGACTTCTTCTATTAGAACAACAATTAGCTCAAGAAAAATCCAATAAATAAACAAAATTACAGGTAGCCTAGCTCCAATAAGAATTTGAACAGATGAGAATACAACATCAGGCCAGCTTAGCAGAAAGAGATGTGTGGATACAAGCTATGAGAAATAAGTTTAAGGATAATCTGCAAATTGATGAGTTCATAAAGGAAGCACTCAATCTTAATTCCCAACTAATGTAGCATAAGGAAGTACTTTGCCAGAAGATCTCACAGATAAGTCGTTACTGTGAAACCAGTGATAAGCTGAAAAACCAATTCATTGACATGAGACTTGAGTAGGAAGAAATCCATAAAATTATTATGACTTTATCACATGGAAAGAATCAGAGGATGGGAGAAAGGCTAACCTACCGAAGCTAGAGGAATCTCATAAAGGCATCTTGTTCACAGATTGGGATTCTCAGTTGAAACAAGCATAAAGGGCAACATCTATAGCAATGGCAACAACTAACATCATAATAGAAGCCATCAACTAAAATATTTGAGGAGCCAATCTAGTTACGGAAAGTATACCAGGATTTCTTCCTAATGTCAAACATCTAGAGCAGTAGTGGAGACAGGTGGCGTTAGTCTATATATATTAACATAAATTCAAAATCATTTGCGAATTTATTTTTTTCTTCTATAAAGAGTTGTAGTTTTTCCCACTTAGAAAACATAACTCGCAATTAAATTCTTGGCAGAGCAATAGTAGTAATGGGAATCTTGAATACATCCCTATCTCAACACCTGTGCGTTTTAATCTTGGGACCTCTCCATCGCATTAAAGCACTTGTGTGTGGGAGCTTCATTTTTTGTGTGGGAGCTTTATTTCTTTTTATCGAAGAGGATTTTTGGTTTTATGGTTATACATTTATATCCCAAATTTGGTGAGGTTTGATAGTGGGACTTCTGATTGTTTAAGGTTTTTTCCTGTGCAAGTGGTTTAGAGTTTGAGTTATATCATTTTTATTTTTATTTATTTAATTTATTGTTTATTTATTTATTTATTTTTTCTTTTTTTATTAGTGGAGTGGAGGGAATTGTAGAGAATTTAGTTGGTAGGCCTAGTGGTGATGGTGAGAACATTTCTTTCATTGTTATCATATACAGAGGTCATAATGTTCTCAATGTTATCCATGTTCTTGGTTGTTTTTCCATGAATTTTGGTTCCCAAATTCCAAGGCCATTTTAATCTGCTAAGTGATGATTTTTGGCAATTCAAATATCTAGGGGTTGTCACAATATGTTATAACCCAATCATAAGCTGAATACCTAAATAGTTCTTTCCAACAAGTTATTTCCACATCCCAACTAGATATTGTATGAAAAAATTGTGCCCCCAAAAAGTTGATGTACCAACATGCCACCTTAGGGCCCATAAATCGTTTTGCATTTCATCTCTTAGATTTATGGTTTTTGACCTTTAGTGTATTTTATTTATGCCAAGAGGCCATCCTTTTGGCCTCTTATAATAGTTTTTTGTGAATGCGAGTAGTTACCACGTCTCTTTTTTTAGAGATAGCTACCAACATTCTAAACAAATTTTGTTCTACAATGTTCTTCTATTTCATTTGTTAGTAGAAGTTTGTGTAACCACCCCTCCCATATCTACCCACTTTCACTAGCCTGTTAGGGTAAACATGAGATGATGGATACTATGACATGACTCAACCTCCTGTATCATATTAAGAAAATGGACTCGACAAGATGAAAAATAATTGACCTTCCTTAGGAGATACAAGACCCCTAGGAGCTAAAAAATCACTCTAGGTGCCCAAATCCTAAGTTAGATAGTTATTTTACTGACCTAAATTACCAACCACTGACATAACACTACATCCATGCAACTTTAGGCCCCCAGTCGCATGCACAAGCCTACATGGTAGCGATTGTAGTTCCAATTTCTCAGTTCTAAGTATGTGACCCTAGAATCAGTGTCATCGTTTCAAGGCTTATCTCCAAACCATTGCCCAAAAATTAATGAGACTTTCTAGAATGATAAATTACATCAAGACAAAGACATTCATACAAAATTTTATTGAATAAATGCCTAACCAAGGCAGGCATTTCACCAAACATATTGAGAACATGAAATCTATTGGTCATGAATGCATATCTAAACATAGGGGTTTTATACTTATCTCATAATCATCAAGAAGGTATAATTCCCTCTCATAATTTCTATCATAACATTTGTTAGCTCATACATTCATTAACCATTCATCAAATAACCAAAACATATCAAGAGGCAAAGTTAGAACCTATTATGGAACCATTCTTGTAACCAACATATAACTATAATAATAAAAATGATATGAGAACCATCATATCCACATAATAACAAGTATAATTACTCATGAAATACTATAGGAAAAGAGATTTTATGAACATATGAAAAAGTCAACCCAGTTAGGGACATTCACGTACCACCTGACCATATATTGATATGAACCAAATCCTTATTTTAGCTAATCACCCCCATGCCATATTCTAAGCATGAATGTGCTACTCACAACAAAACAACTAGGACTTCCTTAGGATTTACTGAAATCCCGCTAAAACCGGGCAAGGGACTCCTAGGTCAAAAATAAGTACCTACACAATTGGGCTTTACCGCAGTCCCTTCATAATTGATAAATGGATTCCTAGGCCCAAACAAAAAAACATACACTTCCAGGATTTACTGCAATCCTGCCAAAACCTGTCAAGGGATCACCATGCCCTAAACAAGTTTGGATGCATCAAAATTTCTTCACAAATAAGTTGAGGAATTTTCATGTCTCCACCCTCAATATTTACTGCAATCCCACCAAAACGAGTAAAGGGATTCTTGAGCCCTTGAAAACTTTCTTGATACCACCTCAACTAGTTCCAAAACTATCCAGCAATCCGAAGATCAACCAAATGAAAGAATCCCATCACAACATGGCTATCTGGAAGTTGCAATGGAAGGTTAAAACCAGTGTTATTGTTGGAAAAACCTATGCCAATGCTAACAAGAGAACCAAATACACACATGCATGTATCATTCATGCCAAACTACCAAGGAAATCATACATGCAACTCCATACCTTCAAACCAATCTTGTTGTAGCCACTTAATCCAAGATTTCCTTGCTTGATCATGTCTTTCCTTTATGTTCTTCTCCTTCCATTTCCTTCCTTCCTCCAAATTCAATGTATGCCAAAGTGCTCCAAGAATGTTCTGTGTGCAAGAGTATGAGA
This sequence comes from Pinus tabuliformis, assembly GCA_031772625.1. Lineage (NCBI taxonomy): Eukaryota > Viridiplantae > Streptophyta > Pinopsida > Pinales > Pinaceae > Pinus > Pinus tabuliformis. Next base: position 668,097,674 of record CM062818.1, read on the forward strand.
GATTGAGAGACTAGAGATACAAATCCACCATAGAACTGTCAACAGTTAGTTAAATGATCCTCAAAATCCTTTTTATCATTGAGGTCTCTATTTTCTTCAATTTCCTTCACTTTTCCTTCAACTTCCCTCTCATGTAATCATGTGACCTTTCATCTCCCTTTCTCCTAATTTCCTTTATTTTGATAAATAAAATTCCAAATAGTGCTTTCTTTCCTTTTCAATGCCTTTGTTAATTTTCCTTAGCCATAATAAACCAAATGAACACCCACTAGGATTTTTTTTCCAACATTCACCTTAGAATATGCGTCCCATAACCTTGGTCTTATTTTTCCTTTATTAACTTGATTACATGAACTTTTAACCAAGGGTTGTTACAAACCTCTCCCCCTTCTAGGAACACCATCCTCGATGTTCCATGACACCTATGACCAACAAGACAACTGAAAACAAAGCATACTTCCCATGGATATTTATAACCCAACACATTGCAATATTTACAATTACCATTGTTAAAAAGAAAATTCCATGTTGCTTATTGGAGCTCTATAACACCACTCATTACAATATTTACAATAAAAACCACACATACTTATTCACATTTCAATCAAGTAGTAAATAAACATACTATCTATCGAGCTTTATAAATCCAGCTCGACACAATATCTACAAAAAACTACACATACATTTTCGTTAACCAACAAATAAAAGGATACGATGCATGCATCTGCAATAAGGGAATCCATAGGCTCAAAGTTCCACCCTCAAAGTAATTCCAGGATTCATCTCCTTTACAGGAAGTCTAGAATCCATTGCCAAAGTCAAACCTGCATCCAATGTCTAGCACAATGATCCTTGCACTACCTGTTCCCCCAGTGAATAATTATCGACTCATTTTTCTAGGGAACACTCCCAATGTGAATTTGATTACATCTGGCAATGAGAATGACAAGAAAAATCCATTCGTGGGCCTTCCCTTGTGTGCTACATAGTCCCTCGAGAAATTTGGTCTCTCCCTTCTGTGCAGTCACTCACCTTCCAAGTTCCCCAGTATCCCCTTCCCGACCAATCCATACCTTGGCAAGTTTTCCTCACATCGGAAGGTCCAGAAACCAAGGAATATCCCTACCTCAAAACCATCATACCGGTCATAGAATTTTCATGGGAATCAATGGACACTATTTGGTATCAGTGCCCCACCTTGGCCCTACTGCTGAAGTGCTTTACCAACATATTACATTGCATCTTCCAATTCCTTTTATTGTTGATAATTATTCATTTTCCATGATTTCTTGTACCAAGCACATAGCTTCCATTAGATTCAAAAGGAATTGAAATAAATTCAAATCATACCTTCTTGGTATCGCATCAATAAGGTACACCTGCAATTTTGTTTACTTCCTACCACAACAAGTCAAACTAACTCTTTGATCAAATCATCATGTATAAACATATCACACTAGATTAGCTCAAAACACAACCATCGTAAATCAAAATCATAGCCCACATGTAACCTATCACAAATCAGAGTCATAGATGACATGCATTATTAAAGATAAAATAAAATATCAATACTTATCTTTCAATCAGTTCTTTGCTTCTACCTTTGTTCTTTACCTTTTCCATACACACACTGAGTTGGTTGTGACACCCAACATGCACCCTGTCCCCTCTCTTCAATCACATACATACACACAATGTACATCACAACACATATAGCCACACACGGTGTACACACAACACATAAAACTACACCTAGTTTACAACACAACATATATAGCTACACTTGGTGTACAATACAACACATACACCTACACCTAGTGTACAACATAGCACATACATCTACACCCAGTGTACATAACAAAACAATACATATGCCTACACTTGGTGTATAAATCAACACATACACCTACACCTGGTGTACAACACAATGAAAACATGTCATGATACCACAACTACACAATGTGCATACATAGTACCACATGTGCACAACACAACATGTGTGACATGCACACAATACCACATGTACACAACACAACATGTACAACATGCATACAATACCACATATACAATAGTACCACATGTACAACATGTATATAGTACCATATATAAACAACATCACCTGCAGAATGTGTACAAAGCATCACATGTACACCACACCACTTGCACAATGTGTACACAACACCACCTACACAATGTGTACAGAACATCACATGTACACGGAACCACCTACACAATGTGTACACAACACCACATGTACATAACACCAGCTTCACAACATGTACACAACAACATGTGCACACAAAACCACATGTAGAACATGTACATAGCACCACACAAACACAACAACTGATGTACAATGATGTACATAGCACCACACATATGACATGTACGCAACAAAGTGTTGGAAATAATACTGAGAGGGGGGGTGAATCAGTATTATCAAATTCTTATCAATCTATCTTCCTTATTTATACTTTGAATAATTCTTCAAATATTGATCATTACCTTGTATGTCAGTATCATAAAATAATGAGCAGGAACAAGAAAAGCAAATAGTCACACAAAAGAACACCAGATATAAGGTGGAAACCCAATGTGGGTGAAAGCCACCTGCTGCAATATGTCTCTATCTTCTTTCAATTAGAAACTCCTTTTACAATGATTTTGTACTGGTGCAGTCCTTTACCAGTACGCAGGCTACAACCTGCAGAGAGCTACAACCCTCTCTCGTTCTCCAGCTTCTCCTGGAAGGGAGCTACAACCCCCTTAGCTCTTGTACTAGCCAAGATACTAGTACGTAGGTGCTGGCCTACTGAAGGCTACAACCTTCTCTTTCTTCCAGGGACCGCGTTTCATAAATTTTCAGACTGGATCCATGAACATCAATCAATCATCAAGTATATCTGCATCAAACAATCTCCTTTTCCCAATTAGCACTGAATCAAGTAAACACTTCTCTGACAGTTGTACCCAGAACAAAGTAACAGTAACCACACACCAAATTCTGAACCCAGAATACTACAGCAATAGACAGAGGCAGCTAGATCATAGTTTAAAGATATACGCTACTTCAACAACCTGAAACCTGCGTGCAGATCTATAAAGGATAATTCCTTCTTTCAAATATTCAAACACTAATTAACCCATATTGTCAGATTCATAGATCAAGCATGCGCCTCATATAACAGATCAAAATCATGCAAAGATACTATTATTCAAGCATAAAGATTATGACCCATCAAAGAACTTATCCTTCTTTATGCGCTAAGGTTCCTCCTTCATTCAGATCCAGATCTGCACCATAACCCAATCACAAATATTTCAGATCTAGCACTTATTAGATATTCAATTCATTCGATGATACTTTGCCAAATGATCTCCTTCCTCTTTTATAGTCTTAGTCCTTCCACAATACCACGGTCCAAAACCATAGGATCAAAAAACTGTTGGACTAATACCATGAATCAACCATGAAAGTGTGTGAGATCAATATTTTTGGATGCAATACCACGAGCCAAAACCATAGGATCAAGAACTATAGGACTAATACCATGAACCAACCATGAAAGTGCGTGAGATCAACACTTTTGGATGCAATACCACGGACCAAAACCATAGGATCAAAAACTGTCGGACTAATACCATGAGCCAACCATGAAAGTGCGTGAAATTTTCTCTTCATGAAAGGAACTTTTCTCTGCATGAAAGTGCGTGAACTTTTTCTCTACATGAAATAAACTTTTCTCTGCATAAAAGTGTGTGAACTTTTCTCTCCATGAAATAAACTTTTCTCTGCATAAAAGTGCGTGAACTTTTCTCTACATGAAATAAACTTTTCTCTGCATAAAAGTGCGTGAACTTTTCTCTACATGAAATAAACTTTTCTCTGCATAAAAGTGCGTGAACGTTTCTCTACATGAAATAAACTTTTCTCTGCATAAAAGTGCGTGAACGTTTCTCTACATGAAATAAACTTTTCTCTGCATAAAAGTGCGTGAACTTTTCTCTACATGAAAGAAGCTTTTATCTTCATGAAAGTGCGTGAACTTTGCTGCACTATAATTTATCATCTGAGATGAGTGGGTTGCCATCAAGTACAACATATGTATCATAATGCCAACAATCTCCCCCTTTGGACTTGATGGCAACAACAACCAATCACTCTGCCCCTTTGACATCAAGGGCAAAGGGTTATGCTCCCCCTAAGAACATGCTCCCCATGACTATAAACCAGATCTGCAAAGAAGAACCATAATCCATCAAACACCATAAATGACCATGAAAGAGATAGAGACGCATTGCAGCAATATTCAGACCAGCATCCATGATCTCCTTCTGTACTTCCTCCATAATGCCAACAATGCATGATATGCTCCCCCTGAACTTGTGCCATTCAATCTTTGACCAATCCGCAACCCAACACATATACTTCAGATGAACCTTGCATACAACCAACAATCAGAAGAGATTAAACAACAAGATGATGCATCAACAACCCCCAACTTTTGCCTGAGGTATTCAAAGGTCTCCCTAGGCAATGGTTTGGTGAGTATATCAGCAACCTATTCCTTAGAAGGAACATACTCCAACTTGACCTTTTGTTCAAGCACTTGTTCCCAGAGAAAGTGATACTTGATTGGTATGTGCTTGGTTTTTGAATGCATGACTAGGTTCTTTGGAATGCTGATTGCACTTGTATTATCACATAAGATGGAGATGGGTGGTGTACAAGTGATTTGAAAATCTTGCAAGGTCTGCATCATCCAAAGGAGTTGAGTGCAGCAAGATGCAGCAGCAACATATTCTGCTTCAGCTGTAGACAGGGCAATCGAACTCTGTTTCTTGCTGAACCAAGATACTAATCTGGAACCCATAAAGAATGCACCACCACTTGTGCTCTTCCTGTCATCCACGCTTCCAGCCCAATCTGCATCAGTATAAGCATGAAGTGTGAGATCTATATCTCTAGGATACCATAAGCCATAATTTTGAGTCCCTTGAAGATATTTCAAGATTCTCTTTATTGCCTGAAGATGAGTTTCCTTTGGATTTGCCTGAAACCTTCCAACTATTCCCACTGCATGCATGATGTCTGGTCGGGTACCTGTCAAATAAAGTAGACTTCAAATCATAGATCTGTAGGTTGGTTGATGTACTGCTGCTGATTCATCATTTGCACTGAGGCTACATCCTGTGACCATGGGTGTACATACTGGTTTTGCATCTTCCATGCCATATTTCTTCAAAATCTGCTTGAGATACTTGGTTTGAGACAAGAAGATCCCTCCTTCCTTTTGTTGGATTTGCAGGCCAAGAAAATATGACAATTCTCCAAGCAAGGACACTTCGAATTCTTTCTGCACCACCAAGGCAAAGCTTTGACTCATAGATTCTTCATTGCTGCCAAAGATAATGTCATCTACATACACAACAAGTATCAGCAATTTTTCATTTTCAATTTTTATATAAAGATTGCTATCTGCTGATCCTTTTGAAAAACCTTGTTGATGAAGATATTTGTCCAAACGATAGTACCAAGCCCTTGGAGCTTGTTTAAGACCATAGAGAGCCTTTTTCAATCTGTATACAAGATTTGCATCATTTCCAAGAATGAAACCATCTGGTTGCTCAATCTATACTTCTTCTTCTAAGTCTCCATTCAGAAAGGCTGATTTCACGTCCATTTGAAATACTTTGAACTTTTGAAAGCTTGAGAGAGCAAGGAACATTCGGATGGCCTCAAGTCTTGCAACAGGAGCAAAAGTTTCTTCAAAATCTATTCCTTCTTACTACGCATACCCTTTACAAACAAGTCTGGCCTTGTTTCTAATTACTTCCCCATTTTCATTCAACTTATTTTTGAAGACACATTTTGTCCTTATAACATTCTTATCGTTTGGTCTAGGAACCAACTCCCAAGTGTTGTTCTTTTTGATCTGGTCAAGTTCTTCATCCATTGCTTTGACCCAACATTCATCTTTGCATGCCTCTTTTACATTTTGTGGTTCAGTGGATGAGAGTAATGCCAAATAGCTTGAAGCTTCTACAATTGTTCTTCTTGTTTGTACACCTGCTTCTTTTTGCCCCAAAATCTGAGATTCTGGATGATTCTTCTGAACGTACCTAGATGGAGTCTTCTCTTCTACCCTTATCTGTTCCTCTGGTTCTTCTTGAGGTTCTTCTTCTTCATCATTCTGTCTTTGAGGGTAGTCTTCATCTTCTTCGATATTTTCATGATTTACTTGCCTAGGAATGTATCCTTTTTCATAAACCACTACATCAATGCTGTCAACAATTCTTCCATGTCTTTTATTGTAGCACTTATATGCTTTGCTGTGTGGAGAATAACCAAGAAGAATGCCTTCATCTGCTCTAGGTTCAAGTTTGCCAAGTTGCTCATCAGTATTCTTAATATAGCATTTTCTCCCAAAGATTTTGAAGTGTTTTACCGAAGGAGTCTCACCATACGAGAGTTCATGAGCAGTTTGAGTGTTGTTCACTCGGACATTTGTTTTATTGAGAATAACAACCGCAGCATATGCAACTTCACCCCAGAAAGTTGCGGGAGTTCCGGACTCATCAAGCATAGCATGGGCCATTTGTTGGACTATTCTGTTCATCCTTTCCACCACTCCATTTTGCTGAGGAGTTCTAGCTATAGAGAATTCCCTTCTTATCCCATGTTCTTCACAGAAATCGAAAAATTCATTTGAGGTAAACTCCCCACCTCTGTCGGACTTGAGGCACTTAATTTTGTAACCTGATTCATTTTCAACCAAGGCTTTGAAGGATTTGAATTTTTTGAATGCTTCGTCTTTGTGCTTCAAAAGTCCTAACCAAACAAACCTGGAGAAATCGTCAATGAATAATATCAAGTATTCTTCTCCTCGAGGTGACCTCGTCCTGAAAGGACCACATACATCTGTATGGACTAGTTCAAGAGGCCTGCTGGCTGATCCTTCCTTCTCCGGGAAGTTGGTTTTGGTTTGCTTACCAAACTGACATGATTTGCATATAGTGTTGTCTGGAATTTTGATATCTAGAAGACCACGAACTGCCTGATACTTGCATGCCTTTCTTATTTGTGAAAAGCTTAGATGCCCCAACCTCCGGTGCCATAACCAATGTTCATCATCCTTTCTCAAATAGCATTGTTGTTGTCCTTCTTCAAATATGTATAGTTTATTTGGAGTTCTTCTACCTTTGATCACTATTTTCCCTGTATCAAGATCACGAACGCTACATCCATTTGATTGAAATATTACCTCGGTTCCTTGATCGCACATCTGACTGACACTCAGAAGGTTATGCTTCAAGCCATCAACATACAAAACATTTCTAGTTTTGACCTTTTCTTTTAACTGAGCTGTGCCTTTTCCTTTTATAGCTGTTGGAGTATCATTTCCAAAAGAAAATTTCTTTCCCTTTTCTAAAGCAGAATATGATTCAAGTTTTTCTTTATCACCTGTCATATGCTTTGAACATCCACTGTCGATGTACCATAGATTTTTTTGTCCCTCTGCATAAAAGGCTATCCCACATCTTTCTATTTGTGGTTCCTTTATTCTCCATGTTCTGGTGCTTGAGGCTTGTTCCTTTGTCTGCTGAAACCTGCTCCTGCATTCAGAATCTTCATGACCAAAGTTATTGCAAATAGAACATTCAACTTCATTTTCAAGAGCCGAAAAGTTGTTATAGGTCCTTTTTGTAATCCCGATCATACTTCTTTGTTTTTGAGCTTCTCTAGTCATGATTGTTTTATATGCAACACATTGAGCTGCTTTGTGACCAAAGTTATGGCAAGAGAAACATTGCCCATTGAAGAAACTTCTGCGATTATCAAATCTACCGGCCAAATGATTGTAATTTCTATTGTCATCTATTCTTGAAGCAAATTGAGAAGATTTTACCTGTGGCTGGTTGTAGCTTTTGTTCATCCTTAAAACAGATTTCCCCTGGTTTACCTGATAGTCTTTGTTCGTTCTTGATGTAATTCGTCCCTGCTTTACCTGGTGATCTCCATTGTGCTTTTGCTCATTCCTTCTTGCTGCATCATGATAACTCTTTGAGGTGGATGCTTGAGATGTTTCTCCATTATACCCCAGACCTGTCTTGTTTAGCGGAGAACGCTGTATATTGATGATCTCATCCAGAGTTTCAGATCCTTTGACAAACTTAAGATTAATAGCCTTTGTTTTCTCAATTTCTTTTCTAAGGCCAACAATTTCACCTTCTAACTTTTCAAGATATTTTTCTTTTTCATCAATTTGAAATTGTAGAGTATCAATGATCATATTCTTTTCTTCTATACATGTCTTAAGTCTAGAAATCTCTTCACAAAAACTATCCACATCTATAGCATCCATGTAATCATCATCTTCAAATGCCATTAAAAGTTTATAGTCATTACCTCGTTCATCTTCATCACTATTTCATAGACCATCACTGTCTTCATGAGTGTAGTAGCTTTTCTTATTTGCATTCTGTTTCTTGTTCCATCTGGCAGGTTCCTTTCCTTTGTCAATCTTATCCTTATGAGGACATTTGGCAGCATAATGACATACTCTTCCACAAGAAAGACATTTAAAAGGTAGCTTACCTCTGAACCTTCCAGTACCGCGTTGAAGATTTCTGACAAAATTTGATTCTTCTTCTTCTTCTGGCACGTGACTTGATTCATAGTAGTCTCCTTTGCCTGAAGCCTTAAAAGCAACCTCTCTCCTGTCTGATGGACCTCCTTTTCTCATTTCATAAGCAGTTAGAATTCCGTGTAGCTGAGACATAGTAAGAGTTCGTAGATTTTCCTTTTCTTCTATTGCAGACACTTTAGATTCAAACTTGGGGGACAATGATCTTAGGACTTTTTCAACCACAACAGCCTCTTTTATTTCTTCACCCAAGTTTTTCATACAATTAACAATCTCGTCTACCCGAAGGAAATAGTTAGCCACACTTTCATCATTATACATTCTGAGATTCTCATACTGAATCCAGAGGGTTTGAAGTTTTGCACGTTTTACCTGTTCATCTCCTTCGTAGCTCAAAACAATCTTGTCCCATATTTCTTTTGCGGATTTATATTGCATAACCTTCACAAATTCAAATTGAGATAGACATCCTAGAAGAGTATTAACCGCCTTTGCATTTGTTTCATATTTCTTCTTCTCAGGTGAATCTGTAGGAGTAGCTGATGGAAAAGTATACCCTGTTTCTATAATGTCCCATACTTCTGTACCCAAAGATTGAAGATAGGCAGTAACTCTTACCTTCCAATATACGAAGTTTGTTCCATCGAAAATCGGTGGCCTGATTGATGCTTCCCTCTCGTAGTTGTTCATGATGTTAGATCTTCCTTCAAGCGATCAAGCTTCTTCAGAAGGACCTGCTCTGATACCAATTGTTGGAAATAATAATGAGAGGGGCGGGTGAATCAGTATTATCAAATTCTTATCAATCTATCTTCCTTATTTCTACTTTGAATAATTCTTCAAATATTGATCATTACTTTGTATGTCAGTATCATAAAATAATGAGCAAGAACAAGAAAAGCAAATAGTCACACAAAAGAACACCAGATATAAGGTGGAAACCCAATGTGGGTGAAAACCACCTGCTGCAATATGTCTCTATCTTCTTTCAATTAGAAACTCCTTTTACAATGATTTTGTACTGGTGCAGTCCTTTACCAGTACGCAGGCTACAACCTGCAGAGAGCTACAACCCTCTCTCGTTCTCCAGCTTCTCCTGGAAGGGAGCTACAACCCCCTTAGCTCTTGTACTAGCCAAGATACTAGTACGTAGGTGCTGGCCTACTAAAGGCTACAACCTTCTCTTTCTTCCAGGGACCACGTTTCATAAATTTTCAGACTGGATCCATGAACATCAATCAATCATCAAGTATATCTGCATCAAACAATCTCCTTTTCCCAATTAGCACTGAATCAAGTAAACACTTCTCTGACAACTGTACCCAGAACATAGTAACAGTAACCACACACCAAATTCTGAACCCATAATACTGCAGCAATAGACAGAGGCAGCTAGATCATAATTTAAAGATATACGCTACTTCAACAACCTGAAACCTGCGTGCAGATCTATAAAAGATAATTCCTTCTTTCAAATATTCAGACACTAATTAACCCAGATTGTCAGATTTATAGATCAAGCATGCGCCTCATATAACAGATCAAAATCATGCAAAGATACTATTATTCAAGCATAAAGATTATGACCCATCAAAGAACTTATCCTTCTTTATGCGCTAAGGTTCCTCCTTCATTCAGATCCAGATCTGCACCATAACCCAATCACAAATATTTCATATCTAGCACTTATTAGATATTCAATTCAGTCGATGATACTTTTCCAAATGATCTCCTTCCTCTTTTATAGTCTTAGGCCTTCCACAATACCACGGTCCAAAACCATAGGATCAAAAAACTGTTGGACTAATACCATGAACCAACCATGAAAGTGCGTGAGATCAATATTTTCGGATGCAATACCATGAGCCAAAACCATAGGATCAAAAACTATAGGACTAATACCATGAACCAACCATGAAAGTGCGTGAGATCAACACTTTTGGATGCAATACCACGGACCAAAACCATAGGATCAAAAACTGTCGGACTAATACCATGAGCCAACCATGAAAGTGCGTGAAATTTTCTCTTCATGAAAGGAACTTTTCTCTGCATGAAAGTGCGTGAACTTTTTCTCTACATGAAATAAACTTTTCTCTGCATAAAAGTGCGTGAACTTTTCTCTCCATGAAATAAACTTTTCTCTGCATAAAAGTGCATGAACTTTTCTCTACATGAAATAAACTTTTCTCTGCATAAAAGTGCGTGAACTTTTCTCTACATGAAATAAACTTTTCTCTGCATATAAAAGTGCGTGAACTTTTCTCTACATGAAATAAACTTTTCTCTGCATAAAAGTGTGTGAATGTTTCTCTACATGAAAGAAACTTTTATCTTCATGAAAGTGCGTGAACTTTGCTGCACTATAATTTATCATCTGAGATGAGTGGGTTGCCATCATGTACAACAGATGTATCATAATGCCAACACAAAGTATCTACAATGTGTACACCACACCACATGTACACAAACCACATATGCAACATGTACAGAACACTACATATATGACATGTACATAGCAGCATTTGTACCCAGCAACGCATATGCAACATGCGCATAATACTATATTTACAGAATACCGCATATGCAACATGCACACAAAACCACATATGAAACATACACACAACACAATATGTACATAATATTGCATATGCTACATGTACACAACACCAGTACTTCACATCCTCAAACCACACCATCTGTACCAAGAAAACCATGAGCCTCCTAGTTTTTTATCGATACTTGTCCTAATGATCCAGGTGGATATTGGTGGCCACCTGCCAAGTCCACTTGGACCCCCACCATTGTTTCTTTCAGCTTTTCAATTTCCTTAATTGTAGCACGATTTACTATCTTTAGCTGCTTTTTGGGTCCTGAACTTCCAGAGCCATTTTGAGGCCCTAAACAACGTTTTTTTGCAACACTGGGAGCAATATGTGTCTACAAATTGATGTTTCTCTTCCCAAAGTTGTAGTTCTTGGATAGATATTTCTAACGAGATATTGTGCGCCTCAAACGGAGATCGTATGCCAAAGTTACGACGCCAAGAAGTTGATGTACCAATTTACCCAAACAGGGCCCATAGTTTGGTGTTTCATCTTCTAGGGTTAGGTTTTTGGATGTTTAGGGCTTTCCATTATTTCTCAACAATAAATAGGCCTTCGAGCCTCATTGTAACACATTTGAGAGGCATGTAGCCACCACATCTCTTCTCAGAGATAAGCTACCATCGCCTTAGCTAGTTTATTCCTATTTGTGTTTGTAAGCATATTTGAGTATTTTATAGTAATGAAATGAAGTATTCTTTTTGCTAGATCTCTATATGTATGGTTATATTTGTAATTTTCATTCCTGTTTAAATCCGGATCAATGTTGCAAATCGCACTTCTTTCACTCCATTGACGTATCCCTAAGCATTGTATTCGATAGCATAGTATAAACACATAATATCAATTCATATCCACATGACACTGAGCTCATAGATCTGCTAGGGCTACTCTTCCCACTTGGTTTCCCATGAGACCAGAACCTCTTCATGCCATCAACCTGCAAAAATAATCATTCCTCCACAAACATGATCCCTGATGATCCTGTCAGACAACGACATACACACATACGTATATCCATATAAACATTAGCATAAAATAATCATGATCCTTGATGACCCTCTCAAAGAATTACATACACACATACATATATATACATATATACAAATTAGCATAATCATGATCACAAAATTGTTATCAGTGCTTATAAGGTCAAGGTTAAGAGAACTCCCTCTATACATGCACAACATGCACAACCTTGAGAACAATAGTTCCCAACATAGCCAAGGCATCTAATGCCTCAAATACATTTACTTTACCTTTCCAGGCTACCCTTCTCATGACTATCATGCCATTGTCCATTTACTTCAATGGACCCAACCCATCCAACTGGTTGTCATATTATTGCCTTCATATTCCCTTTACTCATGCACCATCTCCATCTAAGTCTTTACATTACCTATTGGGTTCATGCGGTTCTCATCGAGCACCATTAAATTTCATCTTCCCCAACAAATTCCGAAGGCTCTCAAAAAATAAAAGGAAGGAACAAAAGGAAAAAAATAAGAAAACAATATAAAACCAATACAAATATGACATCACAAACAAAGTGGCATGGCCATGCATCAGACGTAAGAAAAACTGAAAATCAAGCGCAAACAATCACACAACACTGAAAGCACAAAACTAGAAACAAACAACATGAATCAACCCAATGGGCTCCAAATGCTTCGAGGGGAAAGCTCGACCTAATATTTCTTCAAGATTTCATGGTAGTCTCTTTTTCCTTACAATCTCCTCTATCATACTACAATAAACACACAAATTTAAGTGCATAAATAAAGATAACAATATATTAGCTACCTTAACTTATTATGCCAGACATGTTTCCTTGTAACTGAACACGTACAAATGTCATTTGTAAATGGATTCCAATTCCTTGACGAATCTGGCTATAACTAGAAACAATTTGTTATACTTTTCAAATACATGTTCATGAATATAGCACATATCCACATAATGTCAAATAAAATCAAGGTTAAGAAGACTTCATGTATGGAAAGCACTCATTCATTTGGAATTGCGATTTTGAAACATAGACAAAGGAATTCCTGCCAAATTCTTTTCTTTTACCTTTTACCTTGCTGGAATCGAGTCTTACTATGTACTGCCACATCACCCAATTGTTAGTTATATAAACAAATGAATTGTTACCTTATCACTTTAATACCAAGGATGTTGCCCTACAATTGTTCACACATGTCAGTCGCACATTCCAAATATCAAGACGCTATATATAATACTTTGAAATCAACATTTACTAACAATAACATCCATGTCATAATCAACAACCAACTCATAGTCATTAGTCATAATACTACAACTAGCATGCACTTACACTCAAGTACATATTAGTTGTCTCAATACATATTGTTTAAGTACAACCATCTTAAAACAGAATCATTCATTCATGGAATCTTATAGACACATACTCATATCATGCAATTATTCAAACATTCAAACAAACTATAAACATATCATGTTACATGAACCAAATAGACAACATAACAAAATCATACTTCAATGTATCTCAGGGGAGGCTATCAAATTTGCATAAGTCAGTCTAGATTAGTACAACACAATATCATAAGCATGTCAACCCATAACTGAATATCATAACCATAAACATATGCATGGGCAAATCTTGATTAGCGTGATACATCAAGATCCTAGTTTGAATGACCATTATCATCATGTGTATGACCGCAATGCATATAACAATTAGTTACTATCATTCATGATTGTCCAACGCACATGTACATGACCACACTAATAAACTAGCATCTATCATGCATGTAACCACAATAACAATAGAATAACATGCATATACATAACCATAATTTATATAACAACCATTAACCAACATACCTACATGCCCAACATAAAAACCTGTATGATAATCTGCTCTTACCCTAAGGTCTAGTGCTGTAATTGTTCCCTAATAATCTACATCTCCTGCTCTATCTTTGTAAACTTGTGAGCCCTATAACATACCCACAACATCATAAACTACCTAATTACCACCGCGATCCATGCACACAAAGTCATAGACAACTAACATGCATGCATGACAAACACATTTTACCCATTAGTCCAAGTGTTTGAACCATGCTCTGATACCACCCTATAACCACCCCTCCCATATCTACCTACTTTCACCGGCTTGCCAGGATGAACATGAGCTAAGGTCTACTATGACATGACTCGAACTCCTAGATCACATTAAGGAAATAGAGTGGATAGGATGAAACCTTGCTCACCTTCCCTAGGATCTACAGGACACCTAGGATCTAAGAAAGCACTCTAGATGCCCAAATCTAGAGCAAGATAGTTATTTTACTGACCTAGACTAATAGGTTTAGGCATAAGACTTCATCCATGCAACTGTATACCCCCATTCGCATGCATAAGCCTATGCGGTAGCGACTATAGTCCAAATTCCTCAATTCTAAGCACACGACCATGCAATCAGTGGCATATTTTTAGGGCTTGTCCCTAGACCATAGCCCGGAACTTAATGAGACTTTCAAGAATGATAAATGACATCAAGACAAAGGAATTCATACAAAATTTGCTTAAATACTTGACCTAACCAGGCCTACCCAAAGCATCAATTTCGTGAAACATATTGAGAACATAAAATCTACTGGTGATGAATGCATATCTAAACATAGGGGTCTAATAATTACTTGATAATTATGAATAAGGTCTAATGCCCTCTCATAATAGCTTCCATAAAATTTATTAGCTCATGCATTCATTAACCATTAATCAACTTATCAAACATATCAAGAGCTGTAGCTAGAACCTATTATGGAACCATGCTTGTAACCAACATATAACTAGAATAATAACCATGATAGAACAACCATCAAAGCCACATAATAACAAGTATAATTACTCATTAAATACAATAGGAAATAACTCTTATTAACATATGCAAAATCCAACCAAGTCAGGGACTTCCACTTACCACCTCATAATAGACTAAGTTGAACTAAATATTTCTTTCAGCCAATCACCCTTTTGCCATATTCCAAGCATGAATGTGGGACTCACAAAAAACAACTAGGGATTCCTTAGGATTTATTGCAATCCCGCTAAAAATGGTCAAGGGACTTCTAGGCCTGAAATAAGCATGTACACAACTAGGGTTTACCACAATCCTGCCATTACTAGTCAATGGATTCTTAGGCATAGACAAAAAAACATACACTACCAGGCTTTATCGTAGTCTCGTGAAAACTAGTCAAGGGATCACTAAGCCCTAAACAAGATTAGATTCCTATGTATTTCTTCACCAGTATCTTGAGGAATTTTCCCGTCTCCACCCTTAATCATTACCGCAATGTTGCCAAAATCGGTCAAGGGATTCCTAGGCGATTCGGAATTTTCCTTAGACCACCTCACCCACTTTCAAAACCATCCGAAAATCCAAATATCGACCAAATGAAAGAACCTCATCACACTATGGCTATCTGGAAATGGAAAGGAAAGGCTGAAACCACTGTCACACCCAAAGAAACCCATTCCAGTGATATTAAGAGAACCAAATATAGACATGCATGTATCATGCATTGAGAAACTAGTAAGGAAATCTTACATGCAACTCGATACTTCCAAATAAATCCCATTTTAGTTGCTTGATCCAACTTTTCCTTGCTTGATCCTTGCTTTCCTTTTCTTTCTTGTCCTTCTTTTTCCTTCCTTCCTCCAAATCCAATGTATGCCAAAATGCTCCAAGAATACTCTAAGTGTACAAGAGTATGAGAGAGTGAGAGAATGCAGAAAGAGTGCCAGCATAGAACTGTCAAAATTTTGTGAAATGATCCTCATAATCCTTTCTATCATTAAGGTCTCTATTTTCTTCAGTTTCCTTTATTTTTCCTTCAATTTCCCTCTCATGCTATCCTATGACCTTTCATCTCCCTTTTCTCTTAATTTCCTTTATTTTCATAAATAAAATGCCAAATAATCCCTCTTTTCCTTTTTAATGCCTTTGCCAATTTCCCTTAACCATAATAAACTAAATGAACATCCAATAGGATTTTTTGCATAACATTCAGCTTGGAATATGTGTCCTATGACCTTGTTCTTATTTTTCCTCTATTAACTTTATTACATTAAATTTTTATCCAGGGATGTTACAACTAGTTTCCACCATACTATGTTTTCTATCATATTTTTCTGTGTGTTTCATTTCCTTTACTCCATTTTATTTCATTCTTTGTACAACTCTAATTAGAGGTATTATAGAATTTTTCTCTTCATTATTCTTAGTGCATGTCCTCATTTAGGTTAAGGCATAGAGATTTGGGTCTCAATCTAGTTTCACTTGGTAATAACCGTTATCACCATCCCAAGTAGCCTCCCAAGGTAGAAGAAAATAGAAATCATAGATTGGGAGACCCTATCAAGTTGTTTCTTGAGGAAGCACTAGAGGAATGAGATGACAGAAAATTTTTCCCAAACCCTTTGATGACCTTGAATAGTAGCTGAGATACCTTCAAACAAAACAAATTATGGAGGTGTGACACCATTCAAGTTATAACTTAACTTCGATATGCCCTTATTTAATGGAAAAATATATATTAATTCTATTATGATTATATTATTGTATCAAAAAAAAACTTTGATAATGAAAATACCACCTTTGCACTTTTGAAATCTCTTTCTCATTTCAAATATTTGTGGAAAGGTTACTAGGAGATACAAGACAAAGATGAGTTCATGATGGCCAAGGCAAGAAGCATTTGGGAATATTTTGGTGATTCCCTCAAGGAGGAATTATACCCTATAGGGAACTATGGTGACAGGTATAAAAGATAGAAAATTCTGCGACAAGAGAGAGACCATACTTTGGCTTTGATTCTAATTTAAGGAAGGATAAAGGAAAGATGAATATCAATGTTCAACCTAGTTTTACCATCATGACCAGAAAGATCCAGCCATAAGGGTTAGATGAGTGTGAAGAGATAGAGAACCTCTTCCATTCACCAACCACATTTCATCAATGATAGAGAGAGCCAAAAGAACTTGATATTGCCCAAGGTCATTAAGGGATTGATTCTACCAATAACATCATACCCCCAACCATACAACACTTGTTGGTTGAGCCATGGAATCAACATTTATGTCAATTATTCAAAGATAAGATATTGTGTGGTATTGCAACACTTGAATTTTATTATGTTATTTTAGGAAAAAATTATAAGTGGAAACATCATGATGTATATGAGTCTTGTCCCCATAGTGCCATTGTTACTCGTGGATGTCATCTCTTAAGGGTACTAGAGGTAGCTATGATTTTTTTAATTTTATTAATCTAAGAAAAATATTTCCAAGAGGTATTAAAAGTTTCTCCTCTTCATGGTTCAATCAGAAGGAAAAGGAAAGGTTAGAATGATGCCTCTCTACACAATTCAAGCAAGTGGACAAGATTTTTGAGACATATAGGAATATCTTCACTTCACTTGTGGGGATTTATTTTCACTGTTAGGTCAAAATATCAATTTATTTGATACATGGTGCTCCTTTACCTAATGTCCCAATATATAGACACTCTCTATTGGAGAATGAAGCAATAAAATGTTAGACTCATGAATTTATGACTAAGGGCCACATTAGACCAAGCTCCTATTTGTGGAAGTCCAATTGTGATGGTGCAAAATAAGGATGGCATAAAAATAATTTGTATTGATTATAGATCCCTTAGAAATTCATTATCAAGAAAAAATACCCAATCCCTAGGATTGATGATCTTCTTGACTAGCATAAGGGTGTTAAGTTATTTAGTGAGATTGATCTCAAGTCAAGCTATTACGAAGTTTCGATTGAACAAACTAATGTATGGAAAAAAATCATCGAATATAAATAATTCCCTTTTAAGTGGTGGGACATGCCCTTTCACCTGAATAATACTATAACAACGTTTATGAGGATGATGGTTTATATCCATCATCCATTCACAAAATTTTTATTGTTGTGTCTCCGGATAACATCCTCATATTTAGCATAACCTCGGTAGAACATTTTTAGCACATCCAATAGGTCTTGAGAACCCTATGACAACAATAGTTGTATTCCAATATGGAGAAATGATCATTTGGCATCCAAATAATTTGATTTTTGGGATAAATTATGGATGAGCATTGGGTGCATGTGGAACCAACTAAGATCCCATTCATTGAGGATTGGGTAGCCTTGATGAGCCTAATAGAGCTTCATGGTTTTTTGGGCCTTGGTAACTTCTAACAAAGGCTTTTTTTTTGGCTCCTCTCATATCTCTTATCCCTTAAGTCATGTAACCAAGACTGGAGAAACATAAATATTTTTCTACTCTAAGTCATAAAAGAAAGCATTGAATGATTTAAAACACCACCTTTGTTCTGCACCAATCCTCACCCTACCATATCTCCATCAACGATTTGAGATTTAGATAGACACATTTGATTATGTTAATGTTGCAGTCCTCACTCAACATGGGCATCCATTTGCCTGTCATAGTGAAATACTCTCTAATATAGTTAGGGGATTCGCTACCTATGACAAGGAAATGTACTTTATTGTGTAGGCATGTAAAAATTGGAAAAATTATATTCTGGGAAAGGATAAAATTGTCCACATTGATCACAACCCTCTATAATTCATGAAGACATAAAGAAAGTTACAAAATGACTACCATCAAAATTTATCCACATATATGAAATAATTACACTTGAACATTAAACACAAGAAGGGTAGCATCAGTCATGTTGTATATTTCCTCAGTTTTCCCTTGATTATGTGTCTAACCATAATTATTAGCTCATTTTGGAATGATATATTTGGTTGGACATAATTACAGAAGAACGACTCTAACTTCCATACCACATACTAGATGTTGATCATAGGAAAATAAGTTCCATACTTGCACCTCCAGGATGACCCTTATGCTACCCCGGTCACCTTTATGTTTATTCAAGCGAGAAAGACAAGTTCATCTTGGACGTGCATTAAAATAACATGGCAATGAAATTTCATGTCGAAATTAGAGTAACAATAATTTAGAAGTATTTCTATTAGCCAAAGCTTTGACGAGATGTCCAATAATATATTAGATTGTGCATCACTTATGCCATTTCTAAACTAGCCATCAAGAAGCATGGATTGTGCCCTCTTCTTCCTAAATCATACAAGCCTTGGGAGTGAGTACCCATGTATTAAATTTAAGGTTTTCCATCTACGAATAATAGTAAGAATTATGTGTTTTTGATTGTTAATCAGTTCTCCAAAATGACCATTCTAATGCCATGCAAGAAGAGCATCATCGTTATGGCCACTACTAAGATTTTCTTTCAACATCTTTGGGTTCATTTTGGGCTACCTCAAACCATTATTTGAGATAAGGACAACATATTCCTCAACACATTTTGTTCCAACCTATGATCTTTGATCGATAACAAATTGACCAAATTTTCCTCCTTTCATCCCTAAACAAATGGCCAAATAGAGGTGGCCAAGAAGATGATTATGCATAATTTTCACATGTTTAACTTTGAGTATTCATGTACATGGGATGAAATAATTGCATATGTTTACAATAACTATAATAGAGTCCTCGACGGCTCTATTGGACATAGTCCCTTTTAAGTGTGCTTTTAGTTCCAACCATTGGCCCCAATTTATGTAATTATGCCCATTTCATCTTTGCCAATATAGTCCTCCCATGTTCAAGTAGAGGAACATATAGAAGCCAATTTTTTTGAATGTATCCAAAAACTCCAATAATAGGTTCATGATATGTTGGAGAGAGATAATTCCAAGTACAAAAAACAACATGAGCAACATAAGGTTCCACACAATTTCCAAGTTGGTGATAAGGTGATGTTTCATATACTAAAAGAGTGCCTCATAGCCCCCCATAGGAATATTAGACCACTATGATATGGTACTTGTACAATATTAAATGGTGTGAGTGAAAATTATTTTGAATTGAGTATTCCATGTTTGATTGGGTTTCATCTAGTATTTATTATGGAGCTAGTTCGACTACATTTTCCAGTTCTTTTGGAAACCTCATGTTAGTTTATGTATCTTGGTAGGTACTCCATAACCCTATATACTAGGTTTGTGTGAGTCGGCACCAAAAAAATCACTTTGTGGGTGAAGTACCCAAGTAGTAGGTTTTGTACCCAAAGTTGTGGGTGTGAAACCATAAGCTATTTTGATGTATTGACCATTGTTCCATGTGTGGAACCCTTAATGGAGCAAGCGGAAACTAATTCAACCCTGGAAGTATTTTTCAAATGGAGGACAATAAATTTTGTTTATATGTATTGGGCTAAATGGCACAAATTTAAGGTAAACTTGGCTTTTGGAGTGACCCAGGAATGGATAAGCATTACGCCATAAGAACATATAAATAGAGGTGTCTTATCTAATATCAACGCACATCATAAGAGAAAAACATATAAGGATAAGGATACATTAACTAGAAATAACCTCAAGGCATCTAGACAAATAGGAGAAAATGATATCTTTGCATATTTTCTTTTGATTGGTATAGGCCGAGTTGGGAAGAGTGTTGGAGGACGAAGTAAAGATAGTTGTGTACATAGTTTTGGGTGTTATCTTTGTATGAGAGACCGAGGATTTGTCTTTGAAGTTATGTAGTAGTGTCAAGCCCTATGTGTAATCTACACAAAGGTAGAAAAACCTTTTAACAAGCCTGTATATGAGGTCGAGTTACAACACAATGGTAAGGGAATGAGTGAAAGGTACAAGGCAATGTTTGGAGTAGTTTGAGGTCGAGCAAGAGTTGTCCTACAATTTCCATAGGAAGCCCTAAATAGGGCCGAAAATTGAAGATCTTGTGCATGCATAGGTTTATGGAATTAAGGATAGAATTTCATGTCTTGAGATATGTTGAATCTCCTTCCAAGTTTGATGGTTGTAGGACGTAGGTCCATATTTCATAGCTTTGATAGTAGCTTGAGTATATAATTTGAGGGTTGTTAGAAGTTTTTATATGTGTCATAGGATAGTCACTTTTGAATGACAAACATAGGTTGTTATTTGGAACCTGGTTTGGACCCAAGTATTAGCTCTTTCAAGGAGTAAATAATCAATCAAATGGGTTATTTATCAATCCTGAGTTCACTGATATACAAAGGGTTGTATTAGATATAATAGGGAAGCCTCTAAAGCCCTAAAATTTGTCATCTTGGAGTATTATTATGAAAGAAGTGGTCAGTGTGTGAAGACCCTATGAGTTGGACTCTTTGATGGACTAAAGAGAATCTAGAGGGAATATTGATTAGGCCAAAGTTTAGTGACAAAAAGGAGTAGTGTTCATTGATAGTGGAAAATTATTGAGTTGTATAAGGGAAGGTAAAATATTGCTAGATGTGTTCAAGCTGCATGGAATAAAAGGAGATGTTGAGCACACTACATCAACAAGTAGGTTGGTTTTACTTTGCTCATATTGGATTAGTCATCATAGTTGTTGTTGATACTAAGCTCTAGTTGTCTTGTATCAGTATTGATTATAAGGGCCATGATCCCTCATATGGGATGCCTAGACTGTTATATTAAATATTTGTAATATAATGAAGTTGGGTTGAAAATTTGTGTCTTTTGCACTAGTTGATTCACTGTTATTAGTTTTTCTTGTGAAAAGTAGAAGTGTTGTGGCATTGGAGTGTGTTTGTGTTTGAGATTTAGACTCAAACCATATTTTTGAGTGTTGTGCGTAATTCAACATGGTATCAAAACTACTTTAAAGGGCTAGTGAATTAGAGTGTGCACTACATACAACTCAATAGGGATTTGGTTCCATTGTTATTGAAGGAGTAATAAAAATGGTGAAGTTGTCGGTTGGTTTGTGATATAAGGACAGGTTATATGGGTTCTCTAATTACAATCTGTGGAAGGAAAGGATCATGTTGGTCTTGAAGGTAAACAAGATCTGGTAATTTTCCAGCAAAGAGATCAAGAGACCAATTGACCCTAAGGAGAAGGAAGTGTATGAGGTGTTGGATGTTGGTGAAGTTGATCATCCTAGATGGTGTTAAGGATCATTTTATACCTCAGATTTTGGGGAAGAGAAGTTCCCATGTGATGTGGAAAGCTCTTCAAGATTTGTTACAAAATAAGAATTAGAATTGATTATTGGTATTCGAGGACAAGTTTAATAGCACTAAGATGTTGGATGCTGAAGTAGAGGCACCAAATCTGATGAGACAATTTTAGGTTTGAGATGAGCTTGTCGGCATGAATTAAAGTATTATAAATTCTAAGATGGTCAGGATTGTACTGAAAAGGTTCACTCAAGAATGGAAGCACTTCATTAAAGGGATCATCACTTGAGAGAAGTTACCAGAATGGAATGGGTTTTTCAATGACTTAATTTAGGATGAATTGCAAGACATGGACATTCATATGAGGAACAAGACTTTAAATGATAATGTGGCACGTACAGGGAGAATGAATGACAAGCCTAAGAAGGACTTGAGCAAGCTAAGGTGTTTCATGTGTAGCAAAAATGGCAAGTATTAAAAAAAGTATTCGAATATGAATAAGTGAGATAATGAGAAGAATAAGGGAAAGGAGTTAGTAGATGTTTCTACCTCTTCTAATTTGGATGAACTCTCAAGAATATTGGAGAGGGAAGATTTTTCTCTAGTATCTCATTTTTCTGAGGGGGGCATCGATGAGACTATATGGTATGTGGATAGTGGTGCGTTGAAGCATATGACAAGTTAATGTGATGTGTTCAAGTCACTAACTATGTGGGACTCAAATTGTCAGATGGTGGTGGGCAACACGAGTCAAAAAGAGATGAAAGGATCTAGTTTCATGCAATTTAGGATGGATTCAAGTGAAATGTTGGGAGTTCAGAATGTACTATTTGTGTTAGATCTCAAATATAATGTGTTGTCTATCTAGGTGATTGAGTATAGGGGTTTGATGTCATTTTCCAAGATGGGAAAATGAAGCTCAAGCCCAAAGGATCTAACTCTATTGGAGTTGTCATTCGAGCTAGGGAGCGTAGTCTATACTATGTGATGGGAAAGCCTAAAGATCATGAGAAGAAAAAGTAGGTGCAAGTTCATGAGGCTAAGAAGGCGCAAATTTCTAGCAGGAGTTTGTAGGTTTAGAGGGAGAATGTGTAACCTAAGAAGAGTGCACCGTCAATGGGTTGTAAGCTTACTTCTATAGCTGGAAAGAAGCAATTGTGGGATAGCCTATAAGAATTTCAAGAGAAGAAGAATCAAGAAGCTTCTCTTGGTAGTGGTTTCTAGGCAATTCTCTCTGCAGATGTAGATGATCCCTCTAGCCCATTGAGTGGGACTAGCAACCTATGTGACAATCTACTAAACACTTTCCTAAGTTACAATTGAAATAGGAGGAGGATGATGGCCTACCTTGTTCTAATGCTATAATGTCATCCTTTGTTGAAGACCTCGAATTGCTTGTACCACTGGCTTAGTCCTGTTGCTCACATCATTTAAATTCTTACACAAGAGATCAAGACACAACAAAGCATACAAGTACAAATAACATAATTGAAAGTAACCTACTTAACAGATCAAGGAGCATTAATATAAATGATGCATTAACATACACATTTATGGAAAATGAACCAACAATTGTATATATCAATAGAATAAAGGAGGAAGCATACAACCAAGCCTTGATGTCAATAAGCTCTCCTTGAGTGAATTTACAAGTCCAAGCTCAAGCTCTCCAAGCACTCCTTCTCCAATCCCAATGAGTAGCATGTATGCACAATCTCAGCATAATGGTGCAAATAGCCAAAGACCAACAATTTGGGAATGGGAAAGGATGAATATATAGGCAAGGAAAGGGAATTAGGATCTATACAAAGATCAGAGAAGGCCCTCACCTGAAGGAGGTAGCTGATAGGGATAAGACCAAAGGACCAAGTTGAGAGAAATTGACCTCATCCACATTGAACAACTTCCATCTCATCGTTCTGGAAGCCTGCAGATCATGAAGCTACTGTCCTTTTTGGGAAAATTTCCTTTTAGGGATCAGCACGAGTATCAAAGCCAAAAGCACGCTGACATCATGAGGCTAGTATAGTGCTACTAGCGACCAACTAGGGTTCTCAATGTTAGGGGAGCGATGATGCTAAAAGTAGGCTTTTAGAGCCCTTTCTTCAGGGGAAGCTTTAAGGCTTTTTTCCATCAATGTTTCAGGGAGGATTTATGATACATATCTAGATGAGTACACTGCATGATGGTCATGTTTTGGGCACTTCATGGTATGTCACAGGGAAGTGTGGGAGGTGTGAAAAAATATTTTGTAACAGATGCCCCTTAAAGCATGAAGGAAGAGGAGGGAGTGATGGATGAGATGCTTTACGAGCTTTTGCAAGGATGAGAACAAACACTATTAGGTGACCTGCAAATCAAGGATGCATATACATATATGTATATATATATATATATATATATATATATATATATATATATATATATATATATATATATATATATATATATATATATATAATATCAAAACATGATTCCATGGTATGGACGTAACCATTAGGATAGTAAGGACTATGAAAGAGTTCCATGGCATGGGTGCAAGAATCCGAATGAGAAGGATCATATGTAAATCTAAGATCTCAGGTATGGATGTAGCCACTTGATATAGAAGGATCTGTTATCACCCCAAGAAACTCACCTAGGTTGTATATCAGTGATGCTTGGGAACATTACAAACTCAACAAAATGTTGGAAAAAAATAGGTCGATGAATGGAACAAATGTTGCATATTCAAGCCAGATAACCACTTCTACTATGATTGACCCCGGACATGGGTGAACACCCCCAGAATACAAGGCTTTTAACCACTAACTACTCATAGTTTTAGAGAAAATGTGATGATAGAGAACACTGATCACACCAGCAGATGCACAAGACCCTGTGATGGCTAGCTGCAACCAGTTAAAAGGTCTGTAAATCTGTTTCTAACACACAGACAGGATGACAGCTCCTCTAATGCCAAACATTAACAGCACATGAACAACTGCAAAACAGACACAACCTTGAACAAGAAGAAGAAGTGGAGAGTGAGTGATCAGCAGCAAAAGAAGCTTGTATTAGCTGGAAATGCAGACCAAAAGCTACAGGTTACAAAGTAGTCACAGTATCCAGAAGTCGAAGCTTACAACAGAATAACATTCATCAACCTAATTACATCATTTTTCTGGATATATATAGAGTCTGTTTACAAAATATCTCTGCTAGGCTATGCGTGGAGGTGTCTTAATTGATCACCAACCACATTTACAGTTAGACATGGGTCTTCTGCTACAATCTGAATGTTTTAATGAAAAAAATGGCTGTTTCTATACTTTGGTGTACTTTTTGAATAGGTGAAGTATTATCTACATGACTTTCAATAACTGTTGCAGTCATTAATCTGCTCCAGGAGGTCCTTTCTATCCTTCGGAGGTACACCGCATTGAATGCAATAGCTGAGGGCTTTAATATGCAGGTTTTTGGATCGTGGCTCCCTTTCTTCTCTGCGTGCACTAGGTAGGTTGAAAACACTGAAAAGTACATGAAACTGGACAAAAAGCCGAGGAGAAACGGTGGCCATTAGATAGCCCCAATAGATGGCTGAGATCGGACTGTTCAGGCCATCGCAAGACATATGCAGAGGAACGAGTTTGGGCCGTCAGATTAAGTGAATTAATGGTGGGGATTTGATTTGGGAAGCTATTGGGTGGGTAGGTGAAAAGGAGGGTCGAGGGCCGTCCAATTGCGGGATGAATGATCGAACAACTAATGGACGGTGGAAGTGATCAATAATTAACAGGCAGGGAGCCGGGTATAATGGCGGGAAGTTGTTTCCCCACACCGCTTTACGAGAAAGGTGGTTTTCGTATAGGGCGGTGCGATACAATGGAATGGTGACGCATCGCAGATAGGATGGCGGGGAAAACCACTCTCCCGTGGGCTATCGAACGAGCGGGGGTTGCGATAACCGTTGGATGGTAAGGCGAGATGATCAGATGGCGGTGGGCTACAGTACATTTTGGTTGATATGATAGGCGATGCGACAGGTACGCGCCCACCCGGGGTTAGATTTTTGTTATATATGCACATTATAAAGGGTTAGGGCTATAGTGCCGAGGTAATAGCAAAAATTGGTTAATATGAGGTTTATAAGGTTAGCGGGGTTTTATAAGTTTATAACAGAGAATGCCCGAGAGGTTAGAGAAACATGGGTTTAGGTGGGAGTAATAAGGGTAATAAACCAATGAAGGGGAAAAAGATTAAAAGAACAGGTGCTAGCCCCCTCCTTGCAGAAAACACCACGGCCAAGCTGTCCTTGACCCCTAAGAATGCTCAAACATGTATCAGTGCTAACATTTGGCTCCTTCTGGGGATGAGATCCTCCCTGTGAGGTCTCAAGAACCTGCAGATCAATGCCTTCCTGATGAAAATCAAATAGCAAAATTCCTAGTGTTCCATTGGGCATGGAGTCTAGCTCAGCCTACACTAAAACTGATAAGATGAAATATTTACAACTTTTAAGGCCAAAGACCTTAAATCATATAAATTTTCAGAAAACGCCCATTAACTGGGCCGTCAAAAACTGTCTCTCCTCCCATACTTTTCAGTATGAAAGTGTTGTTCCCATGAATCTATGAAATGATGAAAGGCCCTGTCCAGAAAGCATCAAATTTCCCATGATTGCCTTTCTTTTTCTTTAGTGCATCCCATTTCAAAACCAAGTCTCCAACCTGAAAATTATCTATTTTTGTCCCTTTGTCAAAAGCATCCTTGATTCTCTTCTGATGTGCTGCAGCCCTTTCCACTAGTTGTTCTCTAATCTGATGTAACTCTGTCAAATCAGTGATTCTTCTTGCCATATCTTCTTCCTCATTTTGCTCTTCTTGAAGGAATTTTGCCACAGGGAGAGTTAATTGAATTGGAAATATAGCCTCAGTTCCATACACCAATTTGAATGGAGAACTCCCTGTGGATTTCTTGATGGTCACTCTGTCAGCCCACAATGCATACTTGAGCTTTGAATCCCAATTCTTTTTATTGTCCTCTAATAGCTTTTTAATTATCTGGATCAGAATTTTATTAGAGGATTCTGCTAGACCATTTCCCTAAGCATAATATGAGGTGGAATGAATCAGTTTGATGCCCATTGAATCATACATTTCCACCAACTCTTTAGCCCTGAAGGCTGTTGCATTATCTGTGACTAATTTCTGTGCACAACCAAATCTGGTGAAAATATTCTCCATTAAAAACTTGATGACCACATTATGATCAGCCTTCCTAGTAGGGATTGCTTCAATCCACTTAGTGAAATAACTATTGGCTACTAATATCCATCTTTGCTAGCCACTGGAATGTGGATTGGTTTCTCCAATGAAATCCAAACCCCACTGCTGAAAAGGTCCTTTTGCCTAAATTGGTTTTAGGGGCAGGGATTTCAACTGTTGTTTTTTTTCAAATCTTTGGCACCTGTCACAAGATTTAACAAAAACAAATACATTAGAAAATAAGGTGGGCCAATAGCACCCAACTCTGAGAATTTTGTGGGCTGTAGTTTTCCAATAATGATGCCCTCCACACATGCTAGAATGAAACTACTGCATAACTTCTTTTGATTGTTCCTTGTCTAGACACCTTAAAAATATTCCAGATGGATCCCTCTAGTAGAGTAGATTTTCCATAATGCAATACTTTTCTTCTCTAAGTTTCAAAGTTCTGGCTTGACTTTGAGTAAATCTTGAAGGGATTTCCAGCCTTAGCAAGAAGTTAATTATTTTAGCATACCAATTACATGAAGCTATATTCTCAGCCACTGACGTTTTTCCTCTGTTTCATCTATTTCCTCTTCTTCTGCCTGACCATCTTTTGCATTTTCATATAGGAAATCAATATCCAAAGACCTGCAATTTTCTTCAGCCAATAACCTAGCAAGACCATGACCTCTGACGAGCTTGGTTGGCTTCAGCTCTATGTTAATAATTTTAGCAATCCACTTTGCCCTTCTTCCATCAGCATCAGGTTGTGTTAAGACATCTTTAATTTCAGCCGAAAGCACATATGCAATTATTCTTGAATGCAAGATATAAACTCTGAAAGCCTTCAAGGATTTAATAAGAGCATATGCATGTTTCTCTATAATATCATACCTTAGTTCAACATCCCTCAAATTCTTGCTGAAAAATGCTACTGGATGTTCTAAACCTTCTTCATCTTGCTGCAATAAAATAGCTGCAATGGTTTCTTCAGAGGCAAAAGAAAATATGTGGAATTCCTTGTTGTAATTAGGACTGATTAATGTGGGAGCCTCCATAATAGCTTTCTTAAGTGACTCAAATGATTTCCTTGTTGTATCAGTCCATCTTACCTCTGCTCCTTTCCTCAACATGGAGGTCACATGCTTAACTAGTTCAGCAAAATTTGGTATAAACCTCTTGACAAAATTAATTTTACCCAGAAAAGACTGAATATCCTTCTTTGATCTTGGGACAAAAAACGTTTGTATGGATTTGACTCTTTCTAGGTCAATCTGAACACCTGCAGCAGACACATTATGTCCTAACATCTTTCCCTCACTTAAAGCAAATTGGGATTTTTTGGGCTTGACTGAGATTCCAAACCTTCTACACTTCAAGAACACTTTTTTCAAATGCCGCAAATGATTTTGATGGCTGCTGGAGTAAACTGTTATATAATCAAGGTAGATAAGCACAAATTTGTCCTTCTCTCTCACAAATGCTATGTCCATAGCTCTCTGAAAGGTGGCTCCCGCATTCATCAATCCAAATGGCATTTTGGCATACATAAAAGTGCCCCAAGGAGTGGTAAATGCAGTCTTTTCTTGATCATCTGGGTGTACAACAATCTGATTAAAGCCTGAAAATCCATCCAAAAATGACATCACTTTAGCTCCTGAGACCTTTTGCAACAAGTGCTCCATCTTGGGCAGAGGATAGTTGTCTTTCTTGGAGCATTTGTTCAAATTTCTGAAATGAACACACAATCGGATTTCACCACTCCTCTTCCTCACCACCACTAGATTAGCTACCCATTTCGAATATCTGAGAGGAGCAATGATCTTGGCAGCCAACAATTTTTTAATTTCTTTTTCAATCAGTGGAAGAAGCATAGGGTTTATTGGTCTTAGCTTCTATTTGAAAGGAACAGTATCTTTCTTCAGAGGGATTTTATGCTGAATTATATTCTTATCATATGTTTTCAAATCACTATACTCCCAGGCAAACACATCAGAAAATTGCCTCATTAAATTGCAGTATTCAGCACTTTGATCAGCAGACAAATGAGTGGACAAATTCACATACTTAGGCTGACCTGGACTTCCTATATCATGCTTACATATTGTAGATTGGTCTTCTTTTTGGGAAACCTTGTAAGGCACATCATTCTAGTCAAACAGTCTTTCAGGAGGAATTAGGCCCTTAGGAATATGCTTACTAGGAAGTTGGACTATACTGTCTTTACCAATTTTATTTCTAAGTTGGGATTGGGGATTTTCTAACAGGGCATCATTCTCTTGGTCAATTTGCATCTCAGAAAATTCATCAATGACTTGAAGGAACCTATTTAACTCATCATCATCATCAAAAACTTTCCAATGGTGGACATTGTCAGGCAAGGAAGGTGTGTACTTCACTTGCACTTCATAAACTAGTCTGGGAGGCATAGGAGGGACAAACAAACTAGCAGAAATAGCAAGGGAATCAGCAAGCTCATTTTGGGCTCTAGGAATGTATGAAATACAGGAAAAACCAAAAGAGTCTGTGATTCTCCATACCTCATCTTTGTATGCTTTAAGCCTTGGGTGCTTTGTTTGAAATGTTTTATTTACTTGTTGTATAATTAAATCAACATCTCCAAACACTTTTAGATTCTTCATTCCTCTGTCCTTTGCTGCACAAAGGCCCAACAACAGTGCTTCATATTCTGCTATATTGTTAGTCACTTGAAAAACCAGCTTGAAAGACAGCTAAATGCTTTCTTGTTGTGGAGATACTAGCACCACCCCTACTCCTGCAGTCTCCTTGGAACATGCTCCATCAAAGAACATCTCCCAAATTTGACTTCCTTGCTCTTTCTCGGCCTGAACTGTTGGTTGTCTGAGCTGCATTACGGCCTTCTAAGATTCTTCTATCTGGAGAATACATGCTCCAAAATTAGTGTCCACTGCATATATAGGATGATTTGTAGGGTTCTTCTCGTCACTACTGATGTATGCCAACTGTGCTTCTCTATATAACCTCCTTCTTTCTCCTCCAAACACTGGGACAGTTGCATAAGATAAATCATTCTGTAATGTCCCACCCAATCTCTTAGTCCACCCTCTGGACAGCAGCATACGAAACTTGGGAGGCACATCAGCGACCACAATATCCATCATCATACACTTCATGGGCAGCTGAGTTAAGGTAATGGCCAGATCTTTAATCAATCCAAGACATTTCACCTTCCTTGAATCAGAAGAAAATAAATCATGATAGGGTCTAGTTATATCAAGGCATAACTCTTCCATGATAGCTTTAGGCATTAAATTGTGGCTGGCCCTTGTGTCTAACAGGAAATTGTGGAGGATTTTGTCATGAATGGTCAATGAGACATAAAAGTATGGAGAATTATTATCAGCAGGTTCAACCATGGGGCTAAGCACAATGGCAGGCTTGTCATCTTGAAAATTAACAGAGTCAGTAGAGGTTTATTTGGTTTCTAGCTCAAGGGCTTCAAGGATAGGCTTACTAAATATTTCACTCTTCACCAACTCAACCAGAGGCATAGATATTATTTCTGAACTTCTGACTCAAAGCTGAAAGAAGAAGATGACTTATTAGAACTTTTTACCTCTTGAACTGGAGCTTGAAGGATGACTGGATCAGCTACCGGTCTTCTCCGCTTAATATTTTGTGGTTCTATTTGGACAGCAACTCTTTGTACAGGATTTTATTTGACATTCTTTTCATTTGACCTCAGGTTATATCTCTGTTGCTGCTTGCCAGATTGTAGAACAGCTCCTCTGTGCCATTCTTGGCTGTCCTTTTCTTGCAGCAATGATTTTCATACTCAGCCAATGTCAAAAATGCAGCACTGCCTTTATCTTCCATGCAGTGAATTTCATCTTCATCTTGTTCAAATTGTTCCCCCTCCATGACTACATTTTGGAAAGGAGCTTTAACTTTCTGATTCTCCTTTGATTCTTCACGCCTCTGTATTGTTTGTAACTGCTCATTTGCTCTTCTGAATGGATTTGGATTTCTTGGAGCAAGTGTGTTTTGCTGCTTTGTTTTCCCTGAATTCTGCTCAACCTCGAGCTTAGATATCTTAGTAGCTAATGACTCTATCATCTTAGTCATTCTATCAAATTTGGGGTCTGAAGATGATGCAGAATAAGTAGAAGCCTGATTTCTCTGCCTCCTTCTATCAGCTTGGCCTTTTAGTTTCTCTGCAGCCATGATATTAGATTCTACTTCTAAAGCTGCATCCTCCATGTCAGCGAGGGTAGCACATATTCTTTCCCTCAATAATAGGCAGAAATCAGAATCAAAAGCATTGGCATAAGTGAGTTTGGAAGAGGTAGGAGTAGGCTTTACTTCAGTTGGTATCTTACTGTACATTCTATTGAATCTTTTATTAAAATCAGGTATTGATTCCCTATTTTCCTTCTTCAGATTACCAAACTCTGTATGATAATACAGCAAATCCTTTTTATCTCCCCATTGCTTCAAAAATGCATCATCTAATACTTCAATATTAGTTATATATCTTTGGGGAAATTCTCTAAACCACTTCTTAGCCTCTCCATCAAGGGACAAAAAATCTCATCCACACATCATTTTCACTTATATCTAAATTATCAGCATAACTGTAAAAAGCTTCAAGGTGTTCTTCTGCTGTCACTCCCTCTGTTCCCATGAATTTAGGCATGTATTTTTGATATTCTCCCACAAGCATAGGATTTAAAGGGACAGGCAACACCAATGGTCCATATCTGGCAGCTACAATTCTTTCTATCCTCATAGGTGCTTGTTGTCCTGCCATGATTGGAATATTTGGAAGAATACTAGCAGATGGAATGGTAGGGAGTAATGTGATGGATGGCAGAGATAAAGGGATGTTTTGGACTGAATGGGATGCTTTCTTTGGACTGAGATTCAAAGGGGAACTAACTGCACAAGGGGCTGAACTAATCTCTGAAGGTTTTTCCTTATTAACAGTGCTAATTTCTAAATCTCCAAACTGTACATCTTTAGCTATGACTTTATCTTTCATAGATGAATTAGATTTCTTAGGCTTACCTAATCCTGATGCCCCTTTCTGTGTAGATTTCTTCGATTTACCAGTCTTCTCAGGTTCAGGCACTGGTTCAGCTGGTAGCTTCTGAGGATTTCTTCGAGTATTTCTCACAAACTGAGCCAGAACTTCAATGTGGAGTCACCAAAGGTTGGTCTTCCTCCAATGGAGTCGCCAGACAGATGATTACAACGAGAAAATATGTTCAAACCTTGTCTATCATCAAAGTTTGAAGCTGTGTCATTCTCCCAGGGAAGCTGAGATTCAATTCTCCTCTCCCCGGCAACAACGCCAATTAATGTTATCACCCCAAGAAACTCAACTAGGTTGTATATCAGTGATGCTCGGGAACATTACAAACTCAAAAAAATGTTGGAAAAATAGGTGGCTGAATGGAAGAAATGCTGCATATTCAAGCCAGATAACCACTTCTACTATGAGTGACCCCAGACATGGGTGAACACCCCTAGACTGCAAGGCTTTTAACCACCGACTACTCAGAGTTGTAGAGAAAATGTGATGATAGAGAACAATGATCACACCAGCAAATGCACAAGACCCTGTGATGGCCAATTGCAACTAGTTAAAAGGTCTGTAAATTTGTTTCTAACACACAGACAGGATGACAACTCCTCTAATGCCAAACATTAACAACACATGAACAACGGAAAAACAGACACAGCTTGGAACAAGAAGAAGAAGTGGAGAGTGAGCAATCGGCAGCAAAAGAAGCTTGTACTAGCTGGAAATGAAGACTACAAGCTGCAGGTTACAAAGTAGTCACAGTCTCCAGAAGTTGAAGCTTACAACATAATAACATTCATCAACCTGATTACATCGTTTTTCTAGATATATATATATATAGTCTCTTTACAAAATATCTCTGCTAGGTTATGCGTGGAGGTGTCTTAATTGATCACCAACCGCATTTACAGTTAGAGATGGGTCTTCTGCTAAAATCTAAATGTTTTAATGAAAAAAAATTGCTCTTTCTGTACTCTGGTGTACTTTTTGAACAGGTGAAGTATTATCTGCATTACTTTCAATAACTGTTGCAGTCATTAATCTGCTCCAGAAGGTCCTTTTTGTCCTTCATAGGTACACCGCGTTGAATGCAGTAGCTGAGGGCTTTAATACGCAGGTTGCTAGATCGTGGCTCCCTTTCTTCTCTGAGTGCACTAGGCAGGCCGAAAACAATGAAAATTGCATGAAACTGGACGAAAAGCTGAGGAGAAACACTGGCCGTTAGATAGCCCCAACGGACGGCTGAGATCGGGCTGTGCAGGCCATCGGAAGACATATGCAGAGGAACGA
This sequence comes from Pinus tabuliformis, assembly GCA_031772625.1. Taxonomy (NCBI): domain Eukaryota; kingdom Viridiplantae; phylum Streptophyta; class Pinopsida; order Pinales; family Pinaceae; genus Pinus; species Pinus tabuliformis. The sequence continues at coordinate 668,131,577 of CM062818.1, forward strand.
GTTTGTGCCATTGGATTAAGTGAATTAACGGTGGGGATTTGATCTGAGAAGCTATCGGGCGGGTAGGTGAAAAGGAGGGTTGAGGGCCATCCAATCGCGGGATGAGCAATCGGATAGCTGACGGGCGGCAGAAGTGATCAACAATTAACGGGTGAGGAGCCGGGTACAACGGTGGGAAGCTGCTTCCGCACACCGCTTTATAGGAAAGGTGGTTTCCATATAGGGCGGTGTGATACAATGGAATGATGATGTGTGGTAGACAGGATGGCGGGGAAAACCACTCTCCCATGGGCTATCGAACGAGTGGTTTGGCGAAGTGGTGGTTGCGATAACCATTGGATGGTAAGGCGGGATGATCAGATGGCGGCGGGCTACAGTATGTTTTGGTTGATATGACAGGCGATGCAACAGGTACGGGCCCACCCGGGGTTATGATTTTTGTTATATATGCACGTTATAAAGGGTTAGGGCTATAGTGCCGGGGTAATAGCAAAAATAGGATAATATGAGGTTTATAAGGTTAGCGGGGTTTTATAAGTTTATAATAGAGAATGTTTGAGAGGTTAGAGAAATATGGGTTTAGGTGGGAGTAATAAGGGTAATAAACCAACGAAGGGGAAAAAGATTAAAAGAATAGCTGCTAGCCCCCTCCTTGTAGAAAACACCACGGTCAAGTTGTCCTTGACCCCTGAGAATTCTCAAACATGTATCAGTGCTAACAGGATCATCATAAATGTAAAGTCTCATAGTATGGTCACAACCTTGTCTAGAAGAAACATGTGTACAATCATGACCATAACTCCACGTAACCTAAGTCATATTAGACAAGACTCAGGGTCTTGTGCTCCACCCCAACTTGATCAAAGTACGAATTCTAAAATGTGAATGAATATGTCGAAGTCGAACATGCGAGAAAACCACCAGATTACTAGCTAATGATGTGGACTATTAATAGACATGATAGAAACCACCAATAATGACAATGGCCCTCAAGGTATGACAATACAATCCGTGAATGTGAAAATGAAGTTGAAGTCAAACACACGTGGAATCATCTGATCGAAGGCTAATGATTAAAACCTGTCGTTAGATGCAAAAAACTTGCCATTAAGTCATGCAATCTCTAAGGTACTAAAAGGGAGTCTTGAAGTCATCTTCCTCGATAATGAGTTGAAGTCGATAGGAAGCGACCCGTTGAAGGAAGGACATAATGATTCCCTCATCATCCACATGAAATAAGGAATAACATGGAATAAATGAATAGGATCCAAGATTGTAGGAAAGGGTCAGACAATGTATAGGAAATAAACTATAGATAGGACTTCTCTTGAACATCGTGACAACATAAGACCAATGGTCATGATGAGAAAATGGAATAGTCAGATGAGAGGCAAAATGGATCACCCAAACCCACGAGGACAAGTGACTGAGCAAGGATATCCCAAACTCGACATGAGAAGCAGATGAGTATCATGTTCAAGAGCGACATGGTGCCTATACAAAGGATGTTTCACTTTTATTTTCCCCACTATTTCTAGTGGGTACCCCAATTATTTTTTATCACAAGCTTAAACAGGATAGCATATCCTTTTCATATAAGTTCATTCTTTGAATCAATCCATCCTGGTAAGTTTTACAAGCCCTATGAAGGATAAACTTGGTCTCATCATGGTGATGAGCATTTTGTCACAAAATCTTTAATGAGCCCGACAAAAGAATAAATTGGTAGCTCTTTCATATTTAGAGATTTTGAAAAAGAGACAAAAAAGAAAACTCCATCATGTGCCTTTTTGTAATTTGTCCCTCAAACCTAAAAAGGTAGAAAACAATATTCAATAGAACCTCTTGACCATGTTAACCAAGGCGTACCTTTTTCGTAAATAGTCAATCTTAGCCCGAAAAAGGGATAAATGTATACCAAGATGAGATCAATTCATTTAATTTAATGAGTTGGAAAAGACAAGTACTCGACAATCTTTTCAATTTTCGAGAGTCAGAAAAGACATGAAAGATGACTCCACCTGGAGGAATGAGTGGTATAAAAGGATCAACTGGTTCTAGTAATGATGGAACTACTCAAAACATGTAAATGTTAAGATTCTGGCTAATAAGACCAGTCATTGTAGAGGTTCCCCAGGCAAGGGTAAAACAACCAAGTGAAAGCGAATGATTGACCAAAGAGATGGTGGTGATGGAATGGAAAAAAATAAGGCTCATCCAACAAAACAGGTTGATAAAGATGGAAATTACGAGAGGTAACGTGGGAATGTTTTCATTTTTTCACAAGCTTGAAACATTGGAAAAAACTATGCTTGGATTTGGTTTCATTTTTTCACAAGCTTGAAATATTGGAAAAAACTATGCTTGGATTTGGTTTCATTTTTACACAAGCTTGAAACGGAAACAAACTATGCTTGGGTTTGGTTTCATTTTTACACAATATTGAAAAAAATATACACTATGCTTCAGATAAGTTTGCATGCTCCCAGTATAATGACCCAATTCGAGGTACATGCCCCCCAAGCTTCATTTCATTCACCTATGTAGAATACTGGTTACTAACAGGTGAATGGAAAGAAGGTTCACTTGGGACGGGGTCCCCTAGGTTAGTTTTGGGGCAAAAGCCCATGTTTTGAAACAAAATACCAAGTTTTGATGTAAAAAGATGTAAAGTCTCCGCAAATTGTGGTTGCGGAGTGCATAGCTAGTTAAGAGTCAAAAAGGGTTTTACCCATATTTATGTAACTGGAGTCGGCTTTTGAAGATCTACCCATGGTCTACGAACCATGGGATTGTATAAATAGATGTCTCTTAGAGAGTATAAGGAAAGTAATTGAAGTTATCTATGGGTACAATAGAACGAGTCTAGAGAGTTAGCACAGGAGAGTAAGAAGGAAGGCTTTGTAGCTAAGTGTGAAGAGGCCTAGAGTAGGGTCTACAATTGAGTGCGTAGGAAAGTCTTGAGTATGTAAGCATAATTGAATATCAATAAAGAAGATTGTTGCAGAAATTCCTATGTTTTATCTATTAACTTCTGTTATGTATGAATGTGCTTTATGATGTAATGAATAATGGTTTTATGAAATAATGATGTATTGATGCGTGACTTTAGTTTATCTACATTATTATCTGAACACAATTAATAGGAACCGATTATGTGAATATTATAATGCTTTCTATTAAAGCTATCAATCACTAAAGTAGATCGGAGAAAATAATGGCCTAAGATTAATCTATCATGCACATAAGTAGCTAATTCACCTGTTCAGGGTCCGCAAAAGGGACTTGTAGACCTTCGCAGAGGTCTACAGGTTGATTAATGTAAGTCCATCGGTAAGCCATAAAGTCTTATCGATCTACACGAAGGTAGACCTAGGTCACAAAAGGACATCGCATTGATCTCTGGGTGCGAAAACTTGTTTCTAGAATCCCCCCATACTACTTCAAGTGAGATTTCATTCCACACACCGTAGATTGATGCTGAAACGGCCAGTAGTGTAGGGATTTGTTTGGCGCAAGTAACTCTAAACCTGGGTTGGGAACCCATAATCCAAAAAATGGTTCCATTGTTGGGACCGAGATCTGCATAAAGAGAGGCTGATGTCGCATCACTGGAATCTGACGAAGAAGGAAATTGAGAAGTGGTTGGATAGAAAGATCCATGAACTCTTGACACAAGAAAATAGGAATCCATGCCTGACAGAAGAATAGTGGTTGGATAGATATTTGTACAAAGAAATACATGAAATATTCTTCTGCACCTTCCCGATCGAACTGTATGAGTGGATTACTAATTGGTAGACGACCAAAGAGGGTGGAGGCTTGACAGTCCGATAGTGTGGACCCCAGAGCTCATGCGGAGGTTGGAAGATTCTAAAGATAGGATCACACATGCAATTCATCACTAACTTGATCGAGTCATCAGAGGATTTGTTACAGAGTTCACAGTTTATACCTCATTCAAATACAACGAGGCAGAGTGATGCTTCTTCAAGGGACCACGAGGTAAGTATTTGATATCTTTGAATACTTGGATTAATAAGCTCTTATGTGAAAAGTGGGTTAAGCCATTACCTTGATGTTTGGATCTATGCGAAGTGCATGAAGCTTTAGAAATCAAGGATAAATAGGTCTTGAATATAGTCCATTGATTGGACCTCCTTCAAGTGACGACGAGGGATCAACACAGGCTTCACACAGAGCGCTATCCAGTTGATAAGGTAGCGTTTTTCGTGGATACCTCATTCGTCCAAACCACCTCCACCTTCATCTCGACAACATACACCTTCGCCAACAACGACACCACCTCTGTGTTGGAAATAATACCAGGGGGGTGAATCAGTATTTACAAATAAATAACTTTTTCATTTCCATAATTAGATTCATATACACTACTTTAGTGAAGGGAACTCACTTGTGCACGCAATTGTTTTTAAGGGAACGAGTGTATATCCGGTGAACTTATGATTCAGTTAATTCATCATATGTTGATCTTTAATCAGTGCATCAATACTTTATTAAACATTAAATAGTACCCATGTGCAGTAATGACATAATAAAGCATCACACATAAGCAACACACATGAACTCCAAGATTTAAGGTGGAATCCCAATGTGGGTGAAAACCACCTACTACTGTCATCTCTATCTTCTTTTAATAATAAGAAAATCTGTTTACAATCTTGTACTGGTGCAGAATCGTACCAGTACGTAGGCACCCACCTACAGAAGGCTACAACCTTCGCTCGTTCTCTAACCTCTTCTGGAAGGGAGCTACAACCCCACAGTTCTTGTACTAGCCAATATATTTACTAGTATGTAGGCTCTAACCTATAGAATGCTACAACCTTCACTCATTCTCCAGTTGCTACTAGAAAGGAGCTCCAAACCCCTCATCAAATCACCAGCTGATACTAGTAGGAAGCTTCTACTTCCTCACTGAAATCTCCAACCCTCAGTATCCTCTAGGGATCACATTTCATAAATTTTCACATTGGATACACTTGGTACACAACAAAACTATATGTAGGCCATGTTTCATCAAGTTTTCACATTGGACCCAATAGTAACATTGAAGCTCAAAGTCAATCAGCGTTGCAATACATCCATCAAATACATCTACATCAACCAATCACTGAAACTCAATTATCAATCTCTGATATAACTGAAACCCAATCATCAATCTCTGAATCAATCAATCACTGAAACCTCTGACATAAAACAATGAGTGAACAACTGAAACAAACAATCACTAAACCTATGGCACAACTGAATCAACCATTCATTCAAAATTAATCAAATTCAACCAATCAATTGGAACAAACAAATCATTGTAACCAGTACACAAATCTGAACACAGAACACTACATCAATAACCAGAACTAATTGTAACCTCGAAAGTCATTTGTTAGAATGTATACGCTCCTTTAATGAAGCAAACCTATGTGTATACACTACTTCCTTTGGCCCAACCTATGTATACCTCTAAAGATACTGGATCACAAAACCTTTGAACCACAAATTGTACCAGTCAGTGACATTCTGAAGATCTATTGTCATATTACATTGTTCTAAATAGATAGCAACAAGGATCACCCTTCTTTCTCAATCAATTAATCAATGAGACACAAACTCTTTATGCATTCAGATTTATTTTTAGATCTAAGAAGACTTCATTAACAGACAGCAGTAAAGCAGCAGCACTAATATGATAGATCAGTCATCCTTGCTTATCAAAGCTTTTATTTTGCATATGTTACCTGGAAGAGCCGAACCAGCATGTATACGCATCTTCACCGAAGCGAACCAACATATAGATCTGCAAATACTTACTTATAACTTCGTTGCCATTCCGGACATCAAACATACCCAAATCATCACATATAAAGGATAAAACATGTGTTAGAAATCAGATGTAGCCCACCCATTATTAGATCACATAATGATAAGTCATTATGATCCTAATCCATCATTAGATCTCATCCATCATCAAACGCTCAGGTGCATATTTTTTCTAGATCAAGCAAGGCATCAGAAACCCATAACATGCGTATTTTCTTTTGATCTAACATTTTAGAAGATATTCATTACTTGTACACTTAGCCCTCTGATATTATCCTCCTTATATACCTAGATCATTTATCAATACCTCGGACTAAAACCACTTAGGACCAATACCTTGGACCAAATAGCTAGGGTTAATACCTCAGACAAAATACCTTAGAGAAATACTGTGGACCAAAATACCTTGGACCAAATACCTCAGACCAAAACCTTGGTTTTCCAACATGTACACGATTTTACTCCTGTGGGAGCACGTGTATATGTGTATTCTCTTTTTTCTGTGGAATAGCATGTATATGCTATATTGACTAAGTGGACTTGAGTATACTTCTTAAACTACTTTACATCAACCTTTTCATTTACCTTCTTTATTTTGATCAGTAGACCTTAGTTCCATCTTCCTATTCTTCTATACCAATGTCCTGTTACCTCTGAATAAACCTATTACACAGTAATTTGCCATACTACTTTTGAAATGATTCCTTTGAACCGCCCTACATTTTGTCACATCTGTAAACACAACTACCATGCATTTTGTCACATATGATATCTCTCCAATAGATTTATCTAGTTATGTAGAGCCATTTAGTTAACATATACAAGTGAGTTGTTCTACTACAAGTTGGTTTCCATCAAGTACAACACATGCATCATAATGCGAACAATCTCCCCCTTTGGACTTGATGGAAACCATGTTGGTGTTGACTACTGCAAGTTGTATAAACTATTAGAGATAACAAGAAACACCAAAATACTCTCCCCCTTTGACATCAAGGGCAAAGGGCAGACCAAGATATTCTCCCACTTTGATATCAAGGGCAAAGGGATGACCAAAATGAAGACTTTAATATCTAAACAATTGAATATAAACATTGATCATGCTCCCCATAGGCACATGTTGAATTCTTTCATTGAACTCCCCCCTTTGTACATGTTGTGATGCACTAAACTATCCATGCTCCCCCTAAGCACATGCAGAGTTTGCAAAAATATTTTCCAAAAGAATAACATGACTCTATAACTCAACTATGTGAGTTTGGCCTTCCTATCACCAATGACTCATACATACATCAATCTCCCAAACAAGTGGGGATATATGAAATTTGACTCATCTACCCAACCAAGTGTGGATATAACAAATGTTTATACATGATTGAAATATAGCAATTATTACATCATCCTTCCCATGCATAGTGGGGGTATAAATTACATCATATGACCAAAAGGACACATTAAAATACTATGATAGACATAGATATATTATTACATCATGGGCCTTTACATGACCTTTTCATCATGATATACATGACATTTATAACAAAGACCAAATATATAAACAAGACTATGATAGTCATCAGCAACTATCATACACCATATACGATCTGCACCATAAGAATTTGTCAGCAACATCCAGACCAGCAAGTTGTATATTTCCATCATCAGTTCCCAAGATATGCAATGTAAATATCATCAACCTATGACAAAGTATGCTGCATATAGATTTCAACTCATCCTCTTGATCTCATCAAGATCAACTTGTTCTGTTTCCTTAGTAGAAAGAGCCTTATCATAACCTTCCATGAATCAACTAAGGATTTGTCATATCTCCAAGCAGTAACACAAAATCATATCATATGTATGTGATAACACCATAGTCATCATCTATGATCATATATTCATCATTAAGAACTTCATGTCTTTCCACAAGAACCCTCAATATATCAACCATGTATCATCACTAGGGAACATCCCACATCTAATAAGCATCAACCATGATAATCAACATATGTGATTATCAAAACTACCATCATAAAGTAAGAAGTCATCATCATTATGTGGCTAAGTATGCCATGTCTCTGAATATCCATGTCTGTAAATAGCTATGCCTACAATAACACAATTTTCTTGGCCAACCAACATTATTTATCAATATGCAACTTAAGTAATCATCCATGTATCCAGCATATTGTATATTCATCAAAGAGATAGCAATATGTATCTAGGAAACCATGAGCTCAGAGTCATTTGTCAATCTTTCTTTATAACATCAACAATAACAATCCCCGACCATGTGAGATCCAAGAACTATAGGAAATCTGCGTCATAACTGCACCATATGTACTTTATGCATCTTTGAAGGCATGATGATAGTAGCATAAAAGAAATGAGTGACTCATAATCAAATAATGAAGTTGTGTACTCAAGCTTTGTACTTCTCCTTGTCCTTTTGAAGATCACCATGTGAGAAAAATATGATATGTATTCTATGCATCATAAAAAATTCATCCACAATCATCCACAAATCTGATCTGAATAACAACTATGTAACTCCAAGTAATACAAATATCATCTGAGACTTCATCATGGGAAACTCATAACTGCAACATAGCATGATGTATCGTTTAAATACTTTATCCACATAATCATCATCACCACTGACAAGAATCATTAGGTACCAAAGACTTCTAAACATAATGCCAACAATGCATTATTAGAAGTATAACATATTCTCCCCCTGAACTTGTGCCAACTGTTCACTGTCAGATCTAATCATTGCATATATCAGTAAGGATCATCAAGGAATCATCATCAACTAGTTATACATCAAGTCATAAACAACTTATGAGGGTCAAAATCACTTCTACATATCATCAACACACTGTAATCATCATCAATCAGAACATAAAAGATAATTGATAATTGTCTGAACCATATCAGATCATTTTTTTGAGTCTGCCCCACTGCTTCTTCATCAAACCAACATATACGCAATTGTGCATCTTCTAACCCACGTATATACGTGACTTGTCTTCATGATAACTACATATGAGAATTATAACATTGAAATTTCATACTTCCATTTCCTCCTAAGTCTATTTTATATGTATACTAAGCTATGCCACATATTTCTAGTTGTACTTCCTTCTTCTTCCATACCTTGGAGTGTGATGATGTTTGCTCCTTTTGGTATGCTGGCCAAAATTTGCTCCGGAATTCTTTTGCTATATGCCCAAACTCGTTACAAGCATAACATCTTATATGTTTCATATTCCCTTTATAGAAGTTAAAGGCTTTGTGACCAAACATATTGCAAGAAAAGCAATATCCCTTGAAGTACCTAGAAGAAGACGATCTTTCTGTGTGACGCTATTAGCTCGAACCATTCTACTTCTGCATCTGGATGCAACATGTACAAAATTATGACATATAAAACATTCAACATTATTCATTAGAGGGAAGAAACGATTATCACTTCCACAGTTAGGAGTAAACGATTTTCTTCGAGGACTTTCTTTCCTTGGTTGTTGATGGGGCTGACCTCTTAGCTCCTTGTTGAGCATTTTAGATTTTTCATTAGAGTTCCTTGCTTCAGTTTGTGAGCTAGATTCACCTTTAACAGTTTCATGAAAACCAAGACCATATTTGATGGGAGCAGACCTTTGACTACTAAGACTATCATCCAAAATCTTAGTACTATGTTGAAATCATAAAATTTTATCCTTTTCTTCTAATTTTTCTTTTAGGATATTTACCTCAACCTGATATTGCTCTTCCTTTTCAAGATATTGCTTCTTCATGATTTCTTCAGCTTTTCTTCTTTAGCTTCTTTCCCATTTTTACTATAGATCTCCTTTAAGAGATCAAGCTTCTACCAATGGACTTTCTCTGATACCAATTGTTGGAAATAATGTTGAGAGCGGGGGTGAATTAGTATTTACAAATCAATAAATTTTTCATTTCCATAATTATATTTATATACGCTACTTCATTGAAGGGAACTCGCATGTGCACACAACTATTTTTAAGGCAACCAATTTATATCCAATGAACTTATGATTCAGTTAATTCATCATATGTTGATCTTTAATTAATGTATTAGTAATTTATTAAACATTAAACATTAACCATGTGCAGTAATAACATAATAAACCATCACACATAAGCAACACAGATGAACACCAAGATTTAAGGTGGAAACCCAATATGGGTGAAAACCACCTGTCGTTGTCATCTTTGTCTTATTTTAATAATAAGAAACTCCATTTACAATATTGTATTGGTTAAAACTCATACCAATATACAAGCACCCACCTGTATAAGGCTACAGCCTTCTCTCGTTCTCCAGCTTCTTCTAGAAGGGAGGTACAACCCCTTAGTTCTTGTACTAGCCGATATATTTACTAGTATGTATGCTCTAACCTACAGAAGGCTACAACCTTCACTCATTCTCCAGTTGCTACTGGAAGGGAGCTCCAACCCCCTGACAAAATCACCAGCCACTACTAGTAGGAAGCTTCGACTTCCTCAATGAAGGCTCCAACCTTCAGTATCCTCCAGGGACCGTGTTTCATAAATTTTCACACTGGATACACCTGGTACACAACAATACTATATGTAGGCAATGTTTCATCAAATTTTCACACTGGACCCATTAGTAACATTGAAGCTCAAATTCAATCACCACTGCAATACATCCATCAAATACATCTACATTAACCAATCACTGAAACTCAATCATCAATCTCTGATATAACTGAAATCCAATCATCAATCTCTCAATCAATTAATCACTAAAACCTCCGACATAAAACAATCACTAAACAACTGAATCAAACAATCATTGAACCTCTGGCACAACTGAATCAACCATTCATTCAAACTTAATCAAATTCAACCAATCAACTGGAACATACATATCAATGTCACCAGTACACAGATCTGAACCCAAAACACTGCATCAATAACCAGCACTAACTGTAACCTGGAAAGGCATGTGTCAGAATGTGTACGCTCCTTTAATGAAGCAAACATGTGTGTCTATGTTGCTTCCTTTAGCCCAACCTATGTATACCTCTAAAGATATTGAATCATAAAACCTATGAACCACAAACCGTACCAATCAATGACATTCTAAATATCTATTGTCATATTATAGAGTTCTAAATAGATAGAAACAAGGATCACCCTTCTTTCTCAATCAATTAATCAATGAGGCACAAACTCTTTATGCATTCAATTTTATTTTCAGATCTAAGAAGACTTCATTGACAGACAACAGTAAAATAGAAACACTAATCTGATAGATATGTCATCCTTGATCATCAAGCCTTCCTTTTGCATATGCTACTTGGAAGAGATGAACCAGCGTGTATATGCATTTCCACCAAAATGAACCAGCATATAGATCTGCAAATACTTACTTATAACTTTGCTTCCATTCGTGACTCCAGACATACCCAGATCATCACATATAAAGGATAAAACATATGTTACCAAGCAGATCTAGCCCATCCGTTATTAGATCACATAATGCTAAGTCATTATGATCTTGATCCATCATTAGATCTCATCCATCATCAAAAACTCAAGTGCATATTTTGTCTAGATCACAAGGCATTGGAAACCCATAACATGCATATTTTCTTTTGATCTAACACTTCATAAGATATTCATTACTTGTACACTTAGCCCTTTGATCTTCTCCTCCTTATATACTTAGATCATTTATCAATACCTCAGACCAAAACCACTTAGGACCAATACCTTCGACCAAATACCTAGGGTCAATACCTCAAATCAAATACCTCAAACCAAATACCTTGGACCAAAATACCTTCCACCAAATACCTCAGACAAAAACCTTGGTTTTCCAACATGTACGTGCTTTTCCTCCTGTGGGAGTGTGTGCATACGTATACACCCTTTTTTTTGTGGACCAGCGTGTATACGATGTTTTGACTAAGTGGACCTGTGTATACTTCTTAAACTGCTTTACATCAACCTTTTCCTTTACCTTCTTTATTTTGATCAATAGACCTTAGTTCCATCTTCCTATTCTTCTATAACAATTCCCTGTTACCTCTCAATAGACCTATTACACTGTAATTTTCCATATTACTTCTAAAATGATTCCTTTGAACTACTGTGCATTTTGTCACATCTGTAAATGCAACTACCATGCATTCTGTCACATATGATATATCTCCTGTAGATTCATCTAGTTACCATATACAAGTGATTTGTTCTACTACAAGTGGGTTTCCATCAAGTACAACACATGCATCATAATGCCAACACTCCACTACTAGTCAACATGTCGAATATGATGAAGTTGCGAGTTTTCACAGGCTTAGGAAGTGAGGATATAGATCAGTTTTGGTTTGTTGCGAAGGTTGTGTGGACAGTGTAAAAAATTATGGATGATAATATAAATAAGGCACAGTTAGTCATCGCTCTACAGGACCATGTGCTAACATGGTATGTTAAGTATTTCACTGACAATCCATTGGTGTCATTGGCAGATACTCAGACTACTTTAAACAAGGAATTCAATAAGCCTAAATGTGCCTCACAATCAGTAATTGGATTTAAGGAAATCATGATGAGGCCTAGTGAAATGCCATGGGAGATATATTAGAGACTGAAGTGTAGGATACCCTGAAGCTAATATGAATCTCATAGACAGCCAGCACCGCGGATGGTTTATAGCTGCGCTCCTACCCCACGTAAGGATTGATTTATCACAACAAAAGGTAGGAACTCAGGTGGAATCCCTGGAAATTGTTATGATATTGCATGAGACATCTATCCAGGATGCTTCTTTAGGAGTTCAACAAATTTGTGTAGATTTGCACTGCCTCTGCTTGGAGTTGCAAAGCTTGAAAAAGGAAAAAGTGGCTTGGCCAAAGGTGCGTAGAGAATTTTGATGTCTCAAGTGTAAAAACTAGGGGCATGATAAAGATCACTGCACCGTATTCGTGAATTACATCACAAGAGGGGGGCCTATGCCCCTAAGGTAGGAACCTCCAGCAGGAGAAAGTGTGGGGCTTGTGCTATGGTATGCCATTTGTGAAGTAGCCGGGAAACATATAACAGACAATCTTCGTTTGCTGCAAAAGTTTGTACGGAGAACACCACAACTGTTTTGTGATTTCTGCAAATTGGCAGGCCACGATGAACACCACTATCGAAGATATGAATTAATGATGGAGAGAATGCCCACATATCGAAGAAAATGAGCCTCCATATCAGGGCATTGAGGGAACACGTGGAGGATATCTATGCCACAGACGAGGCCAAGGAGGAGGATGACTTGGTAAGGGTTGGGGGCAGGTCATTTGTTACAATCACGAAATGCAAGGACACTACGTGTGGGAGTGTATGAATCAGACATGCCTGTCATGTCAATACTACACTCAGTTTGACCACAAAACCAAAGAATGTCCTATGTTGATGCCCAAGATGTAGGAGAACAAGGCGCAACCTTAGCACCATACCCAAAACTTATGGATGATGAGGTCCAAGCCCCACGAAGAGGACCCGAATGTAAATATCACAGTGTGAAGCGAGACCACGACTGGTGACGATAAGGGAAAGTAGCTTGAAGAAGGTGGATGGGTCCACAAAGCCCTAGAAAAGGAGGTTGGGTTTGATCTAGAGTGTGTGAAGGAAATGTTCATGGAAGAAAATAAAATCTTCGTTGAGGCCTCTACCTTAGGAAGTCAGGACAAATTTCCTGCAGAGGTTGACCTCTCTATGCTTACCACCTTACTGGAGACTCGTATGAAACTACTACGAGATAGAAAGGTTGTAAAAGGGCTAAACGAGTTAATAAACATATGTGTTAGTAAGGATAATACTTCTGAATGACCCCGCGTAGTTAGAAATATTCGTAAGCATAAGGAAATAACAGGGCATGAGATGAGGCTTACCACACAAATACGAGACTATGAGATGGACCAAGTTATTTTGGATTTGGGGTCCGACATGATTGTATTTCCTAAATAGACCTGGGAGAGAGGGGAGACCTACGCTATAGTGGTCTCCAATTCGACTAAGGATGGTGAACCAGTAGAAGATTATCCTTATCGAATGATTGCAGGGAGTTACCGTAGATACAGAAGGTGCAAGCACGCTGGCTGATTTTGAGGTAATAAAAATTTTTGATGATAGAAATCCATACCCCACACTCCTATGAATTGATTGGGCTATCAACATGAATGGGCTCATCAATTTAAAGAAGCGAACAATGTCGTTTGAAAGAAAATTGCTCTGCATTGTAGTACCATTGGACCCTGCAGAAGGACTGCGCTATACTGAACCGGTCCGCGACTATGAGGAAAGTGATGATGATTTGGATCAGATCTATAAAATAGCCGTGTGCAACCAAGTCTGGGTTAATCCGACAGCTGATGGGTGAATTGAATGGGACCGCGAATGTTCTTGTACCCCAGATTTAAACGAAGAGTTGGAACATTGGAAAAACAGGCTGCATAAAGTATCCAAACTGAACTGCAACATGATGACCAAATCGTTGCGCCGTGTGTCATCGGAGGTAAGAAATTTACCTTATTACAATGGTTTAACTCATGTAGATAATTTTTTGAATTCTTTTGAAAGAGAATTTCCAGATGATTACCACTTTTAGGCGTTGGACTGAGCACTACGCGCTACACCTGCTTGGTGGTGGGGTATGCACAAAGACAACTTTGATGAGTGGCGCAATTATAGAAGGATGATGTGAACATGATTTGGTCATCCTAAAGTATGGGTAACTGAGAATTATGATGGGAGGAATAATCTGTGTGATCATTTTTCCAAATGGACTAAGGTATATGGAATGAAGCCGTTGCCAAAATCGGTGCATTTATTCCATCACACTCTAGACATAATCCCTATGAATTGGTATTTGGAAATGGAGCTTTGCCACAACATTGTGGAGTGGGATGTCTTAAGAGAAGGGTTTGCAAGGACATTCAAATTTGAAGACGAGTTTGAAAGCATTGATGAGGTGTTGCAGGAGGTTAAGGTAGTGATCTTCTGAATCCCACAGGATCATTTGGAATTGATTCAACCAAAATGGAGAACCCAGCTGCCCCATGAGCTAGAATGCTATAATATGATTATTGATGTGGAGGATGAGGATCCAAGGAATATCAATATCCCAAAAGAGGAAGGCCACCACCAGGTTTAATATCTATAGATAGAGAACCCGAATATCACCGCGCCACTAAAGACTAGGCAACTAAACATTGGTACTGAAGTGGAGCCTAAATTCATGAATATTGGAGATTACTAGGATGATGCTACAATAGATAAAATCACTCAGTTGCTCCATAGGCAATTTGGGAGTGATGAAAATAACCCTGAAACAAGACGTGAAGCCTGTTAAGCAGAGGCCATATTGCCTTGATCCAAAATATAAGGAAAAGGTCCACTTGGAGTTGGACAAAATGCTTGAGGCAGGTATTATAGAACCAATGGAGGAATCTGATTGGGTGATCCCAATGGTACATCAGGAAAAGAGGCAGAAGGGAGAGATAAGGGTTTGTGTAGATCTAAGAAAGCTTAACGATGCCTACGTTCATGATCCTTTCCCGACACCATTTGCTGATAAGGTACTGGAAAATGTGGGAGGATAGGAATCATACTCATTTACTAATGGGTTCTCTGGATACCATTAGATTAAGATCACACCAGAAGATAGGAGTAAACAACATTCACCATAGAATGGGGGTGTTTTTAGTACACAGTGATGCCCTTTGGACTCAAGAATGCGCCAATGATCTACTTTCACGTAGTCATCACTGTGTTCAAAGAATTTATTGACAAATTCTTGGAGGTATATTCTAGTGACTAGACAATGTTTGGGCTAGTAAAGTGCCATGTAGCAAGTCTACGCTTAATCTTGGATACGTGCCGAAGGTATAAGATCACACTGAACCTGAAGAAGTGCTTGTTTTGTGTCCCCTTTGGGATTTTTCTGGGTCATGTGGTATGTAAGGAATGAATCATGGTGGACCCTACGAATATCATGGTAATAATCAATTTGGAAGCCCAAAGGAGTGTCAAACAGCTGCATGCAACACTGGACGATACTGGGTATTATCGGAAGTTCATCAAGGATTATGCTTAGATTACCGCGCCGATGGATAAGTTGTTAAAGGAGGACACTACATTCTATTGGCATGAGGAATGTCAGTGTAGTCTAGATGTCTTGAAGGAGAAAATGGTCACAACATCGATATTTGTCTTCCCAGATTGGAAGAAAGAATTCCATGTGCATGTTGATGCCTCATGTATTGCGTTGGGAGCATTACTGACATAGTCTAGTGAAGGGGAGATGGACCATCCTATAGAATTTGAGAGCAGAAATTTTTCAAAGGTTGAAAAGAATTATTCAACAACAAAGCATGAAGGATTGGCAATGGTGTGCTCCAAAAATTCAAGAATTACCTGTTGGGCATACATTTCAAGATGTACATAGACCATTCTGCATTGAAGTATCTAGTCAATAAGCCTGTATTGGGGGGGAAATATGAAAATGGTTGTTGTTATTTCAACAATATGATTTTGAGGTAATTGTGAAGCTAGGAAGGTTGAATGTAGGCCCTGACCATTTGTCGTGCATTGAGACAGAAGAGGAGCCTAGTAATTTCGAGTAAGGGCTTTTCGACGAGCAAATCTTCATGGTGTACATAGTAGATAACCACTTCGCAGATATTATCCACTTATTGACTACAGGGATGGCTCGAGAAGGATACACCAGTCAGCAAAAGAAAGAATTGGTAGTATGTGCGGCTGATTTCTCAGTATTTATCGAACATTTGTATAAAATGGGATCAGACGAGATACCCCGATGGTATGTGCCTAATTTTGAAAGAAACAACATCCTTGCAGAGGTTCATGGAGGAGCCACAAGAGGGATTTATGTAGGATAGGAAACAACGTAGAAAATTTTGCGCACTAGGTTGTGGTGGCCGATGCTTTATAAAGATTCTAAGTCATATTGTAAGGCATGTGATGCATGTTAGAGAATGGGCAGGTCTTTGTGAAGGTATGAGATGCCTCTGAATCCGTAGGTCTCATTGCAACCATTTGAGAAATGGGAAACTGATTTTGTAGGACTGATTCAACCCTCAGGTAAGAAAACAAGTGCACACTACATCATCACCGCGACAGAATATTTGACTAGATGGGTGAAGGCACAAACTATGAAGGACTGTATAGGGGCAATAACAGCAAAGCTTTTGTCTGAATATGTGTTGACCACATTCACTTGTCCAAAGGTATTGATAAGTGACCATGGTACACATTTTCTCAGTGAAACAATCAGTGTGCTGACAGAAGAGTTCCAGGTTTACCATAAGAAAGGTACACCATATCATCCTTAGGCCAATGGAGCAGTTGAGGCTTTCAATAATATATTAGAGAATGCGCTGACAAATATTTGCAATGGGCAATAGAATGATTGGGACGTGCACATACCAGCGGTATTATGGGCATACAGGACTACTTGCAAAAATCTAAAAAGTTAGATGCCTTTCTGATTGGTTTACAGTGTAGAGGTTGTAATTTTGATGGAATATATCATGCCTAGTCTATGCATAACAACTTTCATAGAAATGGCAGACCACAAAGCCTTAGAACGATGGCTCACACTGCTAATGGAGCTCGAAGAAGATATGTTTTGGCTAGATTCAATTAGCAGGTTTAGAAGGAACGTGAAAAAGGTTGGCATGATCGGTACATCAAACTGTGCACCTTCAAGGTAAATGACTTGGTTCTATTATATCGTAGCAAGTTTGACAAGTTTCCAGGAAAGTTTCAGATGCACTGGCTGGGGCCATATGTCGTGAAAGAAATTACAGATGGTGGCAAAGTTCAGCTCATAAAGTTGAATGGAGAACCATTTCCGAGAAGTGTAAATGGAAGTCGATTGAAGCCATACAAAGGGGATCCAACTCAATGACTACATGATGGCAAGGTAGTCTTAGCGCTCTAGGAAGCTAAAAGGGAGCACATGACTATAAACTACACTTCCTGGTTGGTGGAACTATGCGAAAGAGCAGCTACACGAAAAAGGGTGATGTCACAATATCAAAAGCTGCGCGAAGGGAGTTGCACTAGGAGGGGTGATACCGCATAACATAGCCAGAAAATGACCATTATAGTCACTATTCATGATTTGATAGCCAGGAGACAGTTAAGAGGAGTGGGGAGGTGACATTTAAGTTTGAAATATTTGAAGATCTGCTACCAAATCGGCATTTATGAACGGATTTTGGGGGAACGGTCAGATTTGAATTCAAATTTGCCTATAAATTATGCGTGGCTGTCCAATAGAGAAGAGTTTGCATCCTTA
Source organism: Pinus tabuliformis (assembly GCA_031772625.1). Lineage (NCBI taxonomy): Eukaryota > Viridiplantae > Streptophyta > Pinopsida > Pinales > Pinaceae > Pinus > Pinus tabuliformis. Next base: position 668,149,785 of record CM062818.1, read on the forward strand.
TAATTTTTGAGTGTGTTGTCTGTCATTTATGAATCCTAATTTTTTCGTAGATTTGGTCACAAGCTATGTGTTTTAAAATTTACCTAATGATACCCAAAAATTATTCTCAACACTGTGTCTGGGCCAGGTGAGATTGCAAGCACCATAGGAACTGTTGCCTCCGAAGGAGTGGCTCTAGAAGTCGTCAACATGGAGGCTCCGGCTCTTGTGCCTATGGCACCAAGGTCACCTCTACCGAAGCCTACACTAGTGCGTGAAAATCCCAAGCCCAAGAAATATAAGAAAAAGAGGCCAATGCTAGTGCGCGAGTCACCAAGGAAGCACTCTACTACCTAGGCCCATAAGAAAGATAAACAGCCAGCGAATGATAAGGAGAAAGTTGTAGATTTTGAGGGCGAAGAGGGAAAGAAGGGTATAGATGCTAGGGCATGGAGCCCATCTCCAAATTGCCATATTACATCCCTCTGCGTAAGGGAAAGGTGAAGTTTGCTAAGGACCTAGATGTAGCAAAATTCCTCATAAATATGCCCCTTCTACTAGAAATCATCACCTTTAAAGGCTCATGCCTAGAATGGATTCCCCATTTAAAAATAGAAGACTGGGGTTTGGCATATCATGAGAGCTTATGTCATGTTGCAATGCAGAACTACATAAAGTAGGTGTACTATAAACAATCTGGTGTCATTACGTTGGAGCCAATCGAGTGGATTCGCAGAGTGGATCAGTCGAGGCTACTGAAACTACTATGAGTGTCGCACTACCACCGCTCCAACATCAATATCATCTATATCAAGCAATTGCTGACCCTGGTACATGATGGGTGTTTGTGGCTGAGTGCACCTATCCAATCACAAACATGCTAATCTATCGCATCACGCTCCTACCACATTTAGACTTGAATCCGACTAAGGAGTTTGGTGGAAAAACCAGTGAGCGTGATCTGGCAGACAGGATGAAGAAGAAGTTCGATCAAGTTAAAAGCCGCGTGGGTAGTCCATCATTTCTATCACCAACCCCATGGTGAAAATTTCCACACACATCCTCACTGGTAAGGTCATTCAGATATGCTGCGCGAATGAGGTTCCGCCGCCAATAATCTCGCTAATTGCATAGTGCGCAAAAGGCGTGCAATTTAATTGATCATCCTACCTCAGCAGCTAGTTCCTTGTGAATTATTGCAGGCCTCAAGATGAGAGAAAATTCTTCAACCACGCGTGGTTGTTTCTCTCCATCGTGTTAGTAGCTCGGGAGCTGCCAGACAACAACCAGTTTCCTCCCTTGGAGAAAGGATTTTCGAAGGCTGCGCAGTTTTCCTCCCTTTGGGCCACAAAGGACTTCGCGTGGGTCATGGAGACAAAAAATTTCTGGGTGTTGATGGAGGCGAGCCTTCGCATGGACATCAACTAGAAGCCACGGTTGTCCCAGACTATGTTTGAGAAGTTATCAAAGTACTCAGAGTTTAAGGAATACTTCCACTACGTGTATATCACGACGAGGAAGGATTCGCAACAGAAGTGGTTTGATTTGCCTTATCTTACCATAGACGATGCCATTCAGGAGGTTATCAAGCACTAGCCAACAGATTGGCATTCTCCATCTGATCTGGCTATAGGCACTAGCAAAGGCGTACGCAGTTCCGCGGAGAAAAAGAAGAAGGAGGCAGCAAAGTAGATGGTCTAGCAGTTGGCAGAGAAGCAGAGGAAGGATGCCAAGGAGAGGGCCCAGAAGGAATAGGAGCACATTGCAAAGCAACAAGATGAACATGTGTAGCATGCCTCTGAGTGGAGAGGTAAATTCCCTCCGCCCTAGACTGAGGAAGAGGAGCAATGAGAGCAAGGAGGTGGGGGAGATGAAGAATATAGCACTCCAATACGGGTGAAGAGGTATAGGGAACAACAGAAGGAGGGGCCCAAGAAGAAGTCAAAAGTGACGAAGCCACCGCTTGATCAAATTACGCTCACTGAATGTGATCTCTATGACATTAGAGATAAAGTGCATGACACCATAGCGAAACTATTGTAGAATTTCGAACAAAAGCACATCCAATTGCTTAGCACTCTTCAAAAGGATCTGTGTGAACTGCAGATCTAGACTAGCAGTCCATCCAGGTGGGAGTAGTGCGGATGAGCGTTGCACAGACAAGATTGGCACCATGGACCAGTTAGCCTATAGAGATGGTTAGATTAGCCGATCTCTAGGAATTTGAGCTATCCGAAGGGTCTTTGAGTGTGGAATCGGCCGATGAGAAGGTCATCGTGAGTACTCTAAAGAAAATCAGCCTCAACCTCGTAGCGCTCCCCAGCGAATATCTTCACACATTGCAGATAGGTCTGACAGCTGAGCTAAGATCGCGGGAGTAGCGAACTCTCATCTTAATCAATGAATACCGGGTGAGCAATGAGAAAATGTTCTCCGAGAAGACAGAGGCCTTGAAGGAAAAGGAAATAATACAGGCGTAGAGTGCGTAGCTCGCGGCCATGGTTGCAGAGGTTTATAGGATAGTGCCAGAGTTCCACATACCCAAGGAGGTGATACTTGAGGCTAAGATCAGGAGACTTGTAGCAGGTGTCCATGATGCTAAGATAGAGGTGGCCCAAGTTGAGTTCGAGCTCAACCTAAAAATCATAGAACTAGAGCTTAAGTCACAGCCATCAATCTCGCCAGAAGTTCGTGAAGAACATGAAGCTGTTGTTAAGGATGAAATAGCCACTACGGATGTTGCGGTTGTGGACTGCACAATGTTGTTTGAGTAGGCCATGGAAGTAGTTATGACCCTGCAGGAAGATCGAAACCTGTAGAGATTAAAAACAAAGACCCACGAGCTTCAGAAGAAGTACGACAAAGTGCGAGCGATGGTGCGCTTAGTGGGTAGAACATAGTGCTTTTCCAAGCTGCAGGAAGCGAAACAACTCCTTGCACAAGTGGAAGCAGCGCAGAAAAAAGGGGTAGTCGTTAAGCCACGCTTGGATCCTTGGTTGGAAGAACCCTAAAAAGTCTCCACCAGCATATAAGAAAAGTTGGCGAACTTGCAACTTACATAGCAAAGGATCAAGCTGGACAACAAAGGACCAACCACAGAACAACTGGTCAAACAAGTGAAGCAGGTAGCCACGCAAAGCACGACTGAAGTAGTAGTGGTGCAAGTGGAGCTCGGGTATCTCCACAACAAGATCTCCGAGTCAACTGAGTGACTCAAAGGTGAGTCATGATATTTGTGTTGGGAGACTGCTGGGATGGGGTCCCCTGGGTTAGCTCTGGGGAAAAAGCCCAAGTTTTTATGTAAAAAGATGTAAAGTCTCCAAAAATTGTAGTCATGAAGTGCATAGCTAGTTAAGAGTAAAAAATGGTTTTAACCTTCTTTTATGCAATTGGAATCGACTTTTGAATATCTATCCATGGTCCACGGACCATGGGATTGTATAAATATATGTGTCTTAGACAGTCTAACGAAAGTAATTGAAGTTTTCTATGGGTACAGCAGAAAGATTCTAGAGAGTTAGTGCATGAAAGTAAGAAGGAAGGCTTTGCAGCTGAGTGCCCAGACCCCTGCAGCTTAGCGCGTAGACCCCTGCAGCTTAGTACGTAGGAAAGTATTGAGTCTGGAAGCTTAACTGAATATCAATAAAGAAGATCATTGTAGAAATTCTTGTGTTTTATCTATTAACTTCTGTTATGGATGAATGCACTTTATGCTATGATGAATAATGGTTTTATGAAAATTATAATGATGTATTGACGCGCGAATTTACTTGATCTACATTATTATCTAAATGAAATTAATATTAAGAGATTACACGAAGATTATAATGCTTTCTATTAAAGTTATCAATCACTAAAGTAGATCTGAGCAAATAATGGTCTAAGAGTAATCTATGGTGCACATAAGTAGCTAATTCACCTGTTAAGGGTTCGCAAAATCCATTTGTAGACCTTCACATAGGTCTAGAGGTTGATTAAAGGAAGTTCATCAACAAGCCATAAAGGCTTATCGATCTGCGCAAAGGAAAACCTAGGTCACAAAAGGACATTGCACTGACCTCTGGGTGCAGAAACTTGGTTCTAGCATCCCCCCATACTGCTTCAGGTGAGACTTCAATCCACGCACCGTGGATTAATGCTGAGAGGGATAGTAGTGTAGGGATTTGTTTGGCACAACTAACTCTGAACCTGGGTTAGGACCCCCTAAGCCAACACCAAGGTGTAACTTTTTCATAAATAGTCAATCTTAGCTAGAAAAAGGGGTAAATCTATATCAAGACGAAGCCAATTCATTTATTTAATGAGTTTGAAAAGATAGGGACTCAGTGATATTTTCATTTTTGAGAGTTAGAAAAGCAATGAAAGACGACTCCACCTGGAGGAACGAATGGTGTAAATGGATAGCAACTAGTTCTGGTAATTATGGAACTATTCAAAACATGTAAAGGTTAAGAGCCTGGCTAATAAGACCATTCATTGTAGAGGTTACCCAGGCAAGGGTAAAACAACCAAGTGAAAGCAAATGATCGGCCAAAGAGATGGTGGCGATGGAATGGAAAAAACCAAGGCTCATTCAGCAAAATAGTTTGACAAAGATGGAAATGATGAGAGGTAAAGTGGGAATGGTTTTTTTTTTCACAAGCTTGAAACATTGGAAAAAACTATGCTTGGATTTGGTTTCTTTTTTACACAAGCTTGAAATAGAAACAAACTATGCTTGGGTTTGATTTGATTTTTACACAAGCTTGAAATAGAGATAAAATATGCTTCAGATAAGTTTGCATGCCCCCAGTACAATGACTCAATTCGAGGTACATGCCCCCAAGCTTCATTTCATTCACCCATGTAGACCATTGGTTACTAATAGGTGGATGGAATGAAGGTTCACTTATGAGATCAAGTGAAAGACTCGAATGATATTTTTACGAGATCTAATCAAAGACTCAAATTGGAAGGGGATTTGTTTCATTTTATAATGAGCTTGACACAAGTAAAGGAACTATCCTCATGGGACCTATTTCCCTTTGTAACAAGGTTGACATAATAAAAGAACTATCCTCATGGACCTTGTTTCATTTTTTAATGAGCTTGACACAAGACAAGGAACTCTTCTCCATTGCCTTTGATCACAGACAGAAAGATGCCATGGCTTCCAAGTGGTTCTCATTAGATGGGAGAAAAACACTCTGGAAGGGATACATGCCTAGGGATCCAAATGAAAAATCAGGCTTGAATTCCCTCAGTACATGATGTACTACATCACCTACTAAATCATCAATAGATGTGGTCATGGAACAGGTGGCCACATAATTAGCCTGTGGCGGTGGTGATACCACTTGCATATGACAACCATTTAAGGATGATGGTTAATTGGGGGTTTATTCAAGACCAACGAATTTAGGATGATCAATGAACACAATGCTTCCTTCATGCGAGAAACACATCACTCAAAAGACAGAAGAAACAAGAGCTCCAATGATGTAAACATAGTCACGACCAAGGAATATATTAAATTTTAAAGGGCCCTGGATAACCATGACATCTATATAGACAGTATTTCCTCCCAAAGTAATAGGCGACTTAGGAAGGATCCGTAACAGTTGACTTCTTCCTCTATTAAAATATAACAAATTCTGGGTGACAGGGACAAGCTGTGGAGAACCTAAATCATGCTAAGAAGTTTGAGTATAGAATTCTAACAGATGCGCCCTCTTCTATGCCTCCACTAGGTATGGTCATATGGTAAGCATGTACCATAATTTGGAAAGGCACATAAGACGAAAGATGATATCCTTCTAGTCAAGTCCAATGAAAAGAAGTGACCAAACTACTCATATTGGGTGTTGTAGGAACATGAGATTTTCCCTCTTTCTTTATGGTAATAGGAGAAATGCTCTCATGAACCTTGGGAATAGGAGGATTTCCCTCTAGTTCATTCGAAACTGAAGAAACAAAAAGAACTTGAGAAGTACGAGGTTCACTCTCAACTAGAAAGGTATGGTTAACTAAAGATGGAGTCAGGTCTACCATTTTAACAACCAATGGTTGGTCGAGAACAGACTCACAAGACTCATTTTCAGAGAGAGTGGGGTTGACCAAAGATGTATTTTGATCAATCACTTGATCAACTAGCGAAAGATCAGGGGAAAGCTTTGGATAACCAACCAAAGACAAGGTTGGGAAGCTGTAAGGTTTTCCAACTCCTTGGAAGTTTCATCCATAAGAGGAAAAAGCAGAATGGGTTGATTCCCTTCACACAACTTATGGGGAAATTTAAATTTCCCCTCTTTCCCATGAGCTTGACTATTACTAGTTGACGGTTTGTCAACAACATGAACTCCAGAGGATGATGACAAAGGTAGATGTTAACCTATGGACCACACTTATAATACCTTGGGAATGCACCTTAGCCAAAACCAAGGACTTAACGTACAGCAGCCAATCTCCCTAAATGTTGTGTTCAGTGTATCACATTTATAATGTAGTAGAATCAGTTACCTGTGGCTAAAGTATAGAAACCTAATGGGGTCTCCCAATATATACGTGATAGTATGGGGACCACAAGTCCATGTTAGTGTTGTCTAATGCAGAACCACTCGATGAGAGCATCCTTATATAATTATCATATTGAAGTGCCTCCAATATACCTGAAAGTACTTGAGAACCTTCAATATACTTGAATGAGATTTCACCCCTGGGACACACTATAGGAAGTTAATGACAACTGCTATGTTTAAACTCACCGGAACATGTCTCTAACCTAGACCTCTAGACATTTGTGTTAAGTGACAAATGCTCCTTAGCTTAATTGAGGTAAATTTTAAGTTTTTCTTGAATTAAGTTTCAATTTTATGGCTCAACGATGCCACCCCTTCCTATAATGCAACTAAATAATGAAAATGAAATCTTTTCATTCGATATAGGCTAAACTAACAAAGGAAGAGAGACAACCAAATAATGCATCAAACAAGAAAAATGCATCAAAGCACAATTCTTTCCAATGCAAAATGTAAAAATGAAATCTAATATTTCATTTCACTAAATGCAATGCCAAGATGCAATCCTATTAGAAATCAAAATAAATTTCCTTTCACTAAGATACATTAATTATTTTTCTTTCACTTTGATTCAATCAATGTAAACTAATGCAATGAGGAAATGGAAAATGAAATCAACTCAATGAAAATGAAAATTTCTTTCACTTTATGGTTTTGAATGCAAGAAATGTCTCAAAAATACTTAAATGACAAAATGTTTCACTTTTTATTTCCAAAACATAAGAATGAAAACAAGCACTTTATTTCAATCTAATCAAAGAAAACAATTTGTAACCTATGTTTGACAATGGAACTAAAGCAATATTCAAAGCATCAACGTGAATCAACACTAATGAGAACAACTTCACATCAATTAACCAAAAGAAACTTGAAAAAGATGTCTTGATTTCTGGAACACTCTATAACGGGAGCAATCAATCTCAGAGAGGCAAACCAAACAATGAGTGGAGCATGACCTAGATGCCCTAGGAACCCTAGAAAGAAATGACGTTTCAAACACACATTAAAAAAGTCAAGAGAAAATTGTAGTCATACAAGCATAACAACCAAGAAAAATACATTATAGGTACATTGGAAAATGATTGATAGAGGGAAAAAAGATTGAAAAAAAGAAGAAACTCTAATTTTTATTTGTCCTCTCAGATCAGCATGCCTGTTATAGGTAAAGCTACGATGCAAGTGTAATCACCACGACCATAATTAAAAAAGCAAGGATAATAACGTGACTGTTAAAGCTAAAGCCATGATGGGTAAGAAAAATAGGGGAAAATGAAAAATACTCAAGACCAGAACAGACTGAGTGTCCTCAAGCATTAGCTAGTGAGTGCAAGTAGCTACAGAGAAGAAAACAAGGCATGAAACCAATGGTTGGTCAAACTCATCATAGAACCCGATTGAAGGAATGGATGAAAAGGTTCATAGCTTCCCCAGTAGATTTTCCAGCAATCCTCTCTGCAGACAAAGATGATCCCTCTAGCCCAATGAGTGGGACTAGCAAACTACGTGAAAATATACTAAACACTTTCCTATGATAGAATTGAAATAGGAGAAGGGGAATATGGTATACCTCGTTCTTATGTTATAATGTCCTCCTTTGTTGAAGACCTCAAATTTCTTGTGCCACAGGCTTGGTCCTACTACTCACAATGTTTAAGTTCCTGCATAAGAGATCAAGACATAATGAAACATACAAGTACAAATATCATAATTGAAAGTAACCTGCTTAACAGATCAAGGAGCATTAAGATAAATGATGCATTAACATACACATTCATGGAAAATGAACCAACATTGTATATATTAATAGAATAAAGGAAGCATACAACCAAGCCTTGATGTTAATAAGCTCTCCTTGAGTGAATGTCCAACTCCAAGCTCAAGCTCTCCAAGCACTCCTCCAAGCCAAATGAGTAGCATGTAGGCACAATCTCAGCATAAGGGTTAAAATAGCCAAAGAGAAACCATTTTGGAATGGGAGAGGATGAATATATAGGCAAGGAAAGGGAGTTAGGATCTCTCTAAATATAGGAGAAGGCCCTCATCTCAAGGAGGTAGCTCATAGGGACAAGACCAAAGGGCCAAGTTGAGAGAACTCGGCCTAATCCATCTTGAAAGACCTCCAACTCGTCATTATGGAAGCCTCTAGATCACGAAGGTTCTTGTCCTCTTTGGGAAAATTTTCTTTTATGGATCATTGCTAGTATCAAAGAAAAAATCACACTAACATCATGAGGCTAGTATAGTGCAACTATTGATCACAACAGGTTCCTAGTGTCAGGAGAGCAATGATGCTAAAATTAAGGTTTTGGATCCCTTTCTCCAGGGGAAGATTTAACACATTTTTTTATCAGTGTTTTAGGGAGGATATAAGATACATATATGGATGAGTAGACTACATGATCATCATATTTCAGGCACTTCAGGGTATGTCAGAGGGAAGTGTGGGAGGTGTGACAAAATATTGTGTTACAAGTAGGGACACTACTAATGAAACAAGACGGGTTCATTCTATAGGGTATGTTATATTGGTGAACACCATGAGTTGGGCTTGTGTCGCGAGTAGTGATGATGATGGTGAGATACTTCCAAGGGGTGGAAATACCTCCCTTGATAAGATGGAGTGTTGATTCATGTATCTTCAGATGTACTTCACAACCCTGGGTACTGGGTTTGTGTGAGTTTGCATCACAAAATAATTTTGTCGCTGAAGTATCCAAGTAGTGGGATTTGCACCCAAATTTATGGGCATGAAATGAAGGGATATTTTGATGGTTTGACCACTGTTACATCTTTGACACGCTTAATGGAGCAAGGGAAAACTAAGGAAACCTTGGAAGAATTACTCAAGTGGAGGAAAACCATTTTTGTTTTTACCTAGTGGGATAATTGGCACAAAATTAAGGTCTGTGTGGCTTTTGGAGTTCTCTAGGAAGGGTGAGTCTCATTTGATCTCTGTGTTAGCCTCCTACTGCAGCAGGTTAATCATCTTTCATGATCAACAGTTTTACATGCCAAATATGTCATGCTATGCATGCTGCAATGCTCCATATTTGCTACAGATGGCCAGATAGTATCCATGAGAGTAGGCTGGTCTAAAGGGCCACTGCTGTGTTCCCATTTTTATAAAGCAATCCATTTTTTCTTTGAGGCAGTTTTTTCAGTTGGAGGTACTCAGGCTGGAGTTCACTAACATCTCTCTTATTATATAGCTCCCTATTTGTTTTTCCCTTCCCCTATTAAAATCATGTATATAAATCCCCTATGTAAATACCCCTCCCTGGCAATATAGCCATATTTTCTACTAAGTCCGGGAAATCTCAGTCCATCTGGGACTGTTTTTAGCCCATCCGAGTCATTGAGGAACTGGTTTGACATCTGGTCGGCCAGAAACCTACCCCTTAGCCCCAAAAACCCCCAAAAAACCACATTCCGCCCCTAACCCAAAGTCTCTGTACATAAACATTAGCCCACGCCTTTATTTAACCCCATAAACCCATTTTTCTAAAGTTTATAACCCACCCGCCGCGAATATTAAAATTGGAATATTCCTGCGAATATTCCCACTCATTAACCCCCCATCACGTCGCATTCGCCGCCAGCCGTCCGATCCACAACCCCGCAGATCTACGGCTGGCGGGCATCCTCTTCCCCGACGCGCCCGGCCTTTAACGTCGGGGAGTTCGGCGGTTTTGCCGCCGTACTTGTTATAGACAATTTTGTGCCTTACAGCAACAAGCATGAATTGTCAATAATCCAAGGGATCCAAAGTTCCCTAAACATGATGTTCCTACCCCTAGAGGAACAAGGTCAGCAAACCAACAGCTCTCAGATCAGTTCTCCACCTGAAAACACTCAAAAACAAGCAATCCTGAAATCAAAGCAGGTGCTCCATTAGGCTTCTGCGCTGAAACACAACTGCTCCATGGTATACCTGCGTTGCAAAGCAGGTAGAACAAAGCCCACCTGCGTTGAGCGAGTTTGGACATGTGGCACACTGAGTCATTGCTCTGGAATCTTCCAAAAATGACACTTGGATCAGGGATTTCACCTTGTGATGAGTCAGAGGCTTTGTTTCTCCAAGTGGAAGCAAGGTTCAACAAGTGGACTCAAGAACTGAAGATCAACTAAAGATTAACTGAAGAGAGAGAGGACACAAGGCAGCTACACATCAGTTGCAAGCTGACTCATCCTTTCTCAATTCATCTATATATTGAGCTCTCTCCTATGAGCTCAGGAGGCTGGAATTTTGTGCAAAGTAATGATATGCTGTTGGTTTCACTATAGAACTATTGGGTGATTGTTTGAGAGAGGTGAAGAAGAGCAATTCTTTCTGCTGGGAGGTGTTTCTGGGTTGGAGCCTTCAATGGTTGTAATACTCTCAGAACCTTTATTTCTTCATTAATAAAAGCTATTGAGGTTCTTCTATGTGCTCTTGTTTCAATGATATATTGTGATGATTGCATGTTTGGTTTACACTAATCCATGAACCAGTTATGATTGCATGCCTCTTGTAGTTTCCTTCTTTGTTATTTTGCAGGATCTCATTGTAGCTGGGAGAGCAAAAGAACAAGGAGCTAGGAGCAAGCGGCCAAAGAGAAGAGTTTGGATTCGACATTAAGCGCAAGCCAACGGTTAGTGCATTTCTCCATTCTCTTTTGCTTTCATAAAGAAGTAAACCTTAAGTAGTTTGTTTTACAGTTGTTGCTAAGGAACTGTCACCCTTAGAGTGGGATAGGGTCATCCGAGTCGGATACTTTTCCCTACAACAAACTGGCGACTCCACTGGGGATCGTATCTGTTTGATTGTGTTTGTAGTATCTTGCTATTCATTTCCTGAACAAAAGAGTACCAAATCGAAAAGCTTTTGACTATATCAAAAGCGAAGTAGAGGGCAGCTACTCTAGCTCATTTCTGAGCAAGTTCATGATTTGAAAAGCTGATCTACAAGGATCCTTGTAAGCTCTTAGTGATAGCTTTTTACCTTCTTAATCATCCCTTTGAGTGTGCTTGACTGATTGCTTCTGATTTGAGCAAAAACTGTGCATTTTAGAGAAAATTATGACCCGGAAACTGTGAAAACGCAATTCTCGTTTTCCAAAGCAGGTAGTACACAGGCTACCTGCTTTGCAACGTAGGTCCCGAAGGGGCTACCTGCGCTGAGAGCCAGACTGGCTGTGCAGCACCTGCGTTGGCCCAATTTTGCCTAGTGCTGTTGGGGTTTCCTCCTTTTCTCTTGCCTGTTTTCACTATTGATTTTGGCTGCCAGTTACCAGTCTTGCACCTGTTCTGAAACCAATATTACTTGCCATCATTCTGCCTCTGTTATATAATGAAATTGTACTTGTTCTTTGTATTTCTTACTCATTTACAATTTCCCATAACGAAGAGTAAACTAGTCGTGCTTTTGGCCTCTTAGATCTGAACCTGTGTTAGGCATTTTGCTAGTCTAAAGAGTTAGCTTGTTTGCTGTCCATAGCTGATTAGCCATTTTACTTTCGTCATTATGGTTTGATTTCATGCATTTCCAGTGATTAAGCAAGTGAATCTTAAGGTGTCTTTTGATTTTGGACAAGCTTGTTTACTTTCGCTTTAAATCGAAATCAGAGTTATATAACAACTTTCTTTTTGTAACCCATCCACATTAAGAAAGGGAAAAGAAAATACATGCATTGTGCATTTTGCATTTGACTGTTTGCTTGACGATTTAGGAAAAATTTGCATTTAGTGTGTGCTCTATGATCTGTGTGAAAAGATTTGCCTTTCTTTTCCCTCAGTAGTTAAGGTTTTCAAAGTTGAAAGATTGAAAATTTTGCTTCTCATCTTAGACTGCATTCAGGAATTTGTTACATACATCTCGTGGTGATCCTTAAAGGCAAACTGCTAAGCAAGATCAACATTAAAATAAATTCAATTTACATAACAACGCTTTGTAACATAACGCAAACAAATAGAGGTCTAGGTAGAGACGTGTTCCGGCGTCGTTAAACATAGTGACTGTCGATCTCTACGAAGGTGGGTGATTCCTCCTGAGAGTCGGTAGCACTAATACGGACTTGTGCTCCCATGTACCGTCGCGTATATATTGGGAGACCCCTATAGGAAATTATCCTTTATCCATAGGAATCCGTGTCGGCCGCCCTACTGATCGCGATGCAGTGAACACAGCATTCACGAAGATCGACCACCCGTACCGTAAAACGTATTCTGTGGTTTCGCGAAAAGTTTGGCACACCCTCTGCCTAGAACTCTAGAGCAGTTTCTTTTGGCATTTTTCAAACTCTATAACTGAAAAAGTCCATCCGAGCATTTGTCACTTCGGGCTCGTTAAAACATCGAAGGGGACTAGAGTCATCTTTAGCTTTTTCTCGACTCTTAAAACATGAAAAAGCAAGTTTGTGTCTAAAAGCGTCGTTAATAAAATTTATTTTAAACGGAACATAATCACCTCTTATTCCCGCGTTGATCTTTCAGTTGAAAAAGTATGGAGCCCACCAACCAAGGAAGTAACCTTGGCGGAAGTCCAAATCCCTTCTCCTCTTGGGGAGATGTTGGTGCGCCTCATATGGCCACATTGTCACTTCCAGGATTGACAATTGGCCTACCTGTATGGCTCTTTTCAACTAATGTAGTTCAAATTGCCACTAATCCTGAGCAGTCGAATCAACAGTCAGACCAGTCTAGAACTACCCACCAGCCTTCCACTTCTTACATTTCTTCCTCTGATCCTTCATCTTCACAAGGTAGAGCCGACAAAAGTCAGCCTCCCATGGAGAAGAAGGAAAAGAAGAAGAAAGAAAAGAAGCAGAAGGGGCCTATGGCAAAGGCGACTGGGGGCAAGCAAAAGACATCTGACAAAAATCCACACACTGCACCGACCGGGCCTAAATCGCCATGTGTCATTTGCAAAGGGACCCACTTCCATTGTGATTGTCCTTGTATTCCCCGGATACTAAGGGACTAGTCCCCAAGGTTGCACAATCCGGTAGCATCAACCTCTGGTAGTCATGTTGATTGCAATCCGTCAACTAGCGAGAGAGAAGGACGAAAAGGGAGACCAAGATCACCCTGTATGTTGTGTGAAGGCGATCACGCCATCCACCGATGTCCATTCTTAGATGAGGCGAAAAGAGTTTTGGAAGATCATCCGGTATCACCGTTACGACTTCCTCCTGGATACCAAAAACTCGTGCCTAATCCCTCGATAGTTGAAAATCCGGCTGGCCCGCTCAAGTGGTCAGCTGAAGTGTCGGTCATTGAGAATGAACCAACTGAATCCAAACCAGACGAAAGTCTAAAGGTCGAAACGGCAGTTGACCCGGTTCTTCCTTCGGAGGTTTCATCCTCAAATGACACCGTCGTTGAAGATTCATCTTCAAATGACACCCCCACTGAAGAGAATAAGGATGACACCGTCCAGATCCTTTTCATCAACACAGACTCTGATGAGCATCAGGGCAATGCGCCCATTCCTTTATCGCAGGAAGGAACATCGTCAGGGTCGTATCCGGCCGTGTATTCGGTCCCACCACCAAGCAACCTGGTTGTATCCTTTGATTGGAACCAACTAGGCAGACCCCGGTTACTAGCCAGTATACCATTCAGAATCATTGTCCAAATCTATAGAATGGTAATGGCTGGAACCATAATTGATGAAGGGGCATCTGTGAGTATCCTTTCCTCTATTGCTTGGAAAGCACTGGGTTCCCCGGCGCTTTTACCTGAGATGAGAAATCTATCAGGTTTTGATAAAGGAACCAGTCGCCCTTTAGGGATCCTCCCCAATGTTCCCATTACATTGAGGAAGAAGACAGTTCATATGAATGTCATGGTCGTCCAAGGACTCTTGGATTATAACCTACTCCTTGGACGGGACTATATATATTGCATGGGAGCTATAGTCTCCTCACTCTTTAGAGTAATGTGTTTTCCACACGAAGGAAAGATGGTCAAGCTCGTAGACCAACTTTCATTTCCAGGATCTCGCATCGCAAATAGTCAAATACCAACCCTAAACGGCTTATTCACTCAAGAAATGCCTCCACCCCCGGTTCTACTTCCCGATGAATGCGAGTGATTCGGAAAGATATAACTGGGACCCAGGGGGCATGCACCCTGGCCTGCCTGGGGCAGAGGAAACCCTGGGTATAAAGTTGATTTCCGCAGAAGAATATGACTAGTCCATACCCCGTCCGAAAGAAGGAAGAGAGGGTTGTTCTAGAATAAGATTCTTTTGTCAAAGTTATGTGAGCGAAAAGATCGTCTCCCTTTGTCTAAAAAGGTAGGCTCTCCTAAGGAGGAGATCCATTTGTGGCAGCAAGTAGCCACCATCTTTGAATGTCAAGCCTCACCCATTAAAACAATATGTTTTGAAGGATAAGTAGGGGCAATCTTCAAAGAAAGAGATGAAATTGCTACAACAAGTAGTCACCATCCTTAGCAACCTAATGATAGACACCGCTGAAAAGAGAGTTTAGTTTGCGGCAGCAAGCAAAACCATTTTTCGGATAATAAGTAAGAGGCAGCGCCTCGAAATTATACTTTATACCTGGGGGCATGCAAACCTTTTGGAGTGCAAGCATGGGACGACTATTTATTTTTTAAATTTTTAGGTCCTCCCTTTAAACCTGTAGGTCTAACCCGTTAAACTCGTAGGATTAGCCGTTTCCAGCTTGCATAAAGAAAGGATGTGGGGCGAAAGTTAAAACTTGCCAAATTGGAGTAACTAGTGAGGTATAGCTCCTTAAATATGACTACCTCACCTGAGGCGTTTTTTGTATTATGACTGGTATGTTCGAGCAGTTTTAGCACATAGTTCATGCTCGTTAAAAAATAAACGCAAGATCCGAGCAGTTTTAGCACATAGTTCATGCTCGTTAAAAAATAAACATAAGCTGTGAGCAATCTTCCCCTAGAGTTCAAGCTCACCCAGAAAAAATGAACCGGTAAATAGCCTTGGTGAATGTAACCTTTGACAGCCATATTAAAGCCCTTGGTCGTGTTCTTGCAGTCTCACCTCCATCCGTTCATTTGGCCAATCGTTCATCTCCATATGTTTGTTTACCCATTTTGAGGAACAGCTGCGAAGAGTGATTTCACTTAGCCATCCTTGTGACACTGCTGTGATTGGAATATTCCAACTTGTACCTGGAATCTGCTGCTATCCCTGTTTATCACTCGTTCCTCAAAAGGCGAGTCTTCTTTGAGCTCTTTTCACTGACTCGTAAAATATGAAAAGTTTGCCGAGTTTTGGCCTTCCAGCTCGTTAAAACGACCGGAAGAGCTATCCCTCCTCTAGATTTTAATCTTTTTGGACCTGAGGGATTATTGCACAAAAAGATCGAGCGCTTGTTTTGTTCGGCTCGTTAAAGCAATCGAAAATTCATCCCTTCTGTATTGTTTTATACTTTTTCGGACTTAAGGGATTAGAAGACGAAAAAGGAATTTTGGAGTTGACTTTATGTACCTTTTCAGACTCTCTAAAAATGAAAAGGACCGAGTTATCCTTGTCGTTAGACTCGTTAAATTCATTAAATAGCGACAAACTTGTCTTTAGACGAGAACGAGTTTCCCTATCGCTAGGCTCGTTAAAACATAGCGATGGGCTTGCCCGAAGGGCAGGTTATAGAACAAGCATATGTTATCCTCCTCAAGCTTGACAAAAATAAAGAGGTACTGGTCAGCAATGACTGGGGAAAAATTGGGAGAACCTCACAGCATTAATGGTAGCAAGTCGCTCTTGAACATGACACTTTGTCCTCCGTATCACATCGGGTTGGGTTGTTTCATTCACCGGTCTCATAACCATGGTCCTCGCCACACCATCCACAATTGGGGTAATGCTACCAATCCATCACATCAGTGTCGTTATATGTTCAAGAGATGTGGTTCTGCAAAGAGTCAACCGTGTCCCACCCACTGCCATACATTATCCTTCATCCGCTTCATGACCGCCACCCTGAATCATACATCACAGTTTGTTTTCACCTCATCACAATCACTAGCTCTGTTCCGTGTCACTGATGTGGGATTCATTAAGGCCCTCCTTTGACGGATCGCTCCTTGTCGACATCAGCTCATTATCCAAGGAGTTGATCTAGGAACAACCCCTTCAGTACTTTGAAGCTTGCATGCCTCAATGGCAAGTTTCTCACTTCCGGCGACAGGTATACATCAATGACCTTCGACCAGAGGATTTTGCATGGTGGTCGACGCCAAGTCCTTTATTCCCACCATGTGAATTGTACTGCTGTACCTTGAGGGTCATCATCCTTATCGGTGATTCCTCTCGCGCTTGTTAACGGTTTACATCATTGGCCGGTAATCAAGCGATGTCTTTCCATGTTCGACTTCAAGAAATTCTCACATGGATCGACTTGTACATCGAGTGAAGATCGGAAGAGATTGAAGACCCCGGATCTAGTTTCATCCATCCGGGCTGCGATATATATTCAGGATATAAAGACATTTGATATGTACATCATTGCAGCAGATGATCATCCTTCTCAAAGGATGATAATTTCAGCAGAGAATTATCAGTCTACAATCAGACGATCGTCTGTTCTATGTACCAAAATGTATTTATAAAGCTGAGCATGGGAATGCCCGCCTCAGCTAGATCATGAAAATGTATGAAAAATAATGTATCGTATTGTATCTTATTACAAGACACCTCTCAGCAGATTGAATGAACTTCGGATCCTCTCAATAAAGCATTTCGCCCGATAAACGACCTCATACTTTAGGGGGCATCTGTTATAGACAATTTTGTGCCTTACAGCAACAAGCATGAATTGTCAATAATCCAAGGGATCCAAAGTTCCCTAAACATGATGTTCCTACCCCTAGAGGAACAAGGTCAGCAAACCAACAGCTCTCAGATCAGTTCTCCACCTGAAAACACTCAAAAACAAGCAATCCTGAAGTCAAAGCAGGTGCTCCATTAGGCTTCTGTGCTGAAACACAACTGCTCCATGGTATACCTGCGTTGCAAAGCAGGTACAACAAAGCCCACCTGCGTTGAGCGAGTTTGGACATGTGGCACACTGAGTCATTGCTCTGGAATCTTCCAAAAATGACACTTGGATCAGGGATTTCGCCTTGTGATGAGTCAGAGGCTTTGTTTCTCCAAGTGGAAGCAAGGTTCAACAAGTGGACTCAAGAACTGAAGATCAACTAAAGATTAACTGAAGAGAGAGAGGACACAAGGCAGCTACACATCAGTTGCAAGCTGACTCATCCTTTCTCAATTCATCTATATATTGAGCTCTCTCCTATGAGCTCAGGAGGCTGGAATTTTGTGCAAAGTAATGATATGCTGTTGGTTTCACTATAGAACTATTGGGTGATTGTTTGAGAGAGGTGAAGAAGAGCAATTCTTTCTGCTGGGAGGTGTTGCTGGGTTGGAGCCTTCAATGGTTGTAATACTCTCAGAACCTTTATTTCTTCATTAATAAAAGCTATTGAGGTTCTTCTATGTGCTCTTGTTTCAATGATATATTGTGATGATTGCATGTTTGGTTTACACTAATCCATGAACCAGTTATGATTGCATGCCTCTTGTAGTTTCCTTCTTTGTTATTTTGCAGGATCTCATTGTAGCTGGGAGAGCAAAAGAACAAGGAGCTAGGAGCAAGCGGCCAAAGAGAAGAGTTTGGATTCGACATTAAGCGCAAGGCAACGGTTAGTGCATTTCTCCATTCTCTTTTGCTTTCATAAAGAAGTAAACCTTAAGTAGTTTGTTTTACAGTTGTTGCTAAGGAACTGTCACCCTTAGAGTGGGATAGGGTCATCCAAGTCGGATACTTTTCCCTACAATAGTACTCCTGCCACGCGTCATGCGCCGAGCTGTGGCGGAGCCCCTCCCACCGAAACCACCATCCCCCATAAGCGGTGCACCATTTACCGCTTACCGCCCTGCCAGGTGACGTCACCCCCCTGCACAGTCATGCCCATGTCACCCCCCTGTACAGTCACCCGCCTGCGTGGCCTCCTGCCACGTCACTGCCACGTGTCCCGCCACCGTACCTGCCATGTCATCGACCGTACGTGATGACATCATGTTGACGTCATCCCGCCACGTCGCCCTGCTGACGTCACCCGCCGTACAATGCTGACGTCATGCTGACGTCATCAGCCCTTTTTGACGCAGAGGCGCGAAAATCGCACTTCGGAGCCCCGAAATCGAATTCTGAGGCAGTTTTTGATGAGCGATTGGCGCCTAGGATTTTTTGGGCCAGAATGGAGAATCTTGAGGGAATCTTTAAGGAATCTTCGCCTCATGCAGCCCCAGGAAGCCCGAAAAGGCGCAGAAATGATCCGTTTTCTTCACAGAGCATACCAAAATGATCAGAAGACAATTCCAGATGATACAGAGGCCGAACAGTGGCCATTTACTGGTGATTAGACACGCAGCACAGCAGATCAGTAGCCCATATTTTGTCAGAGAGTATCAATGGAAGAAAGGACGCCGGAAAGAATCAGTCATGATTCTGTAGGGGCTCGAGGCACCTGAGCATTGATGAAGCCCCCAGAAAATCAAATCGATAAGCATCATCCCATCCTTGACTTCAAATCACTGTTAAAACATTTAAAGCACCAGGACAGCAAGGAAGCAGAGACCCATACCCATTTATTGCAGAAAGAACTGTAGCAAGCCACCAAGGACAGCACCATTCATACAGTTTTGACACATCGGCCCTGAGCACGGCCTGAGACATTCTTTGCATTTATTTTTAGATAGAATTAGGTCAAGTAGTCATTCTTATGACCTAATTAGGTCAAAATGTAATAAAGGAAACTCTGCAGAGAGTTTTGCCCTATATATACCACCCTTTGTATAGTTTTAAGTGTGGGTTAATTGGTATTTTTCACGTGAGACTCGCTGTGTATACCTGAATGTTTCTGTAATCAAAGATTTCTTAAAGCTTGGAGAACGACTGTCTGTTGTTGATGAATGTGTTGAAGAGTTGGAGATGGAATTCCTGCGCTGCGGCTCGAAGCAATAAGTGCCTCTTATCTCTGTTTATGTGTTTGCCATTATCTAAATAGCAGGAAAAAAGAATAGCCTAGAATTAGTTAACTACTCTCTATGCTCAATTCCTGTTGTTTCTTGATGTTTTCTTCTAAATGAATTGGTTATGAACATTGAATTCCTTTTGGCTCATGTTTACCCCAGTTCGCCTGTGTTGGCCAATTATCTAGGAATTCTTAACTGCTCCTAGGTAGCGCCTTGTTACCCCCCTTTGCTAATCTGTTGGAGAGATTCTTAATTGCCTCTCTTTCTTTAGCATTCTTGCCATCCCTTGAATCTGAAAGTTGCTTCTGCCTCAGTCACCTTGCTCCATTTTCCCCTCCCTGTTATTAAGGAAAAACAACAGCAGTTCCCCTCCTTGACTCCACGCCCAATGGTTTGAAACATTCAGACTATACTCAGCCTCTCTACCTGAAAGTATCGGTTTTCCCGCCAAAACTCAATCAAACCCCTGTGCATCATATCTAGCCTAAAATCACCCCTTTCAACAAAGCTAAATCATAAAGAGAGAGCCCTCTCTGACCGCAGGCAGGCTAGGGCCTGCGGTCCAAAGTTGGTTTGTGGTTACCTCGGCTGTATCCCTTTGGGGAGTCAAAAGGGACAACCTGAGTGATAACATAATGGCGACTCCACTGGGGAGATGAATCATGTGTTTATTAGTGCAAATCCTTTTCTTGAGAACGTGTTCCTTTTCTTCAGGGTTTTCATGTTCAGCTCTGATCTATGACGGTGGACAGAGATTAGGCACTTTAAGGTTACATCATCCACCTGGCAACTCCACATCATCCTCATAATAAAGACTCCGCTGGAGAAATGAACCCAAAGGAATTAAATAAGCAGATCAGTCTCTCGACTTGGATTATCGTCCAAGAGACCATGTTCTTTCTCTTGCACCAAATTTTGCTGTGTATATTGTACTTTAAAAGCGATTTTATTTTTTTGTTTTTCCTTTGGAAGAGATTGTTGAAAAGCCCCCTTGCACATCAGAGCAGCAACTTTCAAATGCTGTTGAAGATCATCATACAGTCAAGGAGGAAACAAAAATAGAGCCATTGAATATTAGATTGAGGAAGACCCAGAAGCAGAAGCATATGACCAGATGATCCAAATGGATCCCCTGCCTCTTTGTTTTCAGCCATCTGAATCATTCAAAGAAGAAGAAGACCAGCAGCCCGCACAGATCAGTCCGGCCCTATTAGAGCCAGATTGTAATAAATTGTAAGCACCTCTGCAAGTACTGAATGACCTATCCGCTGGCAGGCAGAATAATGAAAGAGATCAGTGCACGTCACCATCAACAGGCTGCAAGGCTCAGTATCGAGTTGACAATGATCTCCCGACTCCAAGGCATGGTAGTGATTCTGAACCTTTGTACAGTTCTTTAATTCAGCCAAAAAGTTGTATATGTATATTGCAGGACAGTTTTGTACTGTATTTATACACCGCAAAGGAGGTCAGTAGCTTCCTGATCTTCTAAAAGATTGATAAAGCCATAACAAATTGTAAATTCTCAGTTGGTGTCACTAGTAAGCATAAGCAGCAAAGCCCACTCATGTTATTATTACTTAAGTGGTTGCATTGGTTATTTCACTTCACCTAACAGCAAATTAAGTGCTGGTTAGGGTAGGTAGGTATGATTAATAAGGCAGCCAGCCAAGAGAAATTTGCAGAACACAGTAACAAATGAATACAAGGCAGTCTGACCTGCTGTTCTTGACTTTTCACAAGGAAAAGCCATCCCAAAGTGGAGCCACTGTTAGCCTCCTGATGCAGCAGGTTAATCATCTTTCATGATCGACAGTTTTACATGCCAAATATGCCGTGCTATGCATGCTGTAATTCTCCATATTTGCTACAGATGGCCAGATAGTATCCATGAGAGCAGGCTGGTCTAAAGGGCCACTGTTGTGTTCCCATTTTGATAAAGCAATCCATTTTTGCTTTGAGGCAGTTTTTTCAGTTGGAGGTACTCAGGCTGGAGTTCACTAACATCTCTCTTATTATATAGCTCCCTATTTGTTTTTCCCTTCCCCTATTAAAATCATGTATATAAATCCCCTATGTAAATACCCCTCCCTGGCAATATAGCCATATTTTCTACTAAGTCCGGGAAATCTCAGTCCATCTGGGACTGTTTTTAGCCCATCCGAGTCATTGAGGAACTGGTTTGACATCTGGTCGGCCAGCAACCTACCCCTTAGCCCCACAAACCCCCAAAAAACCACATTCCGCCCCTAACCCAAAGTCCCTGTACATAAACATTAGCCCGCGCCTTTATTTAACCCCATAAACCCATTTTTCTAAAGTTTATAACCCACCCGCCGCGAATATTAAAATTGGAATATTCCTGCGAATATTCCCGCTCATTAACCCCCCATCACGTCGCATTCGCCGCCAGCCGTCCGATCCACAGCCTCGCAGATCTACGGCTGGCAGGCATTCTCTTCCCCGACGCGCCCGGCCTTTAACGTCCGGGAGTTCGGCGGTTTTGCCGCTGTACTCCCGCCACGCGTCATACGCCGGGCTGTGGCGGAGCCCCTCCCACCGAAACCACCATCCCCCATAAGCGATGCGCCATTTACCGCTTACCGCCCTGCCAGGTGACGTCACCCCCCTGCACAGTCATGCCCACGTCACCCCCCCTGTACAGTCACCCGCCTGCGTGGCCTCCTGCCACGTCACTGCCATGTGTCCCGCCACCGTACTTGCCATGTCATCGGTCGTACGTGATGACTTCATGTTGACGTCATCCTGCCACGTCGCCCTGCTGACATCACCCGCCGTACAATGCTGACGTCATGCTGACGTCATCAGCCCTTTTTGACGCAGAGGCGCGAAAATCGCACTTCGGAGCCCCAGAATCGAATTCTGAGGCAGTTTTTGATGAGCGATTTGCGCCTAGGATTTTTTGGGCCAGAATGGAGAATCTTCAGGGAATCTTTAAGGAATCTTCGCCCCGTGCAGCCCCAGGAAGCCCGAAAACGCGTAGAAATGATCCGTTTTCTTCACAGAGCATACCAAAATGATCAGAAGACAATTCCAGATGATACAGAGGCCGAACAACGGCCATTTACTGGTGATTAGACACGCAGCACAACAGATCAGCAGCCCAGATTTTGTCAGAGAGTATCAGTGGAAGAAAGGACGCCAGAAAGAATCAGTCATGATTCTGTAGGGGCTCGAGGCACCTGAGCATTGATGAAGCCCCCAGAAAATCAAATCGATAAGCATCAGCCCATCCTTGCCTTCAAATCAATGTTAAAACATTTAAAGCACAAGGACAGCAAGGAAGCAGAGACCCATACCCATTTATTGCAGAAAGCACTGCAGCAAGCCACCAAGGACAACACCATTCATACAGTTTTGACACATCGGCCCTGAGCACGGCCCGAGACATTCTTTGCATTTATTTTTAGATAGAATTAGGTCAAGTAGTCATTCTTATGACCTAATTAGGTCAAAATGTAATAAAGGAAACTCTACAGAGAGTTTTGCCCTATATATACCACCCTCTGTATAGTTTTAAGTGTGGGTTAATTGGTATTTTTCACGAGAGACTCGCTGTGTATACCTGAATGTTTCTGTAATCAAAGATTTCTTAAAGCTTGGAGAACGACTGTTTGTTGTTGATGAATGTGTTGAAGAGTTGGAGATGGAATTCCTGCACTGCGGCTCGAAGCAATAAGTGCCTCTTATCTCTATTTATGTGTTTGCCATTATCTAAATAGCAAGAAAAAAGAATAGCCTAGAATTAGTTAACTACTCTCTATGCTCAATTCCTGTTGTTTCTTGATGTTTTCTTCTAAATGAATTGGTTATGAACATTGAATTCCTTTTGGCTCATGTTTACCCCAGTTCGCCTGTGTTGGCCAATTATCTAGGAATTCTTAACTGCTCCTTGGTAGCGCCTTCTTACCCACCTTTGCTAATCTGTTGGAGAGATTCTTAACTGCTTCTCTTTCTTTAGCATTCTTGCCATCCCTTGAATCTAAAAGTTGCTTCTACCTCAATCACCTTGCTCCATTTTCTCCTCCCTGTTATTAAGGAAAAACAACAACAGTTCCCCTCCTCGACTCCACGCCCAATGGTTTGAAACATTCAGACTATACTCAGCCTCTCTACCTGAAAGTATCGGTTTTCCCGCCAAAACTCAATCAAACCCCTGTGCATCATATCTAGCCTAAAATCACCCCTTTCAACAAAGCTAAATCATAAAGAGAGAGCCCTCTCTGACCGCAGGCAGGCTAGGGCCTGCGGTCCAAAGTTGGTTTGTGGTTACCCCGGCCGTATCCCTTTGGGGAGTCAAAAGGGACAACCTGAGTGATAACACTCTGCACACATACAAGGATAATGAAATCTAAATTATTTAAAATTTTATGGAGTCTAGACAAAGAGGAGAAAAGAATCTATTTGCATCTTTCATTATGATTTGTATAGGCATAGTTGAGAAGAGTGTTGGAGGACGAAATCTAGGTAGTTTTCTGCATAGTTTTGGGTGTTATATTTCTATGACAAGTTGATGATTTGTCTCTAAATTTATGTGTAGGGATAATCCCTAAGTGTGAGATGGAGAGAGGTAGAATACCCTTTGAACAACCATGTATAGGAGGTATAGTTATAGTACATGGGTAAGGGATTGAGTGGAAGGTATAAGGCAGGGTTTGGGGTATATCGAGGCCAAGTAGGATCTATCATGTAGTCTCCCTACGAAGCCCCAACTAGAGACAAACATCACATATCTGGTGGATGCATAGGTCTATAGAATTAAGGTCAAATGTTTCCTAAGTTATGTTGAATCTCCTTCCAAGTTTTATGGTTGCTACGTTGATGCAGGTCCAAAATACAAAGTTTGGATAACATCTTCAGTATACACTTGGAGGGTTGTTAGAAGTTGTAATCTGTTCCCTAACAAAAGTCACTTTTGAAGGAAAAAGAGAGGATTTAGTGAGAAATTGGTTTGGCTCTAAGAATTGGCTGTTTGGAGGAGTAAACAAGTAGTCAAGTGGGCTAGTTTTCAAGCTCTCGTTCATTGATAGACAAATGGTCATATCATAGATAAGAGGGCGGCCTCCAAGGCAATAAGGTCTATCATCATGGATGAGAAGTGCACTAGAATTGGGCAGTAGTGTGAATACCATATGTGTTATATTTTTTGATGGGCTAAATAGTAACTAGAGGGAAAATTGATTAGGCCAAAGTTCAGTGACAAAAAGGAGCAGTGTTCATTGATAGTGGTAGATTGTCGAGTTGCAAAAGGGAAGGTAAACGACCATTAGATGTGCTAAAGTTACATGGACTAAAGGGTATTGTTGAGCGCACTAAATCATCAAGTAGGTTAGTTGTAATTTTTTCAAGGTAGATTTGTCATCATAGTTGTTGTTGACACCAAGCCCTAGTTGTCTTATATCAATTTCGATTGTAAGGGCCATGATCCATGATATACAAGCCCTAGGCTATTGCATTAAATATTTGTAATATAATGAAGTTGGGTTGAAATTTCTTGTCTTGTGTAATAGATGATTCATTGTTATTGTTTTATGTTATGATAAGTAGAAGTTTTGTGCCATTTGAGTGTTTACTAGTTCGAGATTTAGACTCAAACTCGATTCTTCAGTGTTGTGGAAAATTAAACACCTCGGAGGTAGTTGATAAATTTCCTCCTCAAATGGATCATATCATGGACATTAAGGAAAAATATTCTATATTTCATTAAGTCCCTAAGATCCCTGGTCCCTATCATATCTAAGTTGTGTGCCTCACCTTTGATTCCTGATCCTCCTGTGGACTCTTCTGCTACATGATCCCTTCAATTTAAACCTGATGGACTGTCTCTTCTACATATATTTCTTCTCCTTAGCACCCTTCTTAGGCCAGGAATTTATCCATGCCCAATCCATGCTCCCTCTTTTCTCTTGAACAAATATTGCAGCTTTAAATTCATTAGTAGCTAATGGAAAAAAGTTTCACATAGCCCCCTCCTCACTATTTGTGAAGAAATTGAATGAGATTCTAAAGGTAGAGGTCTCAACTCTCGATGCTTGAATGCCTACTATTCAAATAGTTGAAAGAGATTTAGAGGGTCACTTTCAAGGACTATGACCATACCCTAGATATGTTCACCTATGGGTTGAAAAAACTAGAAACTCCTCACGAAAGTGGAGTTCACCTCTTCCTTTGTGGCAAGGGTTTTTCACCTTTTTCTTTGAAAACAAAACAAATTGTGATCCGTTCTTTAGGGGTGTACCATACTTCATGGGCACCCAAGGGATTTACTTAGATCATTGGAGCCCAAATTTTAATCTCATATGTGATGTCCCCTTTATGTTCCATTTTGTGTGAGGCTTCATTTTCTTCCCTTGGATTCTTGGAATGATGCCAATTAGGGAAGTATGTTGACTATTAAGAGCCTCGTAATGGCCTCTTTTCTTGCACCTAAATCTGTATGGAAATTTTGATCTAAATTGGATCATTATATTTTTTCATCCATCTCGATGGATTTGGAGTGGAAAAATTGAAGGAATCAGCTCACAAGACCATTTTTATTGATGGGACCCAATTTGGAAAAATGGGATCTAAGACATTCCAGGAGCATTTCGAGGCATCAAATGTCGTTTTTTGGGGTAATTATTTTTCACTTTAGCACTGTACATTTTCATGCTATCGTACACACAGATACCTTTCCAATGGTGCAAGAAGCACATCAATTAGTGTCGCATGCAAATGTTATGCCACTCAGAAGTTGACTTTCATGTTTTCAAACCTATAGTTCACGAGGATGTCACGTCAGCCCTCATTATTCATGGAAAAAGGGCTTGCCACATGTTTGTGATGGAAAATACTCTAGAAGAGTCTACATTGTAACTCTAGTTAAGAGTTGATGTATTCAAACTTAACCACTAGTAGGATATTAGGTTCTGTTATAATAGGGCCATTAGAAGGAAGAGGCATTCCATTCTTTCAAGAGAATTTTGTTCCATAGATGAGAAAAGATAGACAAGAGAGATAAGGGGTAGAGCACATACAGAGGACCTTTGCAGTGTAGAAGCCTACGAGCCACATGCATTACTTCTTACATACATCCATATTTACAAACAGAGAAAGAGAGTGAGGTGGCCTCAACTTCCAGCTAGTTTTTCCCCCAAAAGGGTTTCTGAAAGAGAATATTTTGTGTCTTATGTTTGTGATATTATTTATTCGTTCTCTACTTTTCGGCATAATTTCCTTTTACATGCGTGCATTAATTAGAGTAAAATCTACAGATCTAGGAATTAAATAAATTGCAATAATGTAGAATCTCATATTTTTAATATAATATTATCATATCTATTGTGACGAACTATCTAGTTGAATATCCATGGTAGTTTATGGATCACTTGGTATTGAAGGTAGGATTATTTGGCTATGTTTGGACAATTGTAGGGGATCTAGTTTGGTGTGGTCAAAAATTGTAAAACCCTAATCATGGGTGGCGAATATGTAAATGAACCTAGTGATCCTGGACAGGTGAGTTTTTCGTGGCTGGAAAAGAAGTCATGGATATAAACTGCAATGTAAAGCTCCTCATGGCTACCCTAAGAAATAATATAGGTATATTTGGAGAAGATGGGGGTTTGAATGCATAGGAAAAATCAGAAAGGGGATTGGGCTATTGGGAAGACACAGAGAACTAGTCGAAGAAAGAACCTAGAAATGATCAACCTAGTATGGGTACCATGAATCAGTCCCTATTAAAAATGGAAGAAAAAGTCAATATCAAGCCATACCATAGTGAGATTGATGCTATGAAGCTGAACCACTGGTTGTAGTTACTGGAAGTTTATTTCAGTGTCCATTAGATTCAGGAAGGGTAAAAGATCTCATTCACTTTACTGAAATTAGAGGGTCATGCATTGAATTGGTGGGAGAATCACACGGAAAACATGAGGTTGGAGGGAGAACCTATAGTGAATAAGTGGAAGGACTTAAATGTTAGGATATTCTGACACATAGGAAATAGTTAAGTATAACTTGGTCTAGTGTAGAGTTAGGTAAAGTTTGTTTCTTTATTATGTTCTTTTGTAACTTACAATCCGACAGTCACGATATGTAGTGATCCAACGGTTCATTCTCTCATCGGTATTACTGACATTTGATCCATGGCTTAACACCCAATTAGTCCATGATCTCTATTTAAAGATCATGGAGGTTCATTTGTAGGGTAACCGTTCATGAAAGAAGCTTATGTAAATTTTCATTCTTTTATTAATAAATTGCCTAAAGTGGCCGCGTTGGCTTAGGGCATGGACTGTTTCCCTCTTTGATGATTTTAACCACGTCAAAAATACTAGTGTATTGATCTATGATCTGCTTGTAAGTAGTGCCATTTGGTGTTCTGTTGGGCAGCGGATCTCCCCATAGCGGGTTTTTGGGGCTTGAAGCCTGAATTTTGGTCAAGTGTAATGTAAAGACCCCACAAAATGCAGGCGTGGAGCGTGAGAGTCTAGGGTTGTCCACCCTAAAATAATTAAATTTAATGTATGGTATGTCAGCGTATCCATGGTCCATGGACCATGGGATTGGATAAATAGAGCAAGGCTCTAAGTGTAAAGGAAGTCTTAGTGTTGGAGAAGTAATATATTCTTTTGGATGGTGAATTAAGCTTTGAGTCTGTAAGTCTAAGTCTTGGGTTGTAGTAGCAGGAAGAGGCTCTACAGCTGTGTGTGCAAAGGCCTGATAGAGTCCACAACTGTGTGCACAGACCCCTGTAGCTGAGTGCACAAGGCAGAGTTAGGATTTTACTTGAACATAGGATTAATAAAAGATAAGTTGATTCTGAAATACTGTGTGTTTATGCTTCTGTGATATTTATGCATCTCTTTATAGTTTTATGATTGCACGCACCTGTTATGATTATTGAATGATTAATGAGAATATTGGGCCAACATAATTAAGTCAAGATATATAATAATAACACAATAAGGATAAAGGATCTAGATAGCGCCTCTTTGCGCTCTTTACAGAGCTGCGTGGAAACTATCGCACAAGTTGCGAAAGTCAGATGGCTGCGTGGAGCAGCGCAAGTGCACGAGTGTGGTTCGCGAACTTCCTAGACTTCATCAAGACATCCCTAGGGTGTGGAAACATGGTTCTAGCACACTCCCATACTACTTCGGGTGAGACCTCAGTTCATGCACTGTGGGATGTTGCTGAAAGGGCCGGTAGTTTCGGGATTTTTTTGGCTAAATCACTTCTAAACCTGGGTCAGGCTCCAACAAGCCAACAAATGGTTTTGTTGTCAGGATAAGGATCTGCCTAAGGGATGTCTGATTTCATGCCATTGGAATCCAACAAAGAAGGAAATTGAAGAGTGGTTGGACAACAATCTTCACGAGTTCATGACACAGGAAAATAGAACTCCGCAAATATCTGAGAAAAGGTGGCTGGATCACTGCGTGTATACGGAAATCCACAAGATCTTCTTCTTGTCCTTTCCTTTTGAACTGTATGAGTGGATCGCAAGGTTAGCCGATAGCCAAGGAAGGTATAATCTTGACCAACCGATAGTGTGGACTTCATAATTAGTGCATAGACTAGAGGCATTAGAAGATAAGGCCATGTGAGTTATGGACCATTGGCTTGACCAGATAATAGGGGGGTTTATCACTGAATTTGCGATAGACATGACCGTGAGCTATAGAAAAGCAAAAAGACATTTCCTCAAGGTACCATGAGGTAAGTACATTATATATTTGAATACCTGTATTAAGATGTTGTTATGTGAAAAACGAGTGATACGAATACATTAATGTTTGGAACAACGTGGAGCGGAAATATCTACAAAGGTAGCAAGGAATTAGGAAATAGTCCCTTAATTTCACCTTGAAGAGAGAGAAAGGAAGAACTCGCTCGGGTCTCTCCGAGAAGTGCAGTTAGTTTGATAAGGCAGTGCATTCCACAGTTACCACCTCCACTTACACCACCACCCGCTTCACCTCCATCTTTGCCCACCCCACCTCCACCAAACCCGCAATTCAGTATGGCGAGCGCGATCAAGCTACCTGTATTCAGAGGAGTAGGGAATGAGGATCTGGACTAGTTTTTTTTTGTGGTAAGAACAATGTGGGAAGCACAAGGGGTTACAAACGACAACATTAAGAAGGCTACATTGGTGAGCACACTGCAGGATCGCATGTTGACATGGTATATAAAGCACTCTAATGATCATCCAAATGCAAGAATAGCAGAGATCCAGAATGTGCTAAACAAAGAGTTTAGTCAGCTGAAATCAGAGACATGATCAATCATCGGATTTAAAGAGATCGCAATGCTTCCAATTGAGACCCCTTGGGATTTGGATCAGTGGCTAAAGAGTATGATTCACGAGGCTAATATGAAACTAAAGGATGTGTAGCATCGTGCATGGTTTGTGGCATCTTTGACACCAAAGTTGAGGACGACGTTGTCACAATAGAAGCTTTCAACACAGACCGTAGTGTTGGAAATGGCGATGAGGTTGCATGAAACACTGATACAAGACCCGGGGTTGGGAGTTTAAAAAATCGACGTGCAACTACAAAATCTCTGCCTAGAAATGCAGAGCTTGAAACATGATAGGGCACCACGGCTAGAGGCGCGGGAGGAAGTGTGCTGCATAAAATGAAAAGGCCAGGGCCATGACAAGGATCATTTTTTGGTATCCGTGAACTACTTGGCAGGAGGGGGGCTAATTCCATTAAGACAAGAGACATAGGCAGGGCCGAGTGTGACAACCTGCTATGGTGCACGATCTATCATATAGGAGGAAAACACAAAATGGATAACTTACATTTGTTGTAGAAGTATACCCATACTCCCTAGTAGCCATTTTGTAATTTTTACAGGTCAGTGGGCCACGACAAGCATACATGTTGTAGCTACAATTTAATGATGGATCAGACACTAGCATATTGAATGCAAATAGAAACGTGAGGCCTCAACCCAGCCACAGGAATGGTGCACGCTAGATTTCAGGGGCAAGGTCGAGGATGAGGAAGGATGGGCCTAGGAAGGGGCCACAGACAATTAATTTGTTACAATTACGGAGGGCCAAGGCACGACAATCACGACTGTACCAACCCAGCGAGACTATCTTGTTCATACTATGCTCAGTTTGATCATGAAATGGTAGATTTTCCTACGTTGATCACACAGATGCACGAGAAAGGGCTACACCAGCCTCCTCCGACTCAAAATATCCAAGTGATGAGATCTAAACTAAATGAAGAAGACCCAAATGTGAACATGGTGCTCAGAAGTGGTGTGACCACAGGGGAAGATAAGGGGAAATAGCCTAAGGAAGATACATGGGTTCACAAGGATCCTACAGAGGAAACTGAGTTTGACCTAGAACACACAAAGGAGATGTTTATGGAAGCTAAGAAGAGCTTCGCGGAAGCCTCTACTTTAGGTAGTAAGGATCAACCAGAGCTAGGGATGGATCCTTCTATGCTTACTACCTTTTTAGAGACATGCACGAAACTATTGCGTGACAATAAGGCAGTTAAGGGACTACAAGCGTTGATCACCGGGTGCGCGGGGTCAGGGGAACCATGCATAGTACGTAAATTGGGGTAGCATGCATTATGCACCGAGAGGGAAATGAGATTGACAGTGTAGATTCGTGAATATGAAATGGACCAACTAATCCTAGATCTGGGTTCGGATGTGAATGTGTTACCAAAGCAGACATGGGAATGCATGGGCATGCCCGCATTACAATGGTCCCCTATTCAATTGTGAATGGTGAACCAACAGAAGGTTTTTCCCATGGGAAGGTTGCAAGGAGTAACAGTTGATATCAAAGGTGTAAGCATGTAGACTAACTTTGGAGTAATAGAGATTGTTAATGACAACAATCCTTATCCCATGTTGCTAGGAATAGACTGGGCCACTAATATGAATGGGGTCATCAACCTAAAGAAGTGGAAGATGATATTTGAAAAGAAGTCCCTACATGTAGTAGTTCCATTAGAACCAACCAAAGGAGTGTGCTACACTGAACCTATGCACGATGATGAAAGTGATGATGAGCTAGATTGTATCTACAAGATAACTGCGTGGGATCAGGATTGGGTGAATCCGACTGCAGATGGAAGGATGTCATGGGAGCATGCAGGTTCCTGCACCATGGATTCAAATGAAGAAGATGAACGCTGGCATAATCGGTTGAACAAAATAACAACGCTGAATTGCAACACGATGATTAGATCACTACATTTCATAACCACCCAAGCCCGCGATCTACCAACATATGATGGATTGACAGCAGTGGATGAATTCTTGAGTAATTTTAAAAGCACAATACCAGAGCAATAGCGGTTCAATGCATTGAAGTGGGAACTACGCACGACACCTACACGCTAGTGGGGAACACATCAAGGAAACTTTCAAAACTAGTGTGGACATAGAAGGATGATGCACCTACAATTTGGGAAACCGAAACTATGGATAGAAAATAAATACGATGGGCAAGATGACCCATGCACACACCTTACGAAATGGACCAAGTCCTATGGGGAAGAACCTCAACCTGAATGGGTACACTTATTCTACCATACCCTAGATGTCGTACCCATGAATTGGTATATTGAGATGAAACTTCGACATGGTACAGGCAAATGGGATGTCTTGCGCGAGGGATTTTTGTTAACATTCACATTTGAGGACTGATGGTCGGATACTATTGACGACACACTGCAAGTCGTAAAAGCCTACATCTTCAAAATACCAAATAAATATGGCAAGTAGTTCAACCAACATCGGCAACCCTGTTAAGCAGTGCTATAGAATGTTCTAATGTACATGTAGAGGAGGAAGATGATGACCCCTAGAATATTAATATTCGAGAAACTGAAGGGTGTCACGAAGTTCAAGGACCATCAATTGAGGATCCTGACATCACTCCGCTACTAAAAAAAAAGAAGGTAAACATTGGCACAGATGCGGAGCCAATGTACACAATGCTTGGGGACTATTGGGACGATGCTATGGTAGATAAGCTCGCCGATTTACTCTGCCAATAACAAGATTTTTTCCCGACCAAAATCACAGACTTAAAGTGGATCATTGGCGACCTAGGGATAATGAAGATCACTCT
This sequence comes from Pinus tabuliformis, assembly GCA_031772625.1. Classification (NCBI taxonomy): domain Eukaryota; kingdom Viridiplantae; phylum Streptophyta; class Pinopsida; order Pinales; family Pinaceae; genus Pinus; species Pinus tabuliformis. Next base: position 668,182,465 of record CM062818.1, read on the forward strand.
GAAACCGGACGCAAAGCCCGTTAAGTAGCGACCTTACCATTTGAATCCGAAGTATAAAGAAAAGGTTCACGATGAACTAGACAAAATGCTTGCAGCCGAAATTATTGAACCATTGGAAGAATCTAACTAGGTGAGTCCTATGGTAGTACATGAGAAAAAATAGAAGGGCAAAATTAGAATATGCGTGGAGCACCGGAAGCTTAACGACACCTGTGTTCACAATCCATTCTCGACAACATTTACAAATGAAGTATTGGAGAATATTGGTAGTCAAGAAGCTTACTCATTCATGGATGGCTTCTCAGGGTACCATTGGATCAAGATCGCGCCAGAAGATAGGAGCAAGACAACCTTTGCAATCGAATGGGGCAATTTTCAATACACTTTTATGCCCTTTAGACTGAAGAACGCACTAGTAATATTTCCACGTGTAGTGGTGGCCACGTTCAAGGAATACATTCACAAGTATTTGGAGGTCTATGTGGATGATTAGACTATATTTGGGTTAGTAAAACACCAAATTTAAAGCTTATGATTGATGCTGGTTACTTGCCGATGACACCAAATTCCATTGAATCTTAAAAAGTGCACCTTCCTCATCCCCTTTGGAAACTTGCTCAGCCTTGTGGTCTGCAAACAAGGCCCGATGGTGGATCCTGCAAAGATTTCTATTATTCTCAATCTAGAAGTGTTTTGGAGTGTCCAACAACTATGCGCTACGTTGGGGCAGACTGTGTACTACAGAAAGTTATCAAGAGCTATGCACAAATAATAGTGCCAATGGAAAAACTATTGAAAAAGGATGCTACATATTGTTAGATTGGTGATTGTAGGAAAGGTTTCGATGTTCTCAAGGAGAAAATGGAATATGCTCCCATCTTGGTCTTCCCAAAATGGGAAGTAGAATTTCATGTACATGTTGATGCGTCGTGTATTGCACTAGGAGATGTACTTACGTAGGAATGCGTGGAAGGCATAGATCACCCGATCGTATTCGCGAGTCGGCGGCTATCCAAAGCTGAAAAGAACTACTCTGCTACTTGTTATAGACATATTTGGGCACATCAACCCCAAACTTATATGTTGATGTATTAGGGCTCATCAACCCCTAAAAGAGTTGTTTCATACCCTAAAGGAACATAGTCATCTGAATACATCATTCCCCAAAAGTTCCATCTGAGAAACCATACAGAAATTGTCTAAATTGAACCATACTAACTACTCCACTGCAAAAGTGCAATGCATACTGAGTGGTGCATTGCCAGGGTGTGATGCATACTGTTTAGGCCTTCTATAGGGTGCAATGGGTGAGGATGGACAAATGTCCAGGACAGTTTGCTAAGTGGTTGCTCATGGAATCTTCTAGAAACTTCTCCTATGCCACTTGCTTCTTTGAATTCCCCCAAGGATGAATAAGGAATCTAAAACCATCTATTATCCCTTCTCTTGTGGAACCAATTATAACAAGTTGAATGACACTAATCAAACTCCATGGATGACTCACACCCTTGCAAACATCTATAAATGGATCTCCAATCTAAGAGATCAGAAGGCTGAAATTTTGTGAATTGTAAGTAAGTGTTGATAGAAGGTAATTGAGGAAAGAGCATTGTATTCTTGTTGGAGTGATCTTGCTATTTCATGAGGTGAAGAAGGATTGAAGCTAGGAGGTTGGTGCTGGATCAAACAACTAGGTTGTAATTCTCCTTTCTATTAGTAAAGCTCTTCAAGTTTTCTCCCATATGATTGTACAATTGTGAATATTATCATTTTTGAATGTTATCATTTGTTTATTATATATCTGATTCTGTAATGTTTATGTTGTAATAGATCATGATGCTTTGACAGTTCTTTGTTGTTGTACTTGTACAGGTACTCTCCAAGTGTGTTAAGTATGGGGAGGAGTTGCAGGATCTGCCAAAGGAGAAAGAGATCAATCAAGGGATTAAACGGAAGTTCCAGGTTAGTTCCATTATCTTTCTCGTATCTGTTACACATAGGAGAAATCATTGAATTGCTTTAAACTATTGTTTCTAGGGTATCTGCCAAGCATAGAGGGCCACCATTCTTTAGGAATACTAGCTTTCCCAAAAACACTACTGAGCAGGAAGGGTTGGAAATGGTATATGTGCTCCATAAATATCGACAATATTTACTTGGTGGGCACGTCAAGATGTATACTAATCATTATGTGTTGAAAAACCTAGTGAACAAGCCTGTGTTGGGGCGCACATAGGCAAATGGTTGTTACTATTTCAAGAATGTGAGTTTGAGGTCATCGTAAAGCCGAGACACCTAAATGCCGGACCATATCACTTATCACGAATTGAGACAGGCGAGGAGCCAACAAATTTGGAAGGACTACTTGATGCACAACTCTTTGCAGTGCACGTCGCGGGTGGCCACTTCGAAGATATAATCCATTTTTTAACCACAAGGACTACACCAAAGGAATATTCAGTTCAAAAAAAGAAGGAATTGGTGGTGCGCATGGTGGACTTTTCTGTCATTGCAGGGCACCTCTACAAAATGGGAAATGATGAGATATTGCGAAGTTACATACCTGAATTTGAACGAGGATAGATCCTTGCGGAAGCACATGGAGGTGCTGCAGGAGGACACTATGTAGGATGCTTGACAACACAGAAGATTCTTCGCTCTGGGCTATGGTGGCAAAACCTACATCAAGATTTGAAAGCACACTGTTGGGCTTGTGGCGTACGTCAAAGGATTGGGAAACCATCACGAAGGGATGAGATGCCACTCAATCCACAGATGATGTTGCAACCATTCAAAAAATGGGCAATCGACTTTGTGGGACCAATCAAACCTTAGGGGAAGATGGGTGCGCGCTACATCATCACCACGACAAAATACCTGACTCGATGGGTAGAAGCACAGCCGGTTAAGGACTGCACGGCTACTATAGCTGCAAAATTTTTGTTCGAAAATGTGTTGACATAGTTTGGTTGCCTGAAAATTTTAATGAGTGACTGCAGGACGCACTTCCTGAATGAAACCATCAGCGCACTCACTAAGGAAGTCTAGGTGTATCAATTAGCAAAGTACATTGTACCATCTCTAAGCTAATGGGATAGTAGAAGCATTCAACACAATTATGGAGACTGTGCTGACCAAAGTATGTCACGCACAGTGAAACAACTTGGACCTATGCATACCTGCTATATTATGGGCATATAGAACCACGTGCAAGAAATTGATGGGTCAGACACCTTTCAGGTTAGTCTATGGCATGGAAGTAGTCATGCCAATGGAACACATAGTACCCAGTTTGTGAATAGCAGCAATTATAGGCATGTCGAAAAGCGAAGCCTTGGAAGAGAGACTCGTGCAAATAGAAGAACTTGAGGAAGAACAGTTTATGGTGGGATTCCATCAGCAAGTACAGAAATAGCGCAAGAAAGCCTATCACGATCGCCATATCAAGATATGCACATTCAAGGTAAATAATTTAGAGTTTCTATATGAGAGCAAGTTCGAAAAATTTCGGGGAAACTCAGAATGCATTGATTAGGACCATATGTGGTAAAAGAAGTCACAGATGGAGGCATAGTCTAGCTAGTCAAACTGAACGGAGAACCCTTCCCAGGAAGAGTAAATGGAAGTCACATGAATCCCTACATGGGTGGGCCAATTGTCTGACTAAATGAGCAAAGAATAGTCTTCGTGACTCGAAAAGTCGGACAGAGGTGTGGGACTATAAACATAGGTACTAGAAGCCAACATCAAAATAGAGAATCATGTCAGACGCAGATGATTCAGAAGCAAAAATGGAGTAGATCCAGACGATGATAGCATGGTGAGTTGGGGACCTTCACGCAACATAGGCACAATTGGATGGACTTCACGCAAAGATCGCCACACCAGTAGAGTGACTCGAGGATGAGTCACGATTATTGTGTTAGGGGCCTGTTGGGCAGTGGATCCCCTCGTAGTAGGATTTTGGGGCTTGAAGCTTGTGTAAATACCCCGTGAAATGGAAGCGCGGAGCATGAGAGTCTAGGGTTTTCTACCCTAAAATAATGTAATTTGGCGTATGGTATGTCAGCCTACCCATGGTCCCCAGACCATGTGATTGTATAAATAGAGCAAGGCTTTAAGTGTAAAGGTAGTCTTAGTGTTGGAGAAGTAATATGTTCTTTTGGATGGTGAATTAAGCTCTGAGTCTGTAAGTCTGAGTCTTGGGTTGTAGTAGTAGGAAGAGGCTCTACAGCTGTGTTCGCAGAGCCTTGATAGTGTCCACAGCTATGTGCGTGGACCCCTGCGACTCAGTGTGCAGGGCGAAGTTAGGATTGAACTTGAACAGAGGATTAATAAAAGATAAGTTGATTCTGAAATATTGTGTGTTTATGCTTTTGTGATATTTATGCATCTCTTTACAATTTTATGATTGCGCGCACTTGTTATGATTGTTGAATGAGAATGTTGGGCCCACATAATTAAGTCAAGACCTATAATAATAGCATAGTAAGAATAAAGGATCTAGATAGTGCCTCTTCGTGCTCTTTACAGAGCTGTGTGGAAACTGTCGCACAAGTTACGAAGGTCAGACGGCTACATGGAGTAGCGTAAGTGCGCTGGTTCGGTTCGCAAAATTCCTAGACTTCATCAAGACATTCCTATAGTGTTGAAACCTGGTTCCAGCACCCTCCCATACTACCTCAGGTGAGACCTCAGTCCATGCACCACGGGCTGTTCCCAAAAGGGCCGATAGTTTCGAGATTTGTCTGGCTAAATCACTTCTAAACCTGCGTCAGTCCCCAACAAGGCAACATGTTATGTCTGAGGAACTTACCCTGTAAATTCCTACAAGGTATCAGAGCTATTTGAGCGCCGCATCTATTGGTGATCGAAATCTGAAGCCGGTAGAACTGCATCCAACTGTCCTTTCTTATATCTATTGTTACTAACTGCTTTTGGGCTGAGAGGACTACTCTATTGTGTTAGGATCATCTGTTCCAGTGAGGGACCCCTTTCGTTTGACGTGAAAAGGTTTCTGGTAGCCCTAGCTACGTCATTTTTAGGATCTGGAGGTATACAATGTTTATTTGCAGTTTTTATTTATTTTCTCTCTGTTTATTTCGATTTATTTAGCTCTTTTTTTTTATTATTGGATCTATACCGTTCATTTCTCTGTATTCTCTTTGCCCCATGACTCTATGTGATCTGGGCAAATCAGAAATAGAAAGGAAGGATTTTTCTCATGCGTATGCTCTTTTCAGCCGTGCCTTAGTGTGATCTCGGAAAATCAAAAACATTGAGGAAAATATTTAGTTTCCAGCTAAAGCTAACTTCAAGTCGTAAGGTTTGTTTTTTTTTTGTATGTCCATGTTGGGTTTTGTGTTTTTTGTTTTGTAGGAAAAAAAAGAGCTATCTTAAGTAAGCACACACCCCAGAGCTTTAGTGATTAAAAAAAAGAAAAAGAAAAAAGAAGCCCCCCTTCCTCTTTTCCGACAATTACTAAACTTTTAATCTAGCTCACTTGGTCCAAATATACTTTATGAGAATAGAGGTCTTCAGTTCAAGTCTTTCTTTTTGTCTGCACATTCCCACACTTTGTCGACATCTTCAACAACTTTTCTTCAAAAAGACATAACTTCTTCATCCAGAAGCCATTTTCAGAGCCGTTTTTTTTTTAATCAGCCTAATTTTTCGAGATACTTCCCTTGGAGCACTTAGTCTTAGCATCTATAGCTTCAGTTTTTGTTAAAATGGAAAGTCCATGAAAAGTTATTCTTGACAACACCAACTACTTCCAATGGTTGTCCTACATTGTGGATTTACTTAGAAGTAAAGGTCTTTACAGAATAGCCTCAGGCCAAGAAACCAAACCGAAAGATGAAGGTAAGGCAACCAAATGGGAAAATAGGCAAGATCAAGCATGTGGGTTGATAGCGATGTCTATTTCTCTAGACCTTAGATTCCATATCACAGAACTTGATACTCCTAATGAAGCAATGAAATAGATCACTAAAAATTTTGGAATTAAAAATGAAATTAGAGCCCATCAACTCAAAAATGAGTTGCTTACATTGTTGGACCCCAATAATTTTTCTTCCATTGAATATTTTTTGTAAAAGTTCAAGACCCTTAGACTTCTCTTGGAAGGTGTTAAGGTTAAGAAAGAAGATGGTAACCTTATCTATTCCATTCTTACTAAGTTGGGACTAGCCTACTCTGTGTTTGTTTCCACCTTCAATTCTACAAGAGAAGCCATCATTTCTCAAGGAAAGGATTACAAGTCCCCTTCCTTTGATGCCTTTTGTGATTCGTTAATAAGAGAACAAGAAAAACTCTTACATCTTGGTCTTCCTAATCTTGGAAACTCTTCTAAGAAACCCTTAGCCACCTAGTAGCAACCAAATTCAAAGAATCCTAAGAAGCCATATCTTAAAAAGAATGGTCCTAAACCAAACAAGGGTCCTAGGCCATTTCAGTCTCAAAATGAAAAATCATTTGAAAAAAATGATAATGAAAATAAAAACAAAGGGAATAAGACTAATAGACATGCCACTTTTGTAATCGAGATGGCCACTTAGAATCCAAATGCTTTAAGAAGATGGAAGCCTTGGAAGTAACAATGAAGAAGCATAACATCCATTTGGAGCACTCAACAACTTCAACTTCATCTTCATGAATAGCACTTTCTGCGTGTGGTTGTTAAGCATCTCGGTCTGTATATGCACTAAATGTATCTTCTTCTTCTCCTTCTCATGAGTGAATCATTGATTCTAGAGCTTCTTATCACATGGCCAAAAACAAAGCCATGTTTTCTTCTTTAAATGATTGCAACACCAAAAATATATATGTTGGTGATGATAGATCTCTTAGTGTTGTAGGGACTAGAACTGTTAATATAGACAATGGTCAATTCAATGATGTATTATGTGTTACAACCTTATCCTGCAACCTTCTATCAGTATATCAGATAACTCATTCAGGTGAAGGTAAAATCATTGAATTTTCACCTCATGATGTTGTAATTAAGGACCTAAGAGATCCTAGACAGATTTTAGCTACTAGCATTGCTAATGATTCTACAAGGTTGTATAAGTTTAACAACTATGGGTCATCAAATCTTCCCTTGATGTTTTTTTCTCATAATGGTGAAGTGAGCAAACTTTGGCATGAGGGATTTGGTCACTTAAACTATCAATCCATTCAGAATCCATGTAAAGAAAATATGGTGACAGGTCTTCCAATGGTATCTTGCAGAGAAGGTGTTTGTTCTGGATGTGTACTCAGAAAACATCATTGAGATAGTCTTGAAAAATGTGCCTCTTGGCACGCCTCGGCCCCTTACAGCTTGTGCATAGTGATTTATGTGGTCCACTTCCAGTTGTTTCATTCTATAGCTACAAGTATTTCTTAACTTTCATTGATGATTTCTCTAGACACACTTGGGTATACTTCTTAAAACTCATGAGTGAAGTATTTAACATGTTCTTGGCCTTTAAGGCCTTTGTTGAAAAATAATATGGACATCAAATTCTTAAGATAAGATCTGATAATGGCGGAGAATATGTTAACAAAAACTTCATCAACTTTTGCATTGATAATGGAATTCAAATGAAACATATTGTTCCATATACCCCGCAACAAAATGGTGTAGCTAAAAGGAAGAATCACACCTCAAAGGAAATAGCTAATTGTATGCTTCAATCTAAAGGACTTAGTCTTAATTTTTTGGCAGAAGCAATTAACTGTGAAAATTACATAATAAATTGCACTCCTAATAAGGTTTTAAAGAATATCACTCCAGAAGAAGCATGTAGCTCAATTAAACCAGATGTAAGTCACCTTCGTGTTTTTGGAAGTGAAGCATGGGCCCATATTCCAGATGAGAAACATAAAGCTTTAGAACCTAAGAGTGAAAAATGTATTTTTGTTGGATATTCTGAAGATGCCAAAGGATACATACTTATTCCACTTAATTCCAAAAATGTTATCATTAGAAGAGATGTAAAGTTTTCTGAAAATATATCAGCATATGAGCCTAGTTCGACGGATGTGCCACCTCTCTGTATCCCTTCTACTTCTAAAAATATTTCTTCTTCGGACGATGATAGCGAGCATGACAATCCTCCCCCACCTTCTTAGGATTCTCCTTCATCTCCTCACCTTCCAAAATGGATCCATGCTACTCGGGATGCAGCAGGTGCTCTTGCTGATGATCCTATAGATCAGCGACGTACACGTTCTCAGTTCCATAGAGCCTCTTCTATACTACCTCAAGATTTAGCTAATTATGATCATGACACCTTTGCAGAAGCTTCAGGCCATCTAGATTAGGACGTAGCTATGAATGAAGAATATCATTCATTATTGGAAAATGATACATGGGATCTTGTTCCCCTTCCAAAGGGATGAAAACTTGTTAGATGCAAATGGGTGTACAGAACCAAGTATGGACTGGATGGAAAAGTTGATAAGCATAAAGCTCATCTTGTTGCTAAGGTTTTTTCACAAGTTGAAGGCATTGACTATACTGAAACCTTCTCCCCTATTACCAAAATGAACTCTATCTACCTTGTTCTTTCCCTTGCTTCCTCCTTCAAATTGGAAGTCCATCAGATGGATGTTAAATATGCCTCCTTGCATGGGGACTTGCATGAAGAAATCTATATAGAACAACCTCTGGCTTTCTACAAACAGACTCCAGCCTTGTATGTCAGCTTAAGAAATCCCTTTATGGTCTCAAGCAAGCCCCTCAGGCTTGGTATGCCAAAATTGATAGCTTTCTTTTAGAAACTAGATTTTCTAGGTGTCATTCTGACAATACTGTCTACACCAAGAAAGTTGGAAAGTCTCTTATCATTCTTGTTCTTTATGTTGATGATCTTATCCTTACTGGTAGTGTTCCAAACCTTATAAACCATGTGAAGTCCAGCCTTAAAAATAATTCTGAAATGAAAGACTTAGGACACTTGCATTATTTTCTTGGTCTTCAAGTCTTTCAATCTAACAAAAGTATTTCCCTTTCCCAGTCCAAGTATGCATGTGATCATATTAGGCACCTATACTACTAGTGTAACCCCTTATTGTTATCAGTATATCCCCATTATTATATTGTTGTACCCATGTAGTCCCCATATTGTTATTATTGTGCCCCATAGAAGCCCAGTATTATTATTATTGTGCCCTTACATTATTATTGTTATGTCGGCTCTGATTATATTATGACCCCTTAGACTACTATATATAGAAAGGATGTCTTGCCATTTGTATCATCGAAGAATTGTTCATTTGTGTAATGTAAAGGAGGTTGCCCCATCGAAGAGGATTATTTCTAAGGTGTTGATCTATTTTTTCTATCTTTTTTTGAGCTGGTTTCATAACATTTGGTATCAGAGCTTTGGATTCTAGGGTTTCGCTGCTCCAAATAGGTCATCGTGGAATTTTCTCTATAACCATTTTTCTGCAACGTTTTAGACGTGAACCAAAAAACCCATTTGAGAAGAAGTCACATTGAACCTTGGGTCCGAATTTTAGAGCTTTTCGCACTATATTTGCGGAGATATTATCAGAGGAATTTGATCCTTTTGCAGACTCCTGAATTACATTCCAAACAGGTGACCTTGGGAAAATAAACATAACTTTTGTTTTGAGCATCAAATTGTAATTTCATAAGAAGTTATAGAAAGAGGATGAACTGTAGTTTCCTGTGCTTATTTTTCAGATCCTAAGGTTAACACAGTGACACGTGGCACTTCATACAAGTTCGATCTTCTAAAAAGGTATATAATCAGGTCATATTGGGAGATTGTTCATAACACTTTCTTGGAGAATATAAATTTGATCAGACTGGTGGCATTAGAAAGGGGACGCGTACAGCTACTATAGGTCACAAGTTCAGAAGTGGAAGAACCAAAATTATAGAGTTATAGTCATTTCAAGATCAAGCTCCTAAAATCAAGAAAAGTCAATATGAGGAAGTTTGATGGCAAGGATCTAGTAAATTGGATACTTTAGATGGAGCTATATTTTGATCTAGATGGTGTACCACTGTTACAAAAGGTATGTATTGCATCTTCATATTTAGAACCGGATCAATTTTTATGGTATAAAGGGCTTTGTTCTCATAAAAAACTTGTTACATGGTCAATTTTCATGGAGGAAATGATAGCACATTATGAGAATACAAAGAGCAACACCACAACAATTGGAAAGAGTAAAAGGGCTTTCTTACATAGTGGAAAGTAAAATTATGGCAACAAGGAAGTCTACCCCTCACAACTATAAATATGGAAGTGTTGTTTCTACTAGCCTTCCACAACCTACAAGGGTTACACCACAACAATTGGAAGGAAAAAGAGAAAAAGGGCTTTGTTACAATTGTGATAGCAAATGCACTAAAGGTCATAAGTGTGCCGAGAATAAATTATTTTACATTCATTTTGGAGAGGAGGAAGAAAAGGATCAAGAAACATCAAAAGAAGAGTATATACACTAGGAACCAACCCTGGAGAAAGAAGAAATGAATCCGACCACATCTTGTAAAGCATTGGAAATAATTACCACTCCTCAAACTATCACGATAGAAGGACATATAAAGAAGAAAAATGTTCAAGAAGTGAAATATCACATCGAGCATCAAGAAATGAATCTGACCATATCTTGTAAAGAATTGGAAGAAATTACCACTCCTCAAACTCTACAGGTAGAAGGACATATCAAGAAGAAAAAGGTTCAAGTAGTGAAAGATCATATCGAGCATCAACAACAAGTTCTCCAACTTTTAAAGGATAACGCCACTTTGGTGCAGAATCGAATGAAACAAGAGGTAGATCAACATCACAATGAAAAATGTTGTGATGTAGGTGATTGGTATTTTTATGGCTACATTTCAAGAAAGATATTTATGAGAAGGAAATGTTGGCAATGCTACATGCAGTTAAGCAATGGCGACCTTACCCAATGGGAAGACACTTTAAGGAAAAAATGTATCATGATAGTCTTAAATATTTTTTAGAAAAGATATTATATTTAGAAGAACAAAAAAAATTGGTCTCAAATATGTTGGATTATGACTTTGAAATCATCTATAGAAAAGGGAAGAAAATTTTTGTTGCAGATGCACTCTCAAGAAAGGATGAGGATGTGGAAGCATTGTTTTGTGCTATTTCTATTATCCAACCAGATTGGATAAACAAAACAAGGGATGAATGGAAGAAGGACAAAGATGTGTGGCCACTCATTCAAAAGTTGCAGAATATCCCAATTCAAACAATATTGCCAGAACTTGAAGAAGAAGAAAAAATCATATTGGAACTTGGAGAAGTCACAAAAACATGAACCCGACAACTACAAGTCAATCAATTTCAGAGTATCTCATCAAGTGGAAGAACTTACCCGCTGAAGATTCCACATGGGAGGACAAGAATTTTATACAGAAGCATCAAGAACTACTCAAGCGTTGAGGACAACACTTTTTGAAGGAGAGGGGCATGTTAGGCCCCTATACTACTAGTGTAACCCCTTATTGTTATTAGTACATCCCCCTTATTATATTTTTGTACCCATGTAGTCCCCATATTGTTATTATTGTGCCCCATAGAAGCCCATTATTGTTATTATTCTTCCCTTACATTATTATTGTTATGTTGGCTCTGATTATATTATGACCCCTTAGACTACTATATATGGAAAGGATGTTTTGTCATTTGTGTAATGTAAAGGAGGTTGCCCCCTCGAAGAGGCTTATTCTAAGGCGTTGATCTATCTTTTCTATCTTTTTGTGAGCTGGTTTCATAATAGATCTTCTATGCCATTTTCACATGGAAGACTGTAACCCAGCCCCTTCTCCCTTTCAGTATAGACCCAAACTTTCAGTCACTTATACGTCCCCTAAAGTTGATGCTACTTTATTCTATCAACTTGTATGAAACATTTTGTATCTAAACCATACTCATCCTGACCTTTCCTTTGCTATTGGCCTTATTGCTCGGTTTATGCAAAACCCACATCAAAGTCATTTGAAAGCAGCTAAAAGAATACTTCATTATGTTTGGGATTCATTACAGTGCAGGAGCATCTCGTCTATTGGTTAGTTTCACTGATTCTGATTAGGCTGGTGACCCTGATGATCGGAAGTCTATTGTAGTTTATGTGTTCACTCTTGGTTTAGGACCTATTACATGGGCTTGCAAGAAACAAAGTACCATTTCTCTTTCTTCAGCAGAAGCAAAGTATCGTGGTACCGTAGAAGCTAGTAAGGAAGCCTTGTGGCTTCGTCAGATCCTGTTGGAGTTTGGCTTTCAACAGTAGCATCCGACTACACTTTGGTGTGATAATCAAAGTGCCATTCATCTATGCAAAGATCTAGTCCAACATCAGCGCAGCAAACACATTGAACTACACATGCACTTCACCAGAAAGCTCATTCATGACCATGTTCTTGAAGTGCAATATTATTCAACAGATGATCAAGTTGCAGACATATTTACAAAGGCTCTCACAGAGGCAAAGTTTGCTAAAATTTGATTTCTGGTTGGAGTTTTGGAAGTTGTCACTAAGGGGGGATAGGTTCTAATGCCTCCTTCCTTCTCCTATTGTGTCATATTTGTACATCCTTCAATCCTATCCCAAGTTGTTCTTAAGGGGGGATTTTAGGATATTCCAACACATAGGAAATGGTTAAGTATAACTTGGTCTAGTGTAGCATTAGGTAAACTATGTTTCTTTAATATGTACTTTTGTAACTTACAATCTGACAGTGACAATATATAGTGATCTAACAGTTCATTCTCTCCTTGGTATTACTAACACATGATCTATGGCTTGACACCCGATTGGTCCATCATCTTTATTTAAAGAGCATGGAGGGTCATTTGTAGGGTAACTGTTCATGAGAGAAGCTTAAGTAAATTTTCTTTCTTTCATTAATAAATTTCCTAAAGTGGCTGCGTTGGCTTAGGATGTGGACTGTTTCCCTCCTTAATGGTTTTAACCACGTCAACAATACTGGTGTACTGATCTGTGATTTGTTTATGAGTGGTGTTCTTTGGTGTTCTATTTGAGGAACTTACCTTGTAAATTCCTACATTAAAAACTCTCATTAAGTCACACTTTTATCCCATTAGGTATGTTGTAGCTTATATTGTGATTTAAGCCTAATTTATAAATTTTATGACAATGTGTGGCCTAAAATAATTAAGGGGGGTTCAACTTCAATGAAGCCCTTTATATTTTCTACTCCGCAAAATCTAAAAGTAATGAGGTATTTATTCCTTATAATATATCAAAATCACAAAATGAACAAGTATAAAGGAATTAGGCTATGTGATAAAGTTAAAATGCAACATAAATGGAGCCATAGATGATATATATATATATATATATATATATATATATTTGTGCATATTGAAATAAAGAAGTAACAAAGGAAACAAGTTTTAAAGAGTTAACACCAGACCTGAAATACTATAAGTTGCATTTTATAAACTTCGGCGAGTCCGCAGTTATATATATGTACATAGATCCGCCGATTATGGTTTATGATGGCCGACCGGAAATATATCTATGTTATATTTAAAAGCCTAGCAGGTCCTCGATATCAAAAAGTCCTTCATATACATTATTATTATGCATTTTATATATTGCTATTATAAAGGGATTATAATAGAAATTAGCGCCAATTGCGATATAGGTAAGCCAAACATGATATAATATATACTGTGTTTTATAATTTCGTCAGGTCCGCAAAGCCTTTATGCATATAGAGGTTGGTTCCGCCGATTGCGGTTGTGATGGGTGGACCCGATATAATATATATTGTGTTTTATAATTGCAGTAGGTTCATCATTGCATAACATATTTTATATATATATATGGAAAGCATCGATTGCGATGAGCAATGGGGTTTTAGACCCGATATGATATATATTACATTTTATTACTCTGTTACATCCGTCATGCTGCATTTTATAAAGGATTGGGTCGATATAACAGTTGATAGCACCGATTGTGATTATGATGAGAAGTCAATGGAACATTGAGATTCCAAATCTGATGGAGTTATTAAACCAGGTTAATTCCTTTTTAGTTCTGGTGCCTTGTGTTAACTGAAGAAAAGGTGGATTTTAAGCTAAAAGGCATAATTTCAGGCAGATGCAAAGGGGTAAGCGGTTTTTAGTGAAGCTTACCTGATTCCACTTATTGCTCAACATGTAGCAGCTAAGTGGAGAGAGAAAACCACCCATTCCGGGTGGGTATTCTCCAAGTTTATGACCCATCTGAAATCTTTGTAGACCGTCTGATTTTCTAAGCGTGGATCTATGGTGGGGATTTATCGTGGGAAAGGTATGCCTCGATAGTTGTGCAGAGCCCATATTAAAAGAGGAAAAATCATGTTCGTGGCATATTTTCATTATAAAAGGTATATAATAGAAAAGCACAAATATGAGGGATTTATGCATAAGTCCAACACTACCATAGTTATGCGGCTTAACGGTGCATAAAGTTAAGTTTGCAGTGATATATCGGGCTGATTTTGATTTGTGATGGAAGTCAACAAAGCACTATACGGGTGGATTTGACATATTTATAAAGCAATATTAACTCTTTTGAGTTCCATATTAATTAGAGGTTCGCATTAATTTCATTGTTTAAAGCGAAAAATCAAGGTTATAGCCAAAGCTAAAGAGGAAGACGATCTGGTATGTTTCTTTGCATTTTGGCCAATCAGAATGAACATGTAAGCTCAGGATTACACAAACTAAATGTATTTCATTATGACTAAAACGAATTAAGGATCATTAGGGAATTTACAGAGGAGTTAAACAGCGGATCAACAGAGCAAGCCAACAATTCACTTGAACATTCATCTGATAGAGAGTCATCATTTTCATTATCTTCATTTAAGGAACCTAGTTGTCAAGACCAATCTTTTGAGTCTGTTACTTTTCATTTACCTATTGTAATTATTCAACCTCAACCAATAACCACATTACCTCCTTTGCACATTCCATTTACCTCTCAATCAAGTTCCACATCTGTTGGTAATCAAAGTTCAGTAAACTTGGTAGCACCTACATTCTTAGTGAATAGGTATGCACCTCTTGAACTACCACAACCATTCAATCAAATGCCACAGGATTACCTCAAAACTCTTCCTCGTTTTTCAAGAGAAGATGAACAGACAATAGAGAATCATGTAGTAGCATTTTGTAATTTTGCAGAAATCATAACTTTTGAACATTTAGATGTTGTTCTAAGACTCTTTGTTCATTCCTTGGATGGAGAAGCAAGGAAGTGGTTCAAAGGACTTCCCAATAATGCCATTCCTTCTTGGGAAGAGATGGAACGTGTGTTTATTCAGAGATGGGGAGAAAAAAGGGACCATGGATATTCATTAACAGAGTTTAATGCCATAAAGAAGAAGTCTGATGAAATTGCAGCTGAATTTGTCAGAAGATTTAACAAATTGTATAATAGTCTCCCAACAAATATTAAGCCTCCTCCTGCTGGTGCAAAAATAACTTTTGCAGGGGATTTTGAATTAAATTTTGGATTCACATTAAGGGAAAGAAGAGCTCCAACCCTTGATCAAATCCAAATAGATGCTTTAGAGATAGAAGTGAATCTTGTGGCTGCAAGAAAAGCACTAGAAACACAACCTACCCAAGACAAGGGAAAGGCAAAGATAGAATCTTCTCAAATACAATCATTGCAGGATATGTGTAATGTAATTAAAACTATGTCAAATAAGTTAAATAGGTTAGAGTTAGAGAATAAGAACTCTCAAAGTCAAACATAGTATAATAAGAACTTTAATCCCCAATATAGAAGGAAACCTTTGCAAATCTTGCAAAAGGAAACAAAAGATCAAGATCAAATTCAAGCACCGTTATATATAGAGGCATGTCCTACTAAAAAACAAGAGCATCTTGAAGATCAAATTTTTACATTATATGCAGTGGATGAATATGAACTTGGTATCGAAGAAGAGGAGTATGAATATGATGAAACATATGCCATTCATGATAAAATTGATGAATATTGCAAGCAATTCTATGATTTTATGCAGGTTGGACTACATAAGAAATATGATTTAAGATTGAGGAAGAGATCAAGAAATCAAGAAAATGAAAGCGAACAACAAGTTTCAACTTCCTCACCAAAGGCAACTCCACAAGAATCACAGTCTTCAAAACAAGTGAATAAAGGAAAGAAAAAACATAATGAAAATGGCAAGACACAGCTACTTCAAGGTGAGCCTTCTCAAGATCAAACTGAAAAAATTCCTTTGGAGAAACTTGTTTCAATTCCTCTAATTCCAGCCATGAAGAAAGGTGAAGATGAGAACGAAAGGACTGCTAAACAAGCTCACTTGTTTAGTCTTATTAAGGAGTTGGAGAAGGTAAGAATTTAGCTTCCTCCTATAGAATTGACAAAATTAGCTATTTATCAAAAGGAGATTGTTGAGTTTGTTAGTTTGAAAGAGAATGAGATTATAAATAACACTGTAAACCTGCAGGAAGACAAACTAGTAGTGGTTTTTGGTCCACATGTGGAGGAAGTAGACCCTTCAGTACCTCCTTTTTATATCTCCTTATTGGTCAATGACTTCCTCTTACATAATTGTATGTTTGATTCGGGAGCTTCACATAATATTATGCCTTTGTTAGTAATGAAGCAACTAGATCTACAAGTTACCAAACCCTATAGGGACTTGTATTCTTTTGATTCGAGTAAAGTTAGATGTCTAGGGGTAATTAAGGACCTAGTCCTGTCATTAGCCCAAATTCCAACTAGAATATTGGTCATGGATGTAGTAGTAGCAGATATCCCTACTAGATTTGGAATGCTTCTATCTAGGTCCTAGCGGGCTAAATTGGGTGGTGTTTTGAAACTGGATTTTACATATGTTGTTATATCGATTTTTGGTGGGGAGGAGAGGATATTGTATAGAGAAACTACATTTGTAAAAACAATTACAAAAAATGGAGCAAGCAATTCTCCTGTATATAGTCAAGAGAAGGATGATTTTTCTTGTTTCACACTGTATGATAATGCAGAGCTGGCTGAAGATAATCAGAAGCAGTTTGCTTTAGCCAATGTAATTACAGAGTTTCAAACTAAAGGAGTGTGGAAATGCTTCTTTGACGGAGCTTATTCCAAGGAAGGAACATGTGCTAGTTTTCTTCTAATTGTGCCTAAAGGTAATATGTTCCCTTTTCCTTTCAAATTAGAGTTCAAGGAAACAAACAATGTGGTAGAGTATGAATCCTTGATTATTACTCTACAAATAGCTAAATAGATGGGATTTAAGTCAATTTTTGCTTTTGGAGATTCAGCGTTGATTATCAAGCAAATAAAAAATCATTTCCAAACAAAGAACCCTAGGCTTAGGGTATACTGAGGTATGCGATTTGATTGAGAAGTTTTTTTAAGATTTTAATATTCAATTTATTCCAAGAAATGAGAATAGATTAGCAGATTCATTGGTTGTGCATGTTAGTATTTTCAAGCTTCCTATTAATCCAAGGCTAATATATGAGGTAGGGATGAGACACAGACCCTCTGTTCCTAATAACGTTAAAAATTGGCAAGCTTTCCAAAATGATGAGCAGATTAAAGAATTTTTTACTATAGTTGAGGAGTTTCATGGCATAGAAATTGATCAGGATAAAGAAGAAACAACGGAAGTTGCAGAAATCAGTGGTTTAAAAGATTCAATAGCTAAACTGAAGATTTTCCAATTGGAGGATAATATTTTTCTAAATGGACTTGTTCCTCTTGAAAGGTTTTCTAACCCCAATGATGTGGTTGCTGACTCAGGGAAGGTTTCACAGGAAGAACACATTCAAGATCACAACATTGGGACTCAAGAGAAACTCAAAATGAATTGTTGTTTCAAGATTCACTAGCAGAATGGTTCATCATTATGCACTCAAATTCTAATCTGGTATCATTGGAAGATTGACTTCACTTGATGGAGATAAATTATGTACATATGTAGGAACTTGTACATAAATAAGCTCAGGTGTTGAGAATTTTGTTTCCAATTGTAGTTCTTTAGTTTAATTATTATTTGATGAATAAGGGTGACTTTCCCACTTGGAAATTGGTATGCAGAGGTTTCAACCTTCAAGAATTTCATGTTTCAGTTTGTCAAATTTCAGGGTTTTCACAGTTTGGGACTCCATGCCCAACTAAGGCTATTGATCTATAATTCCCAATACTTTTCTATCGAAGTGCAAGAATCTTATCACTGCAGGTATCAGCGTGGGTTCACTATACAGATTTTCACACAGTTAAGACTTGGCGAAGCAATATATGACTCCATGCCCAATGGATAAGGCACTGATTTGCGGTTCTTAGTGCTTCCAGGACAAAAGCACTATCCCCAGGTGGAGCTAGATGTTATAGCTTATATTGTGATTTAAGCCTTATTTATAAATTTTATCACAATGTGTGGCCTAAAATCATTAAGGGGGGTTCATCCTCAATGAAGCCCTTTATATTTTCTACTCCGCAAAATCTAAAAGTAATGAGGTATTTATTCTTTATAATATATATCACAAAAGGAACAAGTATAAAGGAATTGGCCTATGTGATAAAGTTAAATCGCAACATAAATGGAGCCATAGCCGATATATATGTGTGTGTGTGTGTGTGTGTGTGTGTGTGCATATTGAAGTAAAGAAATAACAAAGGGAACAAGTGTTAAAGAGTTAACACCGTACCTAAAATACTATAAGTTGTGTTTTATAAAGTTTGGTGGGTCCGCAGTTATATATATGTACATAGATCCGCCGATTACTATTTATGATGGTAGACCCGAAATATATCTATGTTATATTTAAAATCCTTGCGGGTCCGCCATATCAAAAAGTCCTTCATATACATTATTATTACGCATTTTATATATTTCTATTATAAAAAGATTATAATAGGAATTAGCGTTGATTGCGATATAGGTAATCCAGACCCGATATAATATATACTGCATTTTATAATTCCATCGGGTCCGCAAAGCCTTTATGCATATAGAGGTTGGTTCCGCCGATTGCGATTGCGATGGCCAAACCTGATATAATATATATTGTGTTTTATAATTACGACGGGTCTGTCATTGCATAACATATTATATATATATATATATATATATATATATATATATATGGAAAGCGTCAATTGCGATGAGCGATGGGGTTTTAGACCTGATATGATATGAATTACATTTTATTATT
Organism: Pinus tabuliformis; assembly: GCA_031772625.1. Taxonomy (NCBI): domain Eukaryota; kingdom Viridiplantae; phylum Streptophyta; class Pinopsida; order Pinales; family Pinaceae; genus Pinus; species Pinus tabuliformis. The sequence goes on from CM062818.1 coordinate 668,201,682, forward strand.
CTATTATGTCCGTCATGCCACATTTTCTAAAGGATTAGGTCGATATAACAGTTGATAGTGCTGATTGTGATTTATGATGAAAAGTTAATGGAACATTAAGATTTCGAATCCAATGGAGTTATTAAATCAGGTTAATTCATTTTCAGTTTCAGTGCTTTGCGTTAACTGAAGAAAAGGCAGATTTTAAGCTAAAAGGAAAAATTTCGAGCGGATGCAAAGGGGGTAAGTGGTTTTTAGTGAAGCTTACCCAATTCCACTTATTGTGCGACATGTAGCAGCTGGGTGGAGAGAGAAAACCACCCATTTCGTGCATGTATTCTCTGGGCTTATGACCCATCCGAAATCTTTGTAGACCTTCTGATCTACTAAGCATGGATCTGCAGTGGGGCTTTATCGGGGGAAAGGTATGCCTCGATAGTTGTGCAGAGCCCGCATTAAAAGAGGAAAAGCATGTTTGTGGCATATTTTCATTAGAAAAGGTATATAATAGAAAAGAGCGAATATGAGGGATTTATGTATGAGTCCAACACTACCATAGTTATGCAGCTTAACAGTGTGTAGAGTTAAGTTTGCAATGATATATCGAGTCGATTGTGATTTGTGATGGAAGTCAACAGAGCACTGTACAGGCAGATTTGACATATTTATAAAGCAAGATTAACTCTTTTGAGTTGCGTATTAATCAGAGGTTCACGTTAATTTCGTTGTGTAAAGTAGAAAATCAGGGTTAGAGCCAAAGCTGAAGAGGAAGACCATCTGGTATGTTTCTTTGCATTTTGGCCAATCAGAATGCCCATGTAAGCTCAGGATTACACAAACTAAACATATTTCGTTACGGCTAAAACAAATTAAGGATCATTAGGGAATTTACAGAGGAGTTCGACAGTGGATCAACAGATCAAGCCAATAGTTATCATCCCCTTTTGAATACAGTTATGTTCTTGTTATTTCATGTTCTTGGAGGTATCTTTTACCCTCTTTAAAATTCTGTAATAGTTTTTAGTTCATATAGTTAGAAAAGAAGTTAGATAGTTTAGGCAGTTTAAAAAAATCAACAATTGTTCCACAATGTATAAAAGGAGGAAAATTTACTAGGAAAGGGTTCGAACTTTGGAGAACTCGAAGACTAGGCCACTGTATTCCTGCTATCATCGTTGATTAATGAAAGAATCAGAAGTTTCCATGAGTTGTTGCATATAATTTTGTAAGCTTCTCTGTCATGTGTCATGCTATTTTTTCTTCTTTTCAAGTATAGTAATGAAGTTTCCGGTCTTTATTTGCTTATGTAGATAAAGTTAAACTTCCTTAAAAGAGTGCTCCTATACTTGAAGTCCTCACTTCCTTTCTAAGTTATAGATAATATTTTATGTGAAATATTATCATATTGTCTATTATTTAGTTCTCATTATCATAGTTCCTCTAAGTTACAGATAGTAGTTTCTATGAAAGATAAACATATTATCTTTAACTTCTCCTTCAAACTTTCTTCATTCACCATTTATATCTAGCAACAAATGGCATTCTGAAATGTTTTGGTCATACATGTATTAAGAGTTGAAGACCAAGTTTTCTAGGTCCTTCATTTGAGAAGACAATAAGTGAAAGTAAATAATATTTATTAATGACTTAATCACAATTTCCCCACAGCCAGGAAATTGGTTTCTTAAGGAACAACAAGGCAAATGGAGGACCAGTGGATCTGGTGGCATTGCTTTAGGAAAAATCTGGGCTAAAGCATGTGGTAGTACACCACAAAATTCATAAAGATGGCTATAATTCTGGGTATCTCTTCAAATAGCCCATGCATACTCAATTATTTTATGGGTCTGCACGACCATCTACATGAGCAAGTGATGTTTTTCAAGCCCAAATCAGTAGAGAAGGATTGTGTACAGGCACGGTACTTAGAGAAGATAGGCATGAAAAGAGCGTAATTAATTGGTTCAAAGTAGGAGGAGAAACATGAAGCTTCTAAGGAGGGGAAGAAGAAGAAAAACAGGGGAAAAGATAAAAATATGATAGCCAAAAAACCCTAGTACAAATATCCTAGAAACTGCTACAACATGGATGGCCATACAGAGGGGAAGTGTTGGAAGTTGCGTCTAGAGCTAAACTCGGAGAACAAAAATAAATATAAGAAGAAGAAGAATCACATGGACAATGATTCGAGCAACCAACTTGAAACCGACTCAGATGTCGATGAGAATACTGTTTGTACATTAGTGCAGAACGAGATGAATTTGAGCAGCCTTCAGCAACATGAAGAGAAAGAAATGACCAAACTCTCTATATAAAGATACACGTCAAGAAGACAAAGATTGATCCTTTTTTTGACTTAGGATCACAAGAAAATCTCATTATATAAGAGCTGGTCAAGATGTTGGGGTTGGAAGTTCATGATCATCCAAACCCATACCCACTGGGATGGGTAAATTAGGATGTAGTGCTGAAGGTAACAAAACAATACAAAATTGTATGTGTTATGAGTGTTGATTTTATTGATGAAGTGGATCTAGATGTGGTTTCCTTTGATGTATGTGGAGTTATGTTTGGGATTCCATACATGTACATGTTTGATGAAATATTCACAAGGAGGGATAAACAATGCTAACTCATCAAGAATGAAAAATCGTTCATCATCAACACGGACAAACGAAAGTAAAAAAATTGACTGGTAAGTGCCAAGCAAGCTAAGAAATTGATTAGTTCCAACAAGAAGTATGCTTTATTTCTTTTAAGAGAAATCGAGTCTAAAGATGAGTTAATATGAGGCAAGGCATCCATGGAGAGTTGTACTAAGAAACATACAAAAAAACTGGAGGATTTGTTATAGGCATATAAGGATTTGTTCCAAGAGCCTAAAGGGTTACCACCTAAGAGAGAAATGGAGCACGAGATCTAGCTATTGCTAGACACCCCATTGCCAAATATTGGGTTCTATAATCAGTCTGTTATAGAAGAAAGTGAGGTGAAGAAACAGTTACAGAAACAACTGGAAGAAGTTGTCATTCGACTGACTACATCACCATGTGGGTCACCCATCATCATTGTGCTAAAGAAGGATGAGACTTGGCAGATCTGTATAGGTTATAAGGTGTTGTACAAAACCACAGTCAAGAATAGACACCCCCTGCTTAGGATAGATGATCTGGTAGATCAGTTGTAGCAAGAAAAGTATTTCACCAAGTTAGACATGAAGTCTAGATATCACCAAGTTTGAGTCAAAGAAGAAGATACATGGAAGACTACCTTCAAAACCACACAAGGTTTGTATGAGTGGTTAGTTATGCCATTTGACCTATGTAATGCACCATCTATGTTTATGAGATTAATGAATGATATATTGCGTCCTTTTATAGATTCAATTGTTATTGTGTATCTGGTTCATATATTAGTATATAGTGCCACCTGGAAAGAGCAATTTCACATTTGATGGAGGTGTTGGAAACATTGAAGAAGCACCAGCTGCTATTAAATCTCAATAAGTGTGAGTTTGTGCAGCAATCCTTGTTGTATCTGGGGTATGTGATCAATGGAGGAGAGTTGAAGATAGATCATTCCAAGATGGAGGTCATCATGAAATGGTCAGTGCCTACTAATGTTTCTGAGGTCAGGAGTTTCATTGGGGCAGCATAGTACTTGAGGAAATTCATAGCATCATTTTTAGTGGTAGCAACACCTTTCTGTGCCATAACAGCAAGTGGAAAGATTTTACAATGGGGAAAATGTCAGCAAAATACTTTCGAGGAGATAAAGAAGAAGATCAGTCAAACACTAGTTCTAGATTTACCAAACTTGTAATGACCCTTTGAAGTGGAGACAAATGAGAGTGGGTATGCTATGGAATTTGTCTTGATGCAAGGAGGAAGACCCATTTTCTACCATTATGAATTATTTCACAGGGTAGTTCTTAGCCACCGTACCTACAATAAGGAGCTCTATGCCATGTTGAAATTTTTGAAGAAGTGGATGCCCTAGATAATGGTAAATGAGACACTAATCCACATAGATCACCAACTGTTATAGTACTTGCAGGTACTGAGTAAGTTATAGTTGACCAAGCATTTCAAGTGGATGGGGCTTTTATAGCAGTTCCATTTGGTGATAAACTACAAGAAGGGAAGCACAAATAAGTTTTCCAATATGATTTCATGGCCACCCACATAAAATATTACATCTCTGGGGACTCTTATGCACATGGAAGCATTCACCGATGATTCATATAGAGAGACATATTCAGAAGATGAGGACTTCAAGGAGATGTATCAACAGTTGCAGATTCAGATTCATGCACACAATGGAGACAACATCATTGAATTCCATCTCTAAGATGGGTTACTCTGTAGGATGGATAAGTTATGTGTTCCTAAAGGTCAGCATTTGTAGCTGATTAGATAGTCTCACACCTACAAGGTTGCAAGGCACTTTGGTCTAGGGAAGACCATGGATAACTTACTGAGTTAATTATATTGGCCCCTGATGCAAGAACATGTAGCTAGGTTCATAATAGCAAGCAATATTTTCTATACCAGCAAGCCTAGCAACAAGATGCAATGTCTATATCATCCCTTATTTTTACCTACTCGTCCTTGAGAAGTCATTTCCATGGATTTTGTGGGAGGTTTACCAACAACTAGGAAGGGACATCACTACATGTTCGTGGTTCTGATGCCTTGTAAAAAGACAATCGGGGGAAAGGAAGCAACAAAATTTTTCCTTGGATAGGTTTGGATGCACTTTGCGATACTAAGGAGCATCATTTCAGATGGGGACACAAGATTTCTCAGTGCATTCTTGACTACATTGTGGGAGAAGATGGACACAAAGGTGATGAGAAGACAGAAGTAGTCAATAGGACTTTGGTGCCACTTCTGAGGGAATACAACCAGAAGAATCTAAAGACTTGGGATGAAAATATGGTATATATACAAAATTCTTATAAAAAATCAATCCACACTTCTGTAGGAAAGTCCCCATTTGGGACTTGTTTTGGATATTTTCCACCTTCACCTTTGGATATTGTATATGGGCAATAAGGAGGAGTGATGGAAGATCTTATAGGATATGTTGTGAGGGCTGAAAAATTTATGGATAAGATCAGGAAGATCCACATATAGGTACAGGAAACATTGGATAAGTCGTAGGAGAAATATAAGGCCAGACATGATCAACATAGAACAGAGAAAACATTCAAGGTGGGAGACAAAATATGGCTACAGTTGAACAATGAGAGGCTACAGAGGATTGGTAAGAAACTCAAGGCTTTAAGGTATGGTCCATTTGAGATACTTTAAAAGGTGGGTGATAGTGCCTATCAACTTAGTTTACAACAATATATGTGCATTTACTCAGTTGTGAATGTAGATAAATTGAAACTCTATGAGCCTTACATGCTAAATCAGGAAGAGGAACAAGTACTACATTTTTTGGAGGATTTGCCAGCAGGCGATTAGGAAGAGTTGATAAAAGATACATTTTTGTAGAATAGGTCCAAAACTATAAGACAGGGGCAACATCACCTTTGGCAAATTGGGTTGAAGGGATAGCTTATAGGCAAAGCTAAATGGTACACGAGAGAGGTGGATGAAAAAATTCCTCACCTCATTCAGCAAATAATTTTGGGGACCAAAATCCTCCTAAAATGAGGAGGCATGATATGAATTGCATAATTATATTTTCTTTCATCCTTATCAATGCAATTAGAGAGAAAAAAGTGGAGGAGTCTGTTATCACCTAGATTGAACCTCATGCTAAAGGAAGGCAATGTCAGGGTAATCACAAACCACGCTTAGCCTAGTAGCTAGCCCTAATAGGCTGGGAGAGGGCTCTCTCCGTAAGGATCTCAGCCAAGATGACTAGATCAGGTAAAGGATATTAGGCTAGGTATAGTAGCACAAAGTTTTGATTTGATTTTGAAGGGGTTTTCCCAGATCAGGAGGAGCTGGATAGTTTAGGTCTAGGGAATTAGTTCAGAATTGTAGGGCATTCAATGGGGCAAGGTAGGAATAGGATTTAGCACTCAAGAGCTTGATGGGGTGAGATGTTTTAGACTAGTCAGAAGCTAATAATAGCATGTGAAACCATGGATCCTTCGTAGACTGTAGAAAGCATGAAAAGGTGAATGGTTCCCCAAGGTAGAGCATTGATACAATGAATTTCGCCTGTCAACTTGAAAACATTCAACTAGAAGCAACGAAATTATTAATGGAATACATAAAACGTATTAACACATGATCACAAAAGAATAATTGTACTAAAAATAATACCACATGGATCCCATAAAAAAAGCTGCAATTCTTATTAATCTCCTGCCAGACTTCTTACAAAAGGAGTATAATCAAGGTCTGAGCATCCAGCTGAGTCCAACCCTTTACAATGAGAAGGAAGAAGAAGATATGGAAATGAATTCAACCTCCTCCCATCCTCAAGGGTCAAATCCCTAAGATGAGGAGCTAGTCTAACTAATAATGAAGAAGAAACAAGAATATAGGCATTTCAACAACTTGCCTCTAAAAGTGAAAAACTGATTCATTTGAGTTCAAACTGACTTCTAAAGCAATGAATCTACCCTCTATTACTATTTATCTATCATAATTACATGCAAGTCATCATTTACAATGGTGAATCATCATCCATAACAGAGAATTGAAGATCATAGTCAAAAAATGCAAAACTATCCACCCTAAGAAAAAACTACCCTACGCGCAGCGCCACTGGCCCAACGTGCAGCGCCACTTTCATGTCCATTTTGGAGGCCTTCCTCGCATCCAAATTGTGCTCATGATAGCTCATTGAAAATTTTTTCAAGTGTAATTTACCAAACACCTGAAATTTTTGCATTTGAATCTCATTTGACCCCACAAAACTTGATTCTCCCAAGGATGCTTCTGTGTGTCCAAAAAGTGGCAGAAATGTCATTTTTAGGGTGTTTTTTGACCTTTTGGTGGACCAGTTCTGCCCCAAAAAGTTTGAAACTTGCTAGGGTGCATGTCTTAATCACCCTGAATCTAAAAATTCAAACCATTTATTCATTGGGTGCCCCTAGGAAAAGCACAACGTCGGTGGCGCTACACGTCTAGGCAATTTTCCTGTGTGTAAAATTTCAAAAATTTGCAAGTGACAAAATTTCCTCCAAAGTTGCCAAAAATTAGTGACAAGCATCATCATCAAGTGTCTTGATGATCCAAGGAAGCTTCAACAAGCATCCTAAGCCTATCCTCCTCCTTTCTTCCTTTCAAGGATCGCCTTAGCCTAGATTTCATCTTCTTGACCCTCATATTGCAAATCTTGTTTCCGATACTGTAATGATAGGCCATGTGACTGATCATCTGATTGTCTCTATTGGCCTTCTATAGTAGCTTCTCAAGGTGCAATTTGACCATCTCAAGCCAAGTCTCCCTATCGTCCTCAATCTCTTTCTCAATAGGAGTCAAAGTGATTTGTGCCTCTTTGCCACTTTGTCGTTTCAACTTGAGAAATTCCAGGTCCATTAGGACTTGTTTGTCACTCAATTGCTTGTTTTCTTGCTCCAAATATGTGATGACATATTTGACCCTCTCTAAATTGTCTGCCAAAGCTTGTACCAAAGCTTCCCTTTCTTGTATGATGATGTCTTTGATGGTTTCTTCATCCTAAGCCTCTAAGTCAATGATTTCAACTCCATGATGGGTATACCACCGCTCCGGCTCATCATGCTCGGTCAAGTCAAAGTCCCTTTCCTCCTCATCATCAATATTCTACTCTGGAATCTTTTCCTTCCCTTTATGCGGCTGCTACACCTGTACCTACTGTTTTGATGAAGAAGGCAAAGCCCCTGCCACATCCTGTGGAGCTAGCATTTGCCTCTGAGCTGATGAAGAAGGCAAGGTCCCTTCTACAGCCTGTGGAGAAAACACTTGCCTATCAGCTACAAACAATATCCTTGTGCCCCTCTAATAGGTCATGTAAATGGGCACCTGAGTAGTTCTAGTCTCCTTGGCCTCCTCATCTCTTTTCACCTCAATACTACTAGAAGGTCCACCTGCTTCTTGAGAGACTGGTGGAGGAATTTGAGGACCCCTGAAGATATCATGAGAAATAACTGTCTCCAAAGATATGTTGAGGAGACTGAGATGATGAAGCACAATGATTTTGATCAAGGAGTAATGAAAGATGCTACTCATTTGCTGAGGGTATGGCTTCTTCTGGACAAAATGAGCCATCTTCTCAATATTCCTAAAAAAGAAGTAAGGGAGGTTTAGCATCCTCACCCTGGTAAAATGCATGAGGAGACTGATGTGATAAGTGTACAACCTGGAGAATCTTCCCTCACAAGTGAAATACTTCATGATGATTTTCATTATGTGGACATATTTGTCTTCGAGAAATATGAAAGGAAAAAGTCTCTTCACCTCATGCCTGTACTGGGGTTTGATATAAGGCTCACAATAGTGTTCATCCATGTCATGGGCATTGTACCACTTATCCCCTACATTTGGAATCCTGGTGGCATCTGAAATGATGGAGGGTGAAACTATGAAGGTTACCCTAGCAAGAGTTACCTTGTTTCCCTGAAGATGGGATTCAAAAAGTCTGGTGAGCTCAGGGTGGTGCCGAACTCTCTCCACCTACTCACATAACTCATAGCAGCCCTAATATCTGAAACATGTGATAGACAGCTGAGAGGCCTGCAATTCCCTAAGTTTTGATGGCTCTTTTCTCATAGTCATGCCTCCCTTGTGTGGTTTTCTCTGTTGTCTAGCTCTGTCTGCTGAAGTGTCACTCCATGTGTTTGCCTCCTCCTCATATTCTCAGTCCTCTTAGTCCATGTTTGTAGGGCTAGAGGTTATATGGAGGGAATGAGTGAAAGTTTTTTAGGAATTAGGGGATGGGAAATGATTGTATGGGGGCTAATGATGAATGAGGGAGTAGGAATGATGAAAATGAAAGGGAGAGCTTGTCTTGTTTAGAAATAGCCCTTGGAGAACAGGGATAAAGGGATGGAAATGATATGGAATATGGGTAAAGGGACAAAGGGATATGGAAATAAGGATAGGGGAAGAGTTTAGAGCTGTAGGGATAGGTGATAGAATGAACAATGAGGGTTTGGAGTTTTAGGCATCACTAGGGAGACTTTTAGGGTTTCATATTTAACATGGAGAATGATGCTTATGATCTGGATATGCAAACAAAAACAGAAGTGAGGGATTTCAACTTATAATGATGGAAAGAGAGAGAAATTTGAGGTTTGTTGGAAGTTTTGAGGGTTTTCTAGCCTTCCTACTCAACATGCAGTGCTGGTGCCTATACGCGCATCGCCACCCTGGGAACACAGTGCCGATGTAAAATTACATTGTGGAAATTCCCCAGACGTGTAGCACCGGCCTCAACGTGCAGCGCCAAGTCTTCAACATGCAATGCCAACCTGCTTGCCTCAGAAGCGCAGTGCCGCTTTGCCAACGTGCAACGCCACTCAACCATCTCTCCAGAAGAGCAGTGCCACCCTCCAAAAGTGCAGCGCCAACTTTCTTTCACTCAAGCTTACCTCTTGTTCTCACTTTTTTGACTCCTTACTTGCCAACGAGAATAACGAACTTGTAAATGAAATGTGGGAGCTTAAATAAGAGTAGATTTTGATTTTTCATTTGAAAAACCCACTTTCTAATGTTTCTTGTCCTTCTTCAAAACTCTGTTTTAATGCCTTTTTCTTCTTTGTGTCTTTGTAGGTGGATAAATGCTCAACTTGAACTGAATTTTGTAGTGCTTCTTTGTCTTGCAACAAGGAGAGATGCTTTGGTGCAAATGGGATCAGTTATTACATATATTAACTTAAAATTACATAAGAAATACAAATAAACTCAAAATACTCTGTTTTCACCTCAAAAACATGTTTTTGAGGTGAAAATTACAATAGTTTAAAAGATAATTATTCACTGGCTATGACCTACAAGCCATCATGCTTGACTTATTCATCATCCTCATACCCTTGCTGACCTTTATTTACACTTTAAAATCAGGAATCTTGACCATGGAAATGAAACCCTAAGGCCTAATGAAACATGCCCTATGACCTAATGGAAAGCATGATTGCAAATTGACCATGAAACCATAACTGAGGATAACCTAGAGAAGGATCAGAAAGTATAATCTATGAGGGAAAAATTTGATTTTCAAAAGAGAAGACAACCATCAGTGGATTAGTTTGACATGACCTAACGAAATGATGTGAAAATATTTAGTATGGGACCCCTAAAATGACAATGCAAAGAGAAAATTTTGATCCCTGATGAAAGTATGCAGATACTAACACTAACATTGGCCTTATTAGGGATGGCAGCTCCTTGGAGGTGTCAATAACATCGTAGACCAAGTGCCTCTTCAATTGGGCAATACGATAAAAGAAAAAAAATGAAAAATGACTCAATACAAACTAAAAACTGACTCACAACCAAACCGACTCTAAACTTGACTGTAAACTAAATCAACCGAACTTGACACTAATCATTCAAAATCTATGGCCTTCACTGCGGGCCCCAAGCTCAGATGACAGTGTACTTGAAAACTTGCAAGGAAAATCAAAACGGTATATACAATGTAGGTGAAGTAACTTTAGGGAACAAGCTCAAAAGTAGTAGTGCTTCAGGAGCCTACCATTCACTAGCCCTCCTGAACATTCCTCACCATCCATTTCCTTCAACAAAAATACATTTTATCCTCCATAAGCTCAAATTTTATACGGTCCTTTCCATAAATTGTCAAACATACCATGCTTTCCTTTTTCCTCATTCCGTGCATCCCACCGTAGCACTACATCTTCCAGCTAAAACTTTTCTTCTTTGGTTTTGCAGTCATAAATATTCTTTATCTTCTCTTGCAACCGGAAAGTGTTTTGAGAAACCTCTTCCCTTGTTTGTTGAAGGTGAATCATTTGATTAATTCCACGCTCAATATCATCCTCTTCGCTGCCAGCTTCCTGTAACAATCTCATGACTGGGACTGCAAGTGATGTAGAAAATACTATATCAGTACCATAAACCAGCTCAAAAGGTGACATACCTATGGATTTCTTGTTGCTCCTTCTATTGGCCCACAAGGCATTAACAAGCTTTCAATGCCAATTCTTCTTGTTTGCCTCCAACATTTTCTTAATAATGTTCACTAAGGACTTATTTTATGATTCAGCCAATCCATTGCCCTGTGGGTAGTATGATGTGGAATGACCCAATGTAATATTGTACTTGTTGCAAAACTCGACCATCTTCTTAGACTTAAATGCTGCTGCATTATCTGTTATAATCTTGTGAGGGCACCCAAAACGTGACAAGACATTAGATTCTAAAAATTGGATAATTACCGTGTCCATGGCTTGTCTTGTCAGAATGGCCTCAATCCACCTGGTGAAGTAATTGGTAGTTGTCAAGATCCATTTGTGTTGTGCTGATGATATAGGATGGATTTACCCTATGAAATCAAGTCCCCACTGTTAAAAAGGTGCATTTACTTCAACTGGCTTCAAAGGAAGAGGAAGCAATTTCCATTATCCTTGAAAAACTTGGCATTGATGGTAGCCCATCACTGTCTTATATAAATCTAAAAACAAAGTCAGCTAATAATATCTAGCACTGTACATTTTCATGCTATCGTACACACAGATACCTTTCCAATGGTGCAAGAAGCACATCAATTAGTGTCGCATGCAAATGTTATGCCACTCAGAAGTTGACTTTCATGTTTTCAAACCTATAGTTCACGAGGATGTCACGTCAGCCCTCATTATTCATGGAAAAAGGGCTTGCCACATGTTTGTGATGGAAAATACTCTAGAAGAGTCTACATTGTAACTCTAGTTAAGAGTTGATGTATTCAAACTTAACCACTAGTAGGATATTAGGTTCTGTTATAATAGGGCCATTAGAAGGAAGAGGCATTCCATTCTTTCAAGAGAATTTTGTTCCATAGATGAGAAAAGATAGACAAGAGAGATAAGGGGTAGAGCACATACAGAGGACCTTTGCAGTGTAGAAGCCTATGAGCCACATGCATTACTTCTTACATACATCCATATTTACAAACAGAGAAAGAGAGTGAGGTGGCCTCAACTTCCAGCTAGTTTTTCCCCGAAAGGGTTTCTGAAAGAGAATATTTTGTGTCTTATGTTTGTGATATTATTTATTCGTTCTCTACTTTTCGGCATAATTTCCTTTTACATGCGTGCATTAATTAGAGTAAAATCTACAGATCTAGGAATTAAATAAATTGCAATAATGTAGAATCTCATATTTTTAATATAATATTATCATATCTATTGTGACGAACTATCTAGTTGAATATCCATGGTAGTTTATGGATCACTTGGTATTGAAGGTAGGATTATTTGGCTATGTTTGGACAATTGTAGGGTATCTAGTTTGGTGTGGTAAAAAATTGTAAAACCCTAATCATGGGTGGCGAATATGTAAATGAACCTAGTGATCCTGGACAGGTGAGTTTTTCGTGGCTGGAAAAGAAGTCATGGATATAAACTGCAATGTAAAGCTCCTCATGGCTACCCTAAGAAATAATATAGGTATATTTGGAGAAGATGGGGGTTTGAATGCATAGGAAAAATCAGAAAGGGGATTGGGCTATTGGGAAGACACAGAGAACTAGTCGAAGAAAGAACCTAGAAATGATCAACCTAGTATGGGTACCATGAATCAGTCCCTATTAAAAATGGAAGAAAAAGTCAATATCAAGCCATACCATAGTGAGATTGATGCTATGAAGCTGAACCACTGGTTGTAGTTACTGGAAGTTTATTTCAGTGTCCATTAGATTCAGGAAGGGTAAAAGATCTCATTCACTTTACTGAAATTAGAGGGTCATGCATTGAATTGGTGGGAGAATCACACGGAAAACATGAGGTTGGAGGGAGAACCTATAGTGAATAAGTGGAAGGACTTAAATGTTAGGATATTCTGACACATAGGAAATAGTTAAGTATAACTTGGTCTAGTGTAGAGTTAGGTAAAGTTTGTTTCTTTATTATGTTCTTTTGTAACTTACAATCCGACAGTCACGATATGTAGTGATCCAACGGTTCATTCTCTCATCGGTATTACTGACATTTGATCCAGGGCTTAACACCCAATTGGTCCATGATCTCTATTTAAAGATCATGGAGGTTCATTTGTAGGGTAACCGTTCATGAAAGAAGCTTATGTAAATTTTCATTCTTTTATTAATAAATTGCCTAAAGTGGCCGCGTTGGCTCAGGGCATGGACTGTTTCCCTCTTTGATGATTTTAACCACGTCAACAATACTGGTGTATTGATCTATGATCTTCTTGTAAGCAGTGCCATTTGGTGTTCTGTTGGGCAGCGGATCTCCCCATAGTGGGTTTTTGGGGCTTGAAGCCTGAATTTTGGTCAAGTGTAATGTAAAGACCCCACAAAATGCAGGCGTGGAGCGTGAGAGTCTAGGGTTGTCCACCCTAAAATAATTAAATTTAATGTATGGTATGTCAGCGTATCCATGGTCCATGGACCATGGGATTGGATAAATAGAGCAAGGCTCTAAGTGTAAAGGAAGTCTTAGTGTTGGAGAAGTAATATATTCTTTTGGATGGTGAATTAAGCTTTGAGTCTGTAAGTCTAAGTCTTGGGTTGTAGTAGCAGGAAGAGGCTCTACAGCTGTGTGTGCAAAGGCCTGATAGAGTCCACAGCTGTGTGCACAGACCCCTGTAGTTGAGTGCACAAGGCAGAGTTAGGATTTTACTTGAACATAGGATTAATAAAAGATAAGTTGATTCTGAAATACTGTGTGTTTATGCTTCTGTGATATTTATGCATCTCTTTATAGTTTTATGATTGCACGCACCTGTTATGATTATTGAATGATTAATGAGAATATTGGGCCAACATAATTAAGTCAAGATATATAATAATAACACAATAAGGATAAAGGATCTAGATAGCGCCTCTTTGCGCTCTTTACAGAGCTGCGTGGAAACTATCGCACAAGTTGCGAAAGTCAGATGGCTGCGTGGAGCAGCGCAAGTGCACGAGTGTGGTTCGCGAACTTCCTAGACTTCATCAAGACATCCCTAGGGTGTGGAAACATGGTTCTAGCACACTCCCATACTACTTCGGGTGAGACCTCAGTTCGTGCACTGTGGGATGTTGCTGAAAGGGCCGGTAGTTTCGGGATTTTTTTGGCTAAATCACTTCTAAACCTGGGTCAGGCTCCAACAAGCCAACAAATGGTTTTGTTGTCAGGACAAGGATCTGCCTAAGGGATGTCTGATTTCATGCCATTGGAATCCAACAAAGAAGGAAATTGAAGAGTGGTTGGACAACAATCTTCACGAGTTCATGACACAGGAAAATAGAACTCCGCAAATATCTGAGAAAAGGTGGCTGGATCACTGCGTGTATACGGAAATCCACAAGATCTTCTTCTTGTCCTTTCCTTTTGAACTGTATGAGTGGATCGCAAGGTTAGCCGATAGCCAAGGAAGGTATAAGCTTGACCAACCGATAGTGTGGACTTCATAATTAGTGCATAGACTAGAGGCATCAGAAGATAAGGTCACGTGAGCTATGGACCATTGGCTTGATCGGATAATAGGGGGGTTTATCACTGAATTTGCGATAGACACGACCATAGCAAAGCAAAAAGACATTTCCTCAAGGTACCATGAGGTAAGTACATTATATATTTGAATACCTGTATTAAGATGTTGTTATGTGAAAAACGAGTGATACGAATACATTAATGTTTGGAACAACGTGGAGCGGAAATATCTACAAAGGTAGCAAGGAATTAGGAAATAGTCCCTTAATTTCACCTTGAAGAGAGAGAAAGGAAGAACTCGCTCGGGTCTCTCCGAGAAGTGCAGTTAGTTTGATAAGGCAGTGCATTCCACAGTTACCACCTCCACTTACACCACCACCCGCTTCACCTCCATCTTTGCCCACCCCACCTCCACCAAACCCGCAATTCAGTATGGCGAGCGCGATCAAGCTACCTATATTCAGAGGAGTAGGGAATGAGGATCTGGACTAGTTTTTTTTTGTGGTAAGAACAATGTGGGAAGCACAAGGGGTTACAAACGACAACATTAAGAAGGCTACATTGGTGAGCACACTGCAGGATCGCATGTTGACATGGTATATAAAGCACTCTAATGATCATCCAAATGCAAGAATAGCAGAGATCCAGAATGTGCTAAACAAAGAGTTTAGTCAGCTGAAATCAGAGACACGATCAATCATCGGATTTAAAGAGATCGCAATGCTTCCAAGTGAGACCCCTTGGGATTTGGATCAGTGGCTAAAGAGTATGATTCGCGAGGCTAATATGAAACTAAAGGATGTGTAGCATCGTGCATGGTTTGTGGCATCTTTGACACCAAAGTTGAGGACGACGTTGTCACAATAGAAGCTTTCAACACAGACCGTAGTGTTGGAAATGGCGATGAGGTTGCATGAAACACTGATACAAGACCCGGGGTTGGGAGTTTAAAAAATCGACGTGCAACTACAAAATCTCTCCCTAGAAATGCAGAGCTTGAAACATGATAGGGCACCACGGCTAGAGGCGCGGGAGGAAGTGTGCTGCATAAAATGAAAAGGCCAGGGCCATGACAAGGATCATTTTTTGGTATCCGTGAACTACTTGGCAGGAGGGGGGCTAATTCCATTAAGACAAGAGACATAGGCAGGGCCGAGTGTGACAACCTGCTATGGTGCACGATCTATCATATAGGAGGAAAACACAAAATGGATAACTTACATTTGTTGTAGAAGTATACCCATACTCCCTAGTAGCCATTTTGTAATTTTTACAGGTCAGTGGGCCACGACAAGCATACATGTTGTAGCTACAATTTAATGATGGATCAGACACTAGCATATTGAATGCAAATAGAAACGTGAGGCCTCAACCCAGCCACAGGAATGGTGCACGCTAGATTTCAGGGGCAAGGTCGAGGATGAGGAATGATGGGCCTAGGAAGGGGCCACAGACAATTAATTTGTTACAATTACGGAGGGCCAAGGCACGACAATCACGACTGTACCAACCCAGCGAGACTATCTTGTTCATACTATGCTCAGTTTGATCATGAAATGGTAGATTTTCCTACGTTGATCGCACAGATGCACGAGAAAGGGCTACACCAGCCTCCTCCGACTCAAAATATCCAAGTGATGAGATCTAAACTGAATGAAGAAGACCCAAATGTGAACATGGTGCTCAGAAGTGGTGTGACCACAGGGGAAGATAAGGGGAAATAGCCTAAGGAAGATACATGGGTTCACAAGGCTCCTACAGAGGAAACTGAGTTTGACCTAGAACACACAAAGGAGATGTTTATGGAAGCTAAGAAGAGCTTCGCGGAAGCCTCTACTTTAGGTAGTAAGGATCAACTAGAGCTAGGGATGGATCCTTCTATGCTTACTACCTTTTTAGAGACATGCACGAAACTATTGCGTGACAATAAGGCAGTTAAGGGACTACAAGCGTTGATCACCGGGTGCGCGGGGTCAGGGGAACCATGCATAGTACGTAAATTGGGGTAGCATGCATTATGCACCGAGAGGGAAATGAGATTGACAGTGTAGATTCGTGAATATGAAATGGACCAACTAATCCTAGATCTGGGTTCGGATGTGAATGTGTTACCAAAGCAGACATGGGAATGCATGGGCATGCCCACATTACAGTGGTCCCCTATTCAATTGTGAATGGTGAACCAACAGAAGGTTTTTCCCATGGTAAGGTTGCAAGGAGTAACAGTTGATATCAAAGGCGTAAGCATGTAGACTAACTTTGGAGTAATAGAGATTGTTAATGACAACAATCCTTATCCCATGTTGCTAGGAATAGACTGGGCCACTAATATGAATGGGGTCATCAACCTAAAGAAGTGGAAGATAATATTTGAAAAGAAGTCCCTACATGTAGTAGTTCCATTAGAACCAACCAAAGGAGTGTGCTACACTGAACCTATGCACGATGATGAAAGTGATGATGAGCTAGATTGTATCTACAAGATAACTGCGTGGGATCAGGATTGGGTGAATCCGACTGCAGATGGAAGGATGTCATGGGAGCATGCAGGTTCCTGCACCATGGATTCAAATGAAGAAGATGAACGCTAGCATAATCGGTTAAACAAAATAACAACGCTGAATTGCAACACGATGATTAGATCACTACATTTCATAACCACCCAAGCCCGCGATCTACCAACATATGATGGATTGACAGCAGTGGATGAATTCTTCAGTAATTTTAAAAGCACAATACCAGAGCAATAGCGGTTCGATGCATTGAAGTGGGAACTACGCACGACACCTACACGCTAGTGGGGAACACATCAAGGAAACTTTCAAAACTAGTGTGGACATAGAAGGATGATGCACCTACAATTTGGGAAACCGAAACTATGGATAGAAAATAAATACGATGGGCAAGATGACCCATGCACACACCTTACGAAATGGACCAAGTCCTATGGGGAAGAACCTCAACCTGAATGGGTACACTTATTCTACCATACCCTAGATGTCGTACCCATGAATTGGTATATTGAGATGAAACTTCGACATGGTACAGGCAAATGGGATGTCTTGCGCGAGGGATTTTTGTTAACATTCACATTTGAGGACTGATGGTCGGATACTATTGACGACACACTGCAAGTCGTAAAAGCCTACATCTTCAAAATACCAAATAAATATGGCAAGTAGTTCAACCAACATCGGCAACCCTGTTAAGCAGTGCTATAGAATGTTCTAATGTACATGTAGAGGAGGAAGATGATGACCCCTAGAATATTAATATTCCAGAAACTGAAGGGTGTCACGAAGTTCAAGGACCATCAATTGAGGATCCTGACATCACTCCGCTACTAAAAAAAAAGAAGGTAAACATTGGCACAGATGCGGAGCCAATGTACACAATGCTTGGGGACTATTGGGACGATGCTATGGTAGATAAGCTCGCCGATTTACTCTGCCAATAACAAGATTTTTTCCCGACCAAAATCACAGACTTAAAGTGGATCATTGGCGACCTAGGGATAATGAAGATCACTCTGAAACCGGACGCAAAGCCCGTTAAGTAGTGACCTTACCATTTGAATCCGAAGTATAAAGAAAAGGTTCACGATGAACTAGACAAAATGCTTGCAGCCGAAATTATTGAACCATTGGAAGAATCTAACTAGGTGAGTCCTATGGTAGTACATGAGAAAAAATAGAAGGGCAAAATTAGAATATGCGTGGAGCACCGGAAGCTTAACGACACCTGTGTTCACAATCCATTCTCGACAACATTTACAAATGAAGTATTGGAGAATATTGGTAGTCAAGAAGCTTACTCATTCATGGATGGCTTCTCAGGGTACCATTGGATCAAGATCGCGCCAGAAGATAGGAGCAAGACAACCTTTGCAATCGAATGGGGCAATTTTCAATACACTTTTATGCCCTTTAGACTGAAGAACGCGCTAGTAATATTTCCACGTGTAGTGGTGGCCACGTTCAAGGAATACATTCACAAGTATTTGGAGGTCTATGTGGATGATTAGACTATATTTGGGTTAGTAAAACACCAAATTTCAAGCTTATGATTGATGCTGGTTACTTGCCGATGACACCAAATTCCATTGAATCTTAAAAAGTGCACCTTCCTCATCCCCTTTGGAAACTTGCTCAGCCTTGTGGTCTGCAAACAAGGCCCGATGGTGGATCCTGCAAAGATTGCTATTATTCTCAATCTAGAAGTGTTTTGGAGTGTCCAACAACTATGCGCTACGTTGGGGCAGACTGTGTACTACAGAAAGTTATCAAGAGCTATGCACAAATAATAGTGCCAATGGAAAAACTATTGAAAAAGGATGCTACATATTGTTAGATTGGTGATTGTAGGAAAGGTTTCGATGTTCTCAAGGAGAAAATGGAATATGCTCCCATCTTGGTCTTCCCAAAATGGGAAGTAGAATTTCATGTACATGTTGATGCGTCGTGTATTGCACTAGGAGATCTACTTACGTAGGAATGCGTGGAAGGCATAGATCACCCGATCGTATTCGCGAGTCGGCGGCTATCCAAAGCTGAAAAGAACTACTCTGCTACTTGTTATAGACATATTTGGGCACATCAACCCCAAACTTATATGTTGATGTATTAGGGCTCATCAACCCCTAAAAGAGTTGTTTCATACCCTAAAGGAACATAGTCATCTGAATACATCATTCCCCAAAAGTTCCATCTGAGAAACCATACAGAAATTGTCTAAATTGAACCATACTAACTACTCCACTGCAAAAGTACAATGCATACTGAGTGGTGCATTGCCAGGGTGTGATGCATACTGTTTAGGCCTTCTATAGGGTGCAATGGGTGAGGATGGACAAATGTCCAGGACAGTTTGCTAAGTGGTTGCTCATGGAATCTTCTAGAAACTTCTCCTATGCCACTTGCTTCTTTGAATTCCCCAAGGATGAATAAGGAATCTAAAACCATCTATTATCCCTTCTCTTGTGGAACCAATTATAACAAGTTGAATGACACTAATCAAACTCCATGGATGACTCACACCCTTGCAAACATCTATAAATGGATCTCCAATCTAAGAGATCAGAAGGCTGAAATTTTGTGAATTGTAAGTAAGTGTTGATAGAAGGTAATTGAGGAAAGAGCATTGTATTCTTGTTGGAGTGATCTTGCTATTTCATGAGGTGAAGAAGGATTGAAGCTAGGAGGTTGGTGCTGGATCAAACAACTAGGTTGTAATTCTCCTTCTATTAGTAAAGCTCTTCAAGTTTTCTCCCATATGATTGTACAATTGTGAATATTATCATTTTTGAATGTTATCATTTGTTAATTATATATCTGATTCTGTAATGTTTATGTTGTAATAGATCATGATGCTTTGACAGTTCTTTGTTGTTGTACTTGTACAGGTACTCTCCAAGTGTGTTAAGTATGGGGAGGAGTTGCAGGATCTGCCAAAGGAGAAAGAGATCAATCAAGGGATTAAACGGAAGTTCCAGGTTAGTTCCATTATCTTTCTCGTATCTGTTACACATAGGAGAAATCATTGAATTGCTTTAAACTATTGTTTCTAGGGTATCTGCCAAGCATAGAGGGCCACCATTCTTTAGGAATACTAGCTTTCCCAAAAACACTACTGAGCAGGAAGGGTTGGCAATGGTATATGTGCTCCATAAATATCGACAGTATTTACTTGGTGGGCACGTCAAGATGTATACTAATCATTATGTGTTGAAAAACCTAGTGAACAAGCCTGTGTTGGGGGCGCACATAGGCAAATGGTTGTTACTATTTCAAGAATGTGAGTTTGAGGTCATCGTAAAGCCGAGACACCTAAATGCAGGACCATATCACTTATCACGAATTGAGACAGGCGAGGAGCCAACAAATTTGGAAGGACTACTTGATGCACAACTCTTTGCAGTGCACGTCGCGGGTGGCCACTTCGAAGATATAATCCATTTTTTAACCACAAGGACTGCACCAAAGGAATATTCAGTTCAAAAAAAGAAGGAATTGGTGGTGCGCATGGTTCTAAACCTGCGTCAGTCCCCAACAAGGCAACATGTTATGTCTGAGGAACTTACCCTGTAAATTCCTACAAGGTATCAGAGCTATTTGAGGGCCGCATCTATTGGTGATCGAAATCTGAAGCCGGTAGAACTGCATCCAACTGTCCTTTCTTATATCTATTGTTACTAACTGCTTTTGGGCTGAGAGGACTACTCTATTGTGTTAGGATCATCTGTTCCAGTGAGGGACCCCTTTCGTTTGACGTGAAAAGGTTTCTGGTAGCCCTAGCTACGTCATTTTTAGGATCTGGAGGTATACAATGTTTATTTGCAGTTTTTATTTATTTTCTCTCTGTTTATTTCGATTTATTTAGCTCTTTTTTTTTATTATTGGATCTATACCGTTCATTTCTCTGTATGCTCTTTGCCCCATGACTCTATGTGATCTGGGCAAATCAGAAATAGAAAGGAAGGATTTTTCTCATGCGTATGCTCTTTTCAGCCGTGCCTTAGTGTGATCTCGGAAAATCAAAAACATTGAGGAAAATATTTAGTTTCCAGCTAAAGCTAACTTCAAGTCGTAAGGTTTGTTTTTTTTTTGTATGTCCATGTTGGGTTTTGTGTTTTTTGTTTTGTAGGAAAAAAAGAGCTATCTTAAGTAAGCACACACCCCAGAGCTTTAGTGATTAAAAAAAAGAAAAAGAAAAAAGAAGCCCCCCTTCCTCTTTTCCGAAAATTACTAAACTTTTAATCTAGCTCACTTGGTCCAAATATACTTTATGAGAATAGAGGTCTTCAGTTCAAGTCTTTCTTTTTGTCTACACATTCCCACACTTTGTCGACATCTTCAACAACTTTTCTTCAAAAAGCCATAACTTCTTCATCCGGAAGCCATTTTCAGAGCCGTTTTTTTTTTAATCAGCCTAATTTTTCGAGATACTTCCCTTGGAACACTTAGTTTTAGCATCTATAGCTTCAGTTTTTGTTAAAATGGAAAGTCCATGAAAAGTTATTCTTGACAACACCAACTACTTCCAATGGTTGTCCTACATTGTGGATTTACTTAGAAGTAAAGGTCTTTACAGAATAGCCTCAGGCCAAGAAACCAAACCGAAAGATGAAGGTAAGGCAACCAAATGGGAAAATAGGCAAGATCAAGCAGGTGGGTTGATAGCGATGTCTATTTCTCTAGACCTTAGATTCCATATCACAGAACTTGATACTCCTAATGAAGCAATGAAATAGATCACTAAAAATTTTGGAATTAAAAATGAAATTAGAGCCCATCAACTCAAAAATGAGTTGCTTACATTGTTGGACCCCAATAATTTTTCTTCCATTGAATATTTTTTGTAAAAGTTCAAGACCCTTAGACTTCTCTTGGAAGGTGTTAAGGTTAAGAAAGAAGATGGTAACCTTATCTATTACATTCTTACTAAGTTGGGACTAGCCTACTCTGTGTTTGTTTCCACCTTCAATTCTACAAGAGAAGCCATCATTTCTCAAGGAAAGGATTACAAGTCCCCTTCCTTTGATGCCTTTTGTGATTCGTTAATAAGAGAACAATAAAAACTCTTACATCTTGGTCTTCCTAATCTTGGAAACTCTTCTAAGAAACCCTTAGCCACCTAGTAGCAACCAAATTCAAAGAATCCTAAGAAGCCATATCTTAAAAAGAATGGTCCTAAACCAAACAAGGGTCCTAGGCCATTTCAGTCTCAAAATGAAAAATCATTTGAAAAAAATGATAATGAAAATAAAAACAAAGGGAATAAGACTAATAGACATGCCACTTTTGTAATCGAGATGGCCACTTAGAATCCAAATGCTTTAAGAAGATGGACGCCTTGGAAGTAACAATGAAGAAGCATAACATCCATTTGGAGCACTCAACAACTTCAACTTCATATTCATGAATAGCACTTTCTGCGTGTGGTTGTTAAGCATCTCGGTCTGTATATGCACTAAATGTATCTTCTTCTTCTCCTTCTCATGAGTGAATCATTGATTCTAGAGCTTCTTATCACATGGCCAAAAACAAAGCCATGTTTTCTTCTTTAAATGATTGCAACACCAAAAATATATATGTTGGTGATGATAGATCTCTTAGTGTTGTAGGGACTAGAACTGTTAATATAGACAATGGTCAATTCAATGATGTATTATGTGTTACAACCTTATCCTGCAACCTTCTATCAGTATATCAGATAACTCATTCAGGTGAAGGTAAAATCATTGAATTTTCACCTCATGATGTTGTAATTAAGGACCTAAGAGATCCTAGACAGATTTTAGCTACTAGCATTGCTAATGATTCTACAAGGTTGTATAAGTTTAACAACTATGGGTCATCAAATCTTCCCTTGATGTTTTTTTCTCATAATGGTGAAGTGAGCAAACTTTGGCATGAGGGATTTGGTCACTTAAACTATCGATCCATTCAGAATCCATGTAAGGAAAATATGGTGACAGGTCTTCCAATGGTATCTTGCAGAGAAGGTGTTTGTTCTAGATGTCTACTCAGAAAACATCATTGAGATAGTCTTGAAAAATGTGCCTCTTGGCACACCTCAGCCCCTTACAGCTTGTGCATAGTGATTTATGTGGTCCACTTCCAGTTGTTTCATTCTATAGCTACAAGTATTTCTTAAATTTCATTGATGATTTCTCTAGACACACTTGGGTATACTTCTTAAAACTCATGAGTGAAGTATTTAACATGTTCTTGGCCTTTAAGGCCTTTGTTGAAAAATAATATGGACATCAAATTCTTAAGATAAGATCTGATAATGGCGGAGAATATGTTAACAAAAACTTCATCAACTTTTGCATTGATAATGGAATTCAAATGAAACATATTGTTCCATATACCCCGCAACAAAATGGTGTAGCTAAAAGGAAGAATCACACCTCAAAGGAAATAGCTAATTGTATGCTTCAATCTAAAGGACTTAGTCTTAATTTTTTGGCAGAAGCAATTAACTGTGAAAATTACATAATAAATTGCACTCCTAATAAGGTTTTAAAGAATATCACTCCAGAAGAAGCATGGAGCTCAATTAAACGAGATGTAAGTCACCTTCGTGTTTTTGGAAGTGAAGCATGGGCCCATATTCCAGATGAGAAACATAAAGCTTTAGAACCTAAGAGTGAAAAATGTATTTTTGTTGGATATTCTGAAGATGCCAAAGGATACATACTTATTCCACTTAATTCCAAAAATGTTATCATTAGAAGAGATGTAAAGTTTTCTGAAAATATATCAGCATATGAGCCTAGTTCGACGGATGTGCCACCCCTCTGTATCCCTTCTACTTCTAAAAATATTTCTTCTTCGGACGATGATAGCGAGCATGACAATCCTCCCCCACCTTCTTAGGATTCTCCTTCATCTCCTCACCTTCCAAAATGGATCCATGCTACTCGGGATGCAGCAGGTGCTCTTGCTGATGATCCTATAGATCAGCGACGTACACGTTCTCAGTTCCATAGAGCCTCTTCTATACTACCTCAAGATTTAGCTAATTATGATCATGACACCTTTGCAGAAGCTTCAGGCCATCTAGATTAGGACGTAGCTATGAATGAAGAATATCATTCATTATTGGAAAATGATACATGGGATCTTGTTCCCCTTCCAAAGGGATGAAAACTTGTTAGATGCAAATGGGTGTACAGAACCAAGTATGGACTGGATGGAAAAGTTGATAAGCATAAAGCTCATCTTGTTGCTAAGGTTTTTTCACAAGTTGAAGGCATTGACTATACTGAAACCTTCTCCCCTATTACCAAAATGAACTCTATCTACCTTGTTCTTTCCCTTGCTTCCTCCTTCAAATGGGAAGTCCATCAGATGGATGTTAAATATGCCTCCTTGCATGGGGACTTGCATGAAGAAATCTATATAGAACAACCTCTGGCTTTATATAAACAGACTCCAGCCTTGTATGTCAGCTTAAGAAATCCCTTTATGGTCTCAAGCAAGCCCCTCAGGCTTGGTATGCCAAAATTGATAGCTTTCTTTTAGAAACTAGATTTTCTAGGTGTCATTCTGACAATACTGTCTACACCAAGAAAGTTGGAAAGTCTCTTATCATTCTTGTTCTTTATGTTGATGATCTTATCCTTACTGGTAGTGTTCCGAACCTTATAAACCATGTGAAGTCCAGCCTTAAAAATAATTATGAAATGAAAGACTTAGGACACTTGCATTATTTTCTTGGTCTTCAAGTCTTTCAATCTAACAAAAGTATTTCCCTTTCCCAGTCCAAGTATGCATGTGATCATATTAGGCACCTATACTACTAGTGTAACCCCTTATTGTTATTAGTATATCCCCATTATTATATTGTTGTACCCATGTAGTCCCCATATTGTTATTATTGTTCCCCATAGAAGCCCACTATTATTATTATTGTGCCCTTACATTATTATTGTTATGTCGGCTCTGATTATATTATGACCCCTTAGACTACTATATATAGAAAGGATGTCTTGCCATTTGTATCATCGAAGAATTGTTCATTTGTGTAATGTAAAGGAGGTTGCCCCATCGAAGAGGATTATTTCTAAGGTGTTGATCTATTTTTTCTATCTTTTTTTGAGCTGGTTTCATAACATTTGGTATCAGAGCTTTGGATTCTAGGGTTTCGCTGCTCCAAATAGGTCATCGTGGAATTTTCTCTATAACCATTTTTCTGCAACGTTTTAGAAGTGAACCAAAAAACCCATTTGAGAAGAAGTCACATTGAACCTTGGGTCCGAATTTTAGAGCTTTTCGCACTATATTTGCGGAGATATTATCAGAGGAATTTGATCCTTTTGCAGACTCCTGAATTACATTCCAAACAGGTGACCTTGGGAAAATAAACATAACTTTTGTTTTGAGCATCAAATTGTAATTTCATAAGAAGTTATAGAAAGAGGATGAACTGTAGTTTCCTGTGCTTATTTTTCAGATCCTAAGGTTAACACAGTGACACGTGGCACTTCATACAAGTTCGATCTTCTAAAAAGGTATATAATCAGGTCATATTGGGAGATTGTTCATAACACTTTCTTGGAGAATATAAATTTGATCAGACTGGTGGCATTAGAAAGGGGACGCGTACAGCTACTATAGGTCACAAGTTCAGAAGTGGAAGAACCAAAATTATAGAGTTATAGTCATTTCAAGATCAAGCTCCTAAAATCAAGAAAAGTCAATATGAGGAAGTTTGATGGCAAGGATCTAGTAAATTGGATACTTTAGATGGAGCTATATTTTGATCTACATGGTGTACCACTGTTACAAAAGGTATGTATTGCATCTTCATATTTAGAACCGGATCAATTTTTATGGTATAAAGGGCTTTGTTCTCGTAAAAAACTTGTTACGTGGTCAATTTTCATGGAGGAAATGATAGCACATTATGAGAATACAAAGAGCAACACCACAACAATTGGAAAGAGTAAAAGGGCTTTCTTACATAGTGGAAAGTAAAATTATGGCAACAAGGAAGTCTACCCCTCACAACTATAAATATGGAAGTGTTGTTTCTACTAGCCTTCCACAACCTACAAGGGTTACACCACAACAATTGGAAGGAAAAAGAGAAAAAGGGCTTTGTTACAATTGTGATAGCAAATGCACTAAAGGTCATAAGTGTGCCGAGAATAAATTATTTTACATTCATTTTGGAGAGGAGGAAGAAAAGGATCAAGAAACATCAAAAGAAGAGTATATACACTAGGAACCAACCCTGGAGAAAGAAGAAATGAATCCGACCACATCTTGTAAAGCATTGGAAATAATTACCACTCCTCAAACTATCAAGATAGAAGGACATATAAAGAAGAAAAATGTTCAAGAAGTGAAATATCACATCGAGCATCAAGAAATGAATCTGACCATATCTTGTAAAGAATTGGAAGAAATTACCACTCCTCAAACTCTACAGGTAGAAGGACATATCAAGAAGAAAAAGGTTCAAGTAGTGAAAGATCATATCGAGCATCAACAACAAGTTCTCCAACTTTTAAAGGATAACGCCACTTTGGTGTAGAATCGAATGAAACAAGAGGTAGATCAACATCACAATGAAAAATGTTGTGATGTAGGTGATTGGTATTTTTATGGCTACATCTCAAGAAAGATATTTATGAGAAGGAAATGTTGGCAATGCTACATGCAGTTAAGCAATGGCGACCTTACCCAATGGGAAGACACTTTAAGGAAAAAATGTATCATGATAGTCTTAAATATTTTTTAGAAAAGATATTATATTTAGAAGAACAAAAAAAACTGGTCTCAAATATGTTGGATTATGACTTTGAAATCATCTATAGAAAAGGGAACAAAATTTTTGTTGCAGATGCACTCTCAAGAAAGGATGAGGATGTGGAAGCATTGTTTTGTGCTATTTCTATTATCCAACCAGATTGGATAAACAAAACAAGGGATGAATGGAAGAAGGACAAAGATGTGTGGCCACTTATTCAAAAGTTGCAGAATATCCCAATTCAAACAATATTGCCAGAACTTGAAGAAGAAGAAAAAATCATATTGGAACTTGGAGAAGTCACAAAAACATGAACCCGACAACTACAAGTCAATCAATTTCAGAGTATCTCATCAAGTGGAAGAACTTACCCGCTGAAGATTCCACATGGGAGGACAAGAATTTTATACAGAAGCATCAAGAACTACTCAAGCATTGAGGATAACACTTTTTGAAGGAGAGGGGCATGTTAGGCCCCTATACTACTAGTGTAACCCCTTATTGTTATTAGTACATCCCCCTTATTATATTTTTGTACCCATGTAGTCCCCATATTGTTATTATTGTGCCCCATAGAAGCCCATTATTGTTATTATTCTTCCCTTACATTATTATTGTTATGTTGGCTCTGATTATATTATGACCCCTTAGACTACTATATATGGAAAGGATGTTTTGTCATTTGTGTAATGTAAAGGAGGTTGCCCCCTCGAAGAGGCTTATTCTAAGGCGTTGATCTATCTTTTCTATCTTTTTGTGAGCTGGTTTCATAATAGATCTTCTATGCCATTTTCACATGGAAGACTGTAACCCAGCCCCTTCTCCCTTTCAGTATAGACCCAAACTTTCAGTCACTTATACGTCCCCTAAAGTTGATGCTACCTTATACTATCAACTTGTATGAAACATTTTGTATCTAAACCATACTCGTCCTGACCTTTCCTTTGCTATTGGCCTTATTGCTCGGTTTATGCAAAACCCACATCAAAGTCATTTGAAAGCAGCTAAAAGAATACTTCATTATGTTTGGGATTCATTACAGTGCAGGAGCATCTCGTCTATTGGTTAGTTTCACTGATTCTGATTAGGCTGGTGACCCTGATGATCGGAAGTCTATTGTAGTTTATGTGTTCACTCTTGGTTTAGGACCTATTACATGGGCTTGCAAGAAACAAAGTACCATTTCTCTTTCTTCAGCAGAAGCAAAGTATCGCGGTACCGTAGAAGCTAGTAAGGAAGCCTTGTGGCTTCGTCAGATCCTGTTGGAGTTTGGCTTTCAACAGTAGCATCCGACTACACTTTGGTGTGATAATCAAAGTGCCATTCATCTATGCAAAGATCTAGTCCAACATCAGCGCAGCAAACACATTGAACTACACATGCACTTCACCAGAAAGCTCATTCATGACCATGTTCTTGAAGTGCAATATTATTCAACAGATGATCAAGTTGCAGACATATTTACAAAGGCTCTCACAGAGGCAAAGTTTGCTAAAATTTGATTTCTGGTTGGAGTTTTGGAAGTTGTCACTAAGGGGGGATAGGCTCTAATGCCTCCTTCCTTCTCCTATTGTGTCATATTTGTACATCCTTCAATCCTATCCCAAGTTGTTCTTAAGGGGGGATTTTAGGATATTCCAACACATAGGAAATGGTTAAGTATAACTTGGTCTAGTGTAGCATTAGGTAAACTATGTTTCTTTAATATGTACTTTTGTAACTTACAATCTGACAGTGACAATATATAGTGATCTAACAGTTCATTCTCTCCTTGGTATTACTAACACATGATCTATGGCTTGACACCCGATTGGTCCATCATCTTTATTTAAAGAGCATGGAGGGTCATTTGTAGGGTAACTGTTCATGAGAGAAGCTTAAGTAAATTTTCTTTCTTTCATTAATAAATTTCCTAAAGTGGCTGCGTTGGCTTAGGATGTGGACTGTTTCCCTCCTTAAGGGTTTTAACCACGTCAACAATACTGGTGTACTGATCTGTGATCTGTTTATGAGTGGTGTTCTTTGGTGTTCTATTCGAGGAACTTACCTTGTAAATTCCTACATTAAAAACTCTCATTAAGTCACACTTTTATCCCATTAGGTATGTTGTAGCTTATATTGTGATTTAAGCCTTATTTATAAATTTTATGACAATGTGTGGCCTAAAATAATTAAGGGGGGTTCAACTTCAATGAAGCCCTTTATATTTTCTACTCCGCAAAATCTAAAAGTAATGAGGTATTTATTCCTTATAATATATCAAAATCACAAAATGAACAAGTATAAAGGAATTAGGCTATGTGATAAAGTTAAAATGCAACATAAATGGAGCCATAGATGATATATATATATATATATATATATATATATATATATATATATATATATATATATATATATATATATATATATATATATATATATATATATAGATATTTGTGCATATATATGTGCATATTGAAATAAAGAAGTAACAAAGGAAACAAGTTTTAAAGAGTTAACACCAGACCTGAAATACTATAAGTTGCATTTTATAAACTTCGGCGAGTCTGCAGTTATATATATGTACATAGATCCGCCGATTATGGTTTATGATGGCCGACCGGAAATATATCTATGTTATATTTAAAAGCCTGGCAGGTCCTCGATATCAAAAAGTCCTTCATATACATTATTATTATGCATTTTATATATTTCTATTATAAAGGGATTATAATAGAAATTAGCGCCGATTGCGATATAGGTAAGCCAAACATGATATAATATATACTGCGTTTTATAATTCCGTCGGGTCCGCAAAGCCTTTATGCATATAGAGGTTGGTTCCGCCGATTGCGGTTGTGATGGGTGGACCCGATATAATATATATTGTGTTTTATAATTGCGGTAGGTTCATCATCGCATAACATATTTTATATATATATATATGGAAAGCATCGATTGCGATGAGCAATGGGGTTTTAGACCCGATATGATATATATTACATTTTATTACTCCGTTACATCCGTCATGCTGCATTTTATAAAGGATTGGGTCGATATAACAGTTGATAGCACCGATTGTGATTATGATGAGAAGTCAATGGAACATTGAGATTCCAAATCTGATGGAGTTATTAAACCAGGTTAATTCCTTTTTAGTTCTGGTGCCTTGTGTCAACTGAAGAAAAGGTGGATTTTAAGCTAAAAGGCATAATTTCAGGCAGATGCAAAGGGGTAAGCGGTTTTTAGTGAAGCTTACCTGATTCCACTTATTGCTCAACATGTAGCAGCTAAGTGGAGAGAGAAAACCACCCATTCCGGGTGGGTATTCTCCAAGTTTATGACCCATCTGAAATCTTTGTAGACCGTCTGGTTTTCTAAGCGTGGATCTATGGTGGGGATTTATCGTGGGAAAGGTATGCCTCGATAGTTGTGCAGAGCCCATATTAAAAGAGGAAAAATCATGTTCGTGGCATATTTTCATTATAAAAGGTATATAATAGAAAAGCACAAATATGAGGGATTTATGCATAAGTCCAACACTACCATAGTTATGCGGCTTAACGGTGCATAAAGTTAAGTTTGCAGTGATATATCGGGCTGATTTTGATTTGTGATGGAAGTCAACAAAGCACTATACGGGTGGATTTGACATATTTATAAAGCAATATTAACTCTTTTGAGTTCCATATTAATTAGAGGTTCGCATTAATTTCATTGTTTAAAGCGAAAAATCAAGGTTATAGCCAAAGCTAAAGAGGAAGATGATCTGGTATGTTTCTTTGCATTTTGGCCAATCAGAATGAACATGTAAGCTCAGGATTACACAAACTAAATGTATTTCATTATGACTAAAACGAATTAAGGATCATTAGGGAATTTACAGAGGAGTTAAACAGCGGATCAACAGAGCAAGCCAACAATTCACTTGAACATTCATCTGATAGAGAGTCATCATTTTCATTATCTTCATTTAAGGAACCTAGTTGTCAAGACCGATCTTTTGAGTCTGTTACTTTTCATTTACCTATTGTAATTATTCAACCTCAACCAATAACCACATTACCTCCTTTGCACATTCCATTTACCTCTCAATCAAGTTCCACATCTGTTGGTAATCAAAGTTCAGTAAACTTGGTAGCACCTACATTCTTAGTGAATAGGTATGCACCTCTTGAACTACCACAACCATTCAATCAAATGCCACAGGATTACCTCAAAACTCTTCCTCGTTTTTCAAGAGAAGATGAACAGACAATAGAGAATCATGTAGTAGCATTTTGTAATTTTGCAGAAATCATAACTTTTGAACATTTAGATGTTGTTCTAAGACTCTTTGTTCATTCCTTGGATGGAGAAGCAAGGAAGTGGTTCAAAGGACTTCCCAATAATGCCATTCCTTCTTGGGAAGAGATGGAACGTGTGTTTATTCAGAGATGGGGAGAAAAAAGGGACCATGGATATTCATTAACAGAGTTTAATGCCATAAAGAAGAAGTCTGATGAAATTGCAGCTGAATTTGTCAGAAGATTTAACAAATTGTATAATAGTCTCCCAACAAATATTAAGCCTCCTCCTGCTGGTGCAAAAATAACTTTTGCAGGGGATTTTGAATCAAATTTTGGATTCACATTAAGGGAAAGAAGAGCTCCAACCCTTGATCAAATCCAAATAGATGCTTTAGAGATAGAAGTGAATCTTGTGGCTGCAAGAAAAGCACTAGAAACACAACCTACCCAAGACAAGGGAAAGGCAAAGATAGAATCTTCTCAAATTCAATCATTGGAGGATATGTGTAATGTAATTAAAACTATGTCAAATAAGTTAAATAGGTTAGAGTTAGAGAATAAGAACTCTCAAAGTCAAACATAGTATAATAAGAACTTTAATCCCCAACATAGAAGGAAACCTTTGCAAATCTTGCAAAAGGAAACAAAAGATCAAGATCAAATTCAAGCATCGTTATATATAGAGGCATGTCCTACTAAAAAACAAGAGCATCTTGAAGATCAAATTTTTACATTATATGCAGTGGATGAATATGAACTTGGTATCGAAGAAGAGGAGTATGAATATGATGAAACATATGCCATTCATGATAAAATTGATGAATATTGCAAGCAATTCTATGATTTTATGCAGGTTGGACTACATAAGAAATATGATTTAAGATTGAGGAAGAGATCAAGAAATCAAGAAAATGAAAGCGAACAACAAGTTTCAACTTCCTCACCAAAGGCAACTCCACAAGAATCACAGTCTTCAAAACAAGTGAATAAAGGAAAGCAAAAACATAATGAAAATGGCAAGACACAGCTACTTCAAGGTGAGCCTTCTCAAGATCAAACTGAAAAAATTCCTTTGGAGAAACTTGTTTCAATTCCTCTAATTCCAGCCATGAAGAAAGGTGAAGATGAGAACGAAAGGACTGCTAAACAAGCTCACTTGTTTAGTCTTATTAAGGAGTTGGAGAAGGTAAGAATTTAGCTTCCTCCTATAGAATTGACAAAATTAGCTATTTATTAAAAGGAGATTGTTGAGTTTGTTAGTTTGAAAGAGAATGAGATTATAAATAACACTGTAAACCTGTAGGAAGACAAACTAGTAGTGGTTTTTGGTCCACATGTGGAGGAAGTAGACCCTTCAGTACCTCCTTTTTATATCTCCTTATTGGTCAATGACTTCCTCTTACATAATTGTATGTTTGATTCGGGAGCTTCACATAATATTATGCCTTTGTTAGTAATGAAGCAACTAGATCTACAAGTTACCAAACCCTATAGGGACTTGTATTCTTTTGATTCGAGTAAAGTTAGATGTCTAGGGGTAATTAAGGACCTAGTCCTGTCATTAGCCCAAATTCCAACTAGAATATTGGTCATGGATGTAGTAGTAGCAGATATCCCTACTAGATTTGGAATGCTTCTATCTAGGTCCTAGCGGGCTAAATTGGGTGGTGTTTTGAAACTGGATTTTACATATGTTGTTATATCGATTTTTGGTGGGGAGGAGAGGATATTGTATAGAGAAACTACATTTGTAAAAACAATTACAAAAAATGGAGCAAGCAATTCTCCTGTATATAGTCAAGAGAAGGATGATTTTTCTTGTTTCACACTATATGATAATGCAGAGCTGGCTGAAGATAATCAGAAGCAGTTTGCTTTAGCCAATGTAATTACAGAGTTTCAAACTAAAGGAGTGTGGAAATGCTTCTTTGACGGAGCTTATTCCAAGGAAGGAACATGTGCTAGTTTTCTTCTAATTGTGCCTAAAGGTAATATGTTCCCTTTTCCTTTCAAATTAGAGTTCAAGGAAACAAACAATGTGGTAGAGTATGAATCCTTGATTATTACTCTACAAATAGCTAAATAGATGGGATTTAAGTCAATTTTTGCTTTTGGAGATTCAGCGTTGATTATCAAGCAAATAAAAAATCATTTCCAAACAAAGAACCCTAGGCTTAGGGTATACTGAGGTATGCGATTTGATTGAGAAGTTTTTTTAAGATTTTAATATTCAATTTATTCCAAGAAATGAGAATAGATTAGCAGATTCATTGGTTGTGCATGTTAGTATTTTCAAGCTTCCTATTAATCCAAGGCTAATATATGAGGTAGGGATGAGACACATACCCTCTGTTCCTAATAACGTTAAAAATTGGCAAGCTTTTCAAAATGATGAGCAGATTAAAGAATTTTTTACTATAGTTGAGGAGTTTCATGGCATAGAAATTGATCAGGATAAAGAAGAAACAACGGAAGTTGCAGAAATCAGTGGTTTAAAAGATTCAATAGCTAAACTGAAGATTTTCCAATTGGAGGATAATATTTTTCTAAATGGACTTGTTCCTCTTGAAAGGTTTTCTAACCCCAATGATGTGGTTGTTGACTCAGGGAAGGTTTCACAGGAAGAACACATTCAAGATCACAACATTGGGACTCAAGAGAAACTCAAAATGAATTGTTGTTTCAAGATTCACTGGCAGAATGGTTCAGCATTATGCACTCAAATTCTAATCTGGTATCATTGGAAGATTGACTTCACTTGATGGAGATAAATTATGTACATATGTAGGAACTTGTACATAAATAAGCTCAGGTGTTGAGAATTTGGTTTCCAATTGTAGTTCTTCAGTTTAATTATTATTTGATGAATAAGGGTGACTTTCCCACTTGGAAATTGGTTTGCAGAGGTTTCAACCTTCAAGAATTTCATGTTTCAGTTTGTCAAATTTCAGGGTTTTCACAGTTTGGGACTCCATGCCCAACTAAGGCTATTGATCTATAATTCCCAATATTTTGCTATCAAAGTGCAAGCATCTTATCACTGCAGGTATCAGCGTGGGTTCACTGTACAGATTTTCACACAGTTAAGACTTGGCGAAGCAATATATGACTCCATGCCCAATGGATAAGGCACTGATTTGCGGTTCTTAGTGCTTCCGGGACAAAAGCACTATCCCCAGGTGGAGCTAGATGTTGTAGCTTATATTGTGATTTAAGCCTTATTTATAAATTTTATCACAATGTGTGGCCTAAAATCATTAAGGGGGGTTCAACCTCAATGAAGCCCTTTATATTTTCTACTCCGCAAAATCTAAAAGTAATGAGGTATTTATTCTTTATAATATATCAAAATCACAAAAGGAACAAGTATAAAGGAATTGGCCCATGTGATAAAGTTAAATCGCAACATAAATGGAGCCATAGCCGATATATATGTGTGTGTGTGTGTGTATGTGCATATTGAAATAAAGAAATAACAAAGGAAACAAGTGTTAAAGAGTTAACACCGGACCCAAAATACTATAAGCTGTGTTTTATAAAGTTCGGTGGGTCCGCAGTTATATATATGTACATAGATCCGCCGATTACGATTTATGATGGCAGACCCGAAATATATCTATGTTATATTTAAAAGCCTAGCGGGTCCGCCATATCAAAAAGTCCTTCATATACATTATTATTACGCATTTTATATATTTCTATTATAAAAGGATTATAATAGGAATTAGCGTTGATTGCGATATAGGTAATCCAGATCCGATATAATATATACTGCATTTTATAATTCCATCGGGTCCGCAAAGCCTTTATGCATATAGAGGTTGGTTCCGCCGATTGTGATTGCGATGGCCAAACCTGATATAATATATATTGTGTTTTATAATTACGACGGGTCTATCATTGCATAACATATTATATATATATATATATATATATATATATATATATATATATATATATATATATATATATATATATGGAAAGCGTCAATTGCGATGAGTGATGGGGTTTTAGACCTGATATGATATGAATTACATTTTATTATTCTATTATGTCCGTCATGCCACATTTTCTAAAGGATTAGGTCGATATAACAGTTGATAGTGCTGATTGTGATTTATGATGAAAAGTTAATGGAACATTAAGATTTCGAATCCAATGGAGTTATTAAATCAGGTTAATTCATTTTCAGTTTCAGTGCTTTGCGTTAACCGAAGAAAAGGCAGATTTTAAGCTAAAAGGAAAAATTTCGAGCGGATGCAAAGGGGGTAAGTGGTTTTTAGTGAAGCTTACCCAATTCCACTTATTGTGCGACATGTAGCAGCTGGGTGGAGAGAGAAAACCACCCATTTCGTGCATGTATTCTCCGGGCTTATGACCCATCCGAAATCTTTGTAGACCTTCTAATCTACTAAGCATGGATCTACAGTGGGGCTTTATCGGGGGAAAGGTATGCCTCGATAGTTGTGCAGAGCCCGTATTAAAAGAGGAAAAGCATGTTTGTGGCATATTTTCATTAGAAAAGATATATAATAGAAAAGAGCGAATATGAGGGATTTATGTATGAGTCCAACACTACCATAGTTATGCAGCTTAATAGTGTGTAGAGTTAAGTTTGCAATGATATATCGAGTCGATTGTGATTTGTGATGGAAGTCAACAGAGCACTGTACAGGCAGATTTGACATATTTATAAAGCAAGATTAACTCTTTTGAGTTCCGTATTAATCAGAGGTTCACGTTAATTTCGTTGTGTAAAGCAGAAAATCAGGGTTAGAGCCAAAGCTGAAGAGGAAGACAATCTGGTATGTTTCTTTGCATTTTGGCCAATCAGAATGCCCATGTAAGCTCAGGATTACACAAACTAAACATATTTCGTTACGGCTAAAACAAATTAAGGATCATTAGGGAATTTACAGAGGAGTTCGACAGTGGATCAACAGATCAAGCCAATAGTTATCATCCCCTTTCGAATACAGTTATGTTCTTGTTATTTCATGTTCTTGGAGGTATCTTTTACCCTCTTTAAAATTCTGTAATAGTTTTTAGTTCATATATTTAGAAAAGAAGTTAGATAGTTTAGGCAGTTTAAAAAAATCAACAATTGTTCCACAATGTATAAAAGGAGGAAAATTTACTAGGAAAGGGTTCGAACTTTGGAGAACTCGAAGACTAGGCCACTGTATTCCTGCTATCATCGTTGATTAATGAAAGAATCAGAAGTTTCCATGAGTTGTTGCATATAATTTTGTAAGCTTCTCTGTCATGTGTCATGCTATTTTTTCTTCTTTTCAAGTATAGTAATGAAGTTTCCGGTCTTTATTTGCTTATGTAGATAAAGTTAAACTTCCTTAAAAGAGTGCTCCTATACTTGAAGTCCTCACTTCCTTTCTAAGTTATAGATAATATTTTATGTGAAATATTATCATATTGTCTATTATTTAGTTCTCATTATCATAGTTCCTCTAAGTTACAGATAGTAGTTTCTATGAAAGATAAACATATTATCTTTAACTTCTCCTTCAAACTTTCTTCATTCACCATTTATATCTAGCAACAAATGGCATTCTGAAATGTTTTGGTCATACATGTATTAAGAGTTGAAGACCAAGTTTTCTAGGTCCTTCATTTGAGAAGACAATAAGTGAAAGTAAATAATATTTATTAATGACTTAATCACAATTTCCCCACAGCCAGGAAATTGGTTTCATAAGGAACAACAAGGCACATGGAGGACCAGTGGATCTGGTGGCATTGCTTTAGGAAAAATCTGGGCTAAAGCATGTGGTAGTACACCACAAAATTCATAAAGATGGCTATAATTCTGGGTATCTCTTCAAATAGCCCATGCATACTCAATTATTTTATGGGTCTGCACGACCATCTACATGAGCAAGTGATGTTTTTCAAGCCCAAATCAGTAGAGAAGGATTGTGTACAGGCACGGTACTTGGAGAAGATA
Source organism: Pinus tabuliformis (assembly GCA_031772625.1). NCBI lineage: Eukaryota > Viridiplantae > Streptophyta > Pinopsida > Pinales > Pinaceae > Pinus > Pinus tabuliformis. The sequence continues at coordinate 668,238,712 of CM062818.1, forward strand.
GGCATGGAAAGAGCGTAATTAATTGGTTCAAAGTAGGAGGAGAAACGCGAAGCTTCTAAGGAGGGGAAGAAGAAGAAAAACGGGGGAAAAGATAAAAATATGATAGCCAAAAAACCCTAGTACAAATATCCTAGAAACTGCTACAACATGGATGGCCATACAGAGGAGAAGTGTTGGAAGTTGCGTCTAGAGCTAAACTCGGAGAACAAAAATAAATATAAGAAGAAGAAGAATCACATGGACAATGATTCGAGCAACCAATTTGAAACCGACTCAGATGTCGATGAGAATACTGTTTGTACATTAGTGCAGAAGGAGATGAATTTGAGCAGCCTTCAGCAACATGAAGAGAAAGAAATGACCAAACTCTCTATATAAAGATACACGTCAAGAAGACAAAGATTGATCCTTTTTTTGACTTAGGATCACAAGAAAATCTCATTATATAAGAGCTGGTCAAGATGTTGGGGTTGGAAGTTCATGATCATCCAAACCCATACCCACTGGGATGGGTAAATTAGGATGTAGTGCTGAAGGTAACAAAACAATACAAAATTGTATGTGTTATGAGTGTTGATTTTATTGATGAAGTGGATCTAGATGTGGTTTCCTTTGATGTATGTGGAGTTATGTTTGGGATTCCATACATGTACATGTTTGATGAAATATTCACAAGGAGGGATAAACAATGCTAACCCATCAAGAATGAAAAATCGTTCATCATCAACACGGACAAACGAAAGTAAAAAAATTGACTGGTAAGTGCCAAGCAAGCTAAGAAATTGATTAGTTCCAACAAGAAGTATGCTTTATTTCTTTTAAGAGAAATCGAGTCTAAAGATGAGTTAATATGAGGCAAGGCATCCATGGAGAGTTGTACTAAGAAACATACAAAAAAACTGGAGGATTTGTTATAGGCATATAAGGATTTGTTCCAAGAGCCTAAAGGGTTACCACCTAAGAGAGAAATGGAGCACGAGATCTAGCTATTGCTAGACACCCCATTGCCAAATATTGGGTTCTATAATCAGTCTGTTATAGAAGAAAGTGAGGTGAAGAAACAGTTACAGAAACAACTGGAAGAAGTTGTCATTCGACTGACTACATCACCATGTGGGTCACCCATCATCATTGTGCTAAAGAAGGATGAGACTTGGCAGATCTGTATAGGTTATAAGGTGTTGTACAAAACCACAGTCAAGAATAGACACCCCCTGCTTAGGATAGATGATCTGGTAGATCAGTTGTAGCAAGAAAAGTATTTCACCAAGTTAGACATGAAGTCTAGATATCACCAAGTTTGAGTCAAAGAAGAAGATACATGGAAGACTACCTTCAAAACCAGACAAGGTTTGTATGAGTGGTTAGTTATGCCATTTGACCTATGTAATGCACCATCTATGTTTATGAGATTAATGAATGATATATTGCGTCCTTTTATAGATTCAATTGTTATTGTGTATCTGGTTCATATATTAGTATATAGTGCCACCTGGAAAGAGCAATTTCACATTTGATGGAGGTGTTGGAAACATTGAAGAAGCACCAGCTGCTATTAAATCTCAATAAGTGTGAGTTTGTGCAGCAATCCTTGTTGTATCTGGGGTATGTGATCGATGGAGGAGAGTTGAAGATAGATCATTCCAAGATGGAGGTCATCATGAAATGGTCAGTGCCTACTAATGTTTCTGAGGTCAGGAGTTTCATTGGGGCAGCATAGTACTTGAGGAAATTCATAGCATCATTTTTAGTGGTAGCAACACCTTTCTGTGCCATAACAGCAAGTGGAAAGATTTTACAGTGGGGAAAATGTCAGCAAAATACTTTCGAGGAGATAAAGAAGAAGATCAGTCAAACACTAGTTCTAGATTTACCAAACTTGTAATGACCCTTTGAAGTGGAGACAAATGAGAGTGGGTATGCTATGGAATTTGTCTTGATGCAAGGAGGAAGACCCATTTTCTACCATTATGAATTATTTCACAGGGTAGTTCTTAGCCACCGTACCTACAATAAGGAGCTCTATGCCATGTTGAAATTTTTGAAGAAGTGGATGCCCTAGATAATGGTAAATGAGACACTAATCCACATAGATCACCAACTGTTATAGTACTTGCAGGTACTGAGTAAGTTATAGTTGACCAAGCATTTCAAGTGGATGGGGCTTTTATAGCAGTTCCATTTGGTGATAAACTACAAGAAGGGAAGCACAAATAAGTTTTCCAATATGATTTCATGGCCACCCACATAAAATATTACATCTCTGGGGACTCTTATGCACATGGAAGCATTCACCGATGATGCATATAGAGAGACATATTCAGAAGATGAGGACTTCAAGGAGGTGTATCAACAGTTGCAGATTCAGATTCATGCACACAATGGAGACAACATCATTGAATTCCATCTCTAAGATGGGTTACTCTGTAGGATGGATACGTTATGTGTTCCTAAAGGTCAGCGTTTGTAGCTGATTAGATAGTCTCACACCTACAAGGTTGCAAGGCACTTTGGTCTAGGGAAGACCGTGGATAACTTACTGAGTTAATTATATTGGCCCCTGATGCAAGAACATGTAGCTAGGTTCATAATAGCAAGCAATATTTTCTATACCAGCAAGCCTAGCAACAAGATGCAATGTCTATATCATCCCTTATTTGTACCTACTCGTCCTTGAGAAGTCATTTCCATGGATTTTGTGGGAGGTTTACCAACAACTAGGAAGGGACATCACTACATGTTCGTGGTTCTGATGCCTTGTAAAAAGACAATCGGGGGAAAGGAAGCAACAAAATTTTTCCTTGGATAGGTTTGGATGCACTTTGCGATACTAAGGAGCATCATTTCAGATGGGGACACAAGATTTCTCAGTGCATTCTTGACTACATTGTGGGAGAAGATGGACACAAAGGTGATGAGAAGACAGAAGTAGTCAATAGGACTTTGGTGCCACTTCTGAGGGAATACAACCAGAAGAATCTAAAGACTTGGGATGAAAATATGGTATATATACAAAATTCTTATAAAAAATCAATCCACACTTCTGTAGGAAAGTCCCCATTTGGGACTTGTTTTGGATATTTTCCACCTTCACCTTTGGATATTGTATATGGGCAATAAGGAGGAGTGATGGAAGATCTTATAGGATATGTTGTGAGGGCTGAAAAATTTATGGATAAGATCAGGAAGATCCACATATAGGTACAGGAAACATTGGATAAGTCGTAGGAGAAATATAAGGCCAGACATGATCAACATAGAACAGAGAAAACATTCAAGGTGGGAGACAAAATATGGCTACAGTTGAACAATGAGAGGCTACAGAGGATTGGTAAGAAACTCAAGGCTTTAAGGTATGGTCCATTTGAGATACTTTAAAAGGTGGGTGATAGTGCCTATCGACTTAGTTTACAACAATATATGTGCATTTACTCAGTTGTGAATGTAGATAAATTGAAACTCTATGAGCCTTACATGCTAAATCAGGAAGAGGAACAAGTACTACCTTTTTTGGAGGATTTGCCAGCAGACGATTAGGAAGAGTTGATAAAAGATACATTTTTGTAGAATAGGTCCAAAACTATAAGACAGGGGCAACATCACCTTTGGCAAATTGGGTTGAAGGGATAGCTTATAGGCAAAGCTAAATGGTACACGAGAGAGGTGGATGAAAAAATTCCTCACCTCATTCAGCAAATAATTTTGGGGACTAAAATCCTCCTAAAATGAGGAGGCATGATATGAATTGCATAATTATATTTTCTTTCATCCTTATCAATGCATTTGGAGAGAAAAAAGTGGAGGAGTCTGTTATCACCTAGATTGAACCTCATGCTAAAGGAAGGCAATGTCAGGGTAATCACAAACCACGCTTAGCCTAGTAGCTAGCCCTAATAGGCTGGGAGAGGGCTCTCTCCGTAAGGATCTCAGCCAAGATGACTAGATCAGGTAAAGGATATTAGGCTAGGTATAGTAGCATGAAGTTTTGATTTGATTTTGAAGGGGTTTTCCCAGATCAGGAGGAGCTGGATAGTTTAGGTCTAGGGAATTAGTTCAGAATTGTAGGGCATTCAATGGGGCAAGGTAGGAATAGGATTTAGCACTCAAGAGCTTGATGGGGTGAGATGTTTTAGACTAGTCAGAAGCTAATAATAGCATGTGAAACCATGGATCCTTCGTAGACTGTAGAAAGCATGAAAAGGTGAATGGTTCCCCAAGGTAGAGCATTGATACAATGAATTTCGCCTGTCAACTTGAAAACATTCAACTAGAAGCAATGAAATTATTAATGGAATACATAAAACGTATTAACACATGATCACAAAAGAATAATTGTACTAAAAATAATACCACATGGATCCCATAAAAAAAGCTGCAATTCTTATTAATCTCCTGCCAGACTTCTTACAAAAGGAGTATAATCAAGGTCTGAGCATCCAGCTGAGTCCAACCCTTTACAATGAGAAAGAAGAAGAAGATATGGAAATGAATTCAACCTCCTCCCATCCTCAAGGGTCAAATCCCTAAGATGAGGAGCTAGTCTAACTAATAATGAACAAGAAACAAGAATATAGGCATTTCAACAACTTGCCTCTAAAAGTGAAAAACTGATTCATTTGAGTTCAAACTGACTTCTAAAGCAATGAATCTACCCTCTATTACTATTTATCTATCATAATTACATGCAAGTCATCATTTACAATGGTGAATCATCATCCATAACAGAGAATTGAAGATCATAGTCAAAAAATGCAAAACTATCCACCCTGAGAAAAAACTACCCTACGCGCAGCGCCACTGGCCCAACGTGCAGCGCCACTTTCATGTCCATTTTGGAGGCCTTCCTCGCATCCAAATTGTGCTCATGATAGCTCATTGAAAATTTTTTCAAGTGTAATTTACCAAACACCTGAAATTTTTGCATTTGAATCTCATTTGACCCCACAAAACTTGATTCTCCCAAGGATGCTTCTGTGTGTCCAAAAAGTGGCAGAAATGTCATTTTTAGGGTGTTTTTTGACCTTTTGGGGGACCAGTTCTGCCCCAAAAAGTTTGAAACTTGCTAGGGTGCATGTCTTAATCACCCTGAATCTAAAAATTCAAACCATTTATTCATTGGGTGCCCCTAGGAAAAGCACAACGTCGGTGGCGCTACACGTCTAGGCAATTTTCCTGTGTGTAAAATTTCAAAAATTTGCAAGTGACAAAATTTCCTCCAAAGTTGCCAAAAATTAGTGACAAGCATCATCATCAAGTGTCTTGATGATCCAAGGAAGCTTCAACAAGCATCCTAAGCCTATCCTCCTCCTTTCTTCCTTTCAAGGATCGCCTTAGCCTAGATTTCATCTTCTTGACCCTCATATTGCAAATCTTGTTTCCGATACTGTAATGATAGGCCATGTGACTGATCATCTGATTGTCTCTATTGGCCTTCTATAGTAGCTTCTCAAGGTGCAATTTGACCATCTCAAGCCAAGTCTCCCTATCGTCCTCAATCTCTTTCTCAATAGGAGTCAAAGTGATTTGTGCCTCTTTGCCACTTTGTCGTTTCAACTTGAGCAATTCCAGGTCCATTAGGACTTGTTTGTCACTCAATTGCTTGTTTTCTTGCTCCAAATATGTGATGACATATTTGACCCTCTCTAAATTGTCTGCCAAAGCTTGTACCAAAGCTTCCCTTTCTTGTATGATGATGTCTTTGATGGTTTCTTCATCCTAAGCCTCTAAGTCAATGATTTCAACTCCATGATGGGTATACCACCGCTCCGGCTCATCATGCTCGGTCAAGTCAAAGTCCCTTTCCTCCTCATCATCAATATTCTACTCTGGAATCTTTTCCTTCCCTTTATGCGGCTGCTACACCTGTACCTACTGTTTTGATGAAGAAGGCAAAGCCCCTGCCACATCCTGTGGAGCTAGCATTTGCCTCTGAGCTGATGAAGAAGGCAAGGTCCCTTCTACAGCCTGTGGAGAAAACACTTGCCTATCAGCTACAAACAATATCCTTGTGCCCCTCTAATAGGTCATGTAAATGGGCACCTGAGTAGTTCTAGTCTCCTTGGCCTCCTCATCTCTTTTCACCTCAATACTACTAGAAGGTCCACCTGCTTCTTGAGAGACTGGTGGAGGAATTTGAGGACCCCTGAAGATATCATGAGAAATAACTGTCTCCAAAGATATGTTGAGGAGACTGAGATGATGAAGCACAATGATTTTGATCAAGGAGTAATGAAAGATGCTACTCATTTGCTGAGGGTATGGCTTCTTCTGGAGAAAATGAGCCATCTTCTCAATATTCCTAAAAAAGAAGTAAGGGAGGTTTAGCATCCTCACCCTGGTAAAATGCATGAGGAGACTGATGTGATAAGTGTACAACCTGGAGAATCTTCCCTCACAAGTGAAATACTTCATGATGATTTTCATTATGTGGACATATTTGTCTTCGAGAAATATGAAAGGAAAAAGTCTCTTCACCTCATGCCTGTACTGGGGTTTGATATAAGGCTCACAATAGTGTTCATCCATGTCATGGGCATTGTACCACTTATCCCCTACATTTGGAATCCTGGTGGCATCTGAAATGATGGAGGGTGAAACTATGAAGGTTACCCTAGCAAGAGTTACCTTGTTTCCCTGAAGATGGGATTCAAAAAGTCTGGTGAGCTCAGGGTGGTGCCGAACTCTCTCCACCTACTCACATAACTCATAGCAGCCCTAATATCTGAAACATGTGATAGACAGCTGAGAGGCCTACAATTCCCTAAGTTTTGATGGCTCTTTTCTCATAGTCATGCCTCCCTTGTGTGGTTTTCTCTGTTTTCTAGCTCTGTCTACTGAAGTGTCACTCCATGTGTTTGCCTCCTCCTCATATTCTTAGTCCTCTTAGTCCATGTTTGTAGGGCTAGAGGTTATATGGAGGGAATGAGTGAAAGTTTTTTAGGAATTAGGGGATGGGAAATGATTGTATGGGGGCTAATGATGAAAATGAAAGGGAGAGCTTGTCTTGTTTAGAAATAGCCCTTGGAGAAGAGGGATAAAGGGATGGAAATGATATGGAATATGGGTAAAGGGACAAAGGGATAGGGAAATAAGGATAGGGGAAGAGTTTAGAGCTGTAGGGATAGGTGATAGAATGAACAATGAGGGTTTGGAGTTTTAGGCATCACTAGGGAGACTTTTAGGGTTTCATATTTAACATGGAGAATGATGCTTATGATCTGGATATGCAAACAAAAACAGAAGTGAGGGATTTCAACTTATAATGATGGAAAGAGAGAGAAATTTGAGGTTTGTTGGAAGTTTTGAGGGTTTTCTAGCCTTCCTGCTCAACATGCAGCGCTGGTGCCTAGACGCGCATCGCCACCCTGGGAACATAGTGCCGATGTAAAATTACATTGTGGAAATTCCCCAGACGTGTAACACCAGCCTCAACGTGCAGCGCCAAGTCTTCAACAAGCAATGCCAACCTGCTTGCCTCAGAAGCGCAGTGCCGCTTTGCCAACGTGCAACGCCACTCAACCATCTCTCCAGAAGAGCAATGCCACCCTCCAAAAGTGCAACGCCAACTTTCTTTCACTCAAGCTTACCTCTTGTTCTCACTTTTTTGACTCCTTACTTGCCAACGAGAATAACGAACTTGTAAATGAAATGTGGGAGCTTAAATAAGAGTAGATTTTTATTTTTCATTTGAAAAACCCACTTTCTAATGTTTCTTGTCCTTCTTCAAAACTCTGTTTTAATGCCTTTTTCTTCTTTGTGTCTTTGTAGGTGGATAAATGCTCAACTTGAACTGAATTTTGTAGTGCTTCTTTGTCTTGCAACAAGGAGAGATGCTTTGGTGCAAATGGGATCAGTTATTACATATATTAACTTAAAATTACATAAGAAATACAAATAAACTCAAAATACTCTGTTTTCACCTCAAAAACATGTTTTTGAGGTGAAAATTACAATAGTTTAAAAGATAATTATTCACAGGCTATGACCTACAAGCCATCATGTTTGACTTATTCATCATCCTCATACCCTTGCTGACCTTTATTTACACTTTAAAATCAGGAATCTTGACCATGGAAATGAAACCCTAAGGCCTAATGAAACATGCCCTATGACCTAATGGAAAGAATGATTGCAAATTGACCATGAAACCATAACTGAGGATAACCTAGAGAAGGATCAGAAAGTATAATCTATGAGGGAAAAATTGGATTTTCAAAAGAGAAGACAACCATCAGTGGATTAGTTTGACATGACCTAACGAAATGATGTGAAAATTTTTAGTATGGGACCCCTAAAATGACAATGCAAAGAGAAAATTTTGATCCCTGATGAAAGTATGCAGATACTAACACTAACATTGGCCTTATTAGGGATGGCAGCTCCTTGGAGGTGTCAATAACATCGTAGACCAAGTGCCTCTTCAATTGGGCAATACGGTAAAAGAAAAAAAAATGAAAAATGACTCAATACAAACTAAAAACTGACTCACAACCAAACCGACTCTAAACTTGACTGTAAACTAAATCAACCGAACTTGACACTAATCATTCAAAATCTATGGCCTTCACTGCGGGCCCCAAGCTCAGATGACAGTGTACTTGAAAACTTGCAAGGAAAATCAAAACGGTATATACAATGTAGGTGAAGTAACTTTAGGGAACAAGCTCAAAAGTAGTAGTGCTTCAGGAGCCTACCATTCACTAGCCCTCCTGAACATTCCTCACCATCCATTTCCTTCAACAAAAATACATTTTATCCTCCATAAGCTCAAATTTTATACGGTCCTTTCCATAAATTGTCAAACATACCATGCTTTCCTTTTTCCTCATTCCGTGCATCCCACCGTAGCACTACATCTTCCAGCTAAAACTTTTCTTCTTTGGTTTTGCAGTCATAAATATTCTTTATCTTCTCTTGCAACTGGAAAGTGTTTTGAGAAACCTCTTCCCTTGTTTGTTGAAGGTGAATCATTTGATTAATTCCACGCTCAATATCATCCTGTTCGCTGCCAGCTTCCTGTAACAATCTCATGACTGGGACTGCAAGTGATGTAGAAAATACTATATCAGTACCATAAACCAGCTCAAAAGGTGACATACCTATGGATTTCTTGTTGCTCCTTCTATTGGCCCACAAGGCATTAACAAGCTTTCAATGCCAATTCTTCTTGTTTGCCTCCAACATTTTCTTAATAATGTTCACTAAGGACTTATTTTATGATTCAGCCAATCCATTGCCCTGTGGGTAGTATGATGTGGAATGACCCAATGTAATATTGTACTTGTTGCAAAACTCGACCATCTTCTTAGACTTAAATGCTGCTGCATTATCTGTTATAATCTTGTGAGGGCACCCAAAACGTGACAAGACATTAGATTCTAAAAATTGGATAATTACCGTGTCCATGGCTTGTCTTGTCAGAATGGCCTCAATCCACCTGGTGAAGTAATTGGTAGTTGTCAAGATCCATTTGTGTTGTGCTGATGATATAGGATGGATTTACCCTATGAAATCAAGTCCCCACTGTTAAAAAGGTGCATTTACTTCAACTGGCTTCAAAGGAAGAGGAAGCAATTTCCATTATCCTTGAAAAACGTGGCATTGATGGTAGCCCATCACTGTCTTATATAAATGTAAAAACAAAGTCAGCTAATAATATCTTGCTCCCAACACTTTGTTACCTGTTGTTTTCCAAAACAAATGACCGCCACAATCACCTCTATGAAAATCATTCATTACCTGCTGAGCTTCATATTCAACCAAGCAATTAAGAAGAACTCCTCTCGGGTCTTTCCAATAGAGAGCACTATTTAAAATGTAGAATTTTGCAGACTTGAGTTTAAGTGATCTACCTTTATTTCTTGACATTCCAGGAGGTCGCGGAAGATGCTGAAGAACATAAGCTATATCAGAATACAAAGGTGATTTGAGAAACATTTCTGAAACTTGAATGAGTGATCCACCATCTTCATCTTTTGACATTACTGCAATAAGATTTATGTTTAGAGCATGCAGATTTGATTCAGCCATCAGTTTTGCCAAGCCTTGTCCTTTTATTAGTTTGGTATGCTTAATCTCAAGATCATACTCCAACATTTCTACTATCCACTTACCTCTTCTTTCATCCGGATCATTTTGCATGAGAACATCTTTGACTGCTGCATTAGGAACATAGGCTATAGTATGTGAATGCAGAATGTATACTCTGAAATCCTTCAATGCTTTTATAAGAGCCAGTGCTTGTTTTTTTCAATGATATTGTATTGCATGGTAGCATCTCGAATAGTCCTATTGAAGAAAGCAATAGGTTTCTCCACTTGATCCCTCTTTTGCATCAATACTGTAGCCATGGTGTGCTCTGATGTAAATGAAAAGATAATGAAATCATGAGTATAATCAGGACTAAGCAAGAATGGGGCTGTGGTCAAATCAAACTTTACCAAATTGAATGATTTCATTGCATCCTCAGTCCATTTCATAGTGTTTTCCTTCATAAACATATTAGTTATTTTATGTAAATGTTCAACCAAATTTGGTATAAATCTACATAAGAAATTCATCTTACCATTAAAAGCCTGAATCTCCTTTTTGTTGCACGGAAAGCCTTTATGTTGAATTTCCTCCACCCTTGAAGGATCAATGTGAATACCATCTTTATAAATGATATGACCAAGGAGTTTACCCTCATCTATGGCAAAAAACTCTTCTTCGGGTTTAGAGAAATCCCGAATTTCCTACATTTATGAAAGACAAACCTCAAGAGGTGCAAGTGCTCATCGTTAGAACTAGAAAGTATCGTCAAATCCTCTAAATAAAGAACCAAGAAAACATCCTTCTCATTAGCAAAATCTATGTCCATCGCCCACTAAAAAGTGGCTATGACATTCTTCAATCCAAATGGCATTATGGCATACTGAAAAGTTCCACAAGGTGTTGTGAAGGGAGTTTTGTCTTGGTCTTTTTCATGCACCAAGATCTTATTATAGCTTGAGTAACCATCAAGTAGTGACATCCGTGATGTTGCAACTACTCTTTGCAGAATATGGTGCATAATAGGAAGTGGGTAATTATCCTTTAAGGACACTTTGTTGAGGTTCCGGAAATCTATGCACAATCTTATTTCTTCGGTCTTCTTTCGTACAGGGACCAGATTTGAAATCCAATCAAAAAATATAATGGGAACAATGATGCCAACTTTAAAAAATATATTTACCTCTTTCTAGATGGATGGCAACAACTTTGGATTGGTTCTTCTCAACTTCTATCTAAAGGGCTTTTGATCAAGCTTGATACAAATAGTATGTTGAATGATATCCTTTTCATACACCTTCAAATCTAAATAATTCCAAGCAAAGACATCAGAAAACTCAGAAAGTAATCTAACATACTTAGACTTTACTTCGAGAGATAATGCTTTTGATAATTTTACAAGCTTGGGCTTGTCTATTGTTCCAAGATTTACATCTTCAAATCCTTTGTCGATAGGAATCAAGGTCGGTTTTCTTGCCACATCATCCTGATCAAAAAGCTCCTCTAAGGGTATGAGACCTCTAGGAATGATATTATCCGTCAGCTATAAAACCTCCATCTTATTGACCCCAATCTCTTGTTCAACAGAATCAAAATCATCGTCAATGGAAGCATTCTTAAACTTTCCTTCATTAAGAAAAAAGGCATTAATATCATTATCATCCCAAAACACTTTCCAATACCTCAAATTATCAGGAACAACGGGCCTATGTTTGACATGAATTTCAAATTTGTTGCTAGAATTCATTGGAATCTTCAAATTGCTAGCAGTAGTGGTGAGTGAATCTACAATGATTTTTTCAGTTCGAGGTACTGCTGTCAAGGTATATTCAGGAAACATCGTCAAAATATCCAGAACTACATTTCTATAGGCTCTCATCCGTGAATACTTTGCTTGATGTTATCCCTTTACCTCTTTAATCACCAACTCTGAATCTCCATAAACAGAAATCCTTTTCGCATTCAGCTTCTTCAAAATTTTAAGACCTATAATGAAAGCCTCATACTCTGCTTTATTATTAGAGCAATCAAAAGCTAACTTGTAGGAAGATACTCTAACATTACATGGAACTTTGGCAAGCTAGAAAGTAGCGCTTCCAATCCAAATTCCGATACCAGCACCATCCTTACCTACAGCGCCATGGAAGTCCATGCTCCAAAGGTCGACTTCATCTTTTAGATGCTGAAATTTTGTTTCCTTCTCTACCTTACCTTGGATGATTACTTCATCTGCTCATCACTAACCTTTTGCTGCTGTGTATGCTGCTCAAAAGAACTTGCTATTTTTTTTTCTTGATTAAGAACTGCTGTAAAATTCTCAGAAATTTTTGGTACATCATCTACTTCTATAAGATGAATATCTACATCATTCAACCCACTATTAGAGTACAAAACAAAGGACTCTAAATCAATGTGTACAACATTTATTGGGTGATTCACAGACTTCTTTTTACTAGTAATCATATACTTCATTTTCTTTTCCCGGTACAACTTCCTGAGTTGACCGAAAACAAGGATGGTAGCATAAGAGAAGTCAAGTTGTAAAGTGACTTTGATTTTAACACCCCGCGATCTAGACAAGAGCATACCAAATCGAGGCAGTATATCAGCAACTACCACATCCATCAAGACATTTTTCGCTGGAATTTGATCTAAAGAAACCACCGGATCTTTGATGAGACCAATGCAACGAAATCTACCAGAGTCAAAAGAGTAGAAATCATGATATTTCTAGGTGATATCCAGACCCAACTTTTCCATAATGTCTTTAGGCATCAAATTGTGAGAAGCTTCGGAATATAACATAGCATTATGGAGAATATACTCATGCAATCTAAGACTCAGATAAAAGGGAGGGACTTCACTATCTTCAGGCTGACCTTCTATGGCTGGACCAAAAATGAGTTCAGGATGATCATCCTCGACATTCACCATGTCTGACAAAGGATCAATTTGCAATATTCTAGATACATGGTGTTTATAATTGCAATTAGTAACTAGCTTAGTCAAAGGAATGGACACTTTTAATTTAGTAATTTCACTTTCTAAATTAAAGGATGAAACTTTTTCTACCTCTTTGACACCAATGTCCTTCTTATCTGCTTGCTCTTTTGTTGCACTATCTTTTTGTTGATTGTTCTTCTCATTTGCAGTGATACTTGTTGATGGTACTTTGTTTGGATTTGGATCAGCAAGGTCTTTCCCTTTCTTCTAAGTGTTTGAGGAATCATTCTTGGATTTCACATCCTTTCTTTTCTGAATAGGATTTACTGGTACATTTCTGCTCCTTAAAGAGTATTGCTTCTGTTGTTTAGTCAAAGCATTCACATAACCATGCTGATAATCATCAGATTCAGCCTCCAAAACTACATCATTTTCTAAGATGTAATCCTCATCCTTTTCTATGTTTGGAACTTCTGCATATTCTTCCTCTTCGGACAGAAATATAGGCATTCCATTAGTAGTAAAAAAATGATTAGTTTCAATTACCGGATCTTCGTCATCTTCTTCTTCCATTCCCTGAACATAATTCTGTTGTATGGGAGTTTTGATGTGCTGTTGTTCTGCTGGTTGTTCTGGTGCCTTCTGTTCTCTCTACTTGATTCGGAATTGGGGCTGCTACTATGCTCTAAAATTTGGATTCTGAATTGTTGGTTCAGGTCTATCATTGATGGTTAACCGGTCAACCATCCTCTCCACTATTCGGATCAATGTATCCATCTTTACATCTGAAGTAGATGCTTCTTATTTTATGGTCACTCTTTTCTTTCATCTCATTCTTTCTCTTTTGGTCAGCAAGTTTTCTTCTAGACTCACTGCATTCTTTTGCATGTCTTCTAGTGTGGTACGATCATGTTCCTACAACTGATATGCCATATCAGAATCAAAACTGTCTAGAAAATTGAGCAAAGCCAATCCCTTCGGTGGCTTATTGTTGGCCTGAATAGCATTGTATAGTGCATTAAACCTCACACAATAGCCTTGCACACTCTCACTGGTATTTCTTTTGATGTTATCATACTCACACAAAATCTGAAGTCGATTCTTCTTCACCTCCCGCTGATCCAGGAACTGCTTCTGGAGGATTGGTAAAGTGGTGCTAGAAGTAGCTAGTAAAGCTCTTAACCATTTTCTAACTTCACCTCCAAATCTTTGTACAAAAAATCTCATCGATACATCTTCAATTTCCACTTCATGGAGGTCAAAGAAATAATTCATTCTATAACCATGTTTCTGAGATGTAATGGTTTGAGTAGTATTAAAGAAAGGAATCTTGGTTTGATAATCAACGGGCATGGCACTAAGATTCTGAGGTAAAACAAGGGGTGCATATCGGGCAACCATAACTCGAGGTGGATTTAATGCAAGGATTGGGCTAATAGGAGTTAATGGAGTAGTTGACGGAGAACTGAGAGTAATCAGTGATTGATGGGGAATGATAGGTTGATGGGGAAGTGCAGGTATTAATGAAGGTTGGGAGTGAACTTCAGAAGTTGAAGGGAATAGTGATGAACTAAGTGTAGTGGACATTGGCTCAGAAAGCTCAGGGATCTTAGCAGTAGTGAGGGATGATTGAGGAGAATTTAGGATATACTCATCAATTGATCAATTTTCCTTTTGGACTTCAATATCTGCAATAAATTCTGGATCTAGAACTATATCATCAAGTGCACTTTCATACTTGGTTCTAAATAGGGAAAGGTCAAATGACAAATAAAAGGGGGGATCTTCTAAAAACAACCACTCATCAGGGCATGAATCTAATCTTATTGAAGGTGTGGGACTGATTGAAGTTTCTTTTCTTTTGAGTCTTCTTGAAATTAGATTAGGATTATCCACTACTGGGGTAGGATTTGGAATGGGATTGGCCCTAATGTACTTTCTCGAAGCTAGTGTGCTCAAATTTTGAAGTTTATATATTGCTTTATAACTTTCCAATTCAACCTAGTAAATTCTAAAACTCATCATCCATAAGCTTAAGAATTCAAATGAAAGATATTACCAAGGTTATTAGTCTTTTGTATCCCTAGTGGAGTCCCCACTATGTTATCACTTGGATTGAACCTCAGGCTGAAGGAAGGCAATGCCAGGGTAATCACAAACCACACTTAGGCAAGTAGCCAGCCCCAATAGGTTGGGAGAGGGCTCTCCCATAAGAATCTCAGCCAATATGATTGGATTAGTTAGAGAATATTAGACTAGGTATAGTAGCATGAAAGTTTTGATTTTATTTTGAAGGGGTTTTGCTGGATCATGAGGAGCTGGACAGTTTAGGTCTAGGGAATTAGGTAGGAATTGCAAGGTGTTCAATGGGGCAAGCTAGGAATAGGCTTAGCACTCAAGAGATTGATAGGGTGAGATGTTTTAGACTGGTGAGAAGCTAAGAAGAGGGTGTCAAACCATGGATCCTTCCTAGACTGCAGAAAGCATGAAAAGGTGAATGGTTTCCCAAGGTAGAGAACTGATACATTGAATTCCGCCTATCAACTTGAAAACATTCAACTAGATGTAATGAAATGATTAATGGAATACATAAAAAATATCAAAACATGATCACATAAGAAGAACTATACTAAAACTCATACCACATGGATCCCATAAAAATAGTTGCAATTCTTATTAATCTTCTACCAAACTGCTTACAAAAAGAGTACAATCAAGTTCTGAGCATCCAGTTAAGTCCAACCCTTTACAATGAGAAAGAATAAGAACATATAGACATGAGTTCAACCTCCTCCCATCTCATGGGTCGAATCCCTAAGATGAGGATCTAATCTAACTAATACTGAACAAGAAACAAGAGTATAGGCATTTCAACAACTTGCCTCTAAAAGTGAAAAAATGATTCATTTGAGCTCAAACGGACCTCTATAGCAATGAATCTACCCTCTATTACTATTTATTTATCATAATTACATGCCAAGTCATCATTTACAATGGCGAATCATCATCCATGAGATAGAATCCAAGATCATAGTCAAAAACTAGAAAGCTAGCAACCCTGAGCAAAAACTGCCCTACGCGCAGTGCCACTGGCCCAATGCGTAGTTCCACATTCAGGTCCATTTTGGAGTCCTTCCCGGCATGAAATTGGAGCTCATGATAGCTCATTCGAAAGGTATTCACGTATACTATCCAAAACACCTATAATTTCGGCATTTGAAGCTGATTTGACCCCTCAAAACTTGATTCTCCCAAGGCTGCTTCTATGTGTCCAAAAAGTGGCAGAAAGGTCATTTTCAGGGTGTTTTTTGACCTTTTGGTGGACTAGTCCTACCCCAAAAACTTTTAAAATTTCTAAGGTAAATGTCCTCATTTCTCGAAATCTAAAAATGAAAACCATTTGTTCAATGGGTTCCCCTAGGAAAAGCACAACACCATTTCAAAAATTTGCAAGTGACAAAATTTCCTCCAAAGTTGCCAAACATTGGTGAGAAGCACCATCGTCAAGTCTACTGATGAGCCAAGGAAGCTTCAGGAAGCATCCTATGCCTATCCTCCTCCTTTTTGCCTTTCAAGGCCCACCTTAGCCTAGCTTTCATCTTCTTGACCCTCATATTGCAAATCTTGTTTCGGGTCCTATAATGATAGGCCATCTGTCTCATCATCTCATTGTCTCTATTGGCCTTCTGTAGTAGGTTCTTAAGGTGCAAGTTGACTCTCTCAAGCCATGTCTCCCTATCATTTTCAATCTCTTTCTCAATAGGAGTCAAAGTGACTTGTGCCTCTTTGCCACTTTGTCATTTCATCTTGAGCATTTCTAGCTCCACGAGGACTTGTTTGTCACTCAATTTCTTGTTTTCTTGCTCCAAATATGTGATGACATATTTGGCCCTCTCCAAATTGTCCCCCAAAGCTTGTACTTGAGCTTCCATTTCTTGTATGATGATGTCTTTGATGGTTTCTTTGTCCTGAGCCTCTAAGTCAATGATTTCAACTCCATGATGGGTATACCACTGCTCCAACTCATCATGCTCAGTCAAGTCAAAGTCCCTTTCCTCCTCATCATCAATACTCTTCTCTGGCATATTTTCCTTCCCTTTGTGCAGCTACTGCACCTATACCTGCTGTGTCGATGAAGAAGGAGAGACCCCTTCCACATCCTGTGGAGCTAGCTTTTACCTATGAGCTAAAGAAGAAGGCAAGGTCCCTTCCACATCCCGTGGAGAAAACACTTGACTATCGACTAAAAATAATGTAATTTTGCCCCTCTAATACGTCACGTAAATGGGCACCTCAGTAGTTCTAGTCTCCTTGGCCTCCTCATCTATTTTCACCTGAATACTGCTAGAAGGTCCACCTTCTTCTTGAGATACTAGTGGAGGAATTTGAGGACCCCCGAAGATATCATGAGAAATAAATGTCGCCCAAGAAATTTTGACGAGACTGAGATGATGAAGCACAATGATCTTGATCAAGGAGTAATGATAGAGACTTCTCATCTGCTGAGGATATGACTTCTTCTGGACAAAATGAGACATCTTCTCAATATTCCTAAAGAAGAAGTAAGGGAGGTTTAACATCCTCACCCTAGTAAAATGCATGAGGAGCCTGATGTGATAAGTGTACAACCTGGAGGATTTGCACTCACAAGTGAAATACTTCATGATGATTTTCATCATGGGGACATATTTGTCTTCGAGAAATCTAAAATTAAAATGTCTCTTCACCTCATGCCTATACTGGGGTTTGATATAAAAGTCATAGTAGTGTTCATCTAGGTCCTAGGCATTGTACCACTTCTCCCCTACATTTGGAATCTTGGTGGCATCTGAAATGATGGAGGGTGAAACTATGAAGGTTACCCTAGCAAGAGTTACCTTGTTTCCCTCAAGATGGGCTACAAAAAATCTGGTGCGCTCAGGGTGGTGCCGAACTCTCTCCACCTTCTCACATAACTCATAGCAGCCTTGATATCTGAAACATGTTACAACCAACTGAGAGGCCTGAAATTACCTAAGGTTTGATTGCTCTTCTCTGATAATCTTGCCTCCCTTGTGTGCTTTTCTCTGTTGTCTAACTCTATCTAGTGATGTGTCACTACCTATGTTTGCCTCCTCCTCATAGTGTCAGTCCTCTTGGTCCATTTTTGCAAGGCTAGAGGTTGTATGAGTTAAAGTGTTTTAGGAATGATGGGATGGGAAATGATTGTATGGACTAACAATAAGTGAGGGAGTAGGAATGATGAAAATGAAAGGGAGAGCTAGTGTTTTTTAGAAATAGCCCTTGGGGAAGAGGGATAAAAGGATGTAAATGATATGAAATAGGGGTAAAGGGATAAAGGGATAGGGAAATAGGGATAGGGGAAGAGTTTAGAGCTGTAGGGAAAGGTGATAGGATGAACAATGAGGGTTTAGGGTTTTAGGAATCAATAGGGAGATTTTTAGGGTTTCATATTTAACATGGAGAATGATGCTTATGATGTGGATATGCAAACAAAAAATAAAGTGAGGGATGTCAACTTACTTGCAATGATGGAAAGAGAGAGAAATTTTAGGTTTTTTACAAGTTTTGAGGCTTTTCTAGCCTTCCTTCTCAACGTGTAGCGCCAGTGCCCAGACGTGCAGCGCCAGTGTAAAATTACACTGTGGAAATTCCCTAAATGCACAACGCTAGCCTCAACACACATCGCCAAGTCTTCAATGCACAGTGCCAACCTACTTGCCTCAAAAGCGCAGCGTTGCTCTACCAACGTGCAACGCCACTCAACCACTCCTCCAGAAGTGCAGCACCACCCTTCAAAAGTGCAGCGCCAACTTTCTTTCACCCAAAACTCACTCAAGCTTGCCACTTCTTCTCACTTTTTTGACCCCTTTCCTTCCTATGAGAATGTTGAACTTGGAAATGAAATGTGGGAGCTTAAATAGGAGTAGATTTTGATTTTTCATTTGAAAAACCCACCTTCTAATGTTTCTTGTCCTTCTTCAAAACTCTATTTTAATGCCTTTTTCTTCTTTGTGTCTTTGCAGGTGGATAAATGCTCAACATGAACAGATTTTTGTAGTGTTTCTTTGTCTTGCGACAAGGAGAGATGCTCTGGTGCAACTGGGATCAATTATTACATATAGCAAGTTAAAATTAAATAAGAAATACAAATAAACTCAAAATACTCTGTTTTCACCTCAAAAACATGTTTTTGAGTGAAAATTAAATTAGGTTAAAAGATAATTATTCAGTGTATATGACCTACAAGCCATCATGCTTGACTTATTCATCATCCTCATACCCTTGCTGACCTTTATTTACACTTTAAAATTAGGCATCTTGACCTTTGAAAAGAAGCCCTAAGACCTAATGAAACATGCCCTATGACCTAATGGAAAGCATGATTGCAAATTGACCGTGAAACCTTAACTAAAGACAACCTAAAGAAGGATCAACAAGTATACTCTATGAGGGCAAAATTGGATTTTCAGAAGAGAAGACAACAATCAGTGGATCAATTTAACATGACCTAATGAAATGATGTGAAAATTTTCAGTGTGGGACCTCTAAAATGACAATGCAAAGAGCAAATTTTGATCCCTGATGGAAGTATGTAGATACCAGCACTAACACTGGCCTTCTTCACGATGGTAGCTCCTTGGAGGTGTCAAGAATACCATAGAGCAAGTGCCTCATCCATTGGGCAATATAGTCAAAATAAAAAGTGAAAAATGACTCAATACAAACTGAAAACTGACTCACAACCAAACCGACTCTAAACTTGACTGTAAACCGAATCAACCAAACTTGACACTAATCATTCAAACTTTATAGCCTTTACTTTGGGCCCCAAGAATAGATGACAGTGTACTTGAAAACATTCAAGGAAAATCAAACTGGTATATACAATGAAGGTGAAGTAAATTTAGGGATCAAGCTCAAAAGTAGTAGTGCTTCAGGAGCCTACCATTCACTAGCCCTCCTGAGCATTCCTGACCATCCATTTCCTTCAACAAAAATTCATTCTATCCTTGATAAGCAAAGATTTTATACAGTCCTTTCCATAAATTGTCAAACTTACCATGCTTTTCCTTTTCCTCATTCTGTGCATCCCACCAAAGCAGTACATCTTCGAGCTAAAACTTTTCTTCTTTGGTTTTGCGGTCATAAATCTTCTTTATCTTCTCTTGCAACCAGAAAGTGTTTTGAGAAACCTCTTCCCTTGTTTGCTGAAGGTGAATCATTTGATTAATTCTGCACTGAATATCATCCTCTTTGTTGCTAGCTTCCTGCAACAATCTCATGACTGTGACTGCAAGTGATGTAGGAAATATTGTATTAGTACCATGAACAACCTCAAAAGGTGACATACCTATGGATTTCGTGTTGCTCACATTGTTGGCCCATAAGGCATTAACAAGCTTTTGATGCCAATTCTTCTTGTTTGCCTCCAACATTTTCATGATAATGTTCACCAAGGACTTATTTGATGATTCAACCAATCCATTGACCTGTGGGTAGTATGTCATGGAATGACCCAATGTAATATTGTACTTGTTGCAAAACTTGACTATCTTCTTCGACTTAAATGCTGCTACATTATCTGTTATAAAATTGTGAGAGCACCCAAAACGAGACAAGATATTAGATTCTAAAAATTGGATAATTACCGTGTTTGTGGCTTGTCTTGTCAGAATGGCCTCAATCCACTTGGTGAAGTAATCAGTAGCTGTCAAGATCCATTTGTGTTCTGTTAATGATGTAGGATGGATTTCCCCTATGAAATCATGTCCCCACTACTGAAAAGGTGCTTTACTTCAACTGGTTTCAAAGGAAGAGGAAGAAATTTCCGTTTTCCTTGAAAAACTTGGCATTCATGGCAGCCCATCACTATCTTATATAGATCTGAAAGGGAAGTCGGCTGATAATATCCTGCTCTCAACACTTTGTTAGCTGTTGTTTTCCAAAACAAATGATTGCCACAGTCACCTCTATGAAAATCATTTATTACCTACTAAGCTTCATCTTCAACCAAATAACTAAGAAAAACTCCTCCTGGGTCTTTCCAATAGATAGCACTATTTAAAATGCAGAATTTTGCAGACTTGAGTTTAAATGATCCAACTTTACTTCTTGACATTCCAGGAGGTGGCAAAATATGCTGAAGAACATAAGCTATATCAGAATATCAAGGTGATTTGAAAAACATTTCTGAAGCCTGAATGAGTGAGCCACCATCTTCATATTCTGACATTGTTGCAATAAGATTTATGTCTAGAGCATGCAGATTTGATTCAGCCATCAATTTTTCCATGCCTTGTCCGTTGATTAGTTTGGTAGGCTTAATCTCAAGATCATACTCCAACATTGCTGCCATCCACTTACCTCTTCTTCCCTCCAGATCAGTTTGCATGAGAACATCTTTGACTGTTGCATTAGGAACACAACCTATAGTATGTGAATGAAAAATGTATACTCTTAAATCCTTTAACGCTTTTATGAGAGCCAATTCTTGTTTTTCAATGATATTGTACCGCAAGGCAACATCTCGAATAGTCCTACTAAAGAAAGCAATAGGTTTCTCCACTTGATCCCTATTTTGCATCAATACTGCAGCCATGGTGTGCTCGGATGGAAATGAAAAGATAATAAAATCATGAGTATAATCAAGACTAATCAATACTGGGGCTATGGTCAAAGAAAACATTACCAAATTGAATGATTTCATGGCATCCTCGGTCCATTTCAAAGTGCTTTCCTTCTTCAACATATTATTTATTTCACATAAATGTTCAGCGAAATTTGGTATAAATCTGCGTAAGAAATTCATCTTATCATTGAAATCCTGAATCTCCTTTTTGTTGCATGGAAATTCTATATGTTGAATTGTCTCCACCCTTGAAGGATCAATGCGAATACCATCTTTAGAAATGGTATGACCAAGGAGCATACCCTCATCCATGGCGAAAAGACTCTTCTTTGGGTTGAGAGAAATCCCGAATTTCCTACATTTTTTAAAGACAATCCTCAAGTGGTGCAAGTGCTCATCATCAGAACCAGAAAATACTACCAAATCATCTAAATAAACAACCAAGGAAACATCCTTCTCATTAGCAAAATCTATGTCCATTGCCCATTGAAAAGTGGCTCCAGCATTCTTCAATCCAAATTGCACTTTGGCATACTAAAAAGTTCCCCAAGGTGTTGTGAAGATAGTTATGTCCTGGGCTTTTTCATGCACCAAGATCTGATTATAGCCTGAGTAACCATCAACTAGTGACATCCGTGATGCTCAAACTACTCTTTGCGGAATATGGTCCATCTTAGGAAGTGGGTAATTATCCTTTAAGGACACTTTGTTGAGGTTCCAAAAATCTACGCACAATCTTATTTCTCCAACCTTCTCTCCTACCGGGACCAAATTTGAAATCCAATGAAAAAATATTGGGAACAATGGTGCAAGCTTTAAACAATCTATTTACCTCTTTCTCGATGGATGGCAACAACTTTGGATTGATTCTTCTACATTCTGTCTAAATGGCTTTTGATCTGGCTTGATAGGAATAGTATGCTGAATGGTATCCTTGTCATACACCTTCAAATCTTAATTATCCAAAGCAAAGACATCAGAAAACTCAGAAAGTAATCTAACATACTTAGCCTTTACTTTGGGAGACAATGCTTTTGATAATTTTACAAGCTTGGGCTTGTCTGTTGTTCCAAGATTTACATCTTCAACTCCTTTATCCGTAGGAATCAAGGTTGGTTTTCTTGCCACATCATCCTGATCAAAAAGCTCCTCTAAAGGTATGAGACCTCTAGGAATGATATTATCCTTTAGCTATAAAACCTCCATCTGATTTACCCCAATCTCTTGTTCATCGGAATCACAATCATCATTAATGGAAGCATTCTTAAACTTTCCTTCATTATTCAAAATAATTTCATTATCATCCCAAAAGACTTGCCAATACCTAAAATTATCCGGAACATTGGACCTATGTTTGACATGAATTTCAAAGGTTTTGCTAGAATTCATTGGAATCTTCAAATTGCTAGCAACAGTGGCAAGTGAATCTGCAATGTTCTTTTGAGTTTGGGGTACTGTTGTCAAGGTATATTTAGGAAACATCCTCAAAATATCCAGAACTGCATTTCTGTAGGCTCTCATCCATGGATGCTTTACTTGATATTCTCCCTTTACCTATTTAATCACCAGCAATGAATCTCCATAAATAGAAATCCTTTTCACAGTCAGCTTCTTCAAAATTTTAAGACCTGTAATCAAAGTCTTATACTCCTCTTCATTATTAGAGCAATCAAAAGCTAACTTGTAGAAACATACTCTAACATTACTTGGAAATTTGGCAAGTTGGAAAGCAGGGCTTCGAATCCAAATTCCCATACCAGCACCATCCTTACCCACAGTGCCATCGAAGTCCATGCTCCAAAGGTCGGCTTCATCTTCTAGACGCTGAAATTATATTTCCTTCTCTACATTACCTTGGCTTATTACTTCATTTATCTACTCTTCACTGACCTTTTGTTGTTGTGTAGGCTGATCAGAAGAACTTGTTATTTTTTATTTTTCTTGATTAAGAACTACTCTGAAATTCTCAGAAATTTATGGTACATCATCTACTTCTACAAGCTGAATATCTGCATCATTCAATCCACTATCAGAGTACAAAACAAGGGACTCTAAATCAGTATGTACAACATTTATTGGATGATTCACAGGCTTCTCTTTACTAGTGATGATATACTTCATTTTCTTTTCCTGGTACAACTTCCTCAATTGACCAAAAATAGGATGTTAGCATAAGAGAAGTCAAGTTGTAAAGTGCCTTTCAGTTTAGCACTCCGCAATCTAGAAAAGAGCATATCAAATCGAGGTGGTATATCAGCAACTACCACATCCATCAAGACATTTTTGGCTGGAATTTGATCTAAAGAAACCATCAGACCTTTGATGAGACCAATGCTATGAACTCTACTAGAGTCAAAAGAGTAAAAATCATGATATTTTCGGGTGATATCCAGATCCAAATTTTCCATAATGGCTTTAGGCATCAAATTGTGAGAAGCTCCGGAATCTAACATAGAATTATGGAGAAGATACTCATGCAGTCTAAGACTCAAATAAAAGGGAGGGACTTCACTATCTTCAGGCTAGCCTTCTATGGCTTGACCAAAAATGAGTTTAGGATGATCATCCTCGACATTCGCCATGTCTGACAAAGGATCAATTTGTAATATTCTAGAAACATGGTGTTTATAATTGCTATTGTTAGCAGCTCAGTCAAAGGAATGGACACTTTTAATTTGGCAATTTCACTTTCTAAATTAAAGGATGAAACTTTTTCTACCTCTTTGACACCAATTTCCTTCCTATCCATTTGCTCTTTTCCTGCACTATCTTTTTTCTGATTGTTCTTCTCATTTGCAGTGATACTTGTTGATGGTACTTTGCTGGGATTTGGATCAGTAAGCTCTTTCCCTTTCTTCTGAGTGTTTGAGGAATCATTATTGGATTGCACATCCTTTCTTTTCTGAATAGGATTGACTGGTACATCTCTTCTCCTTAAAGAGTATTTCCTCTACTGTGCAGTAAAGGCATTCAGGTAACCACGCTGATAATCATCAGATTCAGCCTCCAAAACTACATCATTTGCTAAGATGTAATCCTCATCCTTTTTTATGTCTGGAATTTTTGCATATTCTTCATCTTCAGACAAAAATATAGGCATCCCATCAATAGTAAAAAATTGATTAGTTTCAATTACCGGATCTTCATCATCTTCTTCTTCCATTCCTTGAACATAATTCTGCTGTAAGGGAGTTCTAATCTGTTGTTGTTGTGATGGTTGTTCTAGTGCCTTCTATTCTCTCTACGTGATTCGGAATTGGGGTTGCTACTGTCCTCTAAAATTTGGATTCCGGATTGTTGGCTTAGGTCTATCACTAATGGTTAACCGATCAACCATCCTCTCCACTGTTCGAATCAATGTATCCATCTTTACATCTGAAGTAGATGCTTCTTCTTTTATGGTCACTCTTTTCTCTAATCTCATTCTTGCTCTTTTGGCCAACAAGTGTGCTTCTATATTCACTGCATTTTTTTGCATGTCTTCTAGTGTGGTAGAATCACGTTCCCGCAACTGATATGCCATATTAGCATCGAAACCATCTAGAAATTTGAGCAAAGCCAATCCCTCCGGTGGCCTAATGTTGGCCGGAATAGCATTGTATACTGCATTAAATCTCACACAATAGTCTTGCACACTCTCGCCAAAATTTCTTTTGATGTTCTCATACTCAGACAAAATCTGAAGTGGATTGTTCTTCACCTCTCATTGATCCAGGAACTGCTTATGGAGGATTGGTAAATTGGTGATAGATGCAGCTGGTAAAGCGTTGAACCATTTTCAAACTTCACCTCCAAATCTTTGTACAAACAATCTCATCGATACATCTACAATTTCTAGTTCATGGAGGTCAAAGAAATAATTCATTCTATCAACATGTAGTTGAGCTGTAATGGTTTGAGTGGCATCAAAGAAAGGAATCTTGGTATGATAATCAGTGGGCATGGCACCAAGATTCTGAGGCCAAACAAGGGGTGCATACCGGGCAGCCATAACTCGAGGTGGATTTAACACAAGGATTGGGCTACTAGGAGTTGATGGGGTAGTTGATGGAGAACTGAGCGTTATTGGGGATTGATGGGGAACGATAAGTTGATGGGGAAGTGCAGGTATGAATGGAGGTTGGGAGTGAACTTCAGAATTTGAAGGGAATAGTGATCAATTGAGGGTAGTGGACATCGGTTTAGAAAGCTCAGGGATCTTAGTAGTAGTGAGGGATGATTGAGGGAAATTTAGGATATACTCATCAATTGACCGGATTGCCTTTTGGAATTCGAGATCTGCAATAAACTCTGGATCTAGAACTATATCATTAAGTGCACTTTCAGAATTGGTTCTGAATAGGGAAAGGTCAAACAACAAATCAGAGGGGAGATCTTCTAAAAACAACCACTCATCAAGGCATGAATCTACTCTTATTTAAGGTGTAGGACTGACTAAAGTTTCTTGTCTTTTGAGTCTTCTTGAAATTAGATTAGGATTATCCACTACTGGGGCAGGATTTGGAGCGGGATTGGCCCTAATGTACTTTCTCGAAGCAAGTGTGCTCAAATTTTGAAGTTTTATATATTGCTTTACAAATTTCCAATTCAACCTAGTAAATTCTAAAACTCACCATCCATAAGCTTAAGAATTCAAATGAAAGATATTATCGGGGTGATTAGTCTTCCGTATCCCCAGTGGAGTCGCCACTATGTTATCACCTGGATTGAACCTCAGGCTAAAGGAAGGGAATTCCAGGGTAACCACAAACCATCTTTAGCCAAGTAGCTAGCCCTACTAGGCCAAGAGAGGGCTCTCTCTATAAGGATCTCAGCCAAGATGACTGGATCAGGTAAAGGATATTAGGCTAGGTATAGTGGCACGAAGTTTTGATTTGATTTTGAAGAGGTTTTTCCATATCAGGAGGAGTTGGACAATTTAGGTTTAGGGAATTAGGTAAGAATTGTAGGGTGTTCAATGGGGCAAGCTAGGCATAGGCTTTAGCACTCAAGAGCTTGATGGGGTGGGACTTTTTAGACGGGTGACAAGCTAAGAAGAGCATGTGAAACCATGGATCCTTCCTAGGCTACAGAAAACATGAAAAGGTGAATGGTTTTCCAAGGCAAAGCATTCATACAATGAATTCCGCCTATCAACTTGAAACATTCAACTAGAAGCAATGAAATGATTAATGGAATACATAAAACATATTAAAAAATGATCATAGAAGAAGAACTGTACTAAATTAATACCACATGGATCCCATAAAAATAGCTGCAATTCTTATTAATCTCCTCCCAAACTGCTTACAAAAGGAGTACAATCAATGTCTAAGCATCCAGCTGAGTCCAACCCTTTACAATGAGAAAGAAGAAGTAGATATAGACATGAATTCAACCTCCTCCCATCCTCAGGGGTCGAATCCCTAAGATGAGGAGCTAATGTAACTAATACTAGACAAGAAACAAGAATATAGACATTTAAACAACATGCCTCTAGAAGTGAAAAACTGATTCATTTGAGCTCAAATTGACTTCTAAAGCAATGAATCTACCCTCTATTACTATTTATCTATCATAATTACCTTACAAGTCATCATTTTCGATGGTGAATCATCATACATGAGATAGAATCCAAGATCATAGTCAAAAACTGGAAAACTAGCCACGGTGAGCAAAAATTGCCATACGCGCAGTGCCACTGGCCCAACGCGCATCGCCACTTTCAGGTCCATTTTGGAGGCCTTATCGGCACAAATATTGTGCTAATGATAGCCCATTGGAAAGGCTTTCAAGTATACTTTACAAAACACCTAGAATTTCTGCATTTGAAGCTCATTTGTCCCCTCAAAACATGATTCTCCAAGGTTACTTCTATGTGTCTAGAAAGTGGTAGAAAGGTCATTTTTAGGGTGTTTTTTGACCTTTTTGTGGACCAGTTCTACCCCCAAAAATTTGAAACTTGCTAGGGTGCATGTAGTCATTGCTTGAAATCTAAAATTGCAATCCATTTCTTCATTGGGTGCCCCTAGGAAAAGCATAATGCCATTTCAAAAATTTGCAAGTGACAAAATTTCCTCCAAAGTTGCCCAAAATTGGTGAGAAGCACCATCATCAAGTGTACTAATGAGCCAAGGAAGCCTCAACAATAACCCTAAGCCTATCCTCCTCCTTTTTTCTTTTCAAGGCCCGCCTTAGCCTAGCTTTCATCTTCTTGACCCTCATTTTGCAAATCTTGTTTCGAGTCCTGTAATGATGGGCCATGTGTATGATCATCTGATTGTCTCTATTGGCCTTCTATAGTAGCTTCTCAAGGTGAAAATTGACCCTCCCAAGCCAAGTCTCCCTATCATCTTCAATCTCTTTCTCAATAGGAGTCAAAGTGACTTGTGCCTCTTTTCTGCTTTGTCATTTCATCTTGAGCATTTCCAGCTCCATGAGGACTTGTTTGTCACTCAATTCCTCGTTTTCTTGCTCCAAATATGTGATGACATATTTGGCCCTCTCCAAATTGTCTGCCAAATCTTGTACCTAAGCTTCCCTTTCTTGTATGATGATGTATTTGATGGTTTCATCATCCTAAGCCTCTAAGTCAATGGTTTCAACTCCATGATGGGTATACCATTGCTCCAACTCATCATGCTCGGTCAAGTCAAAGTCCCTTTCCTCCTCATCATCAATACCCTACTCTGGCATCTTTTCCTTCCCTTTGAGTAGCTGTTGCACCTGTACCTACTATGTCGATGAAGAAGGCAAAGCCCCTTCCACATCCTGTGGAACTAGCATTTGCCTATGAGCTAATGAGGAAGGAAAGGTCCCTTGCACATCCCATGCAGAAAACACTTTCCTATTAGCTGCAAATAATCTCCTTTTGCCCCTTTAATAGGTCATGTAAATGGGCACCTCAGTAGTTCTAGTCTCCTTGGCCTCCACATCTGTTTTCACCTGAATACTGCTACAAGGTCCACCTGCTTCTTGAGACACTGGTGGAGGAATTTGAGGACCCCTGAAGATATCATCAGAAATAAATGTCTCCCAAGAGATGTTTATGAGACTGAGATGATGAAGCATAATTATATTGATCAAGAAGTAATGATAGAGATTGCTCATCTACTAAGGGTATGGCATCTTCTTAACAAAATGACCCATCTTATCAATATTCCTAAACAAGAAGTAAGGGAGGTTTAACATCCTCACCCTAGTAAAATGTATGAGGAGCCTGATGTGATAATTGTACAACCTAGAAAATCTGCCCTTGCAAGTGAAATACTTCATGATGGTTTTCATCATGGGGACATATTTGTCTTCGAAAAATATGAAAGGAAAAAGTCTCTTCACCTATGCCTGTACTAGGGTTTGATTTAAGGTTCATAGTAGTGTTCATCCAGGTCCTGGGCTTTGTACCACTTCTCCCCTACATTTGGAATCTTGGTGGCATCTAAAATGATGGAGGGTGAAACTATGAAGGTTACCCATGCAAGAGTTACCTTGTTGCCCTGAAGATGGGCTACAAAGAGTTTGCTGAGCTTAGGTTGGTGCCAAACTCTCCCCGCCTACTCACAGAACTCATAGCAGCCTTCATATCTGAAACATGTGACAGACAATTGAGAGGCCTGCAATTCCCTAAGATTTGATGGCTCTACTCTGATAATCCTACCTCCCTTGTGTGGTTTTCTCTATGGTCTAGCTCTTTCTACGGAAGTGTCACTGCCTGTGTTTACCTCCTCCTCATAGTCTCGGTCCTTTTGGCCCATTTTTGTAAGGCTGGAGGTTGTATGGAGGGAATGAGTGAATGTTTTTTAGAAATGAGGGGGTGAGAAATGATTGTATCGACTAACAATGAATGAGGGAGTAGGAATGATGAAAATGAAAGGGAGAGCTTGTCTTGTTTAGAAATAGCCCTTAGGGGAGAGGGATAAAGGGATGGAAATGATATGGAATAGGGGTAAAGGGATAAAGGGATAGGGAAGTAGGGATAGGGGAAGAGTTTAGAGCTGTATGGATAGGTGATAGGATGAACAATGAGCGTTTATGGTTTTAGGCATCACTAGGGAGATTTTTAGGGTTTCATATTTAACATGGAGAATGATGCTTATGATGTGGATATGCAAAAAAAAACTGAAGTGACGGATGTAAACTTACTTTCAATGATGGAAAGAAAGAGAAATTTGAGGTTTGTTGGATGTTTTGAGGATTTTCTAGCCTTCCTGCTCAATGCGCAACGTTGGTGCCCATATGCGTAGTGCCACCTTGGAAGCACAGCGTGGGTGTAGAATTACACTGCGAAAATTCCCTAGACGCACAATGTCAGCCTCAACACACAACGCCAACCTTCCTGTCTGAAAAGTGCAGCGCCGCTCTGCCAACACGTAGCACCACTCAACCACTACTCCAGAAGTGTAGCGCCACCCTCCAGAAGTGCATCACCAACTTTCTTTCGCCCAAAACTCACTCAAGCTTTCCTCTTCCTCTCACTTTTTTGACTCCTTTCTTTCCAATGAGAATAGTGAACTTGGAAATAAAATGTGGGAGCTTAAATAGGACTATATTTTGATTTTTCATTTGAAAAACCAACTTTCTAATGTTTCTTGTCTTTCTTCAAAACTCTATTTAAATGTCTTTTTCTTCTTTATGTCTTTGCAGGTGGATAAATGCTCAACTTGAACTAATTTTTGTAGTGTTTCTTTGTCTTGCAGCAATGGGAGATGCTCTGGTGCAGCTGGGATAAGTTATTACATATAGTGACCTAAAATTACATAAGAAATACAAATAAACTCAAAATACTCTATTTTCACCTCAAAAACATGTTTTTGACATGAAAATTACATTAGGTTAAAAGATAATTATCTAGTGGCTATGACGTACAAGACATCATGCTTGACTTATTCATCATCCTCATGCCCTTGTTGACCTTTATTTACACTTTAAAATTAGGCATCTTGACTTTAGAAATGAAACCATAAGACCTAATGAAACATGCCCTATGACCTAATGGAAAGGATGATTGCAAATTGACCATGAAACCTTAACTGAAGACAACCTGAAGAAGGATAAACAAGTATACTCTATGAGGGAAAAATTGGATTTTCAAAAGAGAAGACAACCATCAGTGGATCAGTTTGACCTGACCTAATGAAATGATGTGAAAATTTTCAGTATGGGACCCCTAAAATGACAATGCAAGAGAAAATTTTGATCCCTGATGAAAGTATGCAGATACTGACACTAACAAAGTCAACTCACGGAACCGTTTTTACCGACGGGACCCAGTTTGGCGAAACGAGATATGAAACCTTCCAGGAGCGTTTTGAGGCATCAAATGACATTTTTTGGGCATAAAATTTTTCCTCCCTAATGCATCAAATAACCCATTAATGATATTATACACCCAAAGATCTGTGTATCAGTGTAATAAGCATGTCAATCAGAATCTGTATGAAAAAGTTATGCAACTCAGAAGTTGACCTTCCTTTTTTTAGACCTATAGTTTAGGAGAATGTCACGTCAGCCCCCACTATTCATGGAAAAGGGGATATCCACATGTTTGTGATGTAAAATAATCTAGAAGAGCCTATATTGTAACTCTTGTTAAGAGTTGAAGTAGTCAAACTTAACCACTAGTAGGCTATTGGGTTGTGTTATAGTCGGGACACTAGGAGGAAGAGGCATTCCATTCTTTCGAGAGAATTTTGTTCCATAGATGAGCAAAGATAACAAAGAGAGATAGGATGTAGAGCACATAGAGAGGATATTTGCATTGTATTAGCCCACCAGCCATAGGCAATACTTCTTTGTACCTTTAGCCATATTTCCAGATAGAGAAAGAGAGTGAAGAGACCTCACCTTCCAACTGTTTTTTCTCCCGAAAGGGTTTCCGAGAGAGCATATATTGTGTCTTATGTATGTATTAAATTATTTTGTCTTTATCTACTTTTTTGCATATCCTTTTACATGCATGCACTGATTACAATAAAATCTACAAATCTAGAAATTAAATAAAATTGTAATAGTGTAGAATCTCAAATTTTTAATATATTATTATCAGATCTATTGTAACGAACTATCCAATGGAATATCAATAGTTTACTGATCAAATTTACTTTGATAAAGTTCTTCCTTCTATAATCAACCTCATCCTAGATAGTTTGTCACATATCCAAGAGGTTGATTATGATCAGCTCCCTTTCAAATGGAAATTCTACCATGAATATAAACACTTTACTTGAAACTTCAACAAAAAATAACATGATGAATAATAGCAACGATAATCAATGGAAAAATGGCAATAAGATAAGAAAAGAAAGGGTCCTAATAGGCAGAAAACTCCTTAATGCTAATAGTAAGAACAGGCACATCAGAATGGTTTTGGATCTAACTCTCCCATAAACAAATCCACATGTAGTAGAGAAGCAACAAGTAAATTAGTTAACAAATGTAGTAATGGAAATATATATGAAGTTATTAACAATGAATAAGAGGAAGGGAAAATCCATTAGAAGTTTCCCCTCTAAATCAGATCTAAACCAAATATATCTAAGCCCTAAGGGCCCAAGGAGCCAGTTGCTGAGCAAAATCTAGTGGAGAAGTAGAAACAATTCAAGATGACTCCTCTAAATGGGAAGAGGACTTCCAATCACCATGACAAGGAAATGCAGGAATATATCTAGTAATATCAACTGATGATAAATACGAAGTAGAGAAAATATAATAAACAGAACACCAAATTTGATGCACTGGAAGGAAGACAAAAACAGAAGTCAAGATTGAACAAACAAAACAGAAGAAAGAATGAGGATTCCAAACCACCCTAAAGCATATTAAAATTTGGGAAGAAATAAATAAAGGAGATAAAATAGAATCCTATGTAGCCCCATCTAATGGGGAATATCATCCCAACAATAATTAATGATAGTTCTCTCTTT
The DNA here is from genome assembly GCA_031772625.1 of Pinus tabuliformis. Taxonomy (NCBI): domain Eukaryota; kingdom Viridiplantae; phylum Streptophyta; class Pinopsida; order Pinales; family Pinaceae; genus Pinus; species Pinus tabuliformis. The sequence continues at coordinate 668,271,217 of CM062818.1, forward strand.
AAATTATAGGAAACTTGGGTCTCACAAAAGAATGGTGGAAGTAACATCTCTATTTAGAAGAGAAATACCTTCAATGGGCCTACTTTAGGAGACGAAAATGGAAGATCACAAGATTCAAGAAGAACAGAATAAGCTATGGAAGGGTAGTGTTCTTTCTACAATTAATGTTAATGGAGCTTCAAGAGGCCTTTTTACCCTATGTGATCCTCAGTAATTTTATTTTTAAACTCTTACATCTCAATTCACTAGCTCACTATCTCCTTCCAGGATCTTACCTCCAATCAAGTATGTTTTTTCATAGATGTATATATACTGATTCATTTTAAAACTAAACAACAATGTTGGGCCTCTCTCAAAAGCATTCATGAAGCTGGGCTTGGATCATTCAATCTATTTGGTGGAGACTTTAAAACTCCTTTACACAACTAGGAGAAAAAGGTGGCTTTCTTGTCAAGGACCCCTTTCAAGAAACAATGGGGGACATCATCTATCGCTTACACTTGATAGAAATCAAACCATCTAGTATCTATTATAGTTGTAATAATAAAAGGGTTGGCCTGATTCATATTGTTCTAAGACTGGATTGGTTCCTTATCACTGATTCCTTCTTGGGATGCATCCTCATTCTCTGATACCTTATCCTTTCGTCGAATGGTTCAAAACATCGCCGTATCAAGATGTATCTAACTCCCACTCTTGAATATGGTCCCATACCATTTCAATTTTTTATATTATGGATTCAACATCTGAAGTTCCACAACCTGGTATCTTCATCTTGAATACCTTGGGTGGACAGAAGCCTATTTCAAATTTGTGAAAAGAGATTAAAAGGCTTAAAGAATGTATTAAATCCTAGGTTTCAGCTACACAGAATAATAAGCAAGTACTTATCAAATTATTGGAGAAGTAGATCACTGAGATTCACTCCAACATGAAAATTGAGCCTATAACTATTGAAATACTAAATAAAGATATATTTGTATTTGCAAAATACCACTCTCTGATTAGGAAAGAAGAATATTTATGAAGAATGAAATATCATAGCATGTGGCTTCAGGAAGGGGATGAAAACACTAAATTTTTCCACAGTCCAACTATGTATAGGGAAAGGAAGAATAATATTTAGAAATTCATGGTGAATGGGAGCAAGGTGGATGATTTCGAGGAAATCAAGCAGGAGTTTGTAGCACACTTAACACTCTATATAATCATTGTGATCCTCTGTTAAGAGATGTTAAGACATATATTTTATATAAAATCCCACATTTTGTATCTAAAGAAATAAATTTTTGGCTCATCATCCTCCCTGTAGAAGAGGAGATCAGAAAAGTGCTTTTTTCTTTCCACCCTGACAAATCCATAGGTTGAGATGACTTTACAATTCATGTTATCAACACTTTTGGGATATTATCAAGTTTGATATATCTGTAACAGCTGGATACTCTTTATACAACTTTGAGTTACATGTAGAATCAATTCATCCTTCCTAGCCTTAATCCTTACCGAAGCCAAACCCTCCTCCTTCACTAGGTTTAGGCCTATCTCTCTATGCAATTTTATTTATGAAATCATCTTCAAATTATTAGTAAGAAGGCTCAAAAAGTTACTACCAATGGTTATATTATATAATCAAAAGCGATTTGTTCCAGGAAGACAGATAATGGATAATACCATACTAGTCCTAAAAGAAATAGATTCCATCTGAGAAAAAGGGGATAAGGGAATGATCATCAAGATTGATATGGCCTGCGCCTTTCACAGAGTAAAGAACAACTTCATCTACAAAGTAATGGATAACATGGCATTTAATAATAAGAATGGATAAATCTTTTTATTGGTTTTCCTTGGATAGGTCCTATGGTAAACTATAAAGTTTTTAAAGTCTTCAATGCTTTGAGGTGTCTTCAACAAGAGTGTCAACTATCCCCTTTCTTATATATCTTGGTAGAAAACTCTTTGATCCATCATTTAGATCTTAAATGCAGAAATGGACGACTCTCGGGTCTTAGATAAACAAGACATTATGAGTGCTAATGAAACATAGTTTGTGGATGATACCATTTTACTTAGAGGAGCTTCGATTATCATAGCCAGAATATTTAAACATGTCGTTGACAATTCCTTATAGCCTTGGGAGGTCTAACAAACTCTGTGAAGTCCCAAATATTAAAATGAAATCTATCAGATTCTAAGCATGCTCAAATTTGTGAAGTATTTGGATTTTGTAGAGTGGATAATTGGAAATAATTCAAATATCTATGTATTCTAATTTGTCTCAAACATCACCCCCCCCCCCATTCCTAGAAAATTGTCCCATCAAAAGTGAAAAAAAAAATTGAATCATGGGGGCCTAGGTAACTCAGCTTAGTAGTCCACATTATACTTATAAAAGAAATCATGTATTTAATTACCCTATAACATTTCTTGACTCTCTTTTCTCCCCAATATGTCCTTCAATGTCTGGGGAAATATATCATAAAAATTATTTCGGAGGGAGGGAAATATTCCACAAAGAAATTCCATTTGATCAAATGGGTCACTATATGGATTCTGAAACTACATTGATGATCAAGCATCTAATATCCTACTTTGATGAATCAGGCCATTGGAGATAATCTAGTATGGAAAATAAAATCTAATTTGAAAGCATGTTGGGCTCAATTTCTCATTGAAAAATATTCTAAACAAGCCATTAGGAGAAGGATAGATCAAATCCAAACTGATTATCTAAGGTCCCCCATCTGGAAGCTTATCTCATCCACTACTAATCTAATGAGAATCAATCTAAGATAGCCACCTATACATGGATACAAAATTAAATATTGCTCATATCCCATAATGAACCATCCTTCTCTCTAAGATATAAAAGGTCTATGATCTCTCTAGATTTATTTAATTAGTCAAGGCATTGTTTAGCTAGCTCAACTCTCGCAGTGGGATGAATTAGGAGAGTGGGTTAGCTAGAAGCTAAATGATATTCCCCCAAATCTTATGCCTCTTGGGGAGAACTTTAGGGAATGTATTACTGGCTATATACCTTGGAGCCAATAGGTAGACTAAAAAATAAGCTGGAAGGATTATGTATACATGGTTAAGGGTGGATATGAGGAGTTATTACTCGCTATGTAGGTAACCCGCAAATCATCTGCTTGGAAAAAATTTTGGTAAAATAACACTATTCTCAATTTAAATAACTTCTATTAGCTCCTCATACATAAAATATCATGCCCTTCGATAACATTAAAATATGGGGAATCTAAGGTCCCTCAGAATTCCCCTTATGTGAACAAAGTGTAGAAACAATTCTCCACATCTTTCTCTCGTTTTCTTAAACTACTCAACTTTGGTCCTTTTCTCTTCGTCCCTTGTTTTTGTATTTGAAATAGACTCTTAATATCCAAACCTTTATTTTACTCTAGCATAATTATTATTGGGGATATCTATCAGGATAAACCAACCTTAAGTGGATTTGGGTCTCCCTACCTAAATATATTTGTTGGTATGTTTGGTTGTGCCACAATAGTTCGATATTTGAAAAAATCAATATCACTCCCAAGGAAATAACTCCAAAGCCTCTTTCCTTCTGCATTAAATACTATTGATCTAAGTTAAGATATAATTAACCTCTCATAGATCAATATGAGCATTGGTTGATGGATTCACTAGTCGATCCTTTGGAAGTTATCCCCTCTCCTCTTCATCCTCAACAATCACAATAACATGCCTAGAAGCTTCATCTCTTAGAAGGCGAGTTTGGATATTGGAGAAAGGCACATAATATTTGGCTTATTTTCTTCAATAGTGCATAAAAAAATAATCCAGGGGCGGTAGGAGTGGGAGGGATTATCTTGAATCCAAAGGGAAAGAAAGTCACTAAGTTACCTTTGGGGCTAGGTAAGAGGACTGACAACCAAGTTAAAATGTATGGCGTATTTCTTAGAATATGCCTGGGAAAAGAAATGGAGATCACTAAGCTTCTAATTTTGGGTGATTCTCTTCCCAATATCAAGCATGTTTGTAAAATATCCTTTCCCAAATACAATCAACTAAATCTCCTACTTCATTGAATTATTACACCCTTTAATCAATTTCAACATAAAAATTTCTTCCATATCCTAACATCCTTAAATAAGGAAGTGGATTAGAAAGAAAACCTTGCTTTCTTTCTAAAATTGGGCCATGCTGACATCAATAATTTCTAGGATTCGAGAAGCATTCCATGACTCATATTTCTCCAAAAATGGCCTTCTTACATCCTTTTAGAACAACTCCAATTTTGATCTAATTCAAACATATGAAGGGAATTTTAAGGAAATTTACTATACTCTCCACATCCTAGATATTTACTTCATCAATATGATGCATGCGTTAACTACTTGGTGCTTCATAAAGTATAAGGCGGTGATTGGAATGCAGACATGTCATGTCGAGGCTCCATTCTAGAAGACCTCACATGCAAAGGGAACTCAAGTTAGACAATGTTATAACATCAATTTGGTTTTGGCACCTAAAGTGTTGATGGATTTAATGTGGTAGTTCATAATCAAAATTAATGGTGATGAGACATGTTCTCTATGTAAATTCTATGGCACTAGGATTAAATTTATGGAAAGTTCTCATTCCTCTATATATGGCCTCCATGAGAGTTAAGCTTGTTGCGATTTAGGCAGGCCTCCCTAAGTGGAAAGAAAATATCTGCAATTTATGCATTCTAATTGGTGTATTGCGAAATTATTGGACCATTTTCATGGTAAATGGAAATACTCGAGAATTATAGTTCATTGCCAAATTTATAGCCTGAAAGTATGGTGAATCCCCCTATAGCTGCCCCCAATTCGGTCCAAGATGCTACATCTATTTTTTTGGAGTTGTGGAATGCTAGGATGACTGGATGGGGTGAAGTAACTTACATTGGGGTTCATAGCTTTGAAGGAATTCATAACAAAATTTGAATTATCTTCAGCTTCCATATATCCCTATGTCTTCTTGGTTGATATATTCTTTTCCTGTATTAAACCTCTGCAATTTGAGTCCCTATCTATTGATCAAGAAACTTTCTCTCTACATTTTCAGATCCAAGGGTTCTCTGGTTCCCCCTATTCCCCTCCGTGGTCCTCTCAGTTTCCCTCATTAAGCCATTTGGAACCCCTCTGAAATGTTGGACTCCTGACTCCTCTTAGTACTACAAATTATATGTCTACCACTAACAAAGGGTAATTGGTGTTGATAAAAGTATTATTGCCTATTATAGGTGGCAACAATATTGGAAGCATGGTATCTTAGAGTATAGAAGATTTACACCTTGAAAAAATGTATTGAGATTGGAAATTACACCGACAATCAAATACAATTTTCTTCCTAATTGAAGAAATTCAGTCTTTAAAGGAAAAACTATAAAGACATGATGGTGAAATGGATTCCCTACAAAATATTATCAATGACATAGAAATGTAGTTTAACAATAGGGATAATTCAATGCTCAAGATGTACTTCTCCGAACAAGCCTCACGGAAACTTGTCAATTCATCTTAGTAGGACCCTGAATGTTGACCTCTCTCTCTCTCATCCATGAATTCCTACTGTAAATATATTATTGGGTCAGTTTTTCAAGTTATATGTTTGTTGAATATATACAATAAGTATCTCATCTACAGTTGTTGTTTTCATAGCAGAAGTGTTGGTTCCACCTTTATCTTCCTTTCAACGAATACTTGTATGAAAACTGAATCTACACATTCCCCAATTATTTTTCTATGACCAATTCAAAACATAATAGAAGAGGTACTCGTTTTGGTTAACAAAAAAAATAACTCCTACAACTCTACTAGGTTGTCAAAGAATTGTAGCTTCATCAACAATGAAAGTAGCTCACTAGGGGCCAAATTCTATAGAATTTTCCCCATTTGATGAGGGAAATTAAAAAAATGGAGACCCTTGTTAATTAGGGAGGAGTAATATATGTTAATTTATGTAGCCGCCTACCCTCTTCCACTACCATAACTATTTTCTATCTTCTTGGCAGCTTTTCTATTATTTTTGGATCCGAAACTTCCAAAGCCATCTTAAGGCTCTAACCAATTTTATTTTGACAATCTAGGGGGTATGGGTTGCCATTCCATGCCCTATGCTAACTCAAAAGCTATATTCCTCAAATATTTCTTTCAAATGAGCTATTATGAGCCCTAAATAGATATTTTATGCAAAAGTTTCACTACCAAGAAGTTTATATACCAACTAACCACCTTGTGTCTACAAATATTTTGGTGTTTCATATTTTAGGGTTAGAATTTTTAAACTCCATGGTTCTTTATTTATGTTAAAATGGAATTATTTTGGTTTTTTGCAATATCCTTTTGTGAATTCACACAACTACCATATATCTATGTTCAAATATAACTATCAACATTCTAGCTAGTTCAAGTTTATGTTATGAAATATTATGTTATTTCATTTCTTAATAGAAGTCGGGTTTTGAAAGTAATACTGTGATTTCCATTGTATTTCATTTCATTTCCCACTTTCCATTTCACTCCTTTTACAACCTAGATCATCATTTTATAGTGCTATGATGATGCTCAAGGATTAACTTCTCAAAGGTCATGTGTTTTTCATGTGTCTTAATTTCTAGAACCTTTAATTATTACTTAAGTCCTCATTCCTCCCCCACCACCCCAACTATATCCATTGCTATAAGGTCCATACCTATTTGTAATTCAGTATCCACAGTTAGATGGTAAGGATATGCTTAAGAGGTCATTCATAATGGATTGAAGTGTGATCCTTGAATGTTGATGCTTACAAGATTCCATTATGGTATAAGTCCTTGGCTTACTCCTTCAAATATGTCTAGGCCCAAAAATCATACACATCACATAAAATATCCCCTAATGGCACCAATATCCTTAGTCAAAGGAAGGAATCTTGAGAGGTCTTTTGTGGTGGTTTGAGGTGTTCTTCATATCCATGTATTCATGAAATATTTATTTAAGGCCCAATTACCACATTTACTATGATAAACATATTAGTGGACCCAAGATCCATAACCAGTTCTCAAAATATTCCAATGATGCTCATGTATCTAATTGGAAGAAAAGGATGTCCTCAGGATGTCTAGTGCGGTGGTTTGATGTTTTTGTCTCCAAATTTGATACATTGAAGCAACCTCTATGGAATAAGGCACAAGTTTCGTTCTCTTATCATGTAAAAAGATATGGTATTCATACTTAATGCTAAAATACTCAAATGATATTGATATCCCCACTTGAAGGTAAAGCCTTTACATTAGGGCGAAATAATTTAATCACAAAAACATACATATGATATTAGAAACACATGTATAGTATTTAGAATTTGCATGCATTATTAGGAACACATACATATTATTAAGAATGTCCACATTCTCTACAACATATTTTCATTCTTTCCATTCCACTTTTTTGGTCAATCATGACAACTCTAACATGCACATTTTTTTTTTTTTCCTCACATTTAGGTTCAGAATGAAAAACCTAACGGTTTTTTCTTGTTATGTACTCAATAAATATATAAATATATTATATACTATAACTTCTTAAATTTTGGAATAAATCAAATATTGCATTCACAAGAAGAAACACAGTAAGGAACATAAAACCCTTAATGTAGGGTAACACCACCCTTTATTCCTTAAGGAATTGCTAACAATGTTGGACTCGCCAACATTCAAGGGGATCTCCTCGGTAGGAAGTCCCAACTATACCTCATAACAATTGGAGTAGGAGTCCCAGCAGTGGATGGTAATGTAGCCTTGATTGTGTTAACACACAGATGGGAAAATCAAGTGTGTCCCTTAGAAGCCTATAATAGTATGTAGCCTGAAAGAAACACACCAACAAAATGACATCACAAGCTTGGAGTGAAATATTCCAGAAACTGAAGTGACAGGTTAGTCCAACGACACGCCTTTGATAAGATTCATACAATTGCAAAAAAAATAGTTCATAAGAAAATACATAAGTTGAACAACATACTTGCTAAAGTAAACCGAATAGTCGAACTCTAATTACAACATATGAATGGAAATGTGTTGGCTCAGTTATCTTATTATTAAGTGAAAGTTCCATCCATACATACACCATCGACAACCACTAGCCCCAATAGTGTAACATTACAATCAACATTGCATGCTCCTCCAAAGAATGTGCATTCTCTACATTGTGGATGTGCCAAGGCTCATCACAATACTCCCAAGCATTCTCTAAGCCTAAGCCTAGCCAAAACATTGGCTGCCAAAATCATGTTCTATGAATTATGAGGTTTTATTCATAACAAAGCATGGGGTGACCCTTTGACATTCCCCTTTAACTCTTTGACTACCCTCATGACTCTTCAACTCCTTTACAAATAATTGTTTACATTATATAGTGGTTGTTCATATTCCACTGATGACACTTGGAATTTCACTTACAATATATTTACAAAGAATATACATTTTCCACACATACCCATGTGGGAAAAAATAGGGTAGAGTTAGTGTAACAAGAAAAACACTATTGCTTAGAAGCTTGGGGAAACAATGACTCAACAATATCCTCTTGATGATATTTTGTGGTGAACTGATACCAAGGTTGGTAGTGCTCTATGGTGTACCCATATTGTTTGGTGATGTATTTTTAGAAACATACTCTTGCCTCCATGGCTTCTAGCTATATGAACCTTGAACCTTTGTCCAAGTCATCTTGAAGCATGCATAGCATTGTCCCAAGTACGGTGGGACCACCAATGTACTTATACATGTTTTCTGCACTTAGCTGCAAGTTATCATTGGTGGCCTCTCGCATTAACTGCTCCATGTAACTGTCGACCTCAAATAGGACTTGGCTCTTCTCGATTACTTGGGTAAGGGATCCATTTGAAGGTATTGTGTGTGTCCTCACCATGGCATCCGCAATTTTGAACAACCATGCATAGGAATTTCCAATGCTACTGATCAATGGAGGGAGTTTCTCATAGTTCTAGATCAACATCTGGATTCGTGCTTTGTCTACCTCTATCTAGGCCTTCATTATCTTATGCAAGTAAAGCGAGGATCCCTTGTATCTCATTGTCCATTCTTGTATGTGTGTAATAGCAGCATGTATGTCCTTGAGTGTTTGGACAATATTTATGCACTGCTGCTAAAAAACATATAGATAGGTAACTGCTTTTTGAATGGTGACAATTCATCATAAATTTTCTGCATGGTGGTCTCAAAAGTTGATACTTCAGAAAGTATTACTTTCCTCATCTCCCCCATAGTGGATCCTATGGAATTTTCTACCCTCTACCTAGCTACATGCAAGTCCTTTACCATCTAATCGTTCTATCCTAACAAGAACTTGACATTTGAGTTCATGGTTTCTGCATAAGCCTTAGTGGCATCAACCATGGTAGCTGGATAATTTCTAACATCTGACGTTGTCACCCTTTCCTTCATAAATGCAGGTGATGCGTGGTCATCTGGGAAATTCTTTCTCCGTCCATGTATAATATTTTGCTACAACTCATCAAAGGATATATTCTACACATCCATCACTGGATCATCATCAAGGAGAACAATCTCTTCTTGCTTACTCAGGACTGGTTCTAATACTAGAGGTGGTGGCGATTGTGGGGTGACCTTGGATGCTCTCAGAATGAAGTCGATATCTTGGTCTTGTGGCTCTGGTACCAACTTCATATCCATATCTTCAACCATTTTCTCAATTTGTTGAGAAGTTTCCCGATCCTACAACTGCACACCCTCTTCTTCATCTGCTGGATTTTCTGCTTCATTAACTTGTATTGGTGCAATTTTCTCTATGACCACATCTTTCCTTTCTTCTTGGTCCAATTTTTGATTCTCTTCCCTCTCTCTCCTTCTTAACTCCTACTCTTCTTTCAGGTTCTTGTCTGTTTCCTACAATTCATTTTTTCTTCCTCCAACCTTTGTTTTTTTCTCTTCCTCTGCTCTTCTCTCTTTATGGACTGCTACCTCTTCACATCCACTGTTAATCCTTATTTCTCAACAAGAAGATATTCTCTAAACTTGTAGCTTTAATCAGCCTCTGGGTTCTCAAAAATATTCCTCTTTCCTTTGTCCTGTGTTAGTTTTTTGCTTACTATTGTTGTTGTTGTTGCTTCCTACGGTGCTACTGCCTGTAGTGTAGCTTTCCATTCTATACCAATGATGACTAATTCATTGATCTTGGAGGAGTTGTAATAGTACCTCTAAGGATATTCATCTTCCCAATGAAATGTCCCGTGTATCCATGGCGAATACACCTTCACATGATGGTTCTTGCAAATACAGTGGGGCTCATATGTATTGTAGTCCTTGGTACCAAACACAAACTTTTCTAAGTCATTGGCCATGACATCCAAATCCTTCAAGCTCATGATCTTGTATAATCCAATCCACAAAGTAATTGCAAGACATGGTGCCTTATTCGTGGCAAACATTGGTATCACATGCAGATGCTTCTCTCCACCAAACATCCTGATGAAGGTGTCACCACATGAGGCATACCAATATGCAATGTTATGTATTGCCTCCATCGCTTCTTGGGACATGGAAGGTGGATCCTGCTCAAAGATCAACTTGTAAACCAGGAAGATGAAATGGTCAGATAGCCTTCCCATGACTACTCAGTTGATGCACTCAGAAAGAAACTTGTAATAAATATTCTTGATAGTCTCTGATGGTGTCCGTGTCCAACCCATGTCAGGAAACTAATGCTAGGCACAAATTTCATCAAGTAGGTACGTAGACATATAGAATCTCACTTTCTCATCCTTGTGCGAATTCTGATAATTAGTCACATGGACATTCAACTAAAGAGCTAACAGATCCAACTAGTTCAATGGTCTTTTGTCATTTTCCAACTCATCTAATACAACCACCCAATTTTGTGGAAAGGTCTTTGTGCTCTCTTAACCATACAATTGGCATGAAAAGATGATCAAGATTTGGTAGGCCTTTCTAAGTGACTTAGTATTTTAAAAATTATTTGGTGTTGATCTAAACCTCAACAACTCTTTCACCCTATGCTTTATGATGTCTCTAGTGTTCACATTGCTGTGGGTGGCATAAAAAAGTGCATCCGTGTGGTTCAATGGCTATGGTAAGTGATACATATGATGATAGTTTTCTATCCTTAAGGTAGCAAGTTGTGTTCCACTAGCACTACTCAATTTCATCATGTCAGGATCGGTATGTGAGCCAATCCAATGAATGATGTCCGCACATGGGAAGGAGGGGTACCTGCATGGAATCATATATAAGCCTGATCGGTGGATGTTGACATAGACTTGCCAATATTGTAGATCTTCCTTGAAGTTCACTGCAAATATAACCTTGATTTCCTTCATTGTTATATTTATTTCCTTCTCTATGAACAATTGTGTTTTTGCATAAACTAGCAAGTTCACTGACACGTGTTTAACTACATCCCCCTTTCTACTTTCAATAGTTTCCTTTGATATATCTTTCTTGGAGGCCTTGTTACCTGCATTACTAAAGTTTTTCTCAACAACTGTTGCACCTAGAGACAAAGAGGACGCTCATGGCATGCAAATGTTAGCTTGAAATCTAAAGAACTTCAAGAACATACCAAACAACAAACTAGGCAACGACTGTGAAGGATTTCACAATACTGGCACTTAGAGGTGACTAATTGTCAATCGATCTACGCATTGCGCAGTCCCACCAACCAGTGGGGAGGTGATGCTGATTGGAACTGCATAATGCATAGCTCATTCTAGCTTGCGATGGCTAGGACTGTGCATTATCCAACCCCTGTGGCTAAGGCTTCAGGACTAGCTCTTGGAACTGTGCAGTGCATAGTTGGAGCCAAGCCTTGATAACCTTTGTGCAATTTCTGGAGCCAAGGCTGAGCCTTGAGATACAAAAATGCATAATGCATGTCAGGAAGAGCTATATCTAGGCCAAGGAGGCCCGGATCTTCCCAAGGGCAACAAGAAAATAGGCATATATGAGTGTATGATGATGCATGCAATAAAAAAAGGTTCAAGAATCGATCAAACTATGGAACAATGAAGTTTATGGACAGAGTCACCACAACGACGACTGTTAGTGCAAAAAATAGGTTATGCATGCGACGCTTAGGAAAGGGAACAAAAAACTTAAGACAACACATCTACAAGCTAAAACAAAACAAAATTCCATTGGTCATTTAATAAAACAGGTAAAAAAACACTCTCACAAGACAAGCACACAAAAGCGACAGAGAAAGCAGCAAAAGACTATAAAAGCAGGACTTACCCCAAAAAGTTGTGATTACTATGCCGAAGGTTCCTAGATCTCCTCAGGAATGAAAAAGTTGCAAGATTGAATGTCCAAATGAGATCTAACAGAATCCATTAAATATATTGGGTCGATTAAGGGTTTATGATGTGAAGACCAAAAATCTAGGAATAGTGACACATGGCAACAGTTTCCAAAAGTAACTCAAGTGTAACTCTAACTACTAAAAATAAATCCCTATTTTCAATGGATGCTTTTTCACGTTTTTCTCTTTTTTATTTTTTTTGTGGAAGGCTACCATGCATGCTCGGAGAGATTGTGGATTTTTGGGGAGATCTATGCAACTCCCTAGCACATGCATTGAGCACCTGCTGAGGGAATTCTTCTACGCAATTCCTAGGTTGGGTGCCTCTAGATGCCTATCATGCTCTATGTAGTTTCCCAACTGAAGGGAGGCTACTAGCTCAGTTTGCACAGTTCTAGATTTGAAGCTCACTATTGGCTTGAACTACACATTCACGAAGAGCAAGGTTGGTTTCCCTCTAGGATTGTGCAACTCACTAAGGCGAGCCTCAAACTGGATTGCAACCAAGTCAAGGGGTGAGTTTTTGGTTAGACAACAAAGAAAGTAAGAAAACAAAAACTATAAAGAAAAATATAAAAACCAATGAAAGAACAAGTACCTGGGTCCATGTGAGATAAGCTACTGGGATTTTAGTAGGGAGGCTAGAAAATGAAGCATATACAAAATTTTCGAGGGTGGTTGTAGTTGCTACAACATTGGTGACACACTGGTAGAGCTCCAACTATCTATATGGATCTTGTGTCTAGTAAACCAATTCTAAATCTTCCAGAAGTATTTTTCGATTCTTTGATCATTATGGCTTCTTCATTAGCTCGAGGTAAAGATACAGTCCCTACCATTCTCTTTTATCGATAGCACACATATCAAGCCAATTCAACTGAGTTATTTTGATTAGGGATGAGGGGTATATTGATGCACAAGTGATATAGATTGTTAGACTTTTATTTTCATCTATGTTGTTGCTCCGCTACCAATAGACCTAGACAGTACCGCGATGGAGTCACTTAAGGAACACAAGATTTCTCTGCTACTAGCAAGCCTGGACAGTACCCCGACAGAGTTACCTACTTCACCTCCCTACGCAGGTGATGAGCCTCATCATTGGGTAATTATATGGGCCTTAATTCACCTCCTAGCTTAGTCAAACCAACTATTCTCATAACTTATTGCATAGTTTTGATTATATTTTGTTTATGAGATCATGAGTTAGAGTTCGATATTTTGCTTTGTGGTCTAATGTGCATTTAATGTAGGATTAAAGGATAAAAGCAAGGAATTTTGGCAAAGACCAAGGTCAAAACTCAAATGGGAAAAGGGAGAGGGATTATAGGAGGTGAATCCTCCTCATTTACTACCCCTCCATTCGAATATTCCTCCATCAGCTCAGAGTGCAAACAACCAATTCATTAGGACTAGAAGGCAGTTGAGAAAGTGAAAGAAAAAGCACCAGTCTATCTCAAGTTTGGGAGCCGAGCCTCCCTAATTTTAAGGAAGTTTTTGGAGATTTTAGATGTATAAGAAGAGAGGCCTAGGACCTTAGTAGGATTTGGATTTTTATTGTAAAAATCTACTCTATTTTCAAGTTGCAAGACTTGTGACAGTTTTTTGATGTAATCTATTGTTTTGGTAATAAGAATGAGTTTTGTTTTGAGCCAACACTGAGTTAACTCAGAGGGCTGAAGCTCTTGGGTTAGGGCCCAACCCTAGCACCCAAGGCTCCTCTTTCTTGTACATGTATGCTACTGTAGATTCATAGCTTAGTTGTTCATTTTATTAGAAGATGCATTTCCATTACATCAATGTAGATTAGATTGGTTGTGTGGTAGCTTTCTTCCATTTGTGTCTTCCTTCAAGTAGTATGTTATCAAGGAGAAAAAGGATCACCCCAAGGTTGTCAACAGGTATCTCGACCTCACTTCCTCTCTCTGGGACCATGACTTGAGGAAGGGACCCTTCAGCATCCCCAAAAACACAGATTTCTAGTTCTTGTATGAGCTTTGGAGTTTGTTGTATTTGATTCAGTATTTGATTAATGCTTCAAGGTAGATTTCCTTGTCATATTTTTCCATCTCCATTTCTGCAATAAGATCTCACTCATGCTTTCATTCCCTTCAGCAAATTTCTTCATGCATAATATAGGAAATTGATTCATGCTTTCCTAGTTTATGAAAATGTATCTTGTTGCATAGTTCTAGGAAGACACACATGTTTTAAGCAGAGCGGGTAATTCAGGAGGAGACCAAGACATCATAACCAACAACCACCTTCCACTTCATCCACCTTAGCCATCCCTTGTTTCACCACCACCCTCACTAGTTTTTCGTCATTTTTCATTGAAATTCCCCTAAACACATTGAGCGAATCTAGCCATCTCTTCTCTTGGATATTAACTCCTGAGTGCTCCTAGACCTTCTAACACTCTATTCCACCCATTGCACACCTTTCCTAAGCTTCCCAACACCTTCAACACCTCACAATTAGCTCTCGGTTGTATCTTGTAGGTTTCCTATAATTCCTATAGGATCATCCTGTAGGTTTTCCTAAAACATCCTATTTTGAGGCCGAATTGATGGGAAAGCTCTAGGAAGTCACAAAAATCCTCCTAGGACCCCCCCACACCATCCAACCCCTTCATAAACCTTCTAGCCATCCTCAAACACCTTCCATCGACCTGTCACATCCACAAGAACAATTAGTTGGCATACTTGATTTTTCTTTAAAAAACAAAAAAAGTGAAAACATATTTACTTTAGTTTCATTGCTTGCACATTAGTATGGTTTGATGTGTTTTCCTTCTGCAACTTAGATAGTAGCATTTTTTTATTGTTGATTTAGCAAGTCTGCTTACCATAACTTCTTAAATGGTTAATTAGGGTATGGTGTGGTTTAGCATTACATGTTGGCCTTTTCCATTACTATAGTAGAGTAATTCACTTAGAGTAAATATTCCCTTCTTCCATAAAAAAATCAAGCTTCTTCTTACTCTATAGAATTCTAGCTTGGAACCCTAGTGGTCTCTCGCTAGCTTAACAGTGACAACAAGCAGAACCATCACTTCTACTTGTGCATATAGCACTGGCATCTCCAAGTTTGTATGAACCCCAGGTTGATAAGTAAAGCTGGTAGCCTAGGAGTTGCAACATCCTTACTACAATACTGGCACTCATCAATAGGAAGCCTTTCTCTTCCTTCACCTTTATTTTATTTTTTCATTTTCCAAAGAACTGTGCATAGAAATTTATTTATTTCATGAGGCAAAACAAGGATCCCGACTTATTGAGAGAAAAAGAGGTTGCCCCATCAGAGAAGGATGTTTATATATACCTCTGGCAAACTTGTTAAGTTTTTTCACCTCACCTTACTCTACTTGTCTAACTTGACAAGGGTTAACCATATATATATATATATATCTATATATATATATATATATATATATATATATATATATATATATATATATATATATATATATATATATATATAATTGATTAGAGTAGGAGGTACTATTTAAAAGTGCAAGCGTTGTGATTTCACTAAGACTCACTCTAAAAGGAACATATTCTCCATCAGGGTATCATCAAATAAAGAAACACAAGATATTCATAAGGAGACAAAATAAAAGGACAACCAAATGTTGATAGTTGTACTTGATTCCTCTTGTATTTCACCTTGCTTGTCTAAAAAAGGCAAGAACAATTCCATGGGAAAACTATTCCTACAGGTGCATAAAAAGAGAAACAAACAAAGGAAAGAAGTAAAATGGAAGCCAAGGCAAGTAAGAAAAAGAAAAATAAGAAAAAAAAAATGAAGCAGGAAAGAAAACACTACTCCTACTCCTAAGCTAAGCAGAACATGGGACAGCTCGCGTGAAGTGATATTTATAATGTAGCCAATGACACATTAGTTGACCCATATGAATGATGGCATGGTTAAGAAGAAAGATATTCAAGCAAACCAACAAACAAGAAAGATAAAGCAATGAAAACCAACACGTTTGAAGTTTGAATGTTTCCACATAAAAGAAAAGATTAAAAGCACAAGAAAGGCACTTTGCAAATGTATCATGGCATTGTATCACACTACATGCATACTACAAGAATGTACACACTTTCAACCGTAACAAATGAGTAAACATGTAGAAAGAATAAAATTTTCATTTCATAACATGGATTGATATGTATGACTCCTCCAATGCATGAGCAATAGGATCGAGTGATTCTGGTGGAGGATGTGAATTCTATAAGCTAGATTTATTTTCAATGTGCATGAGAGAGTGATGAGGAGTCTGGGAAGATTCAAAAAATTTCTAATCGAAAGTGGAACTATCCTCAAGACTATAAGAACCTGACATAACCATCAGATCGGGCTAAAGTTCCTCCAAAACTTGAGGGGTTTCGACTTTGTCAGCCGGTAGGTCATCAAATATCAGTGGCTTACAAAGATCAACAATAACTGAATCAAAATCATGATCAAATGAATGAGTAAAAAGATCATGACAACCACGATCAAAAAATTTGAGATGTATCAATATGTGAAGAAGATACTGAAATATTTCTCTTAGAAACTTCGAGTCAAATTCATCTTCTGAGAATTAAAAAGTGATATTATGTAAGCATTGCCAAAATTTCACAATAGATCGATCAGGTGCTTTGCATAATTCTAGAATTTTGTGATTAAGTGCTTTACGGTCGTAATGGAAGAAAGCACAACCAAACTTTATGATCATGTCATTGAAAGAGTGAATAGAGGCTGTAGGAAATGTGAGTCACCATTTCTTAATGCACCTTTTGAACATGTAAGTGAACAACCCATAGGAAATGTCATCTGAGGGGACTTCATTCCCATTACAAAAACCTAAAAATCCAACTCCAGGTCTTAACAAGGGTATTCCTCCTTCACCATCATATTTAATTTGTGACAAGTCATCGATGACATCCTCCAACACTTCAAAATCATGAGCATGAGAAAAACATGCCAGAGTTGAGATTGTGATGTAAGTCATGAATTATTTGTAGAGATTCAACACAAACTTTGAGAGCTCAGCTTATCATCTAGCCCTCGTTCTAGCACCAAAAATATTGACAGTGCTAGACCTGCCAAAATTCAAGGGGATCTCCCTAGTAATAAGTCCCAACTAGACCTCAAACTGTTTGGAGTAAGAGTCCCAATAGTGGGTGGTAATGTAGTGCCTTGACCACGATAGCGCGAAAAGGTAAGTATAATGACTTTGGTCAGAAGAAAGTGTGTGACCCTGCAGTGAGTCAAGTGAGATGCATGGGGGTTCTAACACACAGAGGGGAAAAGTAAGTGTGTCCCTTAGAAGCTTGTAATAGTACACATCCTAAAAGGAACACATAAGTGGAATGACATCACAATATGGAAGCGGAATAGTCCACAAACCAAAGTGACGTGTTAATCCAACTACATGCCGTCAACAAGATTCATACAATTACAAACAAAATATTTTGTAATCAAATGCATAAGTTAAACAACATACATTTCTAAAGTAACAAGAACAGTCAAACTACAATAACAACATATTCAAGAAAACATTTTGGCTCAGTTATATTATTATTAAGTGAAAGTTTCATCGATACATACACCATCAACAACCACTATCCCCAATAGTGGAACATTATAGCCAACACCACCCACTCCTCTGAAGAAGTGTACTCGCTCTACATTATCAAGAAGACAAGGCTCACCACACTACTCCCAAGCCTTCTCTAAGCCTAAGCCTAGCCAAAATCTTGGCTCCCAAAAGTCTGCTCTATGAGTTATGAGGTTCTATTTATAACAAAGGGTGGGGTGACCCTTGACATTTCCCTTTGACTCTTTGACTACCCTCATGACTTTTCAACTCCTTTACAAATAACTATTTACGTTATAGAGTGACTATTAACATTCCACTAATGACACTTGGAACTTGCAATATATTTACAAATAATATACATTTTACACATATAACCATGTGGGACAAAATAGGCTAGAGATAGCCTAACAAGAAAAACACTATGACTCAGAAGCTTGGGGAAAGACCAACTCAACAACATCCTCTTGATGATCTTTGGTGATAAACTGATACCAAGCTTGGTACTGCACTATGGTGTCCCCATACTGTTTGGTGATGTCTTTCTAGAAAAAAACTCTTGCCTCCATCACTTCTAGGTATATGGTCTCAGAAGCAACGTCCAACTCAAATTGAAGCATGCGTAACATTTTCAAGAGTATTGCGGGACCACCAATGTACTTCTACATGTTTTCTGCACTCAGCTACAAGTCATCGTTTATGGCCTCTCACATTAATTGCTCCATGTACCTGTCGACCTCTAGTTAGACTTGGATCTTCTCGATGAATTAGGTGATGGAATAGATTGAAGGGATCATGTGTGTCCTCACCTTGACATCCAGAATTTTGAACAACCGTGCATAGGAAGTATCAATTCTGCTGATCAACGGAGGGAGCTGCTCATAGTTCTAGGTCAACAGTTGGATTTGTGCTTTGTCTAGCTCTACCTGCAGCTTCATTATCTTATAAAAGTAAATCAAGGCTCCCTTGTACCTCACTATCCATTCTTGTACATGTGCAATAGCAGCATGTATTTCCTTGAGAGTTTTGAAAATATTTATGCACGACTACTGAAAACCATACAGATGGATAGCTGCCTCATTCACGGTGAAAAATTCGTCATAAATTTTCCACATGGTGGTATCAAGATTTTATACTTCAACAATTATCGCTTTCCTCATCTATGCCATAGCGAATCCCACAGATTATTCTACCCTCTACCTCACTGCTTGCAAGTCCTTTGTCATCTCATCATACTCTGCTTACAAGAACTTGACATTTGAGCTCATGGCCTCTGCGTAAGCCTTAGTGGCCTCGTCCATGGCTACTGGATTCTTTCTAATATCTGGCATTATCACCGTTTCCTTCATAAATGGAGGTGATGCGTGATCATCGAGGAAATGGATTCTCCGCGCCTGGACAATATTTTGCTGCAACTCATCAAATAATATATTGTACACATCAATCACTAGATCATCATCAAGGAGAACAACCTATCCTTGCTTGTTCAGGTCTGGGTTTCATACTAGAGGTGGTAGGGTGACCTCGGATTCTCTCGACATTAGGTCATTATCTTGACCTTGTGGCTCCTGTGCCAACTCCATGTCCATCTCTTCAACCATTTGCTAAATTTGCTGAGCAAGTTCTTGATCCTGCAACTGCTCACCCTCTTCTTCATTTGGTCGTTGTTCTTCTTCTTCAACCTGTATTGGTATAGTTTTCTCTATAATAGTGCCTTGCCCTTCTTCTTGTTCCTATTTCTGCTTCTCTTCCCTCTCCCTCCTTCTTATATCCTTCTCTTCTTTCAAGTCCTTCTTTGTTTTATGCAACTTCCTTTATGCTTCCTCCAATCTTTTTTTTCCCTCTTCCTTCCCTCTACTCTCTTTATGTGTTGTTGCCTCCTTTCCTCCACTACCAAAGATTCTTTCTCAATGAGAGGATATTATTTAAACTTGTAGCTTTTCTTAGCATCTGGGTTCTCAACAATCTTCCTCTTGCCTTTCTCCTGTGCCATTTTTTTTGCTTACTACTATTGTTGTTGTTGCTTCCTGCGGTGCTGCTTCCTGCAAAGAAGATTTCCATTCTATAACCATGTTGACTGGCTCATTAGGTTTGGAGGAGTTGTAACAATACCTCCAAGGATCTTCCTCTTCCCAATTAAATGCCCCATGGATCCATGGATAATACAACTTTACACAGTGGTCCTTGCAAATACAGTGGGGATCATACAGATTGTAGTCTTTGGTGCCGAACTCAAACTTTTCTAAGTCCTTGGCCTTAGCATTTGCATCCTTCAAACTCTTGATTTTGTATAATCCAATGTCTTCTTCCTCCTATGTAGCCCTACTAATAACCCTGTCGAGATGTGACATGCAAGCTCTTCCATGACCAACTTATTCATGGCAAACCCTGGTAGCACATGTGGAGGCTTCTCCCCACAAAACATCCTGATGAAGGTGCCAACACGTGAGGCATACCAATCGACAATGTTAAGTATTTCCTCCATCGCTTCATGGGACATGCAAGGTGGATCATGCTCAAAGATCAACTTGTAAACATGGATGATGAAATTTTCAGATAGTTTCTCCATGACTCCTTGGTAGCTTCACTTGGAAAGAAACTTACAATAAATATTCACGGATGTCTATCATGGTGTCCATGTCCAACCCATGCCAGGAAACTGATGTTGGGCACAAATTGCATCAAGTAGGTACACATACATGTAGAATATCACTTTCTCATCCTTCAACAGATACTAGGAATTAGTCACATGCAATTTTAGCTGAAGAGCCAACAAATATGACCAGTGTAATGGCTTTCTTTCATTCGCTAATTGGTCCAACACAACCACCCAATTTTGCAGAAAGGTCTTCATGCTCTCTTCACCATACAATCAAAATGAAAATATGTTCAAGAGTTGGTAGGCCTTTCTGAGTCACTTAGTCATGTAAACATGATTAAGTGTTGATCTGGAATTGGACGACTCTTTCACTCAGTGCTTTATGATGTCTATAGTGTTCACATTGTTGTGGGTTGCATAAAAAAGTGCATCTATGCACTTCACTGGCTATGTTAAGTGTTACATTTGATGATAGTTTTCCATCCTGAAGGTAGCAAGCTGTGTTCCAATGGAACTACTCAATGTCATCATCTCTGGGTCAGTATGTGAGACAATCTAATTAATGATGTCCACACATGGGAAGGCAGGGTACCTTCATGAAACCTTATATAAGCCCGACTAGTGGATGTTTAGATAGACCTATCGATCTTCTAGGTCTTATGTTAAGTTCCCTACAAATATCTCCTTGATTTCCTACCATGTTATCTTCATGTCCTTCTCTATGAAAAATTGTGTGTCAGCATAAATTGGCAAGTTCACTGAGATCAGTTCAACGACATCCCCAATGCCACTTTCAACAGTGTCCATTGATGCAGCTTTCTTGGAAGCCATGTTAACTATACTGCTGAAGAGTTTCTCAACAACTACTAGACCTGGAGATAGAGAGGACACTCATTGCATGAAAATGGTAGCTTGAAATCAGAATAATTTCATGAAAAAACCAAGCAACAAACTAGGCAATTGCTAGGAAGGATTGCATAATACTAGCTCTCAAAGGTGACTGAATGTTAGTTGGATTTGTGGATTGTGTAGTTCCACCTGCCAGTGGGCAGGTGATTCTTACTGTAACAACAAAATGCATATTTCAGTTTGGCTTGTGTTGGCTAGGATTTTGTATTGTGCAATCCTAATGGACAAGGCTTTAGGACTAGATCCTGGAACTATGTAGTGTGTAGTTGGAGCTAGGCCTTGACAGCCTCTATGCCATTCCTAGAGCCAAGGCAGAGCCTTGAAATCTAGAAATGCACAATGCATGTTGGGAAGAGCTAGATCTGGGCCAAGGAGGCCTAGACCTTCTCGAGGGCAACAAGACAACGAGAAGATCTGAAAGTGTAAGTGATGGTTGATGTAGATCTGAGTGAATGATGATGCATGCAATCAAAACAAGTGCATGAATCAATCAAATAGAAAAGAAAAAAATTAAGCTTATGGAGAGAGTCATCGTAATGACAACCTTTAGTGTAAAAAATAGGGCATGCATGTGACACTTAGGAAAGGAAATGTGAAACTTAAGACAACACTTGTATAAGCTAAAACAAATAAAAATGCCAGTGGTCGTTCAATAAAATAGGTAAAAAGTCACTCTCATAGGCCAAACGCACAAAAGCAATAGAAAAAGCAGCAAAAGACTAGAAAATCAACTCTTACTGAAAAAATCTACGACGATTGTGCCGAAGGTTCCTATATCTCCTCAGGAATGACAGAGCTTCAATGTCAAATGTGCAAATGAGCTCTTGAAGCATCCATTAAATAGCCTGGGTTAATTTATGGTTTATGACGCGAAGGCAAAAAATCTAGGAAAAAGAAACACATTACGATAACTTCCAAAGATAACTCAAGTGTAATTCCAACTGGTAAAAATATATTCGTATTTTCTAGGGATGCTTTTTTTCTTTTTTTGGGGAAGGTTTCCATGCATGCTCGGAGAGATTACGTAGTTCTGAGGAGCATTGTGCAACTCACTCGCACATGCATCGGGTCATTATTGAGGGAATGCTTCTGCGCAATTCCTCGGCTAAGTGGCTATGGATGCCTCTCATGCTCTATGCAGTTTCCCAGTTGAAGGTAGCCTTCATGCTGGGTCTACAAAATTCTAGAGTCAAAACACATTGTTGGATTGAGCTATGCATTTCCCAAGAGCAAGGTTGATTGTGCTCTAGGATTGCGCAACCCATTAAGGCGAGCCTAGAACCAGATTGCAACCAAGTCAAGAGGTGAGATTTTGGTTAGACATCACAGAAAGTAAGCAAATGCATTCTATAAAGAAAAAGTTAAAACTCAATGAAATCACAAGTACCTATGTTAGTGCGAGATAAGTTGTTGGGATTTTAGTAGGGAGACTCCAAAATGAAGCATAGGGAAAATTATAGAGGGTGGTTATAGTCACTACAATAGGAGGGAAACCACTTCACAAGTAATGGTCTCTTGTTAGAGTTACGATATACTCATTATATGTCCATTACATTTCTTCTACTCTTTTTATAATTTTATCTAACCCCATAGGATCATTCTAGAGAAAGAACTTTCTAGACTTCAGAACCTTCTAGTAAGGCTTCCTAAATGTATTTCTTTTATACTACTATATGGGTATCGTTTACCAAAAATGAATTCCATACGTAGTAACACATAGTCATTTAATTATTATTATTATTATTGAGTGTCTCCCTAGGTATCCTATATTAATTCCATATGTATACTATATCCCCCCACACCCCTTCACATGTCTCACCTTCAAAACATGGTATTAAAGCACATAATATTGTTGGCTAAGCAATGATCATTCATCCATCCTACTGAGATGTGAATATGATGTCGGACTACTTCTTGGCCACATTGATCTACAATTGGATTTCTCCTCGCTATTTCAATTTTCTATCTCCATGCATTTTCTTCAGACCTCCACATGCCTCTAAATTAGTTTCCTTTTTTGTGTCATGTTGGTCTTTAATAAATTTTTTGATGCCCATGCCCTTTCCATTATGAAATTTACCTTTCCGGCTGGTGTAAGTGGCGATATAAATCAACATTACCACTTGGTGTTTTTGACTTGGAATCTTCAACACGGTTCTCTTTTGAGTTGTGTAGCTCCTGGATTTTTTCATCAAAGGACATAATGTTTTTGTATAGCTTCTTTTTTCATGTGATTGTTTGGGGTCCATTTTTCCAACTAATAGACATATGTGGCAATGCGATTTTAATTTTCTTACACCAAACCTTTATAAACTTCTTTCACAAATTAGTATTCACTATACCATTTGATTCCATCCCAGGTTTTCTAAGAATATCATCCATATCATTTAAAGTTATAACACGAAAAATTAGAATTCACAACATATATATCCCTACTGAATTTCAAATATTGAATATACTTAATACTCTTACCCTCAACTTGTGTTTTGTGAATTTGTTTTGTAGGAACATGAAATCTATTAGCCAATTAAACATTCATGTGAAGTTATAATAAAAACTAGATTTAATAGAAATAATGACTTTTTATTTACGAATACATCCATGAACCTATAATACAACGTTCCCCATGAAAATAAACACTATGTTCTTCATTTTTGCATTTTTCTAGCATGAAAACAGCTATCTAAAATAGCTTTCCATTATTTTTGTAATAGAAGGTACCTTCATTTTGCATTTTTATGCAAATTACACCAAATGGCTACATAGTTAATAAAAAAATGTAATTCTCTTTCCATTGGTAGTTGGGATCTTTGCTAGAGAAAGATGTGGTACCATGAAAACCAAAAGAGAAAAGAACTATGGTATTAAATGAATCACTTACATTTCAAGATATATTTTTGAGGCAACCAAATTAAAATGGGCATAACTATGGTTATACATCGTAACTTAGCTATTATGACTACAATTCTGAAATACCATAGCCACTCAATATTTAGGGGTGTTGGTTTGGATGAAATTTTACCACTATATCATAAGGTATATGATATACAAATTATGCAACCATCCATTGAAAATCCTTAAAATTTCTAATTTTAAAATAAAAAATATCTCCACTTCCTAGACTCCATTTTACAGGATTTGTTGCTAAAAATCTATTTTTTTTTAGAGGAAATCAAATATCCAACTAGTTTCTTTAACTTACTTTTAAAAAATTTCATAAATTAGACTAGATTTCATTAATTTTTTTTTGTCCATTCAAAAATGTATAAAAACAAAAATAATACTTCTCATTTTTAATCAAGTAAAAAACTTAGATACCAAATGTTATGCACTTATATGATAAAATAAAAACTCGAGTTTAGTAACAAAAATCAAATCATTCATTCACAAGAATTAACACAATAGTGTAGACAAAAACCATGAGATAGGATAACAACATGTATTATTCCATATGGAATGAAACCACTTGAAAAGCAATATTGCTGGCTATAATTATAATACACTCACTATATATCCATTGCATTGTTTCTGGTCCTTTGCTAATTATGTCTAACCTCCTTAAAAACATCCTAGAGAAGAAACTCTTAAATACATGGCATACATTAGTAATTATACTTACATTTATTGTTTTTACACTATTACATAAGCCACATTTACTATAAATCGCCGACCTCCATACATAGTAATAGATGACCATCCAACTACTATTATTTATTTTCGGATTATCCTTCGATACCTTCTAAGTATCTATATTACTGCCCTAGGTATACTATAATGTTGGAAATACATTAGAAGCTCTACTTTTATGAATATCTCTCAATATCTGTAATTTTCAAATTGTTTATATGTATCCTAAATAAATCCATCACAAAACTATCTACATATAAATTTAACTATCCAAATTCTAAATATTTATTTTTAAAGATATGTATTTTTTACTCTTTTTAATATTTATTTGCCTTAACATACATTAGAATCATAAAATTCATGCATATTTTACTTGTACTACTAATTTTTATTACTTAATGATTTTTAGTAAAAGTTATATGTTGCACTAACATAAATCAATATGTAGATTTTAAAATAGATATTTGATTATGTCAAGAAATTGATAGTAATACAAAGTATTGTAATTTTAAATATATATTTTCAAATATATATTGATATTCATAATTTAAAAGAAATATAAAATTAATATTATAAATTTTGAAAAGATAGTTTGCACAATATCAAAGTGTTCTTTAGAATTTTATGATTTTCTAAAAAGGAAATTCCATCATTTGGGTATTCAAAATATGCATTAATAAAAAAAATATACATCATTTTACATGAAAGGTAATATCCCACCATTATAAAAAAAATCAAACTTTAAATAGTTATACAAACTATATAAAAAATAATTACGTTGTAAGGCATTCCCTTTTAAGAATAACTTCCATGCTACTTATTTGTAATCACTTTGCAACTTTGGATTATATGTTAGATGATTGAAGGGTGTTAAGTCGTTTGATCATCACAAGTGAAAGTAGTTTGGAGTAACGGTCTCGAGATCTTGGTAGCCTACCGAGAATAGGTTATTTTCTTCATGTTTGGAGCATCAACGTTTTTTAATACGAGACTTGTCATCTACAACCACATATTTCCAACCATTGTCATTTCGTTTCAACTACAAACATCATCTCTAACCTCCGCAATGATTTCATTCTCATCCTCCAATATATAAAAAAGGTATCCCATCTCAATGAAGCTCTGCGGTAAAATGATCATGCAAGAAGTTTCATACTACCTTAGTACACGGTTGTTAGTAGCACTGCATAGGAAGAAGAAAGAACCATGGCCAACTCTTCCTTTGTGGATCATATTATACAACATTAATAACCTAAAAGATGCATATTTCCTAGGGTAAGGACATAGTGAAATTTGAGTTTGACACCAAGGACATTAATCCATATGATCCCCAAAGCATTCGCAAGGACCACTATATGGGAGTATACTTTCTATGGATTAGTGGGGCATTTCATTACCTAGAGGAGGATACTTAGAGGTACATGTAATAATGCCTCTAGGCTCAATGAGATGGTCAGTATAGCAAGGAAATTGAAGGTTGCTCCACATATAATAGCAACTCCGGAAGAAACAACAACAGTAGCATAAGGTAACAATTCAGTGCAGGAAAATGGAAAGAGGAAGATGTTGACAATCTAGAGGAAGAGAAAATATGCAAAATCAAGGAAAATCCTATCATCGTGAAGCAAGCTTTGGCAGCAAAAGAAAAGAGGGAGCAAAGGATAAAGAGAGTAGAGTAGAGGAAGAGAGAAAAGTAGAGGTAGTAGGAAGCAAAACTAAAGTTGGAGGAGATGAAGAAGAAGATGAAGGAAGAACAAGAGTCGAGGAGGAGAGAATGACAAGAGAAGAAGAAGAAGGAATAAGAACAAAGGAAAGGCGTGATGATAGAGGAAACAAAGCCGATACAAGTTGAAGAGTGTGAACAACTAGTAGTTGTGAAGGAAGGTGAACAGGTGCCTTTTTGAATGGATAAAATGGTTGTAATCTCTTTCAAATTTAGTTGGCTATAAAATAGTGAAATTGCCTAAAAAATTTTAACCATAAAATATATATATATATATATATATATATATATATATATATATATATATATATATATATATTTCAATTGCTTTATATAATATATATATAGTTTTTTTTTTTTTTTTAACTATTTTATTTGTCTATAAAGTTGATATAAGGTTATGTTATATCATTGGACATCAAAATATTTTATTTATGGTTGAGAGTGAGAGTGAAATATTTTTACCACTTCTCTTTTGCATGACCATTCAGAGAGTGAGATTATTGATGTTTTACAATACTTTCATTAAACAAACCAAAGATATATATTCTTTTTTTCTCTAATATATCCCAAATTTGTTTGTAAACAATAATTTTTTTTTTAAAGCTACAGGTGTCAACTCCAAGTTGAGCACTCACATAGTTACATAAATCCATCATATTGGGATGTATAATGAGCCCCTTGTCCCAATTATAAATATACATATAATTATTAACTTCATTATTTTATCTTTTTATTTTATTTTTTGTTTTTATGTAATTTAAGTGAGTAAAAATATTTTTTTTTATAATTATAATTATAATTTATTATATATTACTTTTATGTAATTTTATTGAGTCAAAATTATGAACATTACAAGAGATTACACATCTCTTCTATGCTATAACGATAGGCATCTCTCACCAAATAATAAATTTAAATATATAAAACCAGCCTACATCCATCTAATATCCAGATCTACAAAGTACTAAGAGGGAACATATTTCTTTACATTCTAAAAGAAGATCTCATCTCAAGAGGTTTTGATCCCTCTTTGTTCTTGGTATATCTGAAGTTAAGATGGATCTAGGTTGATTTAATTATTAAATATTAATTATAAATATAATTGTTAATTCTATGTTTTTTATTTTATTTTACTTTTATTTTGATGTAATTTGACAAAGATAAAATGTTTAAAAATATATTACATCACAATATCTCTACCATACTCTACTGGAGAGTGCCACTCTATGCAATTAATATTTACATAAAAATTTAAAATGTTTTTATAATCATCCTAGATCCATATTTACTCTAGATCTACCAACCATGGAGCCGGATCAAATCTCTTTTCACTCTAAAAAAGGTTTGTACCTCAAGAGATTTGATCCCTATTGAGATGGATCTAGAGTCATTTAATTTCGTCCTTTAAATAGACTATATTCCACATTAGTACGATGTGTTCGCATACCATGGGTCAATAACATGGTTGAATACCATGACGTTATTTTTATTTTAACATTGTTATTATTAATTTTATTTTATTTTGATCCAGTAAAAATGTTGTCACTTAGGGTTATTTTTAATTTTAGGGTTCAATAGGACATTACATTACAACGTCTCTACCATAATGGGCTAGAGAGATGAATTATTAAAATTATATCTAATTAAATCATTTTTCTCTTTATACTATATATATATATATATATATATATATAGAGAGAGAGAGAGAGAGAGAGAGAGAGAGAGAGAGAGAGAGAGAGAGAGATAAATTATTATTTTTTTGGGTAAATATTTTATTATCATTTTAATTGAGGATTACATGTAGAATTTTGTAATGTTGGGCCACTCTATCACTACTGAGACTTGAACATATCGAAAAGTACACTCTTGTATGAGAGGCTAGTGATATCATGCTTTACAAAATGGGTCAAGAGTGCATACAAAAAACTGGCTAGACTAACCTAGAGATAAAACTATTTGGTTCAAAAACAAAATGGGAAAGAGCATAACTAAGATTTCTTGGAGTCATAATTTGTAGAAACCACCTAATTGGTTCTTCCATGTTGTCTGGGGTGTTTCTATCTAGTAGAGGAATACCTAGATGATGCTCAATGCAACTAATAAATTGATTGATGTCTGGTAGATGCTCCAAGTAACGTAGAATGTTAGCCTTGTGTGGTCCTGTAGTATTCCTCAAAGGAGGAACTTAAAATTCCAATAGAAATCAATGATGTGAATATACTGGCTAAAATTGTTATGAGTATGCCCCACATATGATATCTAACAATATAGGTCCACTAAAACTTCATTTCAAATTTTTTGTTGATGGGAGGACCCTTCCCTTTTTAAGCATGCTAGTTCCTCCTCAATTGGTCCAAGATGATGTCTCGAAATCGGTTAGCAGACTTGTGAAGCCAATTATGTGCACATGTATGTCCCTAGGAAGATTCATGATAGTAGGTGGGCCCATGGTGATGTACACTAACAAGGCATCACGTCAAACCAACCATTGAAGAAATGAGAGACAGAGGATAGAGTGCATAGATGGGCATTGACAATAGGAAAAAGATCCTCAAATAAAAGGGTGGAGGACATGTAACTGGGAATATAAAGAGAATTGGCAGAAGGGGAGAAGAGAAGTTGCTAAGAAACCATGTAGGATCAAGGATGATGCAAAGAAGGATGAGTGGATGACAAATAAAATAGGGATGGTGGTGTTGAGGGTCAAGCCATTACAAGAGGAGGGGAAAACGATTGGGGAAAAAAATCATAGGATGCAAGAAGGTGAATAGAAATGCAAGGGCATAGAGTGTTGGGAGAGAAATAAATGGAAAATGGAATGAACCCCAATAAAGATAATTGAAGGAAGAATAATGTGCAAACCTAAGAAAGTCGAGCTAGGCAATGCTACTAGTAAATGAATTCCATGGAGTGACAAGACCACTGAGGTGTTTCCATTTGCTTCTAGCTGAGCATTCCATCTCACATGCTGAGAGGATGAATTCAAGAATAAAAACAACAACCCTTGGATTTCCATCTATAGATCTATATATAAAGTAGCCACGTAGTACCAAAAACCACCAAACATTACAACCAAATTTCCAGCTACAAGTGAAAAATCCTATTCTAGCTACATTGAGGTGGTCAACGAGGGCACTCCATGGAGGAAGATGAAAACAAATGTTTGAGATATAGAACACAAGGTGAGTTGGTGAGCAATGGAAAAAAGATGATCTCATAGTAGAGGGAAGCCCTTGTTTATAAGAAAGCGAGTACAATCCATTTCACATGTAGGAATGGGAACATCCTTGTAGATAATACAGGGTCTTGGGATTGAACTTGGTGTGTACTTATTGTCTTAAGTCATATATTAATATTAGATAATACATTAATTCCTTTAGGGGAGCATGCTACCAGGTCCCTTGGCCACTTGCCTGTGGAAGTGGTAGCTCATTTCTCCTCATTTCTTCATAAAATCACCCAAGCTAGAATAGTTTTTGTGATAAAATTAAGATTAACATAACTTTATATTTTTCATATTTTTGAGGTAAAACTATAAAATGTGCTTTTCATATATTGTAATTAAATGACTAGAAAATGTCAAATTGCCAAAATTTAAAAAATCATAAAAATTAACTAAATTATAATTTTATTTAAAATTATTATTATTATATATACAAATAATTAATATGTGAATTGAACATATACATTTCAAAAAAAACATGTAACAAGATTTCTAACCATGAATATTTTTAACATGTAAATATGCGTTTTTAAAATACCATGGCTTACCAATAGTGCACATGCAAATAAACTATAACTGATGTTCATATGATATATGTTCATAGGAATTTTTTTTTATAATTATTTAATTTATTTCAAAAACCAAAAACAACATAGCTACTTTTGAGAAATGTTAACTTTTGATCTGTGGCTACTATTAAGAATATTAAAAAATATTTCGTAGATTTTAAATCCCTACCATCTACCTAATAATTATTTATAAGTAGAAAAACCATATAAATCAATTGGTTGGTAAACAACTATAGACATCAATCCATAATAAACATCAAAAGACCTACATCATGATTCATCTCACTTAAAAAGTAGAATTACAACTTTCTCTTCAAAAATTTGTTGATTTTTAGTTTTTACCTCATCGATAATCAACAACACTTGTTTCTCTCAGACACAGAGCTCATCTAAAACTCCTTGGTGCAGCTCATGCAAGGTCTGGATCAGAAGTGCTGCAAGGTTGATATTGATATCTTTCTAGTACTGCATGCACTTTTGGTCTTCAGCTGTTTCAATATGGAGAGAACCCTGTGGTAGTTGTACTGCGCGGATCCCAGATGTGATTTCTGTTGTACTAAATCTTGGCACGCTCGCTTGGTCAATGCTCTCTTGTCCCACACTCACTTGGATCACCCCTGTCTAGACATGTAAGTCCTTCAGGCCCTATTGTTCTTTGTCCAATACCTGGTGGTACTGGTACTTGATGTTTCCCCATATACTTTTAGTGATGGAGTGGACAACACCACATATCTCAAAAGGTACCCTTCCATGAGCACCAATGGTGGTGCAATCAAAGATTTATTAGACTTCTACTTCTTGTAAGGTCCCATGGCACTACACTTCCCCCTCCTCCTGAACCTGAAGGGGGACTCCAAGTTTGCGCCACCTTCCTCTTCACCTTCGGTTTCAACTTCAACATCGGTGTGCTCAGTCTCAAGTTCTTCGAGATCAATATTTACCCATGATGTTGCTTCTTTCACAACTTTCTCCCTTCACGCTTTCTTTTCTTTTAAATAAGCCTTTCCTTTCGGCGCTTCCTTCACTTTTATAGAAGTATTTTCTTGTTGCACTACCTTTTCTTCCACGGAAGTCTTTTTTGCTTCTTTGTTTTTTGTAGAAGCCTTGTGTGCTTCTTTTTCTTTCATAGAATCCTTCTGTGCTTCTTTCTCTTTGTCTTTCTTGGTCGTCGTTGTAGCTGTTATTTTCCCCATTTTTCCTTTTGCGACCTTACTTTTCCCTGTGCCTTCATGAGATAGGCTGAGCCATTTGCTTAGCCATTTATTTATGACTGCCATAATGTCATCTTGTGCGACTAAATATGGAAAATTATGCCATGTTCCTGCGACATCCTTCTTTGCACAGATGAAAAAATTGTGAAAATTTTCCTTGAAATTTGGAATATTTGTATGCTGCGATGTAAACTAGGTGACAACCGTGGTTGTTGGTTGATCACCATTTGCAAGTCTAACTTGAACAATACCCAAAACATCTTTGTTTCAATGATTTGGTCAAGATCCTTTGTTTCCCACAGTAACGCGAGTTTCGCAGCTTCGCACGAAGTCTGGATCCTGTGTGGGGAACTGGCTCTCCTCAAGCATCCTCCATGCTACCAACATGATGAACAAAACTAACCATGCAGAGTGGAATGAATTCCTATCCTCCTTTGCTTCACAATAATCCTCCAGGAACTCGGGACATAGGTAATTTTCCCAATTGTATTGGACTACTTTGTTTCACTGCATGATTAAAGATACAACTAGTGGTGACACTTCATCGGCACGACACCTCCACATTATTTATCCTACCAAAATCTGTGCAACAAGTTGCGTAACTCCATCCGATATAGAGCTAATGGAATAGCTGCATGACTTCTTCACCAACTCAAATTCGAACGTCATCTGATCCACCAGCTTCTTCTCCCTCGACTTCCCCATAGAAGCATATACATGGTTCACACCCTCATAACGTAACAAGGTGATTCGATGGACCAACATATCATCAATTACAATGGGCCCTCCCAGTCAGAGGCACCAATCATGAACAATCGCCAACAACTGACTAACATAGATAGTATTAATTATGTTGTGGCTAAAGTGTGGGACACACAAAATGTTGAGAAATCCTGTGCACTCAATTCCAGCAGCCCACTTCATTGGATCAAGCCTTGTGAAAATTGACTCCTCATAGTAGAATGGTTTCAAATATTTGTTGGTTTCCAACTGTGGGAACTTCACATGATCAACTAGATCCCCGTCCTCCATCTTCAGAAATGGTACCCGAGCCAACAATTCTCCCTCCACAGGTACGTCGTCAGGTAGAAATGGTGTGAAGACCTTGCATTTCACCAAGATTGGGTGCTTAGTCACTTTTGTAATGGATCTCCTAGGGGGTACATAAGGTGGTAGCCGAGTAATCGGCATTGATTCCTCTACATCGATATCTTCAACCCCCATAGTCAATTTTTCCTCATCCAAGTCCAGGGGTTCCGTTGGTTGCTTGCTCTTATCCATCCAACCCTTCTGTATAACCTCCATTGGATTTTTGCGCAGTGATTACCAAACCAACACTTGTTGTGGCTACCTTTTCTTCTTCTCTCCTACCACAGAGGCATCATGTTTTGGCCTCGACGACCTAGGCATAGTGGTAGGGAATGGTGGTGTTTTAGTAATTTTGTCAATGCTCTCCCAAAATATTTTCTTCTACCACTGAGATAAATCCACCTTAAACCAAAGCCAAAGCCATTACTGTGAAAACTCCTTCTCTATCTCTTTCCAATCTCGTCCAGACATGCAACAATCGTCTAGGCTCAAACATAGACACAAAATCTCAAGGAAATCTCCCTGGAAGAAAATTGTTTGAATCTGGAGCTGGATGGTATATTTCTAGCCCTTTTTTGAATTCAAATCCATAAGTTACCTCCACATCTCCTCCATTAATGCTCTTTTGGTGGCATATTTTTGAATATATGCTCCTTAAATGCTTCCCCCCCACTCCCTTTAATGGAAAAATAGCCATCCCATAATCTACAGTGTTTTCAATAGTTACTTTCTTACCAGGTTGTGTGGGATGCACCTTGCTAGTGCAACTCCTTCATTGTATCTCCCATCTACACATTTCTCCTAACTGTCACACAACCCATTTGCCTTACTAAACTGTCCTTCTAGTAGCATAGTTTACAGTCCTGCACTTCCTTGCAACCACCTCAAGTACTAAGAATATCCTGCATCCATATAGTCATTGCGTATGGGTGTGATCATTGTTGTACAATTTTAACTAACTCCCATTGATTTTTCCTTGAAATATCTCCTCGTTCATCTTCACGAGTTGAACTGCACCTCCAATTGTCATCTCTTTGACGATGTATGGTCCCAACCAATGAATCTAAAACTTTCTTGGAAAATTCGTAAACTTGCTACCATACATTAATACTAAATCTCTATTTTTAAAGGTGTGCTTCTCAATCTGGTGATCATGCCACACCTTTTCTCTAGCCTTCCGCACTTGTTGACGAAATCTTGCCAAGAAGCAATCTTCTTCTAACTCAAATATATGCGTGAGGTGTTCCTCCATTATGTCTCGATATGCAACCTCTATAACTGCAACAATCCTCAAACTAGGCATGGTTTACTCCATTGGCATCACCTCCTCTTGTCCATAGACCAACCTAAATGTTGTTTATCTAGTCAACTTCTTACAAGTAGTTATATATGCCCAAAGCAGAACTCATATGTGCACATCCCAATCGTTCATATTCAGGTTACAGATGTTCGTCAAAGAATTCTACAAGATCTTAATAAAGGCTTCAACTGTTACATTTTCTTGAGGATGATATGACACGCTTTTTTGATGATACGTCTAGATGTCTTCAAGAAAAGTAACAATCGTTTCATTCAGAAAATGCAAACCCCTATCGCTCATCAAAATCTTAGGACAAGCAAACCTAGATGGGATGTACTAAAATATATACTTCGTAGCTCTAGTCACACTACAATCATTCATATGCTATGCCTCAATCCACTTGGGCAAGTATTCTATCACTGTGGTGATGTATCGTGATCTTGTCTTCTTTCCTGGTGGGTCAATATGTCCTACAAAATCTATTTCTTATTTATCAAATTCCTGTCACGAGACTTATGGGTTCAAAGGAAATTCATCCCTCCATGATGGCTTTGCGGTCTTCTGACTCACATTGCATACCTCACAATATTCCTTAGAATGTTTGTGCACAATTGGTCACCACAACCCAATGCGTAAGATGTTCTACGCAGTCTCTCTTCCAGCATAATTTCCTCCAACAACTCCTCCATGTGCCTCAGCAAGGATAGTTTTTCTTTCATAATCAAGTATATACCTGTGCAAAACTTCATCTGAGCCCATTTTATACAAGTGTCTTACAATGACAGAGAAATCTGTAGTCCTCACCATAAATTCTTTCTTCTACTATGTCATATATCCTTTAGGGGTTGTACTTATAGTTAGGAATTGGATTATATATGAAAAATGTTAATCTGCAATAAGCACAACAAAGAGTTGCGCATCAAGCAAGCCATCATCAAGAATTGTAGGTTCTTCGCCATTCTCAATCTGCAAAAGGTGATCCATTCCAGCATTTAATCTCTTTCGCTTCACAACTACTTCAAAATCATACTCCTGAAATAGCAGTAACCACCTACAAATCCCCCCCCCCCCCAACACAGGCTTGTTGACCAGGTACATCAAATCAAGATGGTTTGTGTACATTTTGAAGTGTGCACCCAACAGATAATTTCTAAACTTCTGGAGTGCATATACCATTGCCAACCCTTCACGCTCCATGGTTAAGTAATTCTTCTCTGCCTTAGATAGTTTTATGCTTGCAAATACAATCGGGTGGTCGATATCTCCTAGCATGGTTGGGTTAAAACTACTCCTAATGTCATGAAGGACGCATCCACGTGTACATGGAATTCCTTCTTCCAAACGGGGAACACTAGAATAGGTTTTGTAACCATCTTTTCCTTCAACACATCTAAGATTTTATGGAAATCATCATCCAAGAAAAACGTCACATCCTTCTTCAATAGTTTTTCCATGGGCACAGTGATCTGCGCATATACCTTGATGAACTTTCTATAGTATCCTATATGGCCTCATGTTGCGCGTATCTGTTTTATATTCCTTAGAGGCTCCAAATTCATAATCACTACAATTTTCATAGGGACCACCATTAACCCTTTCTTATAATCAATGTGGCCCAAAATTATCCTATAAGGTACGCAAAGTATGCATGATTTCATATTGAGGGAGATTTTATACTTCCTACAAGTATCCACCTTCAGGCGAAGACTTGAAACATGTTTTTTAACTATATCAAACACTGTCCAATCATCAAAGTAGACCTCAAAAAACTTGTGAATTCTTCCTTAAAAGCTGTGACTACCACCCTAGAAAAGATTGTAGGGGCATTCTTAAGTCAAAAGGGCATAATTGTATACTAGAAAGAGCCCCATTATGTGGCGAAGGTAGATTTACTTCAATCTTTTGGCATGATTTTGATATGGTGATAACCTGAGAACACATCTGTAAAAGAGTAGGCTTCTTGACCACTAACGTTTTCTAAGACTTCATCTCTAAATGACGTATGGAATGGATCATGTACACACATACAACTTCCTTAGATCTATGCAGATTATGATTTTTCCCTTTGTTTTCTTCTCCTGAACCACCATAGAGCTAAGCCAGTTCAATTCCTCTACAGCTTCAATAATTCTTGCTACAAGCATCTTATCCAGTTCTTCGTGCACCTTTTCTATGTATTTATGATTCAACCGGTATGGGCACTACTTTACCGACTTCACATCTGGCTTCATATTGATCTTCATAACACCTAGATCACCTACTATCCCCTTCAGATTAGAGAACTTTGTTCTAAACAAGTCTCGATATTCCCGCAATAACTTTGCAACCTTGTCAACTATATCTTCATCCCAATAATCACATATATTCGCAAAGTTCGGCTACACTTCCGACCGAATCTTCACTTGCTTGGTCTTCAAAGGTTTTAAAATGTAAGTAACCTCTACCTTAGGCCTAGTGACTTAGCGTTGTCCCTCTGACTCATGGATACTGATATTCCTGGGGTCTTCCTCACCTTCTAGTTGCACCCATGTGATAGGCTCTACATGCGTTATGAATATCACAGTCTTGATTTCCTATAATGCTTCATTAATACATTCGAATCCATCCCCAAAACTGAATATTAACAGAAAGATTTCCTTTAGAACATCCAACTCTATGGTTTCATGTCGTAGCTCTATTTCTAAATACCAATTCATCAGAATAGTATCCAAAGTGTGGCAGAATATATGTACCCATTCAGGCAGTGGTTCCTCTCCCCATGCTTTCATCTAACGAGCCAAATTCTCACGCGGATCATCCTTCCCTATATATTTTTTAGTAATGCGGGTATTGGCATATCCAAACTACATCTTCATCATGCTTTGGTACTCCTACCAATATGTAAAAGTGTTCTTATGTGTACCCCACCATCTAGTAGGCATAGCTCTCAGCGCGATGTCCAATGCCTGGAACCGGTGCTCCTTTGGTACATCCCTTTCAAATTTATCAAGAAACAAATTTACATCTTATAAGTAATCATAATATGGTAAATTTTTTACCTCCATAGATATGCACTGGAGTGATTTAGTAAGTCTGTTACATCATAGCATTGACACTTCATGCAATCTATTTTGCCAATGCTTGAGCTCCTCATCTTAATCCAAGTTGCATGAGCTGTCCTTTTCCCAAGTAATTCTGCCATCCACCATAGGGTTCATCCAATCCTCATTCCACATAGTAAGCTTATAGATTTGCTCAATATCATCCTCCTCATAGTAATCTCAGACTAGCTCAGACTAGGTCGCACCCTCGGCTGGATTTAATGGAACAATGACTCTCAGTTCCTTCCTCTCAAATGCCATACTATGCTTCTTTAGGTTGATGACCGCATTCATATCAAACACCCAATCAATCCCAAGTAGCATGTGGTAGGGATTACTATCATCCACTATTTCGATTACCTTAAAATGAACTATAGCGCACACCCCTTCAATGTCTACAGTTACTCCATGTAAGCGTCCCATAGGAATAACCTTTTGTTGGTTCACCATTCAAAGCTGAATTGAGGACCACTGTAGCATCCACTTTCCCATTCTTTCCTATGTATTTTTAGGAAAAACATTCGCATCAAATCCCAAATGTAGGATCACCTGGTCCATTTCAAATTCTCTAATTTGTGCAGTCAATATCATCTCCAAACCAGTCCTTTTCTGAACTTTGTCTACTTTATGCACTGCGTGTTGTTCAGGCAGCGACTTACCCTTCCCAACGCAGTTGTCTATTAACCCTTGCACTCCCTCCACTGCTTTTTGGTCCCTTATGAGATTCATGCAAGCCTGTAAGAAGGATGTCAACAATGAAGGATATGTTTCCTCTGTAGCAATGACCTCTTCAAGCTTCTTCATTCATGTACTCCGAGTCTTTGATGACATGGAAGCTCCTAAATTTGAAACTCTCTTTTTTGCCTCAAGAAAAGTTTCCTTTGCCTTATGCAATTCAAACTCAGCACCATTATTAGCAGCCTTGCACACCCATATATTTTCTTATTGTCTTTTTCCTACATCTTTATCTTCCCAGGTGTTGGATGTCGAGCCTGGTTATCTTCTTTATTTAGAAATATCACCGCATTGGACCCCAATTCTTAATGTTGCAGAAACACTGCCCATAATATTTACACTGCAAGAGGGGTCCAGGGGGGGATGGTTGCGATCTTTGGGAGCCCCCCTCTGCCCCCCCCACCCCCCCCCCCCCCCAACCCCCCAATCAGGAGATTAGGGACAACTCCCCTAAAGCTAAAAATAGATGTAAAATTGCATTGTAAAATGTTGAAATTTCGTAGTCAATCTAAGCCTTTCATTAGGGGGAGATATGGCGGTAGAAGTTATGTTTAATTTAGGGTCTTTTTCCCTAGAAGGCAATTCCTCACTATATATGAGAGAATTGTTTTGTGTCTCTGTATATCTGTATTCTGAGTGAGAAAGAGAGAGGATATTGTGTGAGAGCAAAGAGGGAATTACAATGGATCTATTGTAGGTTGTATCTCTTTAGTTTGCTAGATAATATAAAAGGAAGGACTGGTTGTTTCTCCATGGACATAGCCCAAATTGGATGGACCACGTATATCTGTGTCTCTCTTGTTTTATGTGTTTTCTGTGTTTATATTTCTACAATATATTTTATGTGTTCCATTTCTCTGTAATATATAATTTTCTAACACCAAGTAGCTATACCGCTTTGCATAACTATATTAATGTTGGACCCATCCTCACATGGTTCTGACCTCATGATTTGGATGTTCTGAGTGGGTTGTTGGTTCTTCTTTTTGTGAATCTTTGTGATGAGTATAGGATAATCCTCTATGACATGGGCAAACTGTCGACAATATTAACAAGAGGGATGTGTTGAGATCTAAAAATCTCGTGCGAAGTGGCCTGCTTCCCCATAATTATAACAAATGATCTATTTGGGACCTATTTCGGTTGCTCCCCCTCATCCTTGTCCTCATCCCTAGAATCCTCTGCACACTGCAGGTGCGCCTTGATCCTACTGAGGACCTGTCTCGACCTGTACCCTATATGTCATGGTTTTGTCCATCATTAACTCATAGCTTCGACAATTGCGCTCATCATGGACTATAGACTTACAAAAATTGCAAAATAGTATTTGGGGAGTCTGTATAAACATATGTAACAAATAACAGTTGTTTGTCGAGTGTTTTCTTGTTATTTGGTAGATTGCACACCTTGACACTACACAGTTACATGATTCTGCGGTATTTTCTGACTTCAGGGGAATAAGACCTCCCCCAATTAGATAGTTTTGATATACCGGGAAATGATCCTTGTCATGACCATGCACTTTACACTTTAAGCACCATACTTCAGAGTGGTCTCATTTTGGACCTCTTTCCATTCTTTGAGATCCTGCAACTCCATATGCAAGCTAGCTAATTGCGACTGAATCTACTGCAGTCCGAGATTCGTATCTTGAATAGGTGAAGTCTCCAACTTCATACTAATTTCTAGTTCTTCAACCTACGATCCAACTTTCTGCTCTAACAATGGTAATCTCAAATGGGTAGCAACAAAGAAATATACCAATCCTTATGTTGCTCATCCGAGATTTGTAGATTAGCCTGCTGTAGCAAACATTTCAACCATTAGTCAAAATCTTATGCAGATTCATTTACCTTCTTCTTAATTTCCTTAATCTCAGTCATAAACTGGGCTTGAGACTTAGGCTTCATGAATTCATTATTCAGCGCACCTTTTGTGTCTTTTAATAACGCAGTTGGATTAGTCGTACTGTACTTAATATACCAACTCAGCGCCCTATCTTGAAATGTTGTGACCAGTTGTTCTTTCTTCATATCGTCATCCATTATATGCTCTGACTTCCACACATCATCTACCACAAACCAAAATTGATCAGGGTCTTCTGTCCCCATATCCTTGAATATAGGCATCTTCATAGTGTTCACCATACTGAATAACAGAGGTGGAGGTGTGTGAGGTAGAGGTGAAGGCGGAGGTGGGGTGGATGGATGTGGTATTCCACGATATCCTCATCTATCGCCTGCGACACCTTGATGCATCTTCAGCCTATTAGTTTCTTCGTCGCTATCAGATGCTCCCAACAAATAATTGTACTCAACACTTGTATCTAGATCTCTTTTGAATGGTTTCCCACTTCACGTAGCTCTCATCGAGTCTCGTCTAAACATCAATTTAGTGACATAACCTATTTTTGCACAATAGCATTTTATTCCAAGTTTTCAAAGACTTCAGATACTTAACTCTTGGTCCTTTGAAAAACTGGTGTTCAACTTCACTATAATTGGTAGACGTATCGATCGTGAACTCAATAATAAATCTGCCCAAATTACTATCGATCCAATAATTGATAGCCTTCACGGACTTGTTTTCTGATCCTCCAAGTGCTTCACTAACATTGGAGTCCACACAATAAGGTTATCCAACTTCTAGGTAGGTTGATCATCCACCAATTTAGCCAACCATTCATATACTTCACACGGAAAAGAGCATAAGAAAACCTCATGTTCCTCTGTATAAGAGTCAAGCTGTTTTGAGACCCGACCATGGTTCTCACCACTTTAGAGTTAAATAGCAACCTTTGATTTGTATATACTTCTATGAATATCTTAGAATACTCCATGAAAATTAAATGTCAACAATCAATTTAATAATTATTGATAATTACATTAAAATTATAAAAACCCCATGACAAAATAAAGACAACAAATTTTATTTCAAAATAAACATGTCTATTATCATAAAACTAAAAATTCTAAAATTTAATAAAA
This sequence comes from Pinus tabuliformis, assembly GCA_031772625.1. Taxonomy (NCBI): domain Eukaryota; kingdom Viridiplantae; phylum Streptophyta; class Pinopsida; order Pinales; family Pinaceae; genus Pinus; species Pinus tabuliformis. Next base: position 668,312,209 of record CM062818.1, read on the forward strand.
AATTATAGTAATAAAATTTTGAAAAAATTATTTTAAATTTTAATAACATATTATATTATATTATATTATATAATATAATATATATATATATATATATATATAATGGTATTTTAATAAAATTAAATATATATTTTTAATCAAAATTATATATATATATATATATATATATATATATATATATATATATATATATAATGGTTCACTTAGCAACTTTGTAGTATATAAAATGATGTGAATGATAAAAGATACATGTTTAATCTTGATTGATTGAGCCATGTTTTATTTAGCAGGCAAAGCAATTACACTTATAAATTATTATATCGATATGTATCTAGAGCCTAGTTTAATTGACCCATGTTTTATTTACCGGGCAAAGCAATTACACTTATAAATTATTATATTGATATGTATCTAGAGCCTAGTTCAATTGCCAATTGCGTTTAAAAAAAGCCACCATATATTTACAAAAAACATGTGTACGAATTTAAATTATATAACTTACGTATACGATACGTAGTAATACAATCATATATATATTAAATAATGCAATTTTTTTTAGAGCTAAAAATGTATGCATGATTCATATATTTTCTAAAATAATGTAAATTTTCTTTAAGCGAGCATGTCAATTAAAAGTGATAGATTACCGGCATCTTAGTTGCTTTTAGAGTTGAGGAAAATAGTTGTCCAGTGTGATTTTTTTGGAGTTTAGTTTAGGAAAAGAGTTTTTTATTGTGATTTTTTTGGAGTTCATCAAATTTATTGGAAAAAATTGTGGTGAAATTTTGATTTTCTTTGGAAAAATTTATAGTGAAATTTTGATTTTTGTTATTCAAATTAATTTTTTGAAAATATATATAGATTTATCACCTTTAAAAACTTCTAAATCACTTTTTTTTTTTTTTTTTGACAAATTTACACATCAAACTTATATCTCAATAAATTCTTACCGAATTAAAAAAAAATAAACAGAAAAATCCCATCAGAACACATATAAAAAATAAAAAAAATCACAAAAAAACAAGTCCTTAAGAAATGGCAAATACCGACAGCGATTAGAATGACATTGTGGAATTTGTTTGGAAAGCAGGTGAGCATTGAAATTGGTGAGATACATCCTGTTCGGATGATGGCCTTACATGGTAAAGTCTGCCGACCAGTCACAAAGTAATGTATTTAAAACTACTTCCTGGCCCATGTGAGTTGTTGACAATCCGCACTATAAACGCAAAGCCTCACGCCAATTAAACTACGTTATATCTCCGCGTTAGAGTATTACAGTTCATTACTGTGTTTTAGATTTTTTGTTTCAGAGTAATGGAGTTTCTATTAAATGGCGGAGGATATTCCATCCCTGATGCTATCCCAACAAACGACAGGCTGCCTGCATCTACGTCTGCATCGCCTTTTGGATCTCACTGCGGGCAGAATTCTCAGCTCCAGAAGACGAAGAATCTGCCAGACAGTGAACGTAGAAGCCCTGAAGACACAGAAGCCTTCATGATATCAAGAAACAGTGGCCAGTCAGATCAACGTCCACCTGTCCCCGCATTCACTATTACCGACTTCAGCTACCCAGAAGCAACGGCGGTGACGATGGCGGAGCTACGGCGTCCCTCGTTGAGTCTGTCTGTGAGTGGCACTAGAACCGCCCAGGTGGGCAAGAAACGATCGAGAGCCTCCAGGAGAATGCGGACAACGCTATTAAACACCGACACTGCGAATTTCAGAGCCATGGTGCAGCGCTTCACCGGTATTCCTGAAACCCCCTTTCGATTTGCATCCATGAGCCGTACTTTCTTTGTACATGTAGGCCAGCAGGAGTCGCCGGTACTTGACCCTCATATGAACTGGGTTTCCAACCTTAATTCTGTCCCTAACAATTATGATCTTCAACAATATAACAGTACTGCGTTACATCCATTCCGGTTTCTCCATGATAATATAAACATCAGCAGCGGCTTAAATTTGTTTCGCAAGGCTCCTCAAGGGCAATATTCTTCGAACCCAACTCCACCAAACGACGTGGGACTGATGAATTCGGCATCCGTGTTTCCTACCCCGTCTATAACGTTGGCATCGGACATAAGATCTGCCTATCTCATGTAATTTCTGCCTCCGTGCTTTATTTCTGTGCGTTCAATCTTTCTTCTAATACTGGTTACTTTTCAATGGATGTACATGAATATGCAAATATGAGTAGATTGCCATTTGCTGCTTAGTTCCGCAGATAAGCCCAGAACCCAATTCGATTCCCCATTAACGAGGATTTGGTTTCTGTTTAATGTGATCTCGTGTGTAACCGTGTCTTGCTGCATCTCCTATGAAGTGAATACAATTATGAATTGTTCTTCGTTTTCAGAAACCGTGTTCTGGTTTCTCAGTTATAATAACCCCACTAGAGATTATTCATTCAAGCAGGTGATATCAATCTGTATTAATCTTTTCATGGCTTTCTTATGTCAGTAAATGAACATCTCAGGTATTGCAATTCCTCTGTCTCAATTTGACATCTTACAGGGTTTCAGCACAGATGGTATGATTGACTATGCAATATCAAAAGGAACTTAAAGCAAAGTCTATACCTTCAGAAATATCAACGTGAATGCAGAGAAGGTTGTAATCTTATTTTAAGCCAAAATAATTAGTCTTTTCAAAACAATCAATATTAAATATTTGAGTTCGTTGCATTATCTGACAGGTGTACTGGTATGGTGTCATTTCCATATTTGTACTTTGACAATAAATACGCTGAGATTGAAAACCCTTCTGAAGGAATTTCACTGACCTAATTTTCTTAATCTTTCAATTACTAAAATATGGATGGAGATGGAGGAATCTTATCTCCGCAGTTTCTTTGATGACAACGAATTTAATCCAGAAAGAAGTTTCCTCTACCCAATGGTTTTATGATGGCAAGTCTGGTTACACGAAATTCAATATTTGCATGGCTTAACATGAACTTATAGGGTTCCAGAGCCCAACATGAATGGTTTTATATATCATTACAAGGATTACACTTGCCATGAGGTGAATGAAATTCAAATGAGCAGTTGAAACAGCAAATAGCTTGTTCAAGTCTTTTTAAAATCTTTGTTAATACTCTCTTATATATAATGTAAATATAATAAATTTAGCTATATTAAACATGTCCATTCGGTTTAATTTGAATAGTAGGCAAAATGCTATTATATTTCCTATAAAAAAAATATTACTTTATTTCTTATAAAAGAATATTACATTAGAGATATTATGACGGTGCTGGATAAAGTCGGTGTTCGTAGTCAACAAAGTAGTAATTTGGTGCTTAAGTACATGTACACATACAAATACATGTGTACTATTCGATATTCGAGATTCACAAGTGTTCCTAATCTTATAGCCTAGCTACTCTATCAACATTTACGAATTCAAAGAATTACAAGCAAGAAAATATTGCAGAAAAGATTTTAAGTCATTCTCAATATATTGTAATCATTTCATGATATGGATTTGTAATACATCAATTTGACCATTATAGCTCTAGATCTCAATCAAAAGTCACCAATCAGTTGTGACAACACCTCATCAAAGATAAGTTTTAACAACTAATATCAATGTGGTGTTGGGCTATGTGATTATCTAGGGACTCATAGTCTAATGTGAACTCTCATCCACACTTGCTAACTCAAACGTTTTAGGAATGTGTGTGCATTTCTGAGAAAAAGGATGTTCGTACTGTAAAGTAGGAGTGTGCACATGTACACAATTCTAAAAAGAACCATGAACACATTCTAAAACATGTGTGTATTCATGTTAAAATGTTTAGGACCCTTACACCCACACCAAACATTCAAAAGTGCTAATGGTACATGTTAGCCACTGAGGTGCAACACTGCTATTTTAACGGAAATCTCCTTTTTTTTTATCCCTGAGGCTCCACGTCTCCTCTTGCTCCGCTTTGGCCATAAGCCATACTTCAAAAATATTAGTCTCGCATCTATAACTGCTTTGGGTCCACATATATGTATCGCAATCAGGGGTTTGGGGTGATGGCACATAGTCGAACGACCGATTTCCACTATCACCGATATTTATGCCCTCTCCGATAGTGTATTCCGAGCACACATATAAGCTCTACCTTTCCAATCCGATAGTGTATTGCATATATGTATGGTTTTATGCCGCTGACAGTGTATAGCCCTATCAATATATGTTTTGCTGCTGACAGTGTCAAATGCATATCCATATAGGTTTTGGCGTCTGATAGCTCTCGATAGCTCTGTTTTGGCTCTGTTAGTATTTTTTGACAGTCAGACAAGTGAATTGAAATAATGGAATATATGGCTAAAGGGGGAAAAACAACAGAATGGTGCAGCCCAACCAACAAAAATGGTCATGGAATGTCGCTAGCACGAGCAAGCCACCTGACAACGTGGCAAAATTACCAGAATTTGGTTACTGTGTTGTTAGAAAAAGAGACCTTTGGCTCATGTCTGTCTAATTATGGCATCAAGCAGTTAGAAGCCAGAGGGGATAGATTAAGACATCTCGAGCCTCAGAGAGCCCGAGAGAATTGTAAAAAGCCTATAAATGGCTGAAAGTTAGAAGAAACAAGGGTTCAACTTTCAGAGACCATGGATACTCTATTCCTCCCACCGTCTCATCTTTGTTCCAATAATACAAGCTTCTTTTGCTATTATATGTTCAATCGCCATATTTTCCTCTGTTCTAAGCTTGCACTAGAATGGGTTATTCATGTTTTCTTCTATGTCGAATGCCAAATAACTTTCATCTTATCTCTACGTTGATAAATTAGATTTGTAAGCTTCATTTACTTTCTGTAGCTAGCCATTCATATGTGTTTATGTATGTATCTGCTAGTACAGTCAGGATTCTCCATCTATTCATTGAATCTATAAACTATTGAGCATTAGTGTTTGAAAGCCTTATCAAGCTGAGGGTGTTCATGCATGTTTTGAGTGAAAATATAGTTGAAACAGTCATCTGACTTGATCCAAACCCCAATCTATTCCAATAGTTCAGAGAACGATATTGAAGATTTATATGTTTCCAAGCATCTCCGAGCTAAAACCTAGGAGAGCTTCCTAGAGTGCTAACATAATTGGCGTCATTGTCGGGGAGAGGAGATTGAAGCTCAGCTTCCCTGGGGGACAACACAGATCCAACTTTGATGATAGACAAAGTCTAGACACTTTTTCGGTTATAATCATCTATCTGGCGACTTTACTGGAGGACGAACCTCTTGGTGACTCCACTCGATAGTGCTGGCTCAATTTGTGAGGCATATTAGGAGAAATCCTCAGAAGCCACTAGCTGACCCAATACCTAACCCTAAAAATTCCATCAAAGAAAGAAAGCCATTGCAAAAAGGAGAATCAGGTTCAGGTAGATCTAAACAATATTCTATATCTCTTCAAGAAAATCTTGTAATAGAACAAATGCATGTTGAGAGTATAGTATCTAATACTAGCAGTGAAGAAAAGATCTCAGAGATTCATAGAGCTCCTTATTCTTTAGGTTCTCCTTTCATCTTAAGCCCAATGGAAGACTCTCCTCCTTTCTAGCCTCTCCTCCTCTGTCATTCAGACTTCGAGTACCCTTGTAGCCATGACAGTTATGGCAGGACCACAAGCACCTACTAAAATGGAAACAATCATAGCTACTAGGTATGGACCTCTAGTACTGCCCACTCCTTTGAATGCCATGCCTACTGGAGAATATTAGAAGTATAGGCCTAACTTGACTGGGACTGAAGGTGTTATAGCTGAGGAACATCTTGAATCATTCTATAGCTATGCTGATAACCTGGACATTAGTGAAGATGTTGTATGGATGAGAGTCTTTGTCCAATGTCTAGATGGAGAGGCTAGAAAATAGTTCAGAGAACTGATCCCAAGGTCTATAACAGATATTGAGGCTTTAGATGATGCATTCCTAAAGCATTAGGGGGATAAGAAGAATCTACTCTACTAGCACACCAAGTTTGGGAACTTAAAGAGGGAAAATGGTGAGTTGTTGTCTGATTTTAATAAGAGGTTTAACTGCTTGTATAGCAAGATACCAACTAAAGTAAAACCCACCACTACCTCTGCTAAACTCACCTATGCTAGTGCCTTTGATTCTGACTTCTGTCTACTGTTGAGGGAGAGATGATGTGCTACCTTGGCTGATAAGTAGGATGCAGCCTTGTAAGTAGAATCAAACATCATGGATGTAGAGAAGCTCAAGGGGAATGTTGATAGAAGGAGATAGAGGGGCGAATCTTCATCATCTTCAGATCCCAAGATAGATAAAATGACCAAGATGATAGAGCCATTAGCCTCTGAAATCTCTAAATTAAAAGTTGAGTAGCACCCTAGGAAAGGAAGAGTTCGTAATACCTTTGCTCCTAGAAACCCAAATCCATATAGAAGAGCTAATGAGTAGTTGCATATTATACAAAGAAGCAAAGATGCCAATGAAGACCAAAGGGTAAAGACCCCTTTCCATAATGTAGTCATGGAAGAAGAGTGGTTCGAAGAAGATGATGAGATCCATTTCTTGGAAGACAAAGGCAGTGCCTCCTTTTTTACCTCAGTTGCCTATGAAAAGTCATTATTCAATGACCAGATCAGCTAAGAGTGGGATGGTGGAGTTGTTCCACAAACTGTTGATCAACACAGATATAATCCAAGGTCAAAGATGAATAATTCCAAGGAAAATCCTATTCAGAGAGTTGTTGTCCCTGCAATATAGCAAGCTAATAAGCCTAAACGACCGACAATTGATCCTATCATCCTCAAAGCTCCAACTCACGAGGTAAGTGGCCTTGACAAGTCTACTTATCCTTTCAGTTTTGAATCAGAAATTCAGAAGTTAAGCATACCTATACCTCTGATTGAACTAGTGAAAACTGATTCCTTCAAAAGATCTATCCTCAAGGCCCTTGAGCCTAAAGTCATCCAAGCCTCCACTGACTATGTAAATCTACAAGATGACAAACCAGCTGTCGTTCTCAGCCCAATGATCGAAAATTGTGATGACAGCTCCCCATCATTCTATGTCTCTTTGAATATTTATGACAAAATCCTTCACAATTTCCTTCTGGAAACAGGAGCCAACCATAATCCAATGTCCAAGGCTGTCATGGATGAGTTTGGTCTTGACATTACCAAGTCTTATCATGACCTGTTTTCTTTTGGCTCTAGAAAAGTGAAATGTTTGGGATTAATCAAAGACCTAGCCATCACCTTGTCTCAGCTGACCATGAAGAGCATGACGATGGATATTGTGGTAGCAGATGTACCTCCCAAGTTTTGGCATGTTACTCTCCAGAGGTTGGATCAAGATATTAGGTGGAACATTGCAAAATGATCTATCCTATGCTACTGTCCTAGTTTTTGGAGGTGAGAATAGGAGATTATACAGAGAAGCTTAGTTGGCTTCTATCATCATTGATGAAAGGAATCCCACTAATCATCCCATCTATGCTATCGACAATGATTTTTGAGCCTGTATTCTTCAGATTGAAGAATCCGAGTTGGCCTCCATGCAACATAAGAAACCTGTTTGTCAGATCACAAAGGAAGGACCACAAATTTGGGACATGTTTTTTGATGGAGCTTGGTCTAAGGAAGCTGCAGGGGTAGGTGTAGTCCTTGTGTCCCCCACAAAAGAATGCATTCATTTATCTTTCAAGTTAACTTTTTAGGTCACAAATAACATAGCAAAATACGAAGCCTTGATATGAAGAACCAGCTTGTTGATTCCCTTTCTGTGTCTACTAGCACATTTATTCGTCCTTTGCCTCCTAAATTGACTTATGAAGTTCAGGTGAAATATAGACCATCTCTGCCTAACAATGTCAAATACTGGAAAGTTTTTGAAGATGATGATGAAATTAATAGTTTTTTACAAGTTGTTGATGAATTTTCTTAAATGCACATCGACCAAGAAAATGAAATCATTGAAGAATGCAACCAGTCCAAGCTAAAGAATGAGATTGGCTGGGACAACATTTTTCAGCTTCCTAGTAACCATATACCCAAAGGATTGGTTCCCCTAGAGAAGCTATTTGATCATAATGATGTACCTTATAAGCCTGACAAAAAAGAAAATGAGTCTACTGTTCATAAACATAATGTAGGGATTCTAGCCCATCCGAAGTACATAAATATATCCACTCACTTGTCTTCTACCCAAAGTTTTGAGTATTGCACCCTGATGAAACAATTTTCTGATAATTTTGCTTGGGAGTACAATGATCTTAAAACCTATGAAACCAACATCATTCAACATAAAATTCCACAGGAGAAGAACATTATCCCTTTTAAGTAGAAATTAAGACCTATCAGCCCTATCTTATTTCCTTTTATTGAAAAAGAAATCAAGAAGCTGTTGGATGCCAAGATCATAGATCCCCTAAGGTATTCATAGTGGATTACTAACCTTGTGGTAGTAATAAAAAACAATGGAGAAATTAGGCTTTGTGTTGACTTCAGGAATCTGAACAAATGCTCTAAAAAAGGAAACTACCCCCCGCTTAAGATGGAACATTTGTAGCAAAAAGTTGTAGGGGCTAGAGTCATGTCTTTCTTAGATGGGTTTTCAAGCTACAATCAGATTGTTGTACATATATAAGATCAGGAAAGTACCACCTTCTCTACTCTTTGGGGCACTTTCATGTACTCCAAGATGCCTTATGGACTGATGAATGATGGGGCTAATTTTTAGAGGGCCATGGACATAGGTTTTGTGGGAGAGAAGAACAAGTTTATCCTTATTTACCTTTAGGACATAACAGTATTTTCTAGTAGTCATAAGGAGCATTTGCAACATTCGATGAAGGTATTCCTATAGTGCATATGTTTTGGAATTTATGTGAACCCAAAGAAGTCACATTTTTCTATAGAAGAAGGCAAACTACTGGGACACATTGTTTCTGCTAAAGGTGTGAAGATCGACCTAGCAAGAGTTAAAGAAATTCCGACATTATCCATCCCAAGGTGAAAAAGGGACATTCAATATTTCCTGGGTAAGATTAACTTTGTCAGCAGGTTTATTCCAAACTTCGCAGAGCTAGTGAAGCACATCACTTCCATTCTGAAGAAAGCATCAGAAATAAAATGGACAGATGGCGCAAGAAGCTCTTTTAAAGCCATCAAACAAGCTATCATGGAAGCTCCCACTCTAATCAGACCAGATTATAACTAGGAGTTTTATATCTTCTCTTTTGCCTCTTATGATACACTAGCAACAATTCTACTGCAGAAAAATGATGTAGGTGTAGTGCACCCTGTGGCCTTTCTTAGCAAAACTCTATGGGATGTTGAACTAAGGTATGACCTTATTAAAAAAAAAGCTTATGCTCTCATAAAATCTTTAAAGGCATTCAAAATTTATATTTTGCATTCCAAAGTGGTTGCATATGTACCTTCAGCCTCAGTAAAAGATGTCCTAAATCAGCCAGATATTGATGGAAAAAGAGCTAAATGGATTGCAAAATTCATAGGGTTCAACATAGAGGTGAAGCCCACCAAGCTTGTCAAAGGCTAGGGATTTCCTAATCTTATGGCTAACGAAAATTGAAGTTTGTTAGTCATCAATTGCATGGGTTCGAATTTAGGTGGTGAGCGGACAGAGGAAGCAGCAGAAGAGCAAGAGCAGAATTAGTTTTTAGCTGAAAATATAGGCACCTACGAATGGTAATCCAATGTAGTTCATTTTTTGCAGAAGCTAGATGTCCCTCTAGGGCTTAGCTTGAGTCAAGCCCAGGCCATTAAGCTCAGATCAGCCAAATTATGCATTAATAAAAACTTGCTTTATTGGAAAGACCCATCATGGATCCTCTTGAGATGTCTAGACAAAGGTCAATCTGTGGAAGTCACGCACCAGTTATATTCTAGCATCTGTAGAGGGAATCATTATTGGAAAACCACGACCCACAAGATTCTGAGAGCTAGGTATTATTGGCCTACTTTGTTCTTTGATGTGTTTTCTTTTATGAAGTCTTGTGACAAATGCTAGAAGTTTGCAGGAAGACAACAACTAAAATCTTTTCCCTTGAAGCGAGTACATGCCAATGGTCCCTTCCAACAATGGGGCTTAGACTTCATAGGTGAGATCAATCCACATTCCAGTGGCCATCACAAATGGATCTTAATAGCCACTGATTATTTCACCAAATGGATTGAGGCTATACCCACTAAAAATGCTTATCATCAGGTTATCATAAAGTTCTTGAATGAGAATATTTTCAATAGATTTGGTTGCCCAACCAAACTAGTCACTGATAATGCCACAACTTTCAGGGCAGAATAATTGATGGACATGAGTGAATCCATGGGCATTCAATTGGTGCATTCTACCTCATATTATCCTCAAGGTAATGGCCTGGTAGAATCATCTAACAAGAGTTTTGTAAGGATAATAAAAAAAACCGCTGGAGGACAACAAAAAGAACTGGGATTCCAAGTTGAAGTTTGCATTGTGGGCTGACATAGTTACAAACAAGAAGTCCATAGGAAATTATCCATTTAAGCTGGTTTATGGTGCTGATGGTGTTTTTCCTATCCAGCTAATTCTCCCTGTGGCCAAATTCTTGCAAGAAGAATAGGATGAAGATAAAGACATGTCGAGGAGAATGAGTAACTTGGTTGAATTACAGCAGATTAAAGAACAACTAATTAAGAAGTCAAGAACTCATCAGAAGAAGATCAAATAAACCTTTGATAGAAAGGAAAAAAGGGACATTTTTCAGGTTGGTGACTCGGTTCTCAAATGGGATGCATTGAAGGAAAAGAAGGGCAACCATGGTAAATTTGATACCTTATGGATGGGACCGTTTGTCGTTGCTCAAGTTCAGATGAACAATACTTTCATTTTACAAAATTTGGAGGGGGAAGGTGTTTTTGATGGCCTAGTCAATGGGCAGTTTTTGAAACTTTACTCCATATGAGGCTTTAAAGACCTTAATATTGTAATAGGTTCTTTCTATTTTCATTTTCTATGCAAATAAACTCCATGCCCAATGGAACATTAGGAGATAAGTTTGTTTTGGTTATTACTGGAAAGGCAATAGTCTACAGCTCTTGAAACCTCATAGGGAGGCTTCCATCCCTAGAAGGAGCCAGTGTTAGCCCCTTGATGAAAGGAAATCTTGGGGTAAGCCCAAAATCCCCTTTCATATATAAATCTCGAACCTGGGCCTGTGGGTTATGGCCCACTAAGCCTAAATGGAAGCGTTTTAAACCTTTTAAACCTTTTCATTTAGACATGGATCTCTATTATCAGACTACATAACCATTTCAATTATTACAATATAGGCGTTAAGGGTTAAACCCCCGCGCCACTCATAATACAAATTACAGGAAAATATATGGATTTAAAAGAAAACATAATATAACTGTCTTTATCAATATTGGTGGTCGCATGCACATTCAACTCCGATTTAATATCAATCGGTGATCGAAGATCATACATCGCTGATCCGATGCGATGTTATACACTCCATTGATCATAGTGATCCAATGGATCCTGTGCATCCATACCTTATCCGCTTCTCAATACTGTAACTCGGTCGATCTATTACACTAGGTTTGAATCTGCTATGGGATATAACACCTTTCCACACAATTGCCATACCACCTTCTCTGCGACTTGAGATTTCATTCTCCTATGACTAACACCTTCACACATTGGGTTCACTATGCATTACATAACCCAGCATTCCACGCTGTTCACAATCTCTGTCAATTCAAATTAGACTTCATATATATAAACGTTTAAACGATATTTTGGATCGCCATCGATCCACGAGTGATCGATGGTCGATCAACCAGCTCTCGACATAGGATTTAATTCATTTATACAATACACATATACAGGCGTACACAACTCACAGTGAAACTCACTTTTATATATTATACAAAACAATCACAGGCTAAGGCATTTCAGCCTTGGAAACAAGCTCACTCTCGGCTACATCTCACTCAATTTTTCTCACAAACGTCTATTTATCACACTGCCTCCTACGCTCTCTATCTCTATCTTATTATATACATATAAGAATGTTAGGTCGGAAGGATCGATAAGATCCGATCCTTATTTTCCTCCAATGAAAGCTCCATAATGCATGCACGCAGATAATATATCCACCAAATCTTCATTAAATCTGTTTTTGAGTAGATTTTCCTCCCGTTGTCCAGCTTGACTGTCCACGTCTTCATCGCTCCACTTGGATTCTTCTTTAATTAAGAAAAGGGTCAGATGCTCCTGCATCAGACTCTCGAGGTAAAAAAAAATTATGACCTCCTAGTCATATAGTTCTCCTAGTCCTTAGCAATTCTACCCACTGTATTCCTTCAGTGGAACTGCTTTTGTGATCTTTTGTGAGCTGCAACCAACCTCTGTAGTAATAGTCTCCTTCTGTTACACGATACCTCACCAAGCCTTCCTCACTCGGTCTTTTGGCATCCTTCTGGTTCTCTCCTCTGGAACCAATTGAGCACATCTTGCTCTAGGTTGTTGCAAATCTTCTCACCTTTCGCTGCAATCATCCACACGACGGTAAGACCATAAACTCTCCAGCTTTAACTCAACTGTACCTCTTTCCCCTTCTGCTTGCATTCTTCTTCTCGCAGGAAATCCTTTCCCTGCTCTCATACCACTTGATGAAAAGAAATCTTGGGGTAAGCCCAAAATCCCCTTTCGTATATAAATATCGAACCTGGGCCTGTGGGTTATGGCCCACTAAGCCTAAACGAAAGCATTTTAAAACTTTTAAACCTTTTCATTTAGACGTGGATCTCTATTATCGGACTACATAACCATTTCAATTATTACAATATAGGCGTTAAGGGTTAAACCCCCGCGCCACTCATAATACAAATTACAGGAAAATATATGGATTTAAAAGAAAACATAATATAGCCGTCTTTATCAATATTGGTGGTCGCATGCACATTCAACTTTGATTTAATATCAATCGGTGATCGAAGATCATACATCACTGATCCGATGCGATGTTATATGCTCCATTGATCACAGTGATCCAATGGATCCTGTGCATCCATACCTTATCTGCTTCTCAATACTGTAACTCGGTCGATCTATTACACTAGGTTTGAATCTGCTATGCGATATAACGCCTTTCCACACAATTGCCATACCACCTTCTCTGCGACTTGAGATTTCATTCTCCTATGACTAACACCTTCACACATTGGGTTCACTACGCAATTACATAACCCAGCATTCCACGCTGTTCACAATCTCTGTCAATTCAAATTAGACTTCATATATATAAACGTTTAAACGATATTTTAGATCGCCATCGATCCACGAGTGATCAATGGTCGATCAACCAGCTCTCAACACAGGATTTAATTCATTTATACAATACACATATACAGGCGTACACAACTCACAGTAAAACACACTTTTATATATTATACAGAACAATCACAAGCTAAGGCATTTCAGCCTTGGAAACAAGCTCACTCTCGGCTACATCTCAGTCAATTTTTCTCACAAACGTCTATTTATCACACTGCCTCCTACGCTCTCTATCTCTGTCTTATTATATACATATAACAATGTTAGATCGGAAGGATCGATAAGATCCGATCCTTATTTTCCTCCAACGAAAGCTCCATAATGCATGCACGCAGATAATATATCCGCCAAATCCTCATTAAATCTGTTTTTGAGCAGATTTTCCTCCCGTTTTCCAGCTTGACTGTCCACGTCTTCATCGCTCCACTTGGATTCTTCTTTAATTAAGAAAAGGGTCAGATGCACCTGCATCACTCCTGAGGTGTAGCACTGCTATTTTAATGGAAATGTCCCGTGTTTTATCCCCGAGGCTGCACGTCTCCTCTTGTTTGGCTTCGACCATAAGCGGGACTTCAAAAATGTTGCTCTTGCATCTATAACTACTTCAGGTCTGCATATATGTATCACAACTGAGGGCTTGGGGTGATGGCACATAGCCGAACTTCCGATTTCCACTGTCGCTGATATTTATGCCCGCTCTGATAGTGTATTCCGTGCACACATATATAAGCTCTGCCTTTCCGCTCCAATAGTGTATTACATATATGTATGGTTTTATGTCGCTGACAGTGTATATAGCCCTATCTATATATGTTTTGCCGCCGATAGTGTTAAATGCATATCTATATATGTTTTGGCCTCCGATAGCTCCCGATAGCTCTGTTTTGGCTTTATTAGTATTTTTTGATAGTCAGACAGGTGAACTAAAATAATGGAATATATGGCCAAAAGGGGAAAAAACAACAGCACGGTGCAGCCCAACCAATAGAAATGGTCATGGAACGTCACTAGCACAAGCGAGCCACCTGACAACATGGCAAAACTACCAAAATTTGGTTACTGTGTTGTTAGAAAAAGAGACCTCTGGCTCATGTCTGTCTAATTATGGCATCAAGCAGTTAGAAGCTAGAAGGGATAGATTAAGACATCTCGAGCCTCAGAGAGCCCAAGAGCATTGTAAAAAGCCTATAAATGGCTGAAAGTTAGAAACAAGGGTTCAACTTTCAGAGGCCATGGGTACTCTATTCCTCCCAACATCTCATCTTCATTCCAGTAATACAAGCTTCTTTTGTTATTATATGTTCAATCGCCATCTTTTCCTCTACTCTAAGCTTGCTCTTGAATGGGCTATTCATGTTTTGTTCTCTACTGAATGCCAGATAACTGTCACCTTATCTCTGCGTTGATAAATTAGATTTGTAAGCTTCATTTACTTTCTATAGCTAGCCATTGATATGTGTTTATGTATGTATCTGCTGGTACAGTCAGGATTCTCCATCTATTCATTGAATCTATAAACTATTGAGCATTAGTGGTTGAAATCCTTGTCAAGCTGAGGGTGTTCATGCATGTTTTGAGTGAAAATAGAGTTGAAACAGTCATCTGACTTGATCCAAACACCAATCTATTCCAATAGTTCAGGGAATGATATTGAAGATTTATATGTTTCTAGGCATCTCTGAGCTACAACCTAGGAGAGCTTCTTGGAGTGCTAACAATACCTATATATGTAATTATAGCAAAATGATGCCCTTGAGAGGCCATTTTTTGTGGTTCAAGGTGTCTTTCAATGTTGATTTTTAGAACCTTCTAATATGGTGTAAGGGCTAGGTTTCCTCCAAATATGTATAGGCCCCAAACAACCATGTACATAGTATAAAAAAGCCCCCAATGGCATCCATATTGCAAGTCAAAAGAAAGGATAACCTTAAGAGCTATTTTGTGGTTGTTGAAGGTGCTCTTCATAATCATTTATCCAAAAATATTACTACAAGGTCCAATTATTGTGTTTCCTTTTATGACCATGTAAATGGCCTTGAGATTCATAAGTAGTGCTCAAATATTCCAATGATGCTCGTGTCCCTAATTGGAAGACAAGGATGCCCAGTTGGAGGAGAAGGATATGCATTGGGGCAAAATAAATTTCATCACAGAAACATACCTATGTTATTAGGAATACATGTACATAATTAAGAATGTGTGTGGATTATTAAGAACAAACACATGTTATTAAGAAAGTGCACATACTTTAGAGCACATTTTCCTTCTTTTCATTCCAATGTTTTTTTATTTGGAGTGACAACTTTTACATGAACATTTCTTACTTGGTTTCCTTAGATTTAAGTTCAAAATGACAAAACTCGTGTTTTGTGCTTGTTATGTACTCAATAAATATATAAATACACGATATAATTGAAATTCTTAAATTTTTCCATAAATAAAATCATTCACTCACAATAATTAACACAATAATTTAGAGAAAACCTTTATGCTAGGGAAACGCTCAATTTTTTCCCTTAAGGAAGCCAGTCCATAAACAACATTTTCTTTCCAGAATTAGAATATACTCACTATATATGCTCATTACATTGCTTATACCTTTTTTATAACTTTATATAACCTCTTATGATCATTCTAGAGAAAGAAATTTCTAGTAGGTAGAACCTTCAAGTAGATCTTACTACATTTATTGATTTCTCACTATTACATGAGTGTTATTTACTAGAAGTAGCCTCCATTCATAACAATAAAAAATCATCCAACTATTATTATTCTGCACAATTACCTTCCTAGGTAGTCCATATTACCCCCATGCATCAACTACATTCCATTCCCATTTTCATGTTTCGTCGTTGAAACATGGTAAGAAACCACATACTATGATTGATTAAGCAATTCGTCTTGTTGGTGCTAACGAAGAACATCCATCCATCTAAGTGAAATGTGAGCAAAGCGTCCAATTGGTTCATTTCCACCTTGATTTAGAATTTGATTATTCATTGGTATGTAAATTTGATATCTCGATTCATCGTTTTCATACCTCAACATGGCCCTAAAAGCATTACACTTTTGGCATCATTTTGGTCCTTAATAAGTTTGTTGATGCTCATTCCCTTTCCTTGATTTCCTTTTTCTTTTAATCTAGTGTAGGTGGTGATATACATTGAATTTATCATTATGTTTTCCTCGCTTGGACTCTTCAAAATGGTTCTCCTGTGAGTCATGTGGCATCTTCATTTTTCCTTTGAAGGAATTTTCTTCATGTTTTTATGTGGTTTTTTTTCATGTGCCCCTCTTGAGATCATCATTTTATAATTGTCTCTATCATCTTGGGATCATTCTAGAGGAGGAAGTTTCTGGTAGGTGGAATCGTCAAGTAAGCCTTATTACATTTATTGATTTCTCACTTTTACATGGGTCTTATTTACTATAAATAGTCTCAATACATAATAATATACAATCATTCAACTATTATTATTAATTTAGAGTACCTTTCTAGGTACCCCCATATGTATACTACGTTCCAACACCATTTGCATGTTTTGTCCTTGAAACATGGGAAGAATCCTCATAATATGACTGACTAGGAAATTTTCCTTGTCGGTACAAAACTTGAGCATCCATCCATCCAATTGAAATGTGAACATAGGGTCCAATTGGTTCCTTTCCACCTTGATATAGAATTTGATTATTCCTTGCTATGTTAATTTGATAACTCCATGCTTTTCTTTCATACCTCCATGTGCCCCTAAAATGGTTTCCTTTTTGGAATAATTTTTGTGCATAACGAGTTTGTTGATGTGAATTTCCTTTCCTTGATGACCTTTTTCTTTAAAATTGGAGTAGATGGTGATATAGATTGATTGTAGCAATAGTTTTTTCTAGTTTAGACTCTTTGGCATGGCTCTCCTTTGAGTCATGTGGCTCCTTGATTTTTTCATCTGAGGACTTTTGATCATGTTCCTTTATAGATTATTTTTCATGTCAAACAAAGTTAACAACCAAATAGGAACATGAGCGAGTTCTCACTTTTTTAGAGGTAGAAAAAAATCATCTCATTTTAAAAGTGTTGATTCAAAAAACACCCTTATTTTGGAGCATATTTTTGATACTTTAAATCTTCTTATGTATTAAGTACGCCTATTTTTTTTAAATATCAATGATTTTCATGCCAACCTTGAAAAGTGTTGATTCAACATCAACCCCTTTCTTTTCTGGTCTTATTTTTGACACTTTAATTTTATGATATTACTAAGTGTGGATAATTATTTTAAAATGTTGTTGATTTTCATGCGGATTTTGAGAAGCATCAATCTTTGTTTTTTTTTCGAGGAATATTTTTGATGCTTTAATTTTTTTTATGTCTTACGTATGCATTTTTTATATGTTTATTATTTAACCATTTTTCAAGTTGTCTTCTTCTTCTTCTTCTTTTCGTTTTTCTTCCTAGCATGCTTGCTTTGAAATGATTTTTCAAGTTTGAGTTTTTTAATTTTTATTATTATTTGTAATGAAATCATTTATTCTTTTGCAAAGTTTTCAAAAAAAAAAAATTAAAATTGTGAAGTTATGATTCGTTTTATATATTTACGTATCATTAATTAATACTTCAATCCACATAAAATAATTGTCATTAAAAAGATAATAATTTGAAATACTTGACAAAAAATATACATTTTCCATATAGACATATTTAAGAATATATACATTTTGGAACCTTTTCGCTAAAAATGACATGTCAAATAAAGGATTTTTATGGAAAGAAATACACAAAAAATGTTGAAAAAATAACAACTTTTATGAATTTTATATCTAGAGATCATAATATTTTATTTTTTTCAAAAATAATGATTCACATAGAATTTTAAGTAATAATAACAAAAAAAAGACATTATTAAGAAAATAACTAAAAAACAAATTTAAATAATAAGTCAAAGTAAGAAATTAAAACTTATTTGTTTAAAAAATTTATTAAAAGAAAAAAAAGTTAAAAATAAATAAAAAACCATTTAAAACAAATACTTGAAGAAAGAAAAAAAACAACAAGATTAGTAGAAACTACGAAAAAAATTAAAACATTATTGACTTATAAGATCAAAATTTATTGGGTGGTGGGAGGGGGAGGGATTCTCTTTAATCCTGATGGAATAATAGTGGATAAGTATGCCTATGGACTTGGTATCAAGACCAATAATCAAGAAAAAGTTTATAGCCTATATATGTGATTCGTTCTAGCCCACAAGAGGCAAGTTAAAAACATTACAATTATGGGTGACTCCTACATGATTATGAGACATCTAATAAATTCTTCCTTTGTTCAAAACAATCACCTAAGCCGAAATCTCCTTCATGTTCAAAGCATACTTATTTCCTTTGAAATCTCACAAGCCTAATACATACTTTGAAGCATCAATCTAGAGGCAAACTTGATGGAAAATAAAGCATGCAGATTAACTAAAGAATATTTGGAAATTAATGGAGTCCTTAGTCTCCACCTTATTCCCTAACCCTTCCCCATGATTGATCCCTTCATGTGCCCCCCCATATACCCCTTTATCCTTGGCACATATGGAATATCGCCTCTGATCCTTTCACTGCTAGTCACTCCCCATATGTCCATAACATGAGCTCACCATTTCCTTCCTCGCTCGTTGGAATGATGACACACCTCCCCACTCTCCTGTCGAGTGACCTCCATTATCCCCTCCACGTGACGCATCTTGGGTCAATAATGCAACTACGTGTGGGAGTCTCCATGACGGTTTCATGATTCAAGGTTTATTGCAGGAATTCAAAGCTGGTAACCATGTGAGCCCTCTCTCCCTTCATGTTGGATTTACTCGTAATGGCCCAGACTAGACAACCCAATTTCTCGAGCTCCTATCTGCAAATAACGACCTCTCTCTCTCCTCTTAGTAAAACGATTATGTGGTATTCGGATCATGGTGGCTTCGAATGCTATGTGCAGGGAAACTGTTATAAATTGCATTTAATATTTGTGAAACCTCCCATTCTACTTGTGATTTACAATTTAGGTTGGATTGGGTTTCCTCTACCTTGTGAGAAGAATATAGAAGCCTCTATGGGGTGTGGGAATGTAGTCCTCCTTCGGGACCAGGTATGCATTCTCCCTTTTGGTCAATGCTCCAACCTAGTCTTGCATGCTTCGTGGGATTTAATTTTCGAAGGGCCCCACTAGTGCTCCACTTTCTGATTATGCTTTGCAATTCAATGACACTCTAAGGGGATGACTTCAAGATCCTGTGGTAGCAGATGTCCATGCTCAGGTTGGGTGGTGGAAAAGAAGGTATAGTGCCAATCAATGGGTCGCCAATAGAGTTTTTTTACCCCCTCAACTATGGTTGTTTGTGTACAACGTGCACATGAGCTTGCAGAGATTAAAGTTGAGCTCTCAAACATTGAGGACTTGTTGTATCGATAAAGGGTGGTGGCTTATGAAAATTATGAGACTAGAGATGCCAAAAGTAAGCAAGTTTCCAAGCTTGAGGATAACGTTGGAATAGTCCACACCATGATTGAAGACCTCCAAGTTCAGGTGACAAAGTCGACCTCCCTTCCAGAAGAATCGAGCAACCCTTCTAAAGTCCAAAATTCGGGCATTGATTTAAATCACCTTGTTGATCCTAATACTTAGCTTTCAATTGCAATGAATGGTTTTTTCTATGTAATCTCACTATCTCAATTTTTTCGTATATATTCTCATAAGCTAAATAAGAGTATTCTATCTGTTGTATCCTTTGATAGTGATCATAAACAACTAGGTTCGGCTTATCATTCTATAAATGACAATATTAAAACCCATGCACAAATTCAAATTGTAGCTAAAATGTATATTTTTCTGCAACGAAGAGAAAAAATAATATAATGAGTACTCATCGTTGTCCCAAAAAAATCAAAATTTATTAAAAAATATTAGAATAAAAAAATAATAAATAAACAAATAAAATTTTTAGAAATATATACACTACTTTTTTTTTGCTCCTTTGATAATGAAACCTATTTCTCCTATTTCTTTTTAAATTTTATAATGAAACATATCTCGTTCCTACAAAATTAAGTAATTGATATGGTCTTCAATATTTTGTAATGAATCACCTACGGTGAACTATTCTCATTTCTATCTTTTATATTTAAATTCTTTACTCATTTCAATCTTTTATATTATATTATCTTCAATAGTTTGTAGTGAATCACCTACGCTGAACTATTCTCATTTCTATCTTTGATATTTTCGATTCTTGACTCATTTCAATCTTTTATATTCTTAATAAAAGAAAAGGTACCTGTTTATATTTTAAGGATAAAAGTATTTTTACAATAATATAATTTAAAATAACTTTTTATATATATATATATATATATATATATATATAATTTTAATATTGTTATAAAATAACTATATATATATATATAATTTTAATATTGTTGTTGTTTTTAATTTAAATTTAATTAGAACTTTATATTATACAGATAAAATTATTATATTTATTTATGGAAGTAGCTTGCTAAAAAAATACAAATTCCATTTTTAATGGAGAAAAATAATAAATTTCTTTATATTGTAATAGACCCATCTTATTTACCACTAGTAATAAATATCCAGCTCCAATAGAAAATCTAAATTGCATTCAACTTCAAATAGGAGTTAAAACTATATCTTTGAGTGGTTGGTTTGTTCACTAGTTGATCCCATTGTTTTCTTCTTACACTATGGTTAAAGGATGGGTCTTCATCAATGCATATTGAATTGTAGCAAAACCATCAGGGATTTTTTCACATCTAGGGGTTTCATCATCATTCATTTGAGTAACCACAAATTTATGCTAAACACAACCTAACATATAAATCTTATTTCCCATCCAATTGTTCAATTTTGTACAAGATTTTTTCATGCGATTATTCCCCTACTCCATCGCCGAGGCTATCATTGCCTTTAGTATCTAGCAAGCTTCCATTATTCAGAAAATATTAATGTCCCATGTCCTAAATAATCCTATGTCCTCAATCCAACCCACCATTTCTTCCTTGAGTTATTCTAATGACAGTTTTTGCCTCTTCTCTTTCATCCTATCATCAAGCTATTCCATTTCATCCTTGATAGACTTTGGGGGCATCGAATGGATGAATTCCCTTACTTCAATCATCTCCCTTTTAGCTCTAGAAGGCCATATGAAGTACTGGAATTCTTCCTGAAAGAAGTGTTGCACATATTACTTCTCCTTTATTCTTCATCCTTAGAACTTCTCTTTGACATTGTGTGACTTCATAGACCCTAGTAACTAGAAGATATATGCAACTAACTCAATTGGTAAAGTTGGATTTAGTTACCATCATTCTAGCCCAAATTTCCATGCCTTGGAACTCTCAAACTATCAACTTCCAAGTGTATATGAAAAAAACTAGAGTCCTAATAGCAAGCAAGAAACCAAAATATGAAAAAAGTATTTATCATGATTGGAATAGTATAGCATCAATATACCTCCCTTATCCTCCCACAAATAGTTGTAATTAACCTCTACCTCGACATTTTACTCAAAATACACACGCTATTTACCTATCATATGGATTGAGTTATTTTGTGATGCTATCAACATATCTTACCTCATCCTACTACCATTCATCATTTATGAAAATGGGTTGTTACTCTGGGTATAACACCAAGCATCACAATTTTCCCACAATTTCCTTGGAACCATCATCTTTTAGTACTAAACATTATGTTATAATTCAATTAAACCAAGCTCATACTCAACCTAAGTGGTATAAATTTTATCCGCCTCCTAGCAATCACTTCCCCCACTTGTCCCATTATCAACCCAATATTTTATGAGTTTCTAACTAGAAAAAACATGTCATAACCTCATTTGTAACTACTTCATATAACTCATATAGGAAATATCAATTGAAAAGTATTAAAAATAAATAATGATTTTAATGATTTCTACATATTTTTTACATTTCTTAAGTAATGTTAATCCTGAGATGACTGGCACACATAACTTTTGGCTTGAGTAACCGTGACCTACAATAATTTATGTTTTCAAAATCACCCAAAGACCGCACCCAACTTGGGCCACACAAACCCTTAGCATGGATAAAAATTTTCCAATGAAATTTTGACCATCGACCTTTTCACCATAAAGTGTCTTAATAGTGCACCTGCCATCGTATATTATATGCCCCATAAGTAATAATTTCTACATTTAATAAAAAATAATTAAAAATAAGATTAATAATTTCTATAATTAAAGTTTATACAAGAATAACTATAAGCTTAGAAAATAATCAGAGTTTGATGGAGTGTATTTTACACATCGTATTATAGTAATCATTTAATTGTGACTTAATGTGACCAACAAAATTATTTTATGTAAAAAGAAAAAATAAAATAAAAGACGCATATTTATCAGCCTATATCATATCGTGTCAAGGGAATATATGCACATTCTACGCATGCAACCAAGAAACTTGACATCCCTTGCATCTAGTAAGCACTCACATGTTCCCTCAAGAATTATGATTTTTTTGCATTTATTTTCCACGTTTTATCTTTGCAAGTTCCATTTATAAAACTATTAATTATAAAGATTTAATTGTTTTTTATATTGATGAAACTTATAACTTAGATAATATTAACTATTTTATATTTATTTTAATTTTAGATTTACCAAGAGGGATTAAATCTATTGAGGTGCAAGTCTTTTTCAGAGTAAGGAAATATGATTTCTTGCAGCTCTTATAAAATCCTCCGATAATGAATTAAAATGGATCTACACTTGTTTAGCTATTAATTATAATTATAATTATAAATATAATTATTAATTTTATTATTTTATTTTATTTTGTTTTTGCTTTTGTTTTTATGTAATTTAAGTGAGTAAAAATATTTTGTTTATAATTATAGCTATAATATATTGTATTTTTGCTTTTATATAATTTGATTGAGTCAAAATCATTAACTCTGCAAGACATTACACATATTTTCTATACTAGACCTAGGAGCACGTCTTGACGCAATAATAAATTTAAATACATAAAACTGCCCTAGATCCATCTTAACTCCAGATGGATCAAATATGTTTTCATTCTAAAACAAGTTTACATCTCAAGGGGTTTGATCCCTCTTGGTGCTTGGAAGATCTGAAGTTAAGATGGATCTAAACTAATTTAATTATTAAATGTTGATTATAAATACAATTATTAGTTCTATGCTTTTTAATTTATTTTATTTTTATTTTTATGTAATTTGACTGAGTTAAAATGTTTAACAAGATATTACATGAGAACATCTCTACCATACTCCCCTCGAGAGTTCCTCTCAGTACAATTTATATCTACATAAAAATATAAAACATTTTTATAATCATCCTAGATCAAACTTTACTCTTAATCTACCAAGAATGGAGAATGATCAAATCTCTTTTCACTCTAAAAGAGGGTTGCATCTTAAGAGATTTGATCGCTCTTAAGATGAATCTAGGTTAGTTTAATTTCATGCTTTAAATATGATATATTCCACATGAATATCATGTGTTCTCATGCCATGGGTCAATAACGTGGTTGAATACCATGAAGTTGTATTTAATTTTACATTATTTTTTATTATTAGTTTTATTTTATTTTGATCAGGTAAAAATGTTGTCACGTAGGGTTATTTTTATTTTTAGGGTTCAAGATGACATTACATTATAACATCTCTACCATACATGGATAGAGAGCACATCTCAATTAAATAATAAAATTCTATGTAATTAAATCATTTTTTTCATTATTTTTAATAAATTAGAAACAATGAAAAAAATGTTTTTTTGAGATAAATTTTTATTTTTTGGGTAAATAATATATTATCATTTTAATTGATATTTACATGGAGAAGTTGGTAACGTTAGGCGAGTATGTCACTAGGAAGACTCGACCATACCCAAAAGTATACAATTCTATGAGAGGCTAGTGATATGATGCTTTACAAAATGAGTCAAGAGTGCAGACACAAATTTGTCTAAACTAACCTAGAGAAAGAACTATTTAGCTAAAAAACAAAATGGTAAAGACCACAACTAACAAGTTTAGGACTCATAATTTGTAGTAGCCACCTAATTGGTACTTCCATGTTGTTAGGGGTGTTTCTAGCTAGTGGAGGAATTCCTAGATGATGTTTAATCCAACTCATAGATTAATTGATGTCTTGTATATGCTTGTGGAGGTAGTCTAGGGAGTGTATAATGTTAACGCTGTGTGGTCCTATAGTATTCCTAAAAGGAGGGAATTCAAATTCCAGTAGAAATAAATGATGTGAAAATATTGGTTAAAACTTCTATTAGTGCATCCCACATCTAGTATCTAATCAGTGAGGTCCACTAAAACTTTTACATTTCAAAGTTTTTGTTGATGGGAGCTCCCTTCCTGTTTCAAGTGGGTTAGTTCCTCCTAGATTGGTTTGGGTTGAGGTCTCAAAATTGGTTAATGAACTTGTTAATCCTATGGTGTGCACATGTATGTCCCTAATAGGATTCATGATAGTAGGTGACCCCTTGGTGGATGCATGTGCATTGACCAGGAATTTTTCCAAACCAACCATTGAAACAATGAGAGACAAAGGGTAGAAGGAATAGATGGGAATTGACAATATGAAAGGTAGCCTCAAACGAAAGGGTGAAAGGACATGTAACTAGGGATATAGAGAAAATTGGTAGAGGGGGAGAAGATAATTTTCTAAAACCACCAGGGAGAAATATGGTTTCAAAGAAAGATGAGAGTGGATGAAAAATAGAATAGGGATGGGGGCATTGAGGGTCAAGAAACTATGAGATGATGAGAAAATGATTGAGACGAAAAATCAAAGGATGCGAGAAGGAGAATAGAAATGCAGGGGAACATACAGTTGGGAGAGAAAGGAATAGAAAGTTGAATGAAATCCAATAATGATAATTGAAGAAAGAATTATGTGCAAACCTAAGAAATTCGAGGTAGGGGGTGGTACGAGTAAATGAATTGCATGGAGTGAGGAGACAATTGATATGTTGCCATTTGCTTCCAGCTCATCATTCCATCTCACATGATAAGAGGATGAGTTCAAGAATGTAAACAATAAGCCTAAGCTTGTCAGATATAGAGCTAGTATAGAGTAGCAAAGTAGCATCAAAACCACTAGATATTGCAACCAAATTTCCAGCTACATGTAATATCCCTCGTGTACGATACCATAAAAACTCTCCTAAAATACATGTGTTACATATTATAAAATATTTCTAATTTAATTTAATATATATAATGGAATATGTGGACCCAAGACAGGAAACTGTTTCTTGAAGAATTCATTGTAATACTAATTTTAATATTAATGAAACTGAATTGATTATAAAAAAAAAGTCTGAAGAGAGGGACTCAATTCTTGAAAAAAAAATTCATGGAGGATTATTGATCCATGACCATTAAAGGTTCAAAGCCATTAAATCTTTTTCATGAATAATTTTTTTCTTAAACTAAACTTAAAAATGGGGTCTTGATTTTTGATGAGAATTTATATTTTTCTATGTAAATAAATTGTATTTTTCAAGTTGGTATACTTTATGAGTTTTATAACTAATGGGTCATTATTTTAGAAAAGTTATGGATAGTGATATTTTCTCCCTAAGGAAAAAGAAAATCTACCTTCAAAATGCATGATTGATTCTAGGGATAGATTGAGTGATTCTACAAATTAGAAAAATATGATTTATGGAGTGCTTTTATGAGTTGGGAAAATTAGATTTATGGAGTGATTTATGGGCGATTTATGGGGTGCTTACAACATTTAGAAAATCTAGTGCATTTTCTTAATTCTATTTATCGTAAGCCTATGGACAATTATAACTAATGGACAAATGGATATAGAATCAGGCCAAGAGAGAGGAATGAATGTTTCTAAATAATTATATGTTAAAAATTTGTTGAATGAAAGTCAGTCTTGTAGGGAACACAGTGCAGGATTGATTCATCTCTTACTTGGCCATTATTGGCTATAGTAATGTGGTATAAATTATTGATTCAACATGGAATATTGTGTCAGGAGTCTCGTTGGGATGAGGGATCCCAAGCATTAAAAAATAAGTTATCTATTCATTAATTTCTTAAAAAAAATTGCATATGCATGAGATCAATATCTATTATATTAGATTTATCTTAGAAAAGAAATTGAATATGCATGATATTAATATATATTATGCTAGATTTATTTTAGAAAATAAATAAATGTTTGCATGTAAGAAAATAGGTACTGTGCAAAGAAGAATATGGTTGCATGTAAAAAAAACAACTACCATGCAACAAAGTATGTGTTTGCATGAAAAAATAGCTTCCACACATCTATAAGTTATATTTATTAAAAATAATGCATGAATTATTGAGAGTAGAAGAGGTTGTTCCTTTAGAGAAGTATGCTATATATACCTTTGAAATACTTGTTGAGGTTCCCCTCCCCCAACCTTACTCTACTTGACTGAGCTAACAAAGGTTAACCAAATATAGAAAATCTGATTAGAGTAGGTGGTACTAGTTAAAAGTGCAAGTGTTGTGTTTTGACCAAGATTCACTCTGAACAGAATGTACTTTCCATCAAGGTATCATCGAATGAAGAAGACAATCTCTTCATAAAGAGAGAAGACAATAGATAACCAATTGTTGATAGTTGTACAAGGCCTCTTATACTTCACCATGCTTGTCTCAAGAGCCAAACATGGTTTCGTGCGAAGCTAAACCTATGGGTGCATAAAAAGCAAATGAAATAAACAAGAAAAGGAGAGAAGTAAGTGAAAGAAAAACAGGAAAACAAAGCAAAGCATGCAAGAAAAGAAAACAAGAAAGAAAAACAAACATTCAAAAAATTAAAGAAGAAATAAAAGACTACTCCTACTCCTACACTGAACAATGCATGGGCCTATTCACGTGAAGTGATATTTCCAATGCAACCACTGACGCAGGTTGACCCATGTTGTTGAAGGCATGGTTGACCATGAAGATATAAAAGTAAACCAATAGACAAGAAACATAAAACAATGAAGACCAACACGACCGAAGTTTAAATGCAGCCACAAAAAATAAAAGATTAAAAGTGTAAGACAAACATTCTAGACATACCATGGTGGTGCAACACATTGTGTGTAGATGGCAGACATGTACACTCTTTTGATTTGGAAAAATGAGAAAACATGAAAAAGTAAGTCAACTTTCATTTAGCAATAGTGCTTTTTGTGTATGATTCCTCCAATGCATGAGTGATGGGATCATGTGATTATGGTGGAGGGAGTGAAATCGT
This sequence comes from Pinus tabuliformis, assembly GCA_031772625.1. Lineage (NCBI taxonomy): Eukaryota > Viridiplantae > Streptophyta > Pinopsida > Pinales > Pinaceae > Pinus > Pinus tabuliformis. The sequence goes on from CM062818.1 coordinate 668,339,840, forward strand.
TGGATCCATTAGATCTTTAATGCAAACAGTAGAGTGACGAGGAATCTAGGGTGTTTCGACAAATTTCTCATCGGATGTGGAACTAATCTCAAGATAGTGAGGACCAGAAATAACCATCAGCTCGGGCTGAAGTTCCTCGATGGCTTGATGTGTTTCCACTTAATCAGTGGCTATATCATCAAAGACCAATGGCTTATAAAGATCAACAATGAATGAATCAACATCGTGATTGAATGGAATAAAGGGATAATGACATCCACGATAAAAAAAATTTGATATGTTCATAGGAATCCTCATGATGTGATAAATCATATAGAGGGGTTGATTAGAAACAAGAATTTTCCCCCTCTAAGTTTTTTGAAGGAAAAATGATAGATTGGGAGGATTTCGAAAGAAAGGTGTGTCCTCTTCGCAATCAAATGACAAACTAACATCCATTGTGTTCTGTGAATGGTCGGAAGTAGAAACATCTGGGAATGAATTTTCACAAAATAAGTGATAAATGGGAGAATCACAAAATATGTCAGGAAATAGCGGATGAGGTGCGAATAGAAGGAGGTCATTGTGCCCCGCGAGTTCTTCTTTATATTCCTACACATACTCATTATGAATGATAGCGTAGGTTATCTATGCAACACCAACTCCTCAACAACTTGATCCTCGTGAATAACAAATGTGGAGTCCAGAACAGGAGAACACAACATAGTACAATCCAGAGGATCAAAGCTGCTAGAGGATGGAGGTTGAGAAGACAAGACAACGTGACAAACAATAGGCTTGCAGTAAAAATCTACGCATATGTTTAGAGAAGTTTGGGTGGGTGGATGTGGCAATTCAGTAGATGTGCGTGCATCTTCTCCCACCTCGCATTGTGGTGCTAGAGCCATTTGATGAGAAGTAGACAAAGGGTCAGTTGTGACAGAAACCTTTTCCATCTTAGATTCGAAATTTTTAACACCAAGGTATGCTAAGAGGGGTTCAAATGATTTTAAGATATGATGATTTTCAGATATGTGAAGAAGATACTAAAATCTTTCATTGAAAAATTTCCAATCAATTTCATCTTCGGGGATTTGAAAAGTGAGATTTTGGAAGCATTTCCAAAATTGTAAAAGGGATTCATCAGGTGCTTTCCGTAACTGTAGAATTTTTTTATTGAGTGCTTTATGATAATAATGATAGAAAAAATGGGCCAACTCTCTAATCATATGATCATAAGAGTGGATGGAGGCTGTCAGAAATGTGACCTGCCATTACAGTGTGTGCCCTTGAAACATGAATGCGAAAAATGAACATGCAACATGATCCTCATGGATTTCATTCCTTTCACAGAATCTAATGAAGGCAACACCATGACTAAGCAAAGCTGCTCCACCTTCACCATCATATGTGTTACATGAAAAGTCATCAAGGAGATCCTCCAACACTTCAAAACCACATCGGTGAGATAGAAATGTCAGAGGATTAACTGTAATGTAGGTCATGCAAGATATTGAGAGATTCAAAATAGACTTTGAGGACTCATCTTGTCATCTAACCCTCCTTCTAGCACTTGAAATGTTAATGGTGTTGTACCCGCCAACATGTCACGGGATCTCCCCGGTAAGAAGTCTCAACTAGACCTTAGACCCTTTGTAGTGTGAGTCCCAATAGTAGGTAGTAAAGTAATGCCTAGACTGCGATAGTGCAAAGAGGTAGGTTTGATATCTTTGTCAAAAGCAAGTGTGTGACCTTGCAGTGAATCAAGTGAGATGCATGGGGGTTCTAACACATGAAGTGGGAAAAGTAAATTTGTCCCTAAGAAGCCTGTAACAATACGCAGCCTGAACAAAACACACAAGATGAATGACATCACAAGATGGAAAGAAGAATAGTCCACAATCCAAAGTGACAGGTTAAACAAACAATACAATTTGAACAAGATTCATAAGTCATATACAAAATAGTTCACACATGAATGTGTATGTTAAATAACATACATTTCTAATGAAACCAGAAAAGTCCAGCTATAATAACAAGATATGCATGAAAACATGTTGGCTATGTTATATATATATATAGAAAGTGAAATTTCCATCCATACATAAACCATTGACAGCCACTAGCCCCAATAGAGGAACATAATAGTAAACACCGCATGCTCCTCCAAAGAGATGTACTCTCTCTGCACTATGGTGAAGAAAATTCTCGTCACAGTACTCACCAAGCCTTCTCTAAGAAATGCCTAGCCAAAATATTGGCTCCCAAAATCTTGTACTACGAGTTATGAAGTTATATATATTTAGCAGGGTGGTGTGACCCTTGACATTCCCCTTTGACTCTTAGACTACACTCAGGACTCTTCATATTACATAGTGAGTGTTCACATTCCACTAATGAGACTTGGAGTTTCACTTACATTTACAATAATACAATTTCCAAATATACTGATGTGGGATAAAATAAGCTTGCGTCAGCATGAGAAGATAAATGACATCACTTGGGGTCTTCAAGAAATACCAAATCGGTAAACTCCTCGCGGCGATCTTCGGTGATGGGTGGAAGCCTGATGGATAAATGTTGTATGAAGGCAGAAGGCCCACAGGTCATGAACTTCATTTCTCGAAGAAAAAAATATGACGATATCTGAGGAATAAGCATCGGCTAACTCTATGCTAGTAGTTGTGATAAGACAGAGGATGCAAGTGTTATCCGGAATGATTGGGTGTAAAGCATCTGTAGGTGGCTTTTTATGTCCACTGTCAAATCCTAGGGCTCAATCCCAGAAAAATGGTGGAAAATACCAAGCCAGATTATGGTAGGGGCAGAGGGAATTTCTAGTGGAGTGGTGAAATGCATTGAGATCGGAAAGAACACCAACGACGAAAGCACTCTGTTGGGCTGACACTGACACTTAGAGATGAAAGCTAGGGGAGAAAATGGGACTAGATACCCCAAGCTTGGTAATGCTCTATTATGTCCTAGTACTGTTTGATGGCATCTTTGTCAAAGCAGACCCTTGCCTCTATGGCTTCTGGGTATATGTTTCCAAAACCTCTATCCAGCTCATCCTTAAGCATGCGCAATATTATCCTAAGTGTGGTTGGACCACTGATGTACCTTTGCATGTTCTCTGTGCTAAGATGCAAGTCATCACCAATGGCTATGCACATCAACTGTTCTATGTACTTGTAGACATCCATCCTAAATTGGTTCTTCCTCATGGCCTTGGTGAGGGTTCTGATGGAAGGGATCTTGTGTGTTCATACTATGACATCCAAACTCTTGAACAACTATGCATAGGAAACCTCAATTCCAGTGATGAGTGGAGGGATCTCCTCGTAATTTTCAATTTTCATCTGAATCTGTGCTTTGTCTAGCTCAGCCAGTGGCTTCATCTTCTTGTGCGAGTAAAGTAGGGCTCCCTTGTACTTCATTTTCCATTCTTTCATGTGTGAAATAGCATTGTCAATGTATTTGAGAGTTTTGGTTGTTTGCACGCACTGTTGCTGAAACCATATAAATGGACAAATGCTTTGTGGATGGTGACAAATCTTGTATACACTCTCCGCATGCTGGCCTCCAAAGTTGACACCTCCACCACTACTTCTTTATTCGTCTCTGTCGTGGAGGATCTTGTGGACTTCTTTGCTCTCTGTCTGGCATCTTGCAGGTCCTTCGCCATTCGATCATTCTCTCTTATCAATAACTTCATTGTCGAACTTGTGGCTCATGCATAAGACTTAGAAGCCTTAGCCATGGTAATTGGATGTCTTCTAACTTCTGATACAATCACCCTTTCCTCTATGTGCATAGGTGCTGTATGATAATCTAGGAGCTTCTTTCTTTATGGTCTTACAATCCTCTATTTTGTCTTGTAAAATGCTAGATTTTACACATCTATCTTCAGATCATATTCAAGGAGAAATACTTCTCCTTTCTTGCTTGAGGCTGAATATAGTTTTGGAGGCAATGAAGACTGGTATGACCTCAAATTTCCTCGGCATGTGATTGATGTCTTCATCCTCTAGGTCTAGTTCTGTATCCATGTCTGTTACCTCAACCAACTGCTCAACCTGATGAGAAGGTTCCCGAACGTGCACCTACTCACCTTTTTCATCATCTGTTGGCTGCTCTACTACTTCAACTTGTATCTGCACATTTTACTCTGTTAGTGTGCCTTTTCCTTCTTCATGTTCCTATTTCTATCTTTCTTCATTCTGTCTCATCCTAATTCCTTGTTCTTCTTTCAACTTCTTCTCTATCTCCCACAATCTCCTTACTGTCTCTTCCAATCTTTGCTTCTTCCTCTCTCTCTACACCACTCCCCTGGTGCCTCTTTGCATCCACCTCCAAAGCTACTCTTTAGACAAGTGGATCTTCCTTAAACTTGTAGTTTTTCTCGGCCTCGACACTCTCAAAAATATTTCTCATGTCTTTTTCTTGCACCGGTTTGTTTCTCAAAGCTGTTTTTGTTGTTGCTTGTTGTGGTGATGTTGCCTACAATGCTGCTTTCCATTCTACAACCATGTTGACCAGTCCATTGATCCTACATGAGTTGTAGCAATACCTCCAAGGATCTTCCTCTCGCCAATGACATGCACATTTACGTAGTGATTCTTGCATATGAAGTGAGGATCATACAAATTGAGAATCTTGATGTCTAACCTGGCCTTCTTCAAGTCCTCAACCTTGACATATACATATTTCAAGATACGTATCTCGTACAACCCAATCCACAAAGGAAGAGTGGGCCATGGCGCCTTCTTCATCCTATGCAGTCCTCCTGACAACCCTGTGTAGATGTGGTATCCAACCTCTTGCATGACCAGCTTATCTATGGCAAACCTCGGTGCCTCATGAAGATGCTTCTCCGCACCAAACATCCTGATGAAGGTGCCACTAGGTGAGGCATAACAATTTTCAATGTTAAGCAAAGGAGGCATTGCTTCCTAGGACATGCAAGGTGGATCTTGTTCAAATATCATCCTATACAGTGGGGAAATGAAGTGGTCAGATAGCCTCACTATGACTCTTTGGTAGCTCCACTCATAAGGAAACTTGTAATAAACATTCACGACTTCCTTTGATGGTGTCAATGTCGAACCCATTCCACGAAATTATTGTTGGGCACAGATTTCATCAAAAAGGTACGCGAACATATAGAATCTTGCTTTTCCATCTTTAGGTATATTCCAGGCATTTGACACATGCACTTTTAGCTGAAGATCCAACATGTTCGACCAATTGAAAGGCCTTCCTTCATTTTCGAACTGATCTAACATAACAACCCAATTCTACGATAAGGTCTCTGGGCTCTCTTGGCCATACAAATGACATGCAAAGATGACCGGGATTTGGTAAGCCTTCCTGAGTGACTTCATCCTATCGACCTCGTTGGGTGTTGTGCTGAACTTCGATAGCTCTTTTACCCAATGCTTCAAGATATCTCTTGAGTTCACATAGTTGTTGGGAGTGAAGAACAATGCATCCATTTAGCTCACCAAATGTGGCAAGTGATACATGTGATGGTAGTTTTCTATCTTGAAGGTGGAAAGATGTGTTACACTGGTGCTACTCGGTGTCATCATCTCGAGATCAGTATGTGAGACAACCCAGTGAATCATATATGTGCATAGGAAAGCGAGGTACTTGCATGCAACTCTATACAAGCCTGACATGTTGACATAAACTAGATGATCTTCCAAATATTCCTTGAAAGTGCATACGAATATGTCCTTTATTTCTTTCCATGTGATCTGCATGTTCTTCTCTATGAACAGTTTTGTGTCTGCATAGATGTTCAAGTTTGTTGTGTTATGAAACCAGCTCAAGAAAAGATAGAAAAGATAGATCAATGCCTTAGAATTTAGCCTCTTCGAGGGGGAAACCTCCTTTACATTACATAAATGAACAATTCTTGGATGATTCGAATGACAAAACCTCCTTTCTATATATAGGAGTCTAAGGAGTCACAATATAACCCAACCGACCTAACAATAATAATATAAAGCCACAAAAATATCAATAGAGGTATTCTATGGGGCACAATAATAATAATATGGGGATAATAGGGGCACAACAATATTAATAAGGGATGCAACTATAATAGTAATGGGGTAATTACTAGTATTATAGGGACCCAACATGCCCCTCTTCTTCAAAAAAGTGTTGTCCTCAACACTTGAGTAGTTCTGGATGCTTCTGTATAAAATTCTCATCATCCCATGTGGAATCTTTAGCAGATAAGTTCTTCCACTTGATAAGATACTCTGAAATTGATCGATTTCGTAGCTGTCAAGTTCTTGCTTCTGTGACTACTTCCAGTTCCAATATAATTTTTCCTTCCTCATCAAGTCCTGGCAATATTGTTTGAACTAGGAGCTTGTCACCTATAACCTTCTTTAAACATGAAACATGGAAATTGGGTGCAATCGAGAAGCTGCAGGAAGCTCCAATTTATATGCCATAGTACCAATATTTTGCAACACCTTGTATCGACCATAATACTTTGGTGATAATTTATTATCCTTCTTAGCTTGCTTGAGGGACATTTGCTTATATGGTTGTAGCCATAGGAATACCCAATCACCTACATCAAAACTTATTTCGCTGTGATGTTGATCTGCCTATTGTTTCATTCTATTCTATGCCAACACGAGGTTATCCTTTAAGAGTTGAAGGACTTGTTGTTGATGTTCGATGTGATGTTCCACTGCTTGAACCTTAGAATTTTCTCTTAAATATGATTTGATGGATGGTGGATGATATCCATAAAGTGCCATAAATGGGGTCATTTTTGTTGTTGTATGGAAGGAAGTGTTATACCACCATTCAACCAGAGGCAACCATTTGACCCATTGTGTCTATTTATCAGATACAAAGCAATGAAGATATCCTTCCAAACATTTGTTTACTATCTCAGTTTTCCCATCAGATTGAGGATGATAAGATGAGCTATGAGCTAATTGAGTACCAAGACAAGAAAATAATTCTGTCCAAAAATTTCCAGTGAAAATGGGATCTCTGTCACTTACAATAATCTTTGGGTTTCCATGTAGCTTTTGAATTGTTTCCATAAATGTAGTAGAAACCATACTGGCTTTAAATGGATGTGATAATGCACAAAAGTGTGCATACTTGGTAAGTCTGTCAACTACCACCATGATGACACTCTTTCCCTCAGACTTGGGTAAACCTATGATAAAATCCATTGAAACCTCCTCCCAATGTTGGCTTGGAATGGATAAAGGTTGTAAAACCAAACATTCCGCCACAAATTTTTAAATTTCCAATTTAGGTCTATCCCAAAAAAAATCCTTCTTAACCCTGTGGTAAGTTTTTAAAAATCCTCAGTTCCCTCCTAAGGGAGAAGTGAGCAATTCCATAATAATCTTTTGTTCTAGTTGGGAATTCTTACAGAGGTATAAGCGATCTTTGTACCATAAAGAATCATTTTTCCAGCTAAATGTATCAGACGTACTGGAATCTTGTTGTAACTTTCGAATAAGTGCCCATAATTCTTCATCATTCTTCCATTCCTCCCTTGCTTCATTTATCCAATCTGGTTGGATAATAGAAATGGCGCACAACAATGCTTCCACATCCTCATCCTTTCTTGAGAGTGCATCTGCCACCACATTTTGCTTCCCTTTTTTGTAGATGATTTCAAAGTCATAACCCAACATCTTTGTGACCCACTTTTGTTGCTCTCCAGAGGATAATATTTGTTCTAAAAAATATTTAAGGCTATCATGATCCGTTTTTACCTTGAAGTGTCTTCCCATTAGGTAGGGTCGCCATTTCTTAAGTGCATGGAGTATTGCCAACATTTCCTTCCCATAAATAGCATTGTGTAAAAACTTTCCCTTGATTGGACGACTTTCAAAAGAAATGGGTCTTTCATCTTGCATTAAAATAGCACAAATTCCATTTCCTGAAGCATCGCATTCCACAATAAAGGTTTTTGTGAAGTCCAGTGTAGCTAAGACCAATGCTTGGCACATTGCCTCTTTAAGATGTTTGAAGGCCTTTGTTGCTTCTGAAGTCCATGAAAATGCATCTTTCTTCAATAATGTTGTTATAGGTGCTGCTATTCTCCCATAACTCTTAACAAACTTGCGATAATACCCTGTCAACCCGAGAAATCCTCGCAGATACTTTATGGATGTGGGGATTTTCCATTCCCTAATGGCTTTAATTTTGCTAGGGTCTACCTTAACTCCTTCATGAGATACAATATGACCCAGATATTCCACCTCTTGTACTCTAAAGAAACATTTGGATCTTTTTGCATATAATTGTTTCTCCTCCAATAGTTGTAGAACCCTGTCAACATGTTCAACTTGATCCTTCCAAGACTTGCTGTAGATTAGAATATCATCAAAAAATACTAACAAAATTTTTCTAAGGAATGGTTTGAAAATGGAATTCATCAAACCTTGAAATGTTGAAGGTGCATTGGTAAGGCCAAAAGGCATGACCAAAAATTCAAAATCACCCTCATGAGTTCTAAATGTTTTTTTCGGAATGTCTTCGATCTTCATTCTGATTTGATGATATCCTGAACAAAGATCCAACTTGGTGATGTAAATTGATCCATGCAATTCATCCAGTAATTCATCAATGACGGCAATGGGAAACTTATCTTTAATAGTGAGCTTGTTGAGCTCCCTATAATCCGGACACATGTGCCATGATCTATCCTTCTTGTGCAATAATACTACTGGAGTAGAGAAAGAACTTTGACTCGGTTGAATTATACCAGCCTCTAGCATTTCTGCAACCATACATTCAATTTCACTCTTTTGGGCATAGGGATATCTGTACGGCCTGATGTTTGGAGGAACACTTCCTGGAATCAAATGAATAGCATGATCATGATCACGAATAGGTGGGAGACCTTTGGGAGTCTCAAATACCTTGGAATGATTGTCCAAGACTTTTTGGAGATCTGGAGAAATAGATGATTGCAATGTGGAAACATCTAGCGAACATAATTGTGCAATTACACCCCTTTTTTCCTTTTTTAGAAGCTTTGTCATACCATTAGAGCTAATTATCTTTCCCAGTTTCCCTGCAATACCCCTTAATTCAACTTCCTTTCCTTCCATGGAAAATTTCATGAAAAGTTCTTGAAAATTGAAAGCTATTGTACCCAAGGATTGTAGCCATTGTACTCCTAGTACAACATCAACACCTCCCATTGGAATGGAAAGCATTGAGCTAGTCAATACATATTCTCCCATTAATAGCTTGATATTATGGCACTTTCTAGAGCAATTTATTGTTCCTCCATTTTCAACCATCACTTGACACTCTGGTGCTGGGTATAAGAAGCAATTCAATTCTTTTGCTACCTTATAATGAATAAAATTGTGGGTACTTCCTAAATCAATCAACACTAGTACCTTTTTCTTCTGGATTTGTCCTTCTATCTTGACGGTTTTAGGAGTGGTAATTCCTGCCAATGCATTACATGATATGGTTGGATTCATTTCTTCTTCATCTAGGCTTTGTTCGTGGAGTATACCCTCTTCTTTTGACATTTCTTGCTCCTTTTCTTCTTCCTCTTCACAATCTATGTAGAATAATTTCTTCTCAGCACACTTATGACCTTTAGTGTATTTGCTATCACAACAGTAACAAATCCCTTTTACTCTTTTCTCTTCCAATTGTTGTGGTTTCAACCTTATAGGTTGTGGAAGACTACGATCAACCACACTTCCATCTTTATAGTTGTGAGTGGTATGCTTCCTGGTTGCCATAATTTTGCTTTCCATTTTTCTTGCTAACCTGAATGCCTTCTCTAATGAATCAGGTTCCCAAAGGCAAACATCATGTTGGATATTATCCTTTAATGTGCCTATGAGCACATCAATCCTATGCTCCTATGGAATATCTTTTACCCTTATGTTCAATTTTTGGAACTCCTCAATGTGCTCCATTATTGAACCCTTTTGTTTGAGACTTATCAATTGGCCAAAAAAAGTGTTGCTTTTTGTATCCTCATAATGTGCTATCAATTCTTCCGTAAAGATTGCCCAAGTGATAATTTGTTTATGAGAGCAAAACCATTGATACCATACAAACTGATTTGGTTCCAAATATAAAGTTGCAATACGTACCTTTTGTGTGTTTTGCACATTCTTGAGATCGAAAAATTGCTCCATTTGTAATATCCATGTTGTGGGATCCTTGCCATCAAACTTCCTCATATCGATTTTTTGAATATGGTGGGTTTTGGATCTCACATTAGAGTGTAAGAAATCATGATTAACATTTCTTTTGTTCGCGTCATGAGTTTCCTTTACTACCTCTTCACCATTGGTAAGTATTTCTTGTAGAAAATTTGTCAAATCTTTCTTCAAATCTGCCATGCATGTCTTCAAATTTGTGTTCAAATATATCTTCAAGTTGTCCATCTTAGCTTCCATGCCATTCATCTTAGCTTCCATGCCATTTATCTTAGCTTCTGTTAGCTTTTGTGACAGTGACATTTGTTGCATTTGTTCTTGTAATTTTGATATATCATGTAGCATTTCTTCCTCTTCTTCATGAGTCATGCTAGAGCTTTTAGATTCCTTACTAGGTGTTTGCATTTTCTTTCCTTGGGGCATCAATTACCGATAATAATGCTTTACTATGCCCTTTGAATTCCTTCAAAATAAATTTTCAAACCAAGCTTAAGCAAAAATTTAAGAAAATCTACACACCTTTTTTCACTTTATAGGAGATCGATATTGCCTCTGATGTATCTCTGTACTTTTCTATCATCTAGTTCTAAATTTGTGATTTGCAGTAGCCCTCTATGTCCTCTTTCCAATGCCACAAGTCTAACCCAAATTGGATTCTCCAAGAAAGAGTTATGCGAAATCTCCCATAGTGACTTGATTATAGACTAGTTCAGTAGAGCGAACTTGTACAACGTTCCACAAGTCATTGTTTCAACCATTGGATCTAAAAAATACATACAAGAAACTACAGTCGTTATCCTTTTGTACCTTCTTACGAAATTTCAATCCGATCTATAGAGAGAAGGTTATGACGATTTTCCCCAGGTCACCTGTTTGGAATGTAATTCAGGAGTCTGCAAAAAGTCCAACTTCCTCAGATCATATCTCCACAATTGTAGCGAAAAAAGATCTAAAATTCGGATCCAAGGTTCAAAGTAATTTCTTCTAAAGTGGGTTTTTTTTGCAACTTTTGAAACGTTGTAGAAAAAAAGTTATAGCGAAAATTCCATGATTACCTTTTTGGAGCAGTGAAACCCTAGAATCCAAAGCTTTGATACCAAATGTTATGAAACCAGCTCAAGAAAAGATAGAAAAGATAGATCAACGCCTTAGAATTTATCCTCTTTGAGGGGGAAACCTCCTTTACATTACATAATTTAACAATTCTTGGATGATTCAAATGACAAAACCTCCTTTCTATATATAGGAGTCTAAGGAGTCACAATATAACCCATCCGACCTAACAATAATAATATAAAGCCACAAAAATAACAATAGAGGGATTCTATGGGGCACAGTAATAACAATATGGGGATAATAGGGGCACAACAATATTAATAAGGGATGCAACTACAATACTAATGGGGTAATTACTAGTATTATAGGGACCCAACATATTGGCACTTGTTTAACCACATCTCTAATGCTTCTTTTCACAATGTCCTTTGATCCAGATCTCTTGGAAAGCATGATGTCTGTATTGCTAAGAGACTGCTCAGAAATTGACATAATTGGAGACAAAGCAGACACTCATGACATGTAAAGGTCCATTGAAAAACACAATGCACTTCACAGATCGATCATGCAACAAATCGGGTGACTACTCGGCAAGATTGCAAAGTAGTGACTCTCACAACTGGGAGACTATCAGTTGAAACTACACATTTCATAGTCTCAGCCATTATTGAAACCTTATGCTAACTCAAAATGAATAGAGCGCAGTCCATCTTGGTTGACTATGGATTGGAACTATGTAATGCGCAGTTCACTCTAACTTGACTGCTAGCTGGGATTGTAGATTGCGCAATCCCAATGGGAAATACTGGGCACTAACTCCTAGAACAACGCAAAGGACATATGGAGGGAAGTGACAGGCAGTCTCTGTGCAATTCCTAGGGCCAAGATAGAGCCTCGAGTTCATGAATGCGCAGAGCATGTCGGTGAAAGAAAGATCTAAGCCAAGGAAGCCCATATCTGCCCAAGAGCAACTTCAAAATGAGTAGATCTAAAAGAGAAAGAAAAGGATGGTGTAGACAAGAGTGAATTATCATGCATGCAATCAAAACCAATGCAAAAATCAGTCAAATGGATGAAAAATGAAGTTGGTGGAGAGGGTCACCCCAACAATAACCGTTAGTGTAAAAACAATGTCATGCATGCGACAATTAAGTAAGACAATGAAAAGCTTGAAAAAACACTTCTAAAACTTAAAACAATCTAAAACACATGTTGTAATTCAATAAAACATACAAAACAAAACTCAAATAAAGCAATAGAAAAAGTAGCAAAAGACTTGAAAAGTGAAACTTACCTACAAAATCTACACTGACTATACCAAAGGATCCTAGATGCCTTGGGAATACCACAGCTCCAAGATTGAATGTGTAGAATGAGCTCTAGGGTTTCATTTAAATAAATTTGGTAGATTTAGGGTTTGGGACACACATGCCACAAATCTAAGAAAAAGAGAATCTTGGCAGCAAGTTTCTAAGATCATCTTGAGTGTAACTCCTAGTGCTAAAAATAGATCCCTATTTTTAGGGATGCTTTTGATTTTTTTTTCTTTTTTGGCAAAGGCCACCATTTATGCAAGGAAGAATTGTGTAGTTCTAGAGGCAACCGGGCAACTTGCTGGCACATGGATCAAACAACATTCATGAGGAATGCTTTTGTGCAATTCCTAGCCTGAGTGGCTCTAGATACCTCTCATGCTTTGCACAATTTCCCAGTTGAAGACAAGCTACCAACTAGGTTTGCACAATTCCTGAGCTGAAGCCCAATGTCTAAATTTTCTGCACAATTTCTCTGAGCAAGGCTTTCTACCAAACTGCTCTGCTCATTTTTGGAGAGAAGTGCTAATTGCTGGGCTACTCTATGGAATTCTTGAGAGTAAGGCTAGTTTCCCTATAGGATTGTAGAATTTGCTAAGGCAGTGCAAGAACCATATGTAAACCAAGTCATGGGGTTAGCTTGTGGTTGGAAAAAAAGACAGGTTAGCAAACACAAGCTATCAAGCCAAAGATAAACTAAACTAAAAACACAAGTACCTGAGCAGTGCAAGACATGTTGTTAAGATTTTGAGGAGGTAGGCTCAAAAACAAAGCAAAGGAAAAATTTAGGGGGGTGGTTATAGTCTCTACAACATAGTTATATTTTGATGATTAATGCAATTGTATTGATTATTAAAAGAAGCATGTCATATTGTTTTTTTTTACATTTCATGAATGCACATGAATTGATGATGAAACATGACTAACATAAATTTATTATTGGTTTGATTAATACTCAATCTAATAATGATATCAAAGGTTTCTTACAGTAGTAGTTGCAAGAAAAGACCACGAAATATGAAAAATTGAATTATAGTTACCATTATCGTAGGAAATAAGTTAGTGATCTATGAAAATTGAAGGAATTTTAGCTACGGGATAATCCACTGATGGGAAGAGCCAAGCCCCAAAGACATAATTCTTAAGGGTTTGTGGGTAAATGGTGTCATGTCGATTGTAATAGCTTATATCTAGTTATGTTATTTTTCAAATGAGATTATTTGTAATATTTAATGACAATGTCTAAGGGATGAACTCTCTTACAACCATTGAGTGGGTGGTGAACGTCTTCATGAGAGTTTAATAATAAAAAAAAGGTTTGTTGGTTTTAACCCTATGACGTTTCCAAGGTATATCGATGTCTAATTACGTGATTTCTTATTGTGTCATTTTTATGATGGTGATTCCTTCCCTGATGTTACATTTATATTATTGAGAATGTGATTAACTGATTGAATTAAAATAATCATGCAATTGATGCAAGGTTACATCAGGAAATTTAAGTGAATATGCTACAACAATGGCAATCAATAGTTCTGTAACTTACTATTCTGTTACCAAAGATTATTCTATGTAATGATGATGGTTTCTCTAATAGTGATTGAAGGAATATGGAAAGTAATTCAGAAAGTTACATGTTGGTAAATGTTGTAAAAAAATTATAACTCCAAGAATTTGCATGCGAGGTTACCGGGTCATGTTACACTACAAATGACAAAGACTAGTTGAGCTACACCAAGGTGGTCAGTGAAAGAATTCCATGGAGGGAGCTTAACACAAAAGTTGGAGATATAGACCACAAGGCAAGGTGGTGAGCAATGGAAAGAAGATGATCTCATAGCAGAGGGAAGGCCAGATTTATAAGAAAGAAAGTGCAATCCATTTCACACACAGGAATGAGAACTTCCTAGGAGAGCAACTATGTCATAAAGCATCTATAATGCATGGTCTTGGGATCGAAGTTGGTGTGTACTTATTTTCTTAAGTGAGATGTTAATATCAAACAATACATTAATTCCATTAAGGGGCATGCTACCATGTCCCTTGGCCACTTGCTTAGGAGGGGCGGTGGTAGCCCATTCCTCCTCTTGTCATAAAAACATCCAATCTAGAATATCTTTTGAGATAAAATTAATACTAACATAACTTTGTATTTTTCTTTTAAAATATATTTAAGTAAAACTAAAAGATGACCTTTTCATATATTGTAATTAAATGACTAGACATCAAAACACTTATTTCATCATACATCTCAAATCATAAAAATTAACTAAATTATAACTTTGTTTTAAATTATTATTATCATATATAAAAGGAATTAATATATGAATTGAACATATACTTTTAAAAGAAACATGTAGCAATACTCTTAAACATGAATAATTTTGACATCTAAATAGGATTTGTTACAATACCATGGCTTACTAATAGTGCATGTCCAAGAAATCCATAACTAATGTTCATATGGTAGATGCTCATATGACATTTTTTTAATTAATCAATTTATTTACAAAACAAAAACAACATAACAACTTATAAGAAAAAATTCAACTTTTGATCTATTACTAATATTAAGAATCTTAAACCCCGAATGTGGGTGAAAGGACGGGTGGCAGTGAGGAGCCACATGCTAGCCATGTGCTGCCTCGAGCATAAGCTTGGCATTCAATTTGTTTCTCGCCGCCGAGGAATAAGTGCATAGGTGAAAGCGGAGGTTATTCAATGTAGTGTTCGGTTAATTGGTGCGACTGCAAATCGCAGTTATGGAGAACAGGTCTCGAGGGAATGTTGAAGTTTTTAAAAAGGGTGATGGATTGGAGCAGGTTCACGCTCAGTGCTTGGGTCACGAAGTTCAGGTTCCTGCATGCAGTATTGTCATCCAGGCTACAGCTCTTGCTGTTAAAGCCTGCTTCCAAGTCGTTGAGGGCTGTCTCAAGCCCGGAAAATCTGTTGGTTGCTGTCTCTGGTCTGTTGGGTGTCGTCCCAGGTCTGTTGGGCGCCGCTTCAATTCTGCTGGGTGTCGTTTCAAGCTGGGAAGGTCCTCTGTCTCAGCATTGCTCCAAGCCCCCGGTGCTCCTGCAAAGATGGTCAGACCCCGACAAAGATTGCTCAGTCGTCGAGGTTCTGCTCGGGGAGGGTCTTCTCGTCCTCCAGTCACAGAGCCCCATCTCCACTGTTGCCGTTGTCACTGCCATAGAAGTGCTAAGGCCAATCCCCTCCAGGCAAGCCAATTCATGGACGCGAGCAGCCCAAATTCTAATCCGGATCCTTTACCTACCTTCGGCTCTGCCATCTTCACCTTCGGCAGCTCGATTGATAAACCCCACATTAATGCACACGTTTCGGTTCTATTCCTCGAGGAAACTCAGGATGGTGAAGGAGGTCCGCGCAGTATGGGGAAGCTCCCAGGTGGAAGCTCGGAAGACAATGAGAAGAGACCAGCGGGGGCGCCTGAGCAAGCTCCTAATCGCCCTCAGGCTCAGAAGGCGTCGACTTCCAAGGAGAACATTGTCGAAGATTGGGACTCCTTCCCCACTGCAGAAGAACGAGAGAAGTATGGATGGTGCAGGGTGGTCTAGGAGAAGCCGGAGGAATAGCCTTCCACTGGTTCAATCTCTCTTCCTCCATAACTGCTCAGGTCCTGTTTTGGTTTTATGTCTATGTCTATGTCTTTTTGGTTTATGTCTATGTCTATGTCTGCTCTTGCTATGTTTGTATGGCCTGTAAGGGAATTCGCTGAAAGTCTTTTGATGCCCCTGCGTGGGATGTACTTTTTTGCTCCGGTGCCCCTGCGCGGGATGATTTTGTTTGGTCTGGATGCACTGTCGTGTTACAATGCCCCTGTGTGGGTAGTTCTATCTAGTCGCGCTGCCCCTGCGAGGGCTGGTTTTGTACTGAGAAATCCTAGTCCAAAGAGCCACAGTTGGCCTTGGGCAAACTGACTCTGTGAATGTAATGTTTTCCTGTATATAATAGAATAGAATAGATTTACTGAGAAACAAATATTAAGAATCTTAAAAAATATTTCATGGATTTTAATCCGTACCATCCATCTAATAAATAAGTAACGAGACAATATAAATCAATTGGTTGTTAAATGCCTATAGACATCAATCCATAATAAACATTAAACACCCACTTCATGATTCATCTCAAGTAAAAAAATTTACAACAATATTTTAAATTATTATTATTATTATTAACTATAAAATGAATTAATATATAGGTTAAATATATATACATTTTTAAAAACATGGAACAATATTCTTAACCATGGAGACTTATCTTAACTTTACCATATAGAGTCTTAATTTCTAAAATAGACTTTGTTACAATGACATGGCTTATTAATACTATATGTGGAAAAATCCATAATTTACTTAATATGAAACTTGTTTATATGACTTGTTATATTGTTTTTTGTTTTTGGTGAAAACGTTTTGACTTCTATTAAAAAAAAAAAAAACTTATAAAATATTCATAATGTTTTATAAATTTCTAAAGTTAATAAATTATTTTCTAAATTTTGTAAAAATCAAATTTTCTTTTTTATTGGCCAATGAGAATTTTTATGTGATAAAAATTATTTTATTATATAAAATTTTAAAAAATATAATAATGGCACCTAGCCGAAGTTGCCATTACTTTTGGGCTTTTACTAAAACAAAAATAGCAAAGTTTTTTTAAGGGACATTTTTATTTTATTTTCTACCATTAACTTTATGTTTAATTCTAGAGAAAATAAAGAAATTACCAAAAGACAAATCTCATACAAATCAATTTATTATCACTTTTAAAACAATTACGTTTCTTTTATGCTCATTTATCTTAATTCTAATATATTCAATATTGAATATATAGTTGAAATACTTCGTAGATATACTATGCTATATTCTATATGTTATACTTTTTTAACACTTTTAAAACAATTATGTTTCTTTTATGCTCATTTACCTTGATTCTAGTTTATTAAATATTAAATATACACTTTAAATACTTAGTAGATATACTATGATATATGTTATAATTTTAGTATTAAGAGGATCTTTTATAACAATTCATTTGTTCTTCCAACTCCATTTTTTAATGTGATGATTCAATCTAGGGTCCTTTAACTAAAAACTAAATTTATTTAATTTAAACACAATAAGAAAGGAAATAACTTATTTATAACTCAATCATTTATTTGATGACAAGATAATTAAAATTTATTCACAACATATTAAACAAGTAAGAATTTCATTGCAACCACTTAATTAAGTAATCAATAAATGGATGAATACATTTTCCAATAGTTTGGTTGAGATGCTCTTGACACTATTGGGATGCTCTTCTCGACTACCTGACTGAATTTACCACCCAGCGAACTAGGAATGATTTCCTAGCCCAAGAAACCTCCACGGATTCCCTCATCCTCTGAGCCTAAGTCCAACCAACTGTCATTTGTCTAAGTGAAACCAACTCTTTCGAGATCCAAGTTCGAATTCTCTCATTTATCTCGCTATTCTCTCCCTTCTCTTTTTCTCCACATTGCTCCCAACACAAAATCCTCCAAAACAAAAACTAATAACAAGACCAAGGGCCTTGCCCCCTCCTCTCATCATCCTTCCACTTTTATGTCTCTTCCTCCCATCCACCTCAACTGCCTATCATTAATGTAGTGACTTCCCCCTTATCCTTTCATTTTAGTATCATTGGCTTTTCTTACCATATCTTATTCAAACTAGATTTGAGAAGACATTTTGGGAATAAAATATGGATATTTAATTTAGAATTAAATTGGAGAATAGCATATCTTCTCCCAAGTAGATTTGAGAAGACACATTGGGATATGTATGTTTAATTTGGAAATTAATTAGAGAAGAACATATCTTCTCCCAAGTAGAATTGAGAATACACCTTGGGATATGAATATTTAATTTAGAAATTAATTCGACAAGACCATATCTTCTCAAAACTAGATTTGAAAAGACACCTTGGGATATGGATATTTAATTTGGAAACAAATTGGAGAAGACCATATCTTCTCAAAAATAGATTTTAAAAGACACCTTGGGATATGGATATTTAATTTGGAAATAAATTGGAGAAGGCCATATCTTCTCAAAACTATATTTGAAAAGACACCTTGGAATATGGATATTTAATTTGGAAATAAATTGGAGGAGACCATAACCTATCCAAAATTAAATTTGAGAAGACAAGTTTGGAATTGAGTAATAAAAAAAAGTCATATCTATAAAATAAAATTACAATTTCACAAATGTAGGTATATACCAATATTTCTTGATAATTATAAGTCAATACTTTCAAGTTAATTAAACACTAATAAAAATTAGCATGATAAGATTAAGTAGGGCATTACATACACCCCTCCTTCAGAAAACTTTTTCCGAAGTTAGACTGAAAGAGATACAAGGATTTCGAAAGAAGTTTGACAATAAGGCATAACAAAATAGAGAGAGTTATAGTAGTAAAATTAAATAAGTTAGATAATGATACCACTTCCCATCAAGAGTCTCCATCTAATCTATATCCTCCTATCCTTCCTAACGTACTTCCGCTCCCACCCTATCCATCCTCTGTTGTTATATACTATGGCATCAACTATACCAATCTAACCAATGATAAAACAAATATGGTAGAAGCGTTGACTATATCGAACTAACTTCCCCATAAGGAAACTGGCAATCATAATGACACGTCTTGGGGAGCGTGTCAATCATTTCCCTCCCATGATTCCAGGTTTGGAGGTTACACGGTGGGAAATACCTCCACCACTCCTCACAACTAGGGTCAACATCCTAATATGGACCACACTACAATGCTGGTTGGATACTTGTCATCGAATAATCTAGTCAGGTAGTCTTGTCACCTGCCATTTACATTTTACCCATGTCATAAGAGTGCATATAAAGTAGATACAAAATGTAATAGAATAATGTACATCATAACATTCCTCATTAGATGTCTCGACCTTCCCCAGTGGAAGAGTAGATATTTGTTATCATATGGTTCTTTTTTATCTACACATCAGTTCTCATTCATACATATATATAACAAAAAAATATATATAGATAAGTGATCTTAAACATCATGTTATTAAGTCTAGTATCAACGTGTCAATTTTGTAGTTCATACTGGAAATAAATCTTACATTAGATAAATCATAATTTCACTAAGACATTCATGAAACAACAATAACTCTGATAATTCAGGCACTAGATAAATCATAACCAAGTAATTCACATATTAGGTCATACATCAAACATTTCAACCATTAATACCTAATCCATCTAATGATTTATATAAGTGGTTTCACCTGTCCAACTAAATGCATCAATATTACATAGCATTCATAAATAAATAACATGGAACTACAAATAGAACCTTAGGATAGGTAGTTATCTAAGTAAAAAGGCGCGTCACAGATGCTCAAAATGTGAAGGGTAGTCACTACGTATAGTCTCCGCATCCTCCCAGGCAACATATCCTGGGTTATACTTGTCCCACAGTATTTTATGAGCACCTTGTATGGTATTATAGAGAATTTGTGTTATGTGATGGGGATTTTTATTTATGACTAAGTTGTTCAATTCATATATTAAAAGACATCATGTCTTTTGGGCCTCGATATTGTGTGCATGTAGACTCCATTTACTAAGTCGCACAATGACTGTTTGTGAAATATTATATATTGAAAAGATTTTGTTAAGTCTTCAATATGGAAATCTTGAGAAGTGGAGCTAGTTCGAATGAGAGTACCACAAGGGTACCTATTTATACCTTCATAGATTAGATTATCACTTTTTGAATCACTACTAGGTTAAGAAATTGAGTGTTTTCTTAAGCTCTAAGAAGTAAACACTCCATGCACAAAACACAACTGGAGACAGAGAAGTGAAGCACAATTGAACATTGAAAAGTGATAAATCTTGTCCATGGAATTGTAAGATTATACGAAGCACATCTAGAGACTTAGTGAATCATAATTAAACACTATGTGAAGAAATTTCTAATATTTGTTAAAGCATAACCTTTTGTAATGTTTGTGAAGAAAATCATAATTAGAGACTAGGATGTGAACAACTATGAAAATAATACTCATGAACTTACATGATTGTAATAGTTTGTGAATTCTCTTTCTTAATATTTTAATTTTGGGTTTTATAGAGTTTACATTTTCATTTAAATTCCATAAATCATTTTTATCAACCATCAATCATGTGCATTGATGCCTGTAATAATTGGCATCAATTGGATCTTGTCAGAACAAAAAATACCAATACTATGGATGGATCGTCATAACTTCTCACTCCATCCAACTTGAACAACCATTTCATTTATTTATTTACTTAAAATTGTCTTCTCTTAGCCTTTTATGGTTAAAATGTGATGTGTGACTTAATGCAATTTCAATCATGTGCCTGTTACCCTTAAAACACGATTTCTCAAGGATTCCACCAAAAGATCTGTACATACAATGGACACGGATACATTGTGGCCTTATTTATTTTTGTAGCCTAGTTGAGGTGGATATTACAATTTATAATATATAATAAACGAACTAGAATTTGGTAGAAATTTCTTCCACTTGCCACTAATAATCATGTGAACAATTTTTATTTTTATTTAGCTTCATCTTGCTTAAAAAAATCATTGTTAACTCAAAAAATACAACCACTTTGGATCAATATGGAACTTTTTTCTGAACTTTCTTTATGAAACTTGTTAGTTTCAAAAATACCTTTCTCACAACCATATCAAATGGACAACCCAATATGCAAATCTGCATGTAAAACACTTAGTTTTCCTTTGCAATGATTCCTTATGTAATGTATATAGGATTACCTTGAAAAAAAATAATGTCCATAGGAATGGAAATTAAGTATCCATTATAACCACATGACTTCTAAATAATGTAAGGAAATAATATAGCATGGTTGAACAAAAAAAATTAAATAGTAAGAACACTTATCTTATTCAAGATTATCTATAGTAATTGTTTGAGTTGGAGTTATTCATGACTTAGCCATTACTTTTAAGCATAAGCACCACCTCTAAGTCAGGTTTTGATGTGAGAAGGGTGAATGGTGAAGTGTTTAATTCATTGGATAACTTATGTTTACCATCCCTTGTTATTACTTTCTTCTTTCTTTCCTTGCTAACCATTTATTGTTGTTGTCAAGTCAAATCCACACATTGTAGTTTGATTGTGGGATCACATATTATCAATATGTTTATTTATCTTCTAGGATTTTTATTTGATTCAATTATCTTGTTTTATTTCATTTCATTTGTAGCATTTCCATTCATTAATGTTACCTTAAAAGGGTCATGATTCTCTTACTCTATGTCATGTGTCTTTCAGAGACTTTATAATTTACTAATGAACTTGTGATCACATATTCATTGTTTTCTTTTCATAAATGATCCATCTCTAATCCATTTTATTACAATTTCCTTTAGGTTATTGTTTTGTATAAATTCTACCCACCTTCTTATACATAAATAACATAATCCTTTTTAGGATCACACATGGTTTTTCATTATTATTTAATCAATAGTATAGAATTTAACTTTTCTTTCCATTTAACTAAGTGCCAACTTTTTATTCATGATCCTCAAACTTATTCATGTAAGTTGTCATCTCTTTTCTTTTCTCTAACTTAGTAAACTTTATTACATCTTCCTTCTCATCTAAAGTGATTATTATTATCCTAGAATGTTCCACATAATTGTCACACTGATGCTTATTATTATAATATCTTAATAGTTATTTTGAAAAGTTTGTATACTTTGTTGGTGTCATCTATCTAAGATCAAACCTTGTGGCCAAAGAAATGTTATTCATCTTGTATAAATATTTGTGTAAACTAACATTACAACCTAAAGCTATGCTTTCATGTTCACAACTTCACATTCATTGATGATACTAATACGTCATTTTTCCAGTATCTCTAATCATGCATTAATCAATCACAAATTGCATTCCCTTTTATACTTTCTCAAATAACCACATTTTAAATCAAGGGAAGATTTTCACCTATCAGAGATTGAAAGTTTTGATTCCTTAATCAACCATAAGAAGTTCCTTCCCTAAATCTTTTGTTGTAACACAAATTCTCATTAGAAAATTACTTTCCTTGTTGCACATATAATATAAGTTGTCGTCACCTACATATATATTGATATTTCGTATTAATTTTCCATAAATTGTTATACACTAATCAATGCCCTGCTCTTTACTAGGGTAAAACAAAAATGAAGGACAATAATTTCTTCATACCAATACAATACTTGTGTTGAATGAATCTACATGTTTCGAAGTTAATATTTTTGATATATAAGGACAATGTGACACCAATAATACCGCTACAATTTTGACATTTATTTTTTGTTGCTTTATTCCTTTAATAGGGACTTAACCCTATATGAGATTACAACCTATTTGGACACATAGTTGGGTTCTCTTTTATTACAATATCAATAATTCTTCTATCTCAAGTTGTTGTTACAACTTACATAAATTTTGGTGAGCACTCACCTTAGTAAATTTGCATATTTGCATATTTACTCCTACCTAAATTTATGCAAAGAGTTGCATAAATTATGGTGGGAAGTAATTCTTGGTAAACATATCTATTTATGTAAGTGTAAAGAATGTCCCCAGTAACTCTTACATTGATGCTTATGGCATTCCGATTATTTACTTCTCATGGGTGTGGTAGTTTAACATTATGAGCATCATTAATTTGATTTTTTTTGTTATTTTTTTTTTCAACCAATGATACTTATTTTAATTATGTGTTGATAAGAAAATAATATATATAATATTGAGATTTACAATGTAAATTTTAAAATTATAAGATTAGCCAACTAATTTACTTATATTTCATATTTAATTTATCTTAATTATTTTATTTTATTTTATTTTCCAACCCTTAATAATTATTTTAGTTACGTCAATTTTACTATCAATAAATTATTACCTTATGAAAAAATATACAGCTTGAGTGGGCCTAATGGTCAACAACTTGTGTTTCCTCCTAAGAGGTCATAGGTTCAGTTGGTTGGACTTGGGCTCGGAGGGCTAGGGAACCTGTGGAGGTTCCCTGGGCTAGGAAATCATTCCTAGTTGGCTGGGAGGAAAATTCAGTCGGGTAGTCAAGAGGAGCATCCCAACATAGTTAGGAGCATCTCAACCAAGCTATTGGAACATGTATTCATCCATTTATTGATTACTTAATTAACTGGTTGCAATGAAATTCTTACCTCTTTAATATGTTGTAAATAAATTTTAATTGTATTGTCATCAAATAAATGATTGAGTTATAAATAAGTTATTTCCCTTCTTATTATGTTTATATTAAATAAATTTAGTTTTTAATTAGAGGACTCGAGGTTGGATCATCACATATGGTATCAAAGATCGATTTAAAATCTAGGGACTAAACCCACCTACACACAAATCATGAGCAATATTATGCCTTGAAAAGGATTCAAATCTCCACACGCTTAAGCACTAACATTTCTTCAAATCTCCACACTCTTAAGGACAAGAATTTGAGTCTTTTATATCTAATATCAATTAGTCACCCATTCAAGAAGACGCAATACGGGAAACTATGGAGCGTGGGATTAGCTAACACAATAAGTCATATTTAATTATTTGATTGGTAACAAAGACAAAGAAGAGTGGGTCAAGGCAGTTAGAAACTTAGACGATGAGGGAAAAATCACACTGCGAAAATAGGTGCTACACCTCAGATGCAAACATTCAAGCGACCTTCATACCTTCTTTTACTTTTGAATTCGCAATTTGACCCTGGTTTAAGAGTTACCGATTTAATGCCAGACCATTCAGCTTCTTGGTTACCAGAACTATACGTGTGCAACTTAGTTTATGATTCCCAAGTTGATTTACCTTTCCATCATTTGGAGATCAATGCTTGAAATCGAATTTGTAATGCCATTTTTTATTATTTTTTCATTCGGCAACAAACGGAGTGTTTATCTAGTTTTAAGCTTTATATCTCTATGACCCTGGTTTAAGAGTTACCGATTTAATGCCAGACCATTCAGCTTCTTGGTTACCAGAACTATACGTGTGCAACTTAGTTTATGATTCCAAGTTGATTTACCTTTCCATCATTTGGAGATCAATGCTTGAAATCGAATTTGTAATGCCATTTTTTATTATTTTTTCATTCGGCAACAAACGGAGTGTTTATCTAGTTTTAAGCTTTATATCTCCATGGAGCATATGTGTACTTCATTTAAACAAATTATTGCTAGATCTTTAAACCCTTCTATACCTTCCAATTGTGACCTAATAATTGATGTAGTGAAACTTGAATGATATGGCATAGCATTAATTATGTTTGATTTTGTTTGGTGAGAAAATGAGTCATCGGTCCACAACATCTACTATCCGAGTTGAACCCTCGTGTCAGGTCGGATTACTGGATACCGAAGTAGTAATACTGCGTATTGTTGTGCATTTCTGTGCTAATTTCTCGCCTTTTTGTACATGGGAAATATTAAATGTCAAAATTCTCACCTTCAACCAGTCCTGAGCATTATTATGATATTTATTTTTTTGGTCATCAGTTCCTGCATTATGAGTTGGAATATAAAACTGAATTTTTTCCCGTTGTTTAATTTCCTCGGCCCTACGCCATCTAAATTAGAGTACAGTTCTTAGAGAAACATTTTTATTTTCTCATGCGTGTGTGCCACTAAATCCACACAAGGAACCAATTTATTTCATTGGTTTTGGGATTCCTATTGAAGGGGACCTCAAATCAATTATACATAATGAAAACATCCTAAGGTTTGTTCATTCAGTCCCGCTGATGAAAGAGGATTAAAATGCTCAAGACATAATTGAACTTAGGGGTAAAATTCAGATGTAAAGTAAGTGAAATACGCACTTCATCTCAATGTGAATCATATTATTCACTTCTTCGGTATAAGTCCATTATGGGGCTCGAAAAGCTCCCTAATCATTTTGTTTTGTACGCCAAGTAAACCTGATCTATCCTTCTCGAGATGTAGGAAAACTGAAACGAATGAGTTGGATACTTATGGGGTTGGGGAACTAAACACTATGCCCACTCCAACTTCTTGAAAACTCTCAAAGTAGGTTATATTTAGTTCTGCTTTAACCCATGTCCACACATAAAAAAATGGGTCCACCAGATAAGCACAAACAAAGATACAATATCTCATTCGAAATTCAAAAAATGTGGGCCAAAAGTGCAGTAAATTCTTATTTAGTGAATTGTACAATATTTAGTGTCATTAATATGTTGCATTTTACATCATATAAAGTAGCTGGATGAAAGCGAAAGTATATATGAAGAATATGGTATGAAAGAGTTTATCTTTTTAATCATGCTCAATGCTACAAATAAGAGAGTAAAACAATTTAGTTAGTTATCTCCAAAAAATTAAGAAACTGAATCCCAACACAAAACATATGAAATAAATTGGAGGAGACCATATCTTATTCAAAATTAAATTTGAGAAGACAAGTTGGGAATTGAATAATATCAAAAGGTCATATGAGTAAAATAAAATTATAGTTTCACGTATATATTAATATTTCTTGATAATTATAAGTCAATATTTTCAGTTTAATTAAACACTAATAAAAATTAACACCATAAGATTAAGTAGGGCATTACATTTAATATGGACAATTTTTTATATAATAGTAATTTTTTTTTACTTATAATTTCTACCATTAACTCTTTTTTTATAAGAGGTGCTTACTAAGAAACAACATTGCATGTTACACTTATTTAAATTAATCAAAATAATTAAAATGATAAAAATGACAACTACTTTGGAAATAAATTTTAAAGTTTAATTTTACATTATCCCATAAATAACCATATTAAAATTCTCAAAACTCTATTTTAAAATAAAGACAATAAATTGGAAACTAAACCTATATACAATAATAAAATTATAAAATAATTCCATTAAAATTTAATTTTTATAAAGAAAAATATTAAAAATTATAAATAAATAAATAACTTCTTCCGTAAATCCAATTCAAAATCACAACTTTGTGTTATATAAAATGATGTGAATGATAAAAGATGCATGTTTAATCTTGATTGACACCTGCTTTATTTACAAGGCAAAGCAATTACACTTCCACTAAATGCCTAGTTCGATTGCCAATTACTTGGTTTAAATAAATAAATAAATAACCAATATCTTTCCTAAAACATATATTTAGAAATAAAAATATAACTTACATAAACATATACATATATATATAAATAAAAATATAGATTACTGTATAGAATACATAATAATCCAATCATATATATATATTAAATAATACAATTTTATATATAAAAATAAAAATATATCTTACGTATATAATACATAATAATCCAATCATATATATATTAAATAATACAATTTTATTTAGAGCTAAAATGGATGCATGTTTCATATATTTTCTAAAATAATGTAATTTTATTTAATAGAGCATGTCAATTAAAAGCGATCGATTACACGCTTCTCAGCTGCTCTTGATGTGAAGAAATAGCAAATACCGATAGCCATAAGAAGAGCATTGAAATTGGTGACGTAGATCCTGTTCGAATTAAAAGTATTTAAAACTACTTCCTGGCCCATGTGAGCTGTTGACAATCGCCAATATAAACGCAAAGCCTCACACTAATTAAATTACATTATATCTCCGCCTCGAGAGAGTATTACTGTGCTTATTTTTTGTTTCAACGCAATGGAGTTTCAATTAAATGGCGAAGGATATTCCGTCCCTGATGCTATCCCGCCTCCATCTACGTCTGCATCGCTTTTTGGATTTCACTGCGGGGAGGATTCTCAGCTTTCTGATGGTTTTTTGCAGGGGCTCCAGAAGACGAAGAATCTGCCAGACAGTGAACGTACAAGGTCTGCCTATTTCATTTAATGTCGGCTTCCGTGCTTTGTCTTCTAGTTGTGGAGGTTTACGGTTACACCAAAACCTGCCAAAAATTTAACCTACGGAAACTCACAGATTTTGGTAAATATTACAACCCAGTAACTAGGATCTCATGGTAGAAATTACAGATTCCATGGAAGTGCGGTGATTCTTACTGATTACTGTACTGGTTACTGTTCAATGGACGTACAATATGCAAATATGAGTAGAGTGCCATTTGTTGCTTGGTTCCGCAGATACGCCCAGAACCCAATTCCATTCCCCATTAACGAGGATTTGGTTTCTATTTAATGTGATGTCATGTGGAATCGTGTATTGCTGCATCTCCTATGAAGTGAATACAATTATGAAATGTTCTTCGTTTTCAGAAACGGCGTTCTGGTTTCTCAGTTATCATAACCCCATTAGAGATTATTCATCGAAGCAGATGATATTAATCTGTATTAATCTTGTCATAGCTTTCTTATGTCAGTTAATGATCATGTCAGGTATTGCAATTCATCTGTCTGAACTTGACATCTTACAGGGTTTCAGCACAGATGGTATGATTGAGTATGCAATATCGCAAGGAACTTAGAGCAAACTCTATATCTTCAGAAATGTAAACGTAATTGTAGAGCAAACTCTATTTCAAGCCAAAATATTTCGTCTTTTCAAAGCCAACAATATTGAATATTTGATTTTGTTGCATTCTCTGATAGGTGTGCTGGTATGGTGTCATTTCCAAAGTTGAAATTTGACAATAAATACGCTGAGCTTGGAAACCCTTACGAAGGAAACTTTCATTCACCGAGTGATTGTTCTTAATCATTCAATTACTGAGTTATGGATGGAGATCGAGGAATCTTATCTCGGACAGTTTCTGTGATGACAACGAATTTAAACCAGAAAGAAGTTTCCTCTACTGTTTATGTGATGATTTTATGACTACGAATTTAAACCAGAAGGAAGTTTCCTCTACGGTTTATGTTATGATTTTATGACCGCAAGTCTGGTTAGACGAAATTCAATATTTGCATGGTTTAGCATGAAGTTATAGGTTCAAGAGCCCAACCTGATTGGTTTTCTTATCAAGGATTACACAAATAGATTGTTAATTTTTTTTTTTAAATGTATTATTTTTCTTATAAAACATCTCTCTTGTAATATAAAGTAATTAAAAGTTTTTTAATTGTAATATAAACTAAATATATCAATAGAAAATGTATTATTTTTCTGATAAAACATATTATATGAGAGATATTGTTAATGTTGAATTTGAAAGAAAACTTGACGTAATGGAAAAATAGAGAATAAGATTGAGGGTGGTTGATAAAGGTGGTAAAAAATGTAACAATTTGATGCTTAAGAACATGTACACGTAGAAATGCATGTGCCCTATTGGAAACTCATACGTGTTCCTATAGCTTAGCTACTCTCTGAAGAGTTAAGAATTTGAAGTACAAGTAAGAAAATATCGAAGAAAATGCTTAAAGTTATTCTCAACACACTGTAATGATTTCATGATATGAATTTCTAGTAACTCAATTTCACCATTAGATCTCAATCAAAAGACATTAGTTAATTATGACAACACCTCATCAAAGATACATTTTTATAACTAATATTAATGTGATCTCAGGCTATGTGATTGTCTAGGGATTCATCGTCTAACATGAACTCCCATGTGCACTTGTCAACTCAACGCTTTAGGATTTTTGTGTTCTGAAGTAGTAGTGTGCACACGTACACATTTCTAAAAAGGAGCATGAACACATTCTAAAACATCTGTGTATTCATGTTAAAATGGCCAAGACCCTGAAACCCACACCAAATGTTCAAAAGTGCTAATGGTACCTATATATGTAGTTATAGGAAAATGATGCCCTTGAGAGGTCATTTGTTTTGGTTCAAGGTGTCATTCAATGTTGATTCTTAGAACCTTATGATATGGTGTTGATCCGGATTTAAACAGGAACACAACAAATTATAGAGATAATCATAAATAAGGAGAAATAATACTTCATTTCATTAATGTAAAATACTGAAATATGCTTACAAACAGAAATGGAAATAAATTAGCTCGAGTGATGGTAGCTTATCTCTAAAGAGAGATGTAGCTGCTACATGTCTCTGAATTGCCTTACAATGAGGGTTGAAGGCCTATTTATAATTGAGAAACAATGGAACACCCTAAACATCCAAAAAACTAATGATATAAAATGAAGTGCCAAACTATGGGTCTCGTTTGGGTAAATTGACACATAAACTTGTGGGGTCGTAACTTTGGCATACGACCTCTGTTTGACGCGCATAATCCCTCATTAGAAAGATCTATTTGAGGACTACATCTTTTGGAGGAGAAATAATGGTCAATGTCCATTGACCAATGTTGTTCCCAATTTTCCCAAAAAAACATCGTTTATGGCCTCAAAACGGCTCCAGAATTTTAGGACCTAAAAAACTGCTCGAAATAGTAAAATGTGCTACAATTAAGGAAACTGAAAAAATGAAAAAAGCAATGGTGGGGGTCCAAGCGGAATTGGCATGTGGCCACCAATATCCACCTGGATCATTCCTCCCCCCTTAGGAAGCAATGGTCTCCATTGCGTTGAGTTCCTCCACGAGATGAGGAAACTTCTGCTGAATTTGGTCACTGGTGAGCCACTTGCCCTCGTCAAGGAGTTGATTGGATTTGATGACTCGATATAGTTGGATCTTCTACTGGAAAGTGCGCTTGATCTGTGTGTCCATGATCTAATTAGTTGCAGCTTGTTCCATGCAATCTGGATTTAACTCTGTTGGTGTGAGTTGTTCTACAATGTCGGATGCATCTAATAATGTTGGAAAGTATGGTCGAAGGTGGTCAACATTGAACACTGGGTGCAGGCTAAGGAATGGGGGAATGTTGATCTCAAATGCATTGTCTCGCACAGCCTTGGTAATGGTGTAAGGACCATATCGGAGTGGTCTAAGTTTCTGATAGGTTCTTGTAAGGAATTCCTTTTACAAATGCAACCATAATTTTTCACCCACCTGAAACTTGTGTCGCACTCGATGTTGATCATGTCGCTGCTTGTCCGTGGCATTTGACTTCTCTAGAATTTCTTGGACCTACTGGCGGATATGTTGGATGTGCTCAATGAAGTTGTTTTCCTTATCTGTTTCGGACTGGACATGAGCTGAATCTGCCTAAGTAGCTACAAATGGCATAGCCACATCAATGGGACATAGTGGCTGGAATCCCAAGCCCACCTGAAAGGGGTTGTGGCCAAGCGAGTTGTGGAGAGCCCAATTATAGTTGTGCTGAACATAAGGGAGGCTCTCATCCCATGTGCGTAGATGATTTGATGTTTACATGCGTAGAATGTGTACGATCATTCTGTTGAAAACCTCTCTCTGGCTATCAATTTAGGGATGGAAGGCTGTGGACTTAGTGATTTTGGTGTCCAACATCGACTAGAGATTGGACCAAAATGTACTAAGAATCATGCCTTCCTGATTTGAGATGATAGACTTTAGGATCCCAAAGTGTAACCACACTTGTTCAAAGAGGAGTTTAGCAGTGGCTTCTGCTATGACATTCTTCTTACAGGCTGCCATAATGGCCATCTTCAAGAACCTGTCGACGACCACAAAAACATAGTCATTTCCATGCTTAGTAGAAGGAAGGCCCGACATGTAATCCATGGAGATGGATTCCTGAGGTCGACTAGGGGTAGGCAGCGGAGTATAGAGACCTTGCTTCTTGATGGTCAGTTTGGAAATGGCACAGGCAGTGTAGGATTTGATGTACTTCCTAACATCTTGTCGAAGATTCAACCAATAAAAATACCTCTGCAGTACTACCACTATTTTTTCGACCCCGAAATGCCCAACAACCCGACTATAGTGTGCTTCCCAAATCATGTTGGCACGCTCTCTTGAAGGAACACAAAGGTAACCCAGGTGGCATAACAGGGCATCCTAGAGGTGAAAATTTGGAACATGCTGACCCTCCAATAGTTTCTAGTATGTGTGGTTGAATTCTGGGTCGCTTTTGTAGAGAAGTGGCTAATCAGAAGTCTCGCATCCACAAGAGTTGAGCATGGTGGTTAACGCCATGATCAGTGGTTGACTAAGGCAATCTGCAAAATTATTGGTGTTTCCCTTCTTATACTTGATATTCAAATGGAACTGTTGAAGTATGTGGACTACTTCTGATGGTAATCATTCTGCAACTCCTTTTGGGTCTGTATGAATTGTAGGGGCT
The DNA here is from genome assembly GCA_031772625.1 of Pinus tabuliformis. Classification (NCBI taxonomy): domain Eukaryota; kingdom Viridiplantae; phylum Streptophyta; class Pinopsida; order Pinales; family Pinaceae; genus Pinus; species Pinus tabuliformis. The sequence continues at coordinate 668,371,586 of CM062818.1, forward strand.
GGTGGTCTCTGTGAATGACCATTTCCTAACCTAAAATGTAATTCTTCGATTGTCGTTAGGCCTGCACAACGAAATACATCTCTTTGTCATAGGTGGGATACTTCTAGACTGTGTCTCAAAGTGTCTCATTGTCATGTGCCACTGGATACCCATGTTGAGTAAGGACTGCCCCAATAGCATAGTCAAAGGCATCTATCTTGATCTCAAATTATTGTTGCAAGTCTGGTAATGCGAGCATTGGTGCCGAGTAGAGGCGATGTTTCAACTGTGTGAATGCCTTCTGTTGAGATTCAGTCCAAAAGAAATTTTATTTCGCTCCTCCCTTAGTGACTTGACTCAAGGGCCAAGTGATATGAGAAAATCTCAACATGAACCTGCGGTAGAAGTTGGCAAGACCCAGAAATTTCCGGAGCTCTATCAGAGTGGTTGGAGATGGCCAATCCCGAATGACCTAGATCTTGGCTAGATCCACATGCAACGCCCATTCATGAATAATGTATCCCAGATACTGAACTTGGGTCATGCCAAAAGTGCATTTATCCAAGTTGGCACATAACTTGTGTTGCCACAGTGCTTGGAGCACATGTTGGATGTTGTGGAGGTGCTCCTCCCAACATTGGCTGAAGATCAGGATGTCATCCAAGTATACCACTACAAATGAGTTGGCGAATGGCTGCAATATGTCATCCATTCGCCTCATGACGGTTGCATGAGCATTCTTCAACCTGAAAGGCATAACCAACCATTCCAAAAGGCCCTCCTTGGCTTTGAAGGCAGTATTCCACACATTGGAGGGTTTGATTGGTACCTGGTGATATCCTACTTCAAATCGATCTTGCTGAAATTTTTTCCCCCTTTATTTGATACAGAAGGTCATCAATCTATGGGATTGGGTACCTATTCCACACATTGATCTTGTTCAATGTCCGATAGTCAATACAGAGTCTCCAAGTCCCATCATTCTTCTTCACCAACACAATCAGGCACCCACAAGGATATGAACTCAGTCGGATGTGACCTTTCTGCAACAGCTCTTGAATCTTCCTCTTGATTTCATTGTTTTCCAGAACGGAGCATCGATAGATTCATCCATTGGGAAACGATGCACCTGGGGTCAGATCGATGGAGTGCTTCACGTGAGAGTGTAGAGGAACCCCTGCAGGGGAGGTTAAGATGTCCTTGTACTCCTCCACGAACTTGTCCATCTGTAGTTGTCGTGCAGAGGGGCCCTGTCTGGAGGTTGTGGCCACCGTCTTCTTCTTTCCTTGAGGGTGTATCATTAGGAAAACAAATTTCCTAGTTTTGGAAATGAGCTTACTACATTGTTTTGTAGTAACCAAAGAGATGGCGGTAGGTGGTGCTACCTTCGATATCCTATACAACTTATTTCCCAAAGTAACAATAATAGCATGAGGCCTTGACTCATACATAGCATGTCACTTCCACAATTATGGTTGGCCTAGTAATACATCACAAACATCAAGGGGAGCAACGTCACATAATACCTCATCCATGAAGGGATTGATGTTGTACGGAAGGTAACACTACTGGCTCATGTGAAGATACCATCCTTGGTGAAGCCACCCGATGGTATATGGTTGTGGATGTGCTGTGATTAGTAAGCTCAACTGCTTCATGACCTCTGCCTAAATGAGGTTCTTTTGGCTCCTGCTGTCGACAATGAACTGTAGCGGAGAGCCCTTTACCCACATCTAGGAGTGGAAGAGGCACTCCTACTCCTTTGGATCTTTGAGTTCCTCCTTTTGGATCTTCATGGTGGCAATAGTGGCATTGGGCTCTGCATCGATAATATGCTTCCCTTTGTCATTCCCCCTATCGGGTTCTGACTCAGAGTCGGAACATGTATCTGATTTCGAAGACTTTAGCTCAACCACAAGTGACTACTTGGCCCGACACTCACTTGTGTTGTGAGTGGATATCTTATGGAACTCACACCACTTTCCCGTGTCCTTCTTCAGCTTCACAGTGTTTTTCTTTTCTTGCAGCTTTGGTGGGTTGTCCTGGGCCATGACGCCTTGGCTTTGTCCTTTGTTTAGTGGTTTGGGTATGCCGTGCTCAATCTTGATAGTGTATCAGTATGTCATGCCGAGCGAGGAGATTTCCAGGAACTCCATCTCATCCTAGATGTACCTATGTAGGCAGTCGCGATATTTGAGTACCAAATGCAACTCATAATCCTTGATACCCAACTTTGTGCAAAGGGTATGAAAAATATTGGTAAACTCCGACATGTCTTGGTCCCTTCCCTGTTGTAATGTGGTCCACTATATGTATTTATCCTCATATCTTCTGACATGGTAGTACTGCTCCTTGACGGCATTGCAGAATGAACTCATAGCGAGGAAGTATTTTCATCCTTCTTCTTGCAATATGTTTCCCACAAGTCCTTCACATGGGGGGCATCTTTGAAAAGAGCGAAAGTAATCTTTTCCTAGCCAGAAAAATTATGAAAAGAAAAATACCCTTCTAGCAAATTTAACCATTTATCTACAACTTCTGCATCTATCAAACCTTGAGTCAAATATGGGAATGTCAAAGTTAACTTCTACCTTAAAGGGTGTGGCACTTCTAGAGTAGCTGCTGGAAGTAGTTGTAGCAATACCTCCAAGGATCTTTTTGTGGAGAGTGACATGCCCTGTGGACCCATGGGAAGTACAAATTCACATAATGGTTCTTGCATATGTAGTGAGAATCATATGGATTGAAAATCTTGGTTTCGAACCCAACCTTCCTCAAGTCCTTGACCTTGACATCTACATCTTTCAAGGTATGTACCTCATACAACCCAATATGCAAAGGAAGAGTGTTCCATGGTGGCTTCTTCCTCCTGTGCAGTCCTACTAATAACCTTGTGGAGATGTGGTATGCAACCTCTTGCATGACCAGCTTATCGATGGAAAACCTTGGTAGCTCATTTGGAGGCTTCTACACACCAAACATCTGGATGAAGGTGCCACCAGGTGAGGCATACCATTTTTCAATGTTAAGTAATGCATGCATAACTTTCTGGGAAATGCAAGGTGGATCCTATTCAAATATCATCCCGTACAGTGGGGCAATGAGGTGGTCAAATAACATCACCATGACTCTTCGGTAACTCCACTCAAAGAGAAACTTGTAATAAATGTTCATAGCTTCCTCTGATGGTGTCCATGTCCAACCCATGTGAGGGAATTGTTGTTGGGCGTAGATTTCATGAAGAAGGTACATGAACATATACAATCTTGCTCGTCCATCCTTAGGGGGATTCCAGGCATTTGAGACATGAACTTTTAGCTGAGGAGCCAACATGTTCAACCAGTTGGAAGGCCTTCCTTCATTTTCAAACTGACCTAACATAACAACCCAACTCTGTAGGAAGGTCTTCATGCTCTCTTGGCCATACAAGTGAAATGCAAAGATGACCGGGAGTTGGTAAGCCTTCCACAGTGACTTCATCTTGTAGACATGGTTGGGTGTTGTCGTGAACTTCGATGGCTCTTTTACCCAACGCTTCAAGATATCTATTTAGTTCACATTGTTTTTGGGAGTGAATTACGGTGCATCCATGTAGTTCAATGGTTGTGGCAAGTGATACATCTGATGGTAGTTTTTCGTCCTGAAGGTGGCAAGCTATGTTCCACTGGTGCTACTTAGTATCATCGTCTCGAGATAAATATGTGAGACAACCTAGTGAATGATATCTTTGCATAGGAAAGCGGGGTACGTGCATGCAACCATATACAATCCCGATTTATGAATGTTGACATAGACTTGACGATCTTCCAAATCTTCCTTGAAAGTGCCTACGAATATGTCCTTTATTTCTTGCCATGTGATCTTCATGTCCTTCTCTACGAACAATTGTGTGTTTTCATAGATCTGCAAGTTTATCGACACTCATTCAACCATATCTCCAATGCTGCTTTCTAAAGTGTCCTTTGATCAAACTCTCTTGGAAACCATGATGCATGTACTATTGAGAGACTGCTAAAAAATTGGCATACCTAGAGATAGAGTGGACACTTACGGCAAGTAAATGACAGTTTAAAAACACAATGCACTTCACGGATCGATTATGCAACAAACCGAGTGACTACTAGGCAAGATTGCATAGTAGTGACTCTCTTGGCTGGGAGACTATCAGATGAAACTACACATTTTGAAGTCTTAGCTGCCAGTGAAACCTGCTACTGACTTGAATTGTGTAGAGCGCATTCCATCTTGTTTGATTTTGGCATGGAACTACACAATTTGCAACTCAATCTAACTTGACTGCTCATTGCGACTGTGCATTGTGCAATCCCAGTGGGCAAGACTGCGCACTGACTCCCAAAATAGTGCAGAGGATAGCTAGAGGCCAAAGACAAGCAATCTATGTGCAATTCCTATGGCCAAGACAGAGCCTCGAGTTCCAGAATGCGCAGAGCATGTTGGTGAAAGAAGGATCTAAGCCAAGGCAACCGAGCTCTACCCAAGGGCGAATTCCAAACAATTAGATTTAACGACTGTTAGTGCAAAAATAATGTTATGCATGCGACATGTAAGAAAGAAAATGAAAAACTTGAAACAACACTTCTACAAGTTAAAACAAACTAAAACGCCAATATTCATTCAATAAGACATGCAAAACAACACTCAAATAAAAGCGACAGAAAAAGCAGCAAAAGGTTTGAAAACAAACACTTACCAACAAAATCTATGATGAATCTGCCGAAGGTTCCTAGATGCCTTGGGAATGACAGAGCTCCAAGATTGAATGTGTAGAATGAGCTCTAGGGTGTCATTTAAATAGATTTAGTATAGTTAGGGTTTATGATACGCATGCCACAAATATACGAAAAAGCGACACTTGGCGAGAAGTTTCTAAAATCAACTTGAGTGTAACGTGCTAAAACTAGATCCCTATTTTTTATGGATTCTTTTGGAATTGTTTTTTTCTTTTTTGGGAAAGGCTGCCATGCATGCAAGGAATAATTGTGCAGTTCTAGAGGCAACCGGGAAACTTTCTGGCACATGCATCAGACAACAATCATAAGGAATGCTTCTGCACAATTCCTGGGCTAAGTGGCTCTAGCTACCTCTCATGCTCTATGCAATTTCCCAACTGAAGACAAGATGCCAACTGGGTCTGCACAATTCCTCAGCTGAATCCCAATGTTTGGATGTTCTCCGCAATTTCTCTGAGCAAGGATTTCTGCCAAACTGCTCTGCGCATTTTTGGAGAGCAGGGCTGACTGTTGGGCTGCTCTGCGTAGTTTTCCAAGGTAGTGCAAGAACCAATTGCAAGCCAAGTCATGGGGTCATCTTGTGGTTGGAAAACAAGATAGGTTGGCAAACACAAGCTATCAAGCGAAACATAAAAAAAACTAAAAACACAAGTACCTGAGAAGTGCAAGACATGTTGCTAAGATTTTGAGGAGGGAGGGTCCCAACCAAAGCAAAGGCAAAATTTTGGAGGGTGGTTGTATTTGCTACAACACATTTATATTCCTATGATTAATGCAATTGTATTGATTATTAAAAGAAGCATGTCACAATGTTTTGTTTACACTTAGTGAGTGGACATGAATAGATAATGAAACATCACTAGCATAAATTTATTATTGGTTTGATTAATACTCGATCTAATAATGATACGAAAGGTTAATGACAGTAGTAGTTGCAAGAAAAGATAGTGACATATGGAAATTGGATTATGGTTACCATTATGGTAGGAAATAAGTTAGTGATCTATGCAAATTGAAGGAATTTTAGCTACAGGAAAATCTACTAATGGGAAGAACCAAGCCCCAAGGACACAATGCTCAAGGGTTTGTGGGTAAATGGTGTCATGATGATTTTAATAGCTTACAACTAGTTATGTTGTTTTTTAGATGAGATTATTTATAATATTTAATGACAATGTCCAAACGATGAACTCTCTTACAACCATTGAGTGAGTGGTGAACATCTTCATGAGTGTTTAATAATAAAATTAAATGTTTGTTGGTTTTAACCCTATGGGGTTTCCAAGGTATATCGATGTTTAATTATGTGATTTTTTATTGTGTCATTTTTATGGTGGTGATTCCTTGTTTGACGTGACATTTATATTATCAACAATGTGATTAACTAATTGAATTAAAATAATCATGGAATTGATGCAAGGTTACATCAAGAAGTTTATGTTAATATGCTACAACAATGGCAATCAATGGTTGTGTAACTTACTATTACGTTACTAAAGATTACTCTATGTAATGATGATGGTTTTTCTAAGAGTGAGTGAAGGAACATGGAAAGTCATTGAGAAAGTTACATGTTGGTAAATGTTGTAAACAATTTCTAACTCCAAGCATTTGTATGCGAGGTTACCAGGGGATGTTACACTACAAATGACAAAGACTAGTTGAGCTACACCAAGGAGATGAGTGAAAGAACTCCATGGAGGGAGCTTAACACAATAGTTAAAGATACAGACCACAAGACGAGGTGGTGTGAAATGTAAAGAAGATGATCTTATAATAGAGGGAAGGAAATATTTACAAGAAAGCAAGTGCAATCCATTTCAGACGTAGGAATGAGAACTTCCTCAGAGAACAACTATGTCATAAAGCATCTATAATGCATGGTCTTGGGTTCAAAGTTGGTGTGTACTTATTGTCTTAAGTGAGATTCCCTCAAGGGGCATTCTACCATGTCCCTTGGCCACTTGCTTAGGAGGGGTGGAGGTAACCCATTCCTCCTCTGTTTGTCATAAAATCACCAAATCTAGAATATATTTTGAGATAAAATTAAGATTAACATAACTTTATATTTTTCTTTTAAAATATCTTTAAGTAAAACTAAAAGATGACCTTTTCATATATTGTAATTAAATGACTAGACATCAAAACATGTATTTTTTCATACAAGTCAAATCATAAAATTAACTAAATTATAACCTTGTTTTAAATTATTATTATTATATATAAAAGGAGTTAATATGTGAATTGAACATATAATTTTAAAATAAAATATGTAACAATATTTTTAACCATGAATATTTTTAACATGCAAATATGCTTTGTTACAATAGGATGACTTACTAATACTACATGTCCAAAAAAGTCAAAACTAATGTTCATATGATAGATGCTCATATGACAATTTTTTAATTAATCAATTTATTTAAAAAAACAAAAACAACATAACTTATAAGAAAAGTTCAACTTTTGATCTATGACTAATATTAGTAATATTCAAAAATATTTCATGGAGTTTAAATCCCTACCATCCATTTAATAAATAATTAATGAGACCATATAAATCAATTAGTTGTTAAATGCCTATAGACATCATCCATAATAAACATTAAACACCTACTTCATGATTCATCTCAAGTAAAAAATATTACAACTTTATTTTAAATTATTATTATTATTAATAACTATAAAATGAATTAATATATAGGTTAAATATATATACATTTTTAAAAACATGGAACAAGTTTCCTAACCATGGAGATTTATCTTAACTTTATCATATAGAATCTTAATTTGTAAAATAGACTTTGTTACAATGTCGTGGCTTAGCAATACTATATATAGAAAATACAATATTTATTTCATATTACACTTGTTTATATAACTTGTTGTATTGTTTTTCGTTTTTGGTCAAAATGTTTCGACTTCTATTAAAATAAATAAAAACATATAAAATATTCATACTATTTTATAAATTTCTAAAATTAGAAAATTATTTCTAAATTTTATACAAATTAAATTTGTTTTTTGATGGGCTGATGAGAATTTTTATGTGATAAAAACTATTTTAAAATAATAAAATTTTAAATATAATAATCACACCTAGCCGAAGTTGACATACTTTTGAGCTTTTACTAAAACAAAAATAGCAAAGTTGTTTCTTGACGCACATTTTTATTTTATTTTCTACCATTAAAGAAATTACTGGAGGGCAAATCTCATACAAATCATCACTTTTAAAACAATTATATTTCTTTTATGCTTATTTATCTTAATTCTAATTTCTTCGATATTGAATTAAATACTTAGTAGATATACTATATTATTCTATATATTATATTTTTTTAATGCTTTTAAAACAATTATGTTTTTTTGCCACATTTATCCTTATTCTAATTTATTCAATATTAAATATACAGTTATCTTGATTCTATTTTGTTTTTTTGCCACATTTATCCTTATTCTAATTTATTCAATATTAAATATACAGTTATCTTGATTCTAATTTATTCAATGTTAAATATACAGTTCAAATACTTAGTAGATATACTATGGTATATTTTTATAATTTTATTATTAAAAGGATCTTTTATAAGAATTTAGTTTTTCTTCCAACTCCATGTTTTTATTTTTTCCAATTCTATGAACAATTTTTTATATAATAGTAATTTTTTATTTTATTTTAGTTCAATTTTTATCGTCAATTTTTTTCCATAAAAGACAAGTACTATGGAGCAACATTGTATGTTAGACTTATTTAATTTAATCATAATAATTAAAATGGTAAAAGAGACCACTACTTTAAAAATAAATCTCAATTTCTAACTTTACATTATTCCATAAATAACCACATGAAAATTCTTAAAATTCTATTTTAAAATAAACACAATAAATTTTATTGGAAACTAAATTTATCTATAAATATAATTTTTCTTTTAAATTAAAATTTAAAAACAAATACAATAATAAAATTATAAAATAATTCTATTAAAAATTTATTTTTTACCAACAAAAATATTAAAAATTATAAAAAAATAAATAACTTCTGCCGTAAATCCAATTCAAACATATATATAATTTTATAAGGTAGTTCGCTTCAGAACATTGTGTTATATAAAATGATGTGAATGATAAATTAATCCATGTTTAATCTTGACTGACCTGTATTGAGGCAAAGCAATTACACTTCCACATGATAGTGGTGTGTATCAGACGCCTAGTTCAATTGCCAATTACTTTAAATAGATAAATACATAACCGATATCTTTACCTAAAACATATATATATATATATATATAACTCACATAAACATATATATAAAAATAAAAATATAGCTTAAGTATATAATACGTAATAATGCAATCATAGTACAATTTTATTTAGAGCTAAAATGCATGCATGTTTCAGATATTTTCTATAATAACTTAATTTAAGTTAGTATGTCAATTTAAAGTGATCGATTACACGCTTCTCAGCTGCTGTTGATTTGAAGAAATCGCAAATACCGATAGAGATAAGAATGACAGTGTGGAATTTTTTTTGGAAAGCAGTTGACCACTGAAATTGGTGAGATACATTCTATTCGGATTAAAAGTATCTTCCTGGCCCATGTGAGCTGTTGACAATCCCCAATATAAACGCAAAGCCTCACACGAATTATATCTCCGCCCCGAGAGAGTATTTTTTTTTTTTAATAAAGACTAATTTTATTAAAAGGAAATGAAAATAAGATTACAAAGAGGGAGAGGCCTGAGACTAGAGCAATTGAATGCATCTAGGAGAACAGAGCTGTCTTATACTTCGGAAAAAGTTACAGTGATATACAAATCATCCATAGATAGCAAAATTGTACATGTTAACGGGGAAACGATGTACTGATGAGTCAAAAAGACATAAAACCAGACTACCGAATCCCATGAGCAGAACCAGAATATTGAAATTCCGAGCCACAAAGACATAGAACCAGATTGCCAGAACCAGATTGCCAGACCGCCGATACAAAGCCAGAACATCAAAAACAGAAGAGACTGAACCTGACCCGTGACCAAAGGAAAACTCTGAGCAGCCAATAACGAAACCACGTGGCATCACATGGGGACATCCTGATCTAGTGGCTCCTTGATGACAAGGCATGCATTGCCATACCAGAAAACACCATCATGATCCACATCATCCACTCCGTTGCCATCTGGAGGAAACGATTCAGGATGGATACCACTGGAGCTGCCAGCAAAGGCCAGCAAGACTTTGACTTCATTTGGCATGCCACCAGGTGGCTGAGAAGCGCTTGGAATACCTCCCTCACCATGGATGTCGCCACGCCTTTCCACCCTATTTTCATCTGCAGAAGTCTGCCCAGAACCAAGGCTATCCACAACTCTAAGACCACCCTGAGGATGCTACTAGCCGGAGGTTGAATCTGGGCTTTTTCCTCAGAGAAAATTATGGTGATATTAGATGTAATGATGGGCTTATTCAAGCTACTCTGAAATTTAAATTGAGTCGATTGAAAAGCATTATGCAGGAAGGGTTTTCGAGCAGGGCTGGACAATGGTGAATTCGCTTGGGAAAAAGGTGGAGAGACAGGGGGTAGAGGCTGATCTACAGAATGAGCAGCTTGATGCTTCGCACGACCCCATGGCTTCCGCCATGACGGTTTCTCATATGATGCCTGACCATGGTTAAACGGCAAGGGGAGAGCACAGAAGCACAGAACTTTTGGAAAATTCTTGGTCTGCACAACAGGAATCTGAAGAAGACTTAGTGAGCAACACAGAGAGTGAGTGGGAGATAAACGTCCCAAACCCAGAATCAGGACCAACGCGGCATTGAACTCGTGAGACCGAAGTAGTGCAAAGGAAATGTGCATAAGGCAGGCAGAGAATATGAAAACGGGTGCATGCAATGGGATTAAAGACCGAGAACTCCATGTTAAAACCAACTCCAATGTCTCGGCGAATGTGAGCATTAATATCAACATGCAGACAGACCTGCTCGCACCTAATGTGAGCCATCATAAACCAGGTAAAGATGTGGAGAATAGCGCTGGCCAGCAGCTGGCATGGCCCAGCGCCATCACTCATTAATGTATTCTAAAATCACCCGCATCCGGGTAGCCCTCAGAGAGTATTATCCTCATTAATGTATTCTGAAATCACCGGCATCCGGGTAGCCCCGAGAGAGTATTACTGTGCATTAGATTTTTTATTTCAGCGGAATGGAGTTTCTATTAAATGGCGAAGGATATTCCATCCCTGATGCTATCCCTTTGAACAACAGCCCGCCTGCATCTACGTCTGCATTGCTTTTTGGATTTCACTGCGGAGAGAATTCTCTGCTTTCTGATGGCTTTTTGCAGGCGATCCAGAAGACGAAGAATCTGCCAGACAGTGAACGTAGAAGGTCTGCCTATCTCATTTAATGTCTGCCTCCGTGCTCTGTCTTCTAATACTGGTTTTTTTTCAATGCATGTACATGAATATGCAAATATGAGTAGAGTACCATTTGTTGCTTGACCCAACTCCATTCCCCATTAACGACGACTTGGTTTCTGTTTAATGTGATATCGAGTGGAATCGTGTATTGCCGCATCTCCTATGAAGTGAATACAGTTATGGAATGTTCTTCGTTTTCGGAAACCGCGTTCTGGTTTCTCAGTTATCATAACCCCATTAGAGATTATTCATCGAAACAGGTGATATTAATCTGTATTAGTCTTTTCATAGCTTTCTTAGGTCAGTTAATGACCATGTCAGGAATTGCAATTCGTCTCTCTAAATTTGACATCTTACAGGGTTTCAGCAGAGATGGTATCATTGACTATTCAATATCCCAAGGAACTTACAGCAACGTCTATATCTTCAGAAATATAAACGTAGTTGTAGAAAAAATGTAAGCTTATTTTAAGCCAAAATATTTCGTCTTTTCAAAATCAGCCATATTCAATATTTGAGTTTGTTGCATTCTCTGATAGGTGTGCTGGTATTGTGTCATTTCCAAAGTTGCAATTTGACAATAAATACGCTGATCTTGGAAACACTTCTAAGGAAACTTTCATTCACTGAGTGATTTTTATTAATCTTTCAATTGCTGAATTATGGATGGAGATCGAGGAATCTTATCTCGGACACTTTATGTGATGACAACGAATTTAAAGCAGAAAGAAGTTTCCTCTACAGTTTATGTGATGATTTTATGGCTGCAAGGTTGGTTACACGAAATTCAATATTTGCATGGTTTAACATGAAATTATAGGGTTCCGGAGGCCAACATGAATGGTTTTCTATATCATTACGAGGATTACACAAATAGGTTGTTAAAAAGAAATTAAAATCTTTGTTGCTATGTTCAGAGTATCTTGTAACATAAAGTAAATATATAATTGAAAAATGTTATTATTTTTCTTATAAAACATATTATATGAGAGATATTGTTAATGTTAAATTTAAAAGAAAACGTGATGTAATGAAAAAAGAGTGAGACATATTGTTAATGTTGAATTTAAAAGAAAACGTGATGTAACGGAAAAATAGAGAATAAGATTGAGGGTGCTTGATAAAGTAGGTGGTTAAAAATGTAGCAATTTGATGCTTAACAACATGTACACGTAGAAATGCATGTGCCCTATTGTGTGAGACTCACACGTGTTCCTAATCTTATAGCTCAGCTACTTCCTAAGCAATTAAGAATTTGAAATATAAGCAAGAAAATATTGAAGAAAAGGCTTAAAGTCATTCTCAATACATTGTAATGATTTCATGTATGAATTTGTAGTACATTAATTTGACCATTATAGTTCTTGATCTCAATCAAAAGTCACTAGTCAATTATGACAACACCTCATTAAATATACAGTTTACAACTAATATCAATGTGGTCTAAGGTTATGTGATTGACTAGGGACTCATATTCTAACATGAACTCCCATGTACACTTGTCAACTCAGATGTTTTAGGAACACACGTGCATTCCTGAGAAAAAGGATGTTTGTGCTCTGAAGTAGGAGTGTGCACATGTATACATTTCTAAAAAGGAGCATGAACACATTCTAAAACATCTCTGCATTCCTATTAAAATTTCTAGGATCCTGAAACCCACACCAAACGTTCAAAAGTGGTAATGGTACCTATATATATAGTTATAGGAAAATGATGCCCTTGAGAGGTTACTTCTTTTGGTTCAAGGTGTCATTTAGTGTTGATTCTTAGAACCTTCTAATATGGTGTAATGACTAGGTTTCTTCGAAAGATGTGTAGGCCCCAAACAACCATGTATGTAGTATCAAAAATCCCCCAATGGCACCCATATTGCTAGTCAAAAGAAGGAATAACCTTGAGAGTTATTTTGTGGTGGTTGAAGGTGTTCTTCATAACCATGTATTCCAAAAATATTGCTACAAGGTCGAATTATTGTTTTTCCTTTGATGACCATGTCAAGGGCCTTCAAATTCATAACTAGTGCTCAAATATTCCAATGATGCTCGTGTGCCTAATTGGAAGATAAGGATTCCCTTAGGATGTGAAGTGTCATGCTTAAAGGTTTCAGTCTAGGACATTGATACTTAGAAGCAACCTCTATGACCTAAGGCTCATGTTTCCTTCCCTTATCATGTTAAACACACTAGTATGAATACTTAATGCTAAAGTCATCTACTGTCATTGATATCCCACTTGGAGGTGAAGGATATGCTTTGGGGAAAAAAATTCCATCGCAAAAACACGCACATGTCGATAAGGATTCCCTCAAGATGTCAAGTGTCATGCTTAAAGGTTTCATTCTAGGACATTGATACTTAGAAGCAACCTCTATGACCTAAGGCTCATGTTTCCTTCCCTTATAATGTTAAACATGCTAGTATGAATACTTAATGCTAAAGTCATCTAATGTCATTGATATCCCCACTTGGAGGTGAAGGATATGCTTTGGGGAAAAAGGAATTCCATCGCAAAAACATGTACATGTTATTAGGATTGTGTGTACATAATTTAGAATGTGTGTGCATTATTGAGAAAACACACATGTTATTAAGAATCTTCACATGCTCTGGAGCACATTTTCTTTCTTTTTATTCCAATCCTTTTTTATCTAGAGTGACAACTTTTACATGCACATTTTCTTACTTGTTTTCCTTGGATTTAGGTTCGAAATGAAAAACCTAGTGGTTTACGCTTGTTATGTACTTAATAAATACATAAATACATGATATACTAGAAATTCTTAAAATTTTCTATAAATCAAATCATTCACTCACAAGAATTAACACAATAATGTAGAGAAAACTGTTATGGTAGGGAACACACAATTTTGTTCCTTAAGGAAGGAAACCACTCCATAAACAATGTTTTATTTGTATAATTACAATATACTCACTATATATGTTCATTACATTGCTTATACCTATTTTATAACTTTATCTAACCTATTTGGATCATTCTAGGGAAAAAAATTTCTAGTAGGTGGAACCTTCAAATAAGTCTTACTACATTTATTGATTTCTCACTATTACATGGGTGTTATTGACTAGAAATAACCTCCATACAAAACAATAAACAATCATTCAATTATTATTATTCTACTCAAATACCTTCCTAGGTATTCTGTATTACCCCTATGTGTATACTACATTTCATTCCCCTTTGCATGTTTCATCCTTGAAACATGGTAAGAAACCACATAGTATGATTGGTTAAGAAATTCATCTTGATGGTACTAACCATAATCACCGATCCATGTAGGTGAAACGTGAACATATTTTCAAATTGGTTCATTTTAACCTTGATCTAGAATTTTATAACTCCTTGTTATGTTAATTTTCATAACTCCATGCATTATTTTCATACCTCCATGTGCCCCTAAAATCATTGCCTTTTTTGCATCATTTTGGTCCATAATAAATTTGTTGATTCTCATGCTCTTGATGACATTTTTCTTTCGAAGTGGTGTACGTGGTGATATACATTGACTTTAGAATTAGGTTTTCCTAGCTTGGACTCCTAAACATGGTTCTCCTTTGAGTCGTATGGCTTAGTGATTTTTTCAACTAAGGACTTTCCTTCATGTTCTTCTATAGCTAATTATTCATGTGGCCCCTTAAGATCATCTTTTCAACTAGTAAACATATCCGGCAATGTGATTTTCTTTTTTTTACACCAAAGCCTTATAAAACTATTTTGTGCATTAATATTAATTATATTAATTTATTTGGTCCAAGATTATCCATGAATAAAATTTGCATCATTCATATCTATACAATTAAAATATGAATGCACAATATATTTATCCATGTTAAGTTTCAAATATTTTAAAATAGTCCTACTCCCAACTTGCTTGTTGTGAATATGTTTTGTAAGAACATGCAATCTATTAGCCAACTAAACATGGATGAAAATATACTAATAAATAAGATTAAAAGAAATAATTATTTTTTTATTGATAAATACATCTAAAATATTTTAATATAGAGCACACAATGAGAATAAACTCTTTCTTCTCTCTTTGTCCCTTTTCCCAATATGAGACTAACTATTTAATAATAATATTTCATATCCATTATTATAAAGTTCCTTCATCTTGTAATGGTTATGCAGATTCTACGAATTTGTTGCATTTTCTTTAAGACTATCATGCGATAAAAATTTTAAACTCTCTTTCCATAATGACTTTTTGTACCTCTGAAAATTCTTTAATATTAGGACCATCATCTTTGCCAATGAAAATCATTCCGCTATGAAGACATAAAAAATAGAACTAGAGATTTAAAAAAAACACTTACTTTTCCATATAAATTTTTGAGGTTAAAACATTAAAATGCATGTAACTGTGTCTATACTTTTTATATCGGCTACGATGACCACAATTTCCAAATACCATAGCCAATTTGCATCTCCTAGTGTTGGTTTCACTAAAATTTGACCATTACATCCAACACTAAAATTTGACCATTACATCAAAAGGTATATGCTCTGTTAAGAGTGAATTCATTCTTAGAAAAACCATAAAATAACCGATTTCTAAGTCAACAGTATTTACACTTTCTAGACTCCATTTTGGTTCATTTATCTGGACAGATTGATTGTTATTTTTAGAGGAACTCAAATATCTCACTAGTTCCTTGATTTTTTCTTTAATTTTTTTCATAAATTAATTTAAAGTACACTATTAGTTTTTGTTCATTAAAAAAATATGTAAAAAGGAAAAGAATACTTCCCTTTTCTTATCGAGAGAAAAGAGATCTAATCAACAAATATGAAAATATAATATTAAAATATATGTTAAAAGGAAAACTCGAAGATTTAGGAATACAATTCAAATCATTCATTTACAAAAATTAACACGACAATGTTGAGAAAATACTTGAAATAAGGTAACACCAAATACTATTCCTTTCTTAAGTGCGACCATTATAAAATACTAATCCCATATCCATTACATTTCTTACGCTTCTTTTATAATACTATCCAATCTCCTAAAAACATTTTAGAGAAAGAATTGTCGAGTAGGTGAAACCTTCTTGTAGTCTTCCTACATTTATTTTTTCAAATTATTACATGATCCTTAGCCACTAACTTTTATTATTATCATGGAATTATCCTTGGATACCTCCCCAGCACCCAATATTACTCTCATAGTTATATTATATTGTTATAAATACATCAGAACTTTCTCTCCTAGTTATATTATAATGTTATAAATATATCAAAACTTTAATTTTTCATGTTATTTTTGTATAGGCTAAACAAATCCATCATTAGTAAAATTCTACACACATATAGAGTTGAGTTTGCAGATTTTAAATATTTATTTAAAATAAATATAATATTATTTATTATCTCCAACCTATTTTTGTCTTAACATATATTATAATAAAATATATAACTCTTATATTTTTGTAATTACTTTTTATCGTAAAATATATACATGTTGTATTTCTTCAATTATTTTTTATCACCTTAACTATTTTAAAATAAGTTATATGCTAACTCGTACATAATGATATATACAATCTAAAAAAATATTTTGTTATTTTAAGACCCTAATCCTTGCGAGAACCCAAGATTGTATAATTTCAAGGTATAACAAAGTTTCATAATTCCTTTTTTTTTGAGAAAATAGTTTGCATGATAGCAATTTTCTTTGTACAATTTTACAATAGTTTTTACGTGATATTTCATCATTTAGGTACTCAATGCCTTTATTAATAGAAACATTTGTATTATATTTTGAATGAAAGACAACATACCATTATTAAAAAACTCAAAACTAACAAAGTTACCAACTTAATGAGAAAACTCTAGCAAAAAATGCCCATATTTTTACGCAAAAAGCATGAAAATTCTTGGATGACAATGGTCAAAATTTCTTCACAGGTGAAAATCTAACTCTATCTTTATCCTTTAGTCTTGAAAGAAATATAAAATTGTGTTTAGAAGCCAGCGTAAGCCATCTAAAGCCTACAAAAGGGATAAAATTTCCATCATTACTTTTATGAAATTTGTTGTGTTTTTTCTTCCTCTGCGCTGCATTTTTATCATAACCTGCTTTGATTCCACATAGTGGATCATATCCCTCTTTTGTCACTACCAATTCGCCTTTCCATTCTATGAGGATTTGCATGTAATAGGTGCCTTGGACTTAACACTGTAACAAAGTTGTTCCCCTTAAAATTTATGCCCAAAGGTGTTTTAAAAGTCAAATTTGTTTAGAGTTTTGTTCCTGGCTTATGTGTTGTGACTGTCCCTAACTTAAATTATTGCCAACAGTTATGAAATTTCGAGTTCTATAGGGATTGCCAGATAATTTATGTAGTTGTAGGTCATGGTGTAATTTTTAGGTTATATCTTATGCCATTGTCACAAGGTTTAAATACCATAACACCTCCATTCTTGCACAAATTAGTTGTTCATAACGTTAAACTATTCATTGCTGCGAAAGAGAAACTATGCCAACTCCAGAAGAAAAAAAAATTCAAGGGGGAGATATTGTACATTTTGAACCATAGGATATCACAACCATCAATGCATATCAAGCCATCAATATGGCTTTTGAACAAGTAGGGTGTATGAGATTCTGTGAAAAAATTCAGGGGTATCATTTGCAGTTGAGAAAGGAATTTTCTAGGGGTTTTGAGGTTGTGAAAGAAAAGGTGGGAAGTCTAACTTTTCTAGTCTTAGCTCAATCAATAGATGAGGCCACTAAGATCCCTTTTAGTGGAGAGGATTTGTTCAAAGGAATAGATTTTCATTTGGTTCATTTCAAGGACTTTCTCAAGCCAAAACACCGGAAAGAGCATGATTTAGCTATTCCAAGGAGTTATTTACAATATCATCATAGAAAACTATTCGAGGTCATTAAAAGGTGCTTCACATGTGAAGGGAGCTTGAATAAGTTGTATCACTATCACATTAGGTTCTTAATGCATTTTACTGGCAAGAAATATTTGTATCTTCCCTATTATCTGTTTAGGAGTCTATGTAATATGTCTAACCGAGTTCAAACAAAAGCAAGTTGAGGCCAATTTTTTATTTTTTCATCAGCTTGAGAAGAAGGAGAAGTCATGGCTGGAGTTTTTGGTTTCTTCAGGATGGGCAGAAAAATCTTCAAACAGTCAAAAGCCTAATAAATATACTCCTTCGATTGTGATTAAATAAGCTTCACCTACAGCAACAAGTTTAGTTAAGAAGCCTTTGACTAAAATAAACTTTGTTAATAAGAAAAGTTATAAGAAGCTACATTTCTCCCATGAGGTAGAAAAGGTGGTAAGGGTGCCAAGAACAAGAGCTGCAACAAAGAGATTACCTGTGAGTCCTCCAGATTCACCCATTCAAGATATGGAATCAGAGAGCACACAGAAGCAAGTGGAACTTGATGAAAGGGACCACAAAGTTGGAGAGTTACAAGATCAATTGGACAAGGCCCATCTAAAAATAGCATACTTGCAACATGAGAATAAGGAGTTTAGGCATAAAGTGTCACAACAAAGAAGTAGATAAGCTTGCAAGGAAGGATCATAGGGACAAGTTAACTTTGTTTAAACATGTACAAGGTATTGAACTAGTCCTTAAAAGGGCTAATTACAAACTGAAATGGGTCTTTCCTCTGCATAGGAATGTGAAAAAATTATATGTACAAAAATTGGTCCTAAAAATAAGACTTAGGTTGGTCAAGAAGAATCTCACTGAAGTTAAGGAAGTTGGAAGGAAGAGGAGAGAGGTTAGTTGGAAATACTTGCATAGGTTAGTACACAGGTGGATCTCCAACAAGAAACCTCAACTCAACTTTGAAACTTTTATTTTGGCTCAAGAGATTAGAAAAGGTAAATTTTAATGAAAACTTTAAAAACGCGGCAAGGGGTGTGTTACACTTTTTATATAAATTTTGATAATGGTGGGATAGTTAAGTTGGAATTTTTACTATCATGAGGGAGTTATATGAAGGTTCCAACATCCACTTTGATTTCTCATGCACTTTATATTAAAAAATGAGTCATTATATGTTTGGTTTTTGGAGGCGCAACAAAAGAAGACAATGTTCTTGTGAAAGTGGGTAACAGGTCAAAGGGAGGTCTGTGGCTACTTTGAATATTATTTGGGAGCTTCATAAAGATCACATGAGTATTTTTTTTTTTTTTTGTAAGCTGAGGTGGTACTCTTTCTATTACTGAATAGAAAATAAAACATAACATAGTATCAAAAACATATTAACTCACCCTCATGGGGAAACCGAGTAATTAAGCCATCTAAAGTTTTTAATGGCCGACCAAAAATAGAAAGCCCAAAGTCTGATTATCCTAGCAAGATGGACTAAACAGTCCTGAGAACTCCTAATCCTACTGGTCTGCATAAAATATATTCCCTTATCTAGAACATGCAAAAAACTATAATTGGCTAGACTATGAACTTTCCTGTACATATCTTTTCTCAGACATTCTCAGTTGCAGGTTGCTGGTTTGCTCCTCCGTCTGCTTCCTGATGTTCTCCCTTAAATAGCTGATGTAATTCATCCAATTTCTTCTCTTGCCTCTCTAGAGCAATGTGTATGAACCTCAGTTCCCTACGCAATTCAGGGCCTCCCTGCACTATTTACACCATCTCAGTAGCAACTTTCTCTAATGCTTTTGCCAATAACCTTTTCATTACCCAGTAAATGTGGAGAGATTGCTTGAATAGAGACATTTTGCCCCTGGTGTTGCCTGGGTCATGCAGTAAGAATTCCTAGTCCTCCATTTCTGCATCAGATTGGCCTTGAAGAGACTCCTCCTCTAAATGTTGCATAATTCTTCTAACCTCTGGACTTGTATTCTTTTGATAGGCCCTCTCAGCCTGGTGAATTTTCTGTTCCATCGACCTCCTCGTTTTTTTCGCTGGTCCCGCTTCCTGCTTGGTGTTCTCGCCTTTTTCACCTTCATTTCTTCTCGGCCCCCGACCTCTCTTGTCGCCTGTATCCACCCTACTTCCCGCTCCCTTATCACTTCTTCTCGTGCCGTATCTTCTTACGCGCTCCATCTGCGGTGCTGGCTGGTCCTCTTTCGACTGCTGGTTCCCACGGCCTGCTGATTTGCCCTGTGCGTTAAACTTCATGTTAGCTTCGCGGCGGGGATCTTCCTCCTCAGACTCGTCCGTAATCTCAAAAATTTCGGCCGAGAGCTCCTCTTTCACAACAGCCTTGCCTTTCTTGTCCCTGCTCTTGTCAGCTGCAATATTCAGCTCCTCTGCCACCCTAGACTTCATCCTGGTTTCCATGCTATCTCCAATTATGCCACGGGGTATGCTCTGGTGCCGGCTAAAAACTCTCTTGTCTCGTTGTCTCACTGTTGTTCTGACCTCTGCTCGCTGAATTGAGGAGAAACTAGTCTGCTGCCTTCCCTTACCCGTCTGGGTACTTATTATCTTTCCACCCCCGAAGTATGCCACTATATCGGCGCTGCATTGCTGCCGTTTATTATCCGGGATGATGCCTCTTCTGGCCATCATTCCTTGTTTATCATTTACCGTTTGAAGTTCTGACATACCGCTCCACCATCCTCTCCGATCGCACGCATTAATTATTTCACGGTGGGGGTGATCCTGAGATGCCTTCCACGCACGCCGCCGGTGTACTGCATTGTGCATTACCATCATATCAATCCTCTGTCCATACTGACCTGCATTCATTAACCGAGATCTCCAGTCCCGCTCACCTATCCAGCTCATTAATCCTGGCGTTCTCGCTCGTTGCCTGATCATGATCTTCATTTATAATCTTTGCCAAGTCTACCCAATCTCCGCTGGCACACACCGCTTTCCATTGGCTGTCTACAATGCTGCCTCGTCCTTTACAACCCCAGTTCGCCAGGAAGTCGGCCGTGCGGTTCCCATTCCTCCTTACATGATTAACTAATTTGTATTCTATCCTTTTTAACAGACCCGCTATCTCTTGGACAATTCCGGCAGTTCTCCAGCTGCTTGTAATTCATTCCCAATCTCTTCCATTGCTAAGTTTCTTCAATATTTCAATCGTGATCTGGGAGCCACCACCTATTTCCAAGTTTGTATAACCATTTCGGATTGCAATTCGCAGCCCCTGGTGGATCGCCCAAAATTCAGCCTCATTATTCGTCATTTCCCTGCCCCATTCAGCGTAAATCCACCTTACCTGCTTCTGACTATCGCGAAATATGCCTCCGAAACCAGCATTGCCAGGATTCCCTTTCGATGCTCCATCAAAGTTTAATTTGATGAATTTATCTCTAGGATAAATAAATTTATCTGAATTTTGGATTCGCGCACTATGCTTGATGTCCTGCTTGTGATACACCATCTCATATTTTAAGTTTAAACTGTTCAGGATCATCTCCTCAGTTTGATTAGCCTTCCAGTCGTCCACGTCCCATTTCTCCACCAAGATTGTTTCCCTCATTAGACTGACCACTCGTCTCCATATAGTTTCCGAATCCTTTATTTTGTCCTGGAATATTCGGCGGTTCCTTTCTTTCCATATCATCCATAGCACGAAGCCTGCAATAAGATCCCAAGCTCTGCTAACAACTTTACATTGGAATTTCTCTTTATTCCATTGGAAAATTATTGCGTTAATGTCTCTGGGAGTTATCTCAGATTTGCCGAATATCTTTCTTGTATCAACCCATAATTTCTTAGTGAACGAGCAATTAATTAGGAGGTGATTTCGGGTCTCCTCTTCGTTTTTACAGAGACAGCATCTTGAGGGTCCACTGAAGCCTTTTTTTTGAATTCTGTCCCAAGTTAGGATCTTGTTCTTAGCTGCAAGCCATATGAATAGGGATACTTTCGGCCACCAGTTGCTTCCCCAAATAATCTTCCATTCAAGATTCTCCTCATTTATAGCCTGAGTGTCCGCTAAGTAGTATGCCTCTTTGACGGTGAAAGATCCTTTCATGGAGTTCCCCCATCTAAGAATGTCCCTTCCTGTACGAGCTCTAATTTTCCTGGAATCCACCTCTTTCATATAAGCTTCTTGTTGCTCTTGATTTAGCTCACCGTCCCATTCAATTGGTTTTATCCATTTTCTCCAGATTCCATCCAATTCATTATCTTTCCAATAGTCTTTGACACATTTTCGATTTCCCTCTATTCTTTCCTGAAGCTGTTGGACCGTCTGAATTTTGTTCATTTTTTCCTTCTGCTGCCATTTTTCATCCCAGAAGTTGGCTTCCTCTCCGCCTCGAATTTCCCAGAATGTATGGTTTTCTACTATATCTCAGTTCTGTCGAGCTAGATCCTAGATTGTTGAACCCTTGGGGGTTTCTCTCTGTCTTAAAATGTCAACTATTGTGTCTGGCATATTGTAATTGAGTCTCCAAATGGTTTTCCACAGGTCATTACCCTCTCTTAACCATCGCCACCAGAGCTTCACTCCTAACACTTTGTTGAGTTTTTCCAGGTCGCGTAAACCCAATCCTCCTTTTTCCTTCCTCTTTGTTAGGTGTTTCCAAGAAACTAGGGCCCATTTTTTCTGTTGATTCGCCCCTCCCCAGATAAACTTTCTCATGATCTCTCTAATCTTTGAACAGACTCCTAAAGGGGTCGCCATTATCGACAGAGGATATATGGGAATAGCTTGGAGGACTGATTTCACCAGCACTACCCTTCCTGCCATATTTAAAGTTCTAAAAGCCCAGTTCGCCACTCTGTTTCTCAATTTGTCCAAGACTCCTTGCCAATTTTTCAATTTTTTGGATGTGAAGTCCAATAAATTCCCCAGGTATTTCGTAGGCAGCTCTCCTCGCTTAAAGCCCATCAGTCTTGTAACATGAGTTTTAATCTGTTCCATAGTATTAAATATAAAAACACAGGATTTGTCTCTATTAATTTCCAGTCCAGAAGCTTTAGCAAATAAGTCCAAAATCCTCTTCAACTGTCTCACTTCTTTTACAGTTGATTCCCCAAATAACATAATATCGTCAACGAATTACTGATGGGTTAAGGGCAGATTATTACCCCATAGATGCAAACCCTTGATTTTGTTCGCTACCCGTTCTTTTTTAATATATCTACCAAGGCCTTCTGCTGCCAATATGAAAAGAAACGGAGATAATGGGTCTCCCTGTCTAATTCCTCTAGACGCATTAAAAGTTTTTGAGGGGGTTCCATTAACAAGTATGGAGAAGTTCGGAGTTGAAATTAGACTATGAATCCACTTTACCCATCTCTTTTTGAAGCCAAAACTTTCCAGGACTTCTTCCAATTATTTCCAATTCAGTCTGTCATAAGCTTTCGACAGATCTAATTTAATCATCATGCCCTTTTGTTTTTTCATTTTTAATGAGTGGATAACCTCTTGGGTTACTACAAGGCCATCTAGGATTTCTCTACCTTCTACAAAACCCGTTTGTTCAGTAGATATTAACTTGTCTAGCAAGGGTTTCAGTCTTTTGGCGATCAAGGTCGTTATTATCTTGTAAATAACATTACACAATGATATGGGTCTAAAACCATTGGCATCTTCTAAATTATCATTCTTAGGAATCAGAGCATAGAAGGTAGAGTTAATGGCAGGCCATACCTTCTAGTTCATCCGATATTCTTCTATCAATTCTAGGATTTTTCTTCCCAGAAAATGCCATCCCGCTTGGTAGAATTCAATCGTGAAGCCATTTGGACCTAGAGTTGTACCTTTTTTCATGGATTTTACTACTTCTTCTATCTCCTCTAAGTTGGCAGCTCTCATCAGAGCCTTATTTTGGTCTTCTGTAACTAATCGAGGAATGACCGAGCATATTTCATTTATTGCTTCTGATTTGTCAACTAGAGGCTCTGCTAGGATATCTCTGTGATGTTCCACCAGCACTTGCTCGATTCCTTCTCGCTCCACTACTCTTTTGCCATTCTGGTCTTTGATGGATAATATCCTGTTTCTTTGTCTCTGTTGAATCATTGCCTGATGAAAGAATTTTGTGTTCCTTTCCCCTTCCCTTAACCATTTTATTCTTGACTTCTGCCTCCATAGAATTTCTTCTTGCTTTCGCCTTTCCTCTAGTTTTCCAAGAATTATCCCTTCTTCTCTAATGCTCTCCTCTGACCTACCTTCTGTTATTATCTTTTGTTGCAGCGATTCCATTTCTCCCTCTAATTTTTGTTTGTCTTCCATGATGTTACCGAATTCCTCCTTATTCCATTTCTTCATTCTCCCTTTCAACTCTTTAAGTTTCAGTTGGAATGTATGCATCTTTCCTTTACCCTGAACTGTACTTTGCGTCCACCATTCTTCCATTTTCTTTATGAATCCCAGGTCCCTTAACCAAAAGGCTTCAAATCTGAAGGGTCTCCTTCCATGATTCCTTTTAATATCCACCTCTAGTCTGATAGGTTAATGGTCAGATCCAAGAGATGGCATGATCTTCGCTTCAACGAAAACATCCTTGTTCATAATAGCTTCTGATACTAGGAAGCGATCAAGTCTCGATGCTATCTGATTCTTGCCTCCCCTCCTATTGTTCCAGGTGCAGATTCCATTGATAGTTTGAATGTCTACAAGCCTTAAATCATCTATCATATCGTTGAACATATCCATGTATTGATCTGACTTTCTTATCCCTGTTTTTTTCTCCTCTAGGGATCGGATTAAGTTAAAATCGCCTCCTATAACCCATGCAGCCTCTGGATAAATTCTACGGATTACTTTCATGTTTTTTACAAAGGTTTCCTTTTCTCCTGGAGAATGTGGGCCATAAACCCCTGAGATGACTACCTTTTCTTTCGTTCCTACTATTCTACCAATGCCTGTAAGGATTCTGGTCATACTGGTCCAGCCTTCTAGGATGATGTCGTTTGGGTTCCACAAAATTGCAATTCCTCCCGCAGATCCAATAGCATCTTGCCCCATAACTTCGTATTGAAGCTTATTTTTGTTGATTATTTCTTCCAACTGCTGCACTGTAATTTTCATTTCCTGAAGAATCATAATACTCGGCTTGTCCTTTTTCAATTTCTCTTTCATGTACCTCTGTTTTCCTTTACTATTCAGACCCCTAATATTCTAGCTGATGATAATAATTTAAAACTTTTGATAGGAGGGGAAGAATACCTCTGACAGAGGTATCACTTTACCTGAGTTTATCAGCGTTTCTCCCACAGTCTGAATGGCTTCACTGAACGTTTTCCGTCCTCTTTTCCTGCTGTTTTTGCCAGAGTCGTCCATTCCAATCTGACCATTCTCCTGTTCACTTACTATGGTTATCTGTTTATCCATGTTCTCCCCTTTTTTTCCTTGTACTTTTGAAATGCTTCTTTGTACAGTTGTTTCTGTTTCTCTGGTATAAATCTGCTATCCAGGTTTTTCCATTCCTGAATTAACTGTTTCATGATTTTTTCCTCCTCCACCTCATTTTCCATCTGGATTTCCACTTCCATTTGGGTTTGGTTTATTACTGTTTCTGCCTTTTCCACAACCCGTTCTTCAGCTGCTTTCCCCGTATCTGTTTCTTTTCCCTTAATTTCTTTAACTATTTCCATTGGCGTATTTCCAAGATCTTCATCATCCTCCAGGTTCACTTCATAATCCTCGTTTTCGTCTTGGAGGATTTGAAACTTGTTTTGACTCGCTGTATTAAGGGGCTTTTCTTGTATCTGAGTTTTGGAGCCCTCTTTGCCTTGTTTCTTCCTTCTTGTAACCTATTGAAAGTCCCTATCCACCTCCTCCATTTTTTCTGATTCTCTTTGATGTTCCTCTTGATTTCTATTTAACCCTTCCTCCTTATTCAGCGGACATTGTCTATATAGATGGCCGTACTCATGGCACTTTCGGCACCTGAACGGAATATGTTCATAGTCTATTGGCTGTTGCCAGATTTCATCATGATATTCCAGCTCAATATATTCTGGAAGGGGTTCTGCTATATTCATGTATACACAGAGCCTTGCATATGATGTATATTTGCCTCGCTTTGTTGCTTCTGCTATTTTGACAAAGCCCCCGATTGTTTTCCCAATCCCCTCTAGTATTTCAGGATCCCAAAATTCCACTGGTAAACCAAACAATCTAACCCAGATTGGGGCAGCTAGCATTCTTTCTTTTTCAGGGTTATATCGTTCTTCCCAGTATTTCATAAATAGACCTGCATTGTTCATAAAATATGGTCCTTCCTCAAAAACCCTTTCCTTGTCCTCCAGATTCGCGAAGATGGCTGTAAAAAACCCTTTTGCTCCCAGTTTCAGATCTATATGTCCTTTTGGTCTCCACCTTTGATAAATCCACCTGTACAGTTCTTTCTCAGTTGGCCAATACCCTACAAACTTGCATATCAGTGCATGGTCCTTCATGTAGCAGTTATATTCCTCAAGTTTGTTGCAGGGAATGACATATCTAGGTTGTTTTTGTGCCCTTGGAAGGCATTTCCCACCCATCCTCTTTTGCCATAGGTTACCCATCACTGGTGCGTAGTTTTCCTTCTGATTACGCTGCATTCCGCTTGCACTGGTTTCACCTGCTACAACATTTTTATAGGAGGGGATCTCTCCCCTCCCCTGCCGATTTTCCATTTCCTACTCAGCTCTAATACTTTTAATGTTTAACCTCATCTCTCTGCTGAAAACTTATCACTTAAATTCGTTTATGCTTCGAGATTACCTTGCTCAATCCGCCTGCCGTGCCTCTCTTCGACTTCTGCCCCACGATTTCCACCTGCAGCTCTGGAGTGCTGCGCCGTCTGCTTACCCTAGCCTGCAAACGCGCCCGTGAACCCTAAGCGCCCTGTACCAAGATCACATGAGTATTTTAAGCATACTCATTTTATTCATTTTTATAGAAAGGTGTCACAACAATACAGAGCATGGAATCTACTTCAGTTTGTTGCGAAATGGCCTAATCCACCACGAGTCTGGACAATCAGTGCTTTTGATTTCAAATTTTGAACTTTTTAAAATTATATAGGTGGTTTATATCCTCTAGATAGGTGCAAAATTATCTTAGGAGTTTATTTTAATGTTTATTGGTCAATATTCAAAGTTAGTGATGTTTTAGGCTTGGATTGGTTTTAAGGAAAATTGTTCTTATTTTTCAGTGTATACACTTGTTTTTGGATGCATATAGTTAAATGTTGGTTTCGGTAAATTATTTTGACCAGATAAAGTAGGATATAGAATCCTTAATGATGTATAAAGAGATGAATAGAATACTTTAAATGGCTATGTTGGTTGAGATTAGAGAAACATAATTTTTTGCACTATATTTTTGAAAACTTTACGAGTGAATGAATGAAATAGAAGGTGATTTGTAGGGATTGTTGAGTTAGAATTTTGGTGGGTTTGTGATCCTTTGATATTGTAAGGTATATGTGTGTTTACATCCCTTTAAGGTTGATATTCTTGCTAGGAAAACCAAAATTTTAATTCATAATTCATATTTAATGATGCTCTATTTTAGTTTGACAAGTTATCAATGTTTTCAGCTTAAAGTAGCATTTTAGAAGTCATC
This sequence comes from Pinus tabuliformis, assembly GCA_031772625.1. Lineage (NCBI taxonomy): Eukaryota > Viridiplantae > Streptophyta > Pinopsida > Pinales > Pinaceae > Pinus > Pinus tabuliformis. The sequence continues at coordinate 668,399,239 of CM062818.1, forward strand.
CATGGTTTTATGCTCTAATGTGTTATCTTTCACCTTTAATACATTCACCCTGTAAGAAAATTTGACTTAAATACCACCACCAAAGTTTCCTACCTTGCCCCTCTCGAGAAATCCTCTCTTTTCCATCATCTCACTGGACAAAAAATTATTTGACATGACTCCATGCCCAATGGATTTGTCTCTTTTCACATCAACAGGCCTTTAAAAAATCAAATATTGTTGAGGTTATTACCTGGCCTAATATAATATTTGTTGAGTAACCTCAGTGAGAGAGCCCTCTCCAGGTTAGAAGGGCTACATTCTGGCCTAAAGTTGTTTCTGGCTACCTTTGGAATTCCTTTTTCAGCCTAGGGAAATCACATAGTACTAATATTTGGTGTATACAAGCAATAAGTCTCGGACCCTAGATATGTAAATAACTATGAATGGCTTTGGTGTTAGGAAACCTCAGTCCTAGTAAGGGGTCTATCTGAGTTGGAGGTTTGCAATTAGTAGCCTAGTAAGCTTCCCCTATCCTTTAAGTGTACTCTCCTATGTTTTAACTTTGTCAAGACTGGAGAGTGCATTTTTAGGGTATGTATGTAGCTCGATGACTTTATTTTATATTGTCGGAAGCCTTATATTTCATTCTATAAGTTTATTTGGGATCAACATTGTAGGTCTAAAGCTTGTGCATGCCTTTTGTGGTATGAAATTGGGTTATGTGTGGTGTGTTTGAACATTTGAAGCTTCCTAGCTATACGTGGGGGTAGAGGCGATGGTATAGTGGGTGTGAAGATCCCAACATTTTAATTTGTTGCCTTATTGTCTATGTGTACGTTTTTTGAGCTTGAATTCTCATCTTATAGAAGCTAAAGGTAGATTCACTCTTAAGCGTGGGCGAATTGTTTATTTTGACCATTGTTATGAGCTCCTCGTAAGAAATTTCCATTGTAGGGTTTGGGGGTGGTTGGTATCATCGTAGGTGCATTTCACATTTCTAGCAAGAGATGAGGCTAGTGGGGGGTGAAGGACACCACTTCTTTGGGGTGGAAGTATTGTACCCAAGGGAGGCAACTCTTGGTAGGGGTCACTGGTGGTCTGGGTGTAGGCGATATAAACAACCTTTCAAAGCTGGCTATAATTTCTTCTAATTCTGGCTGAATTCCTCTTTCTACTTCAATAGGTGTATCAGTCATCTATTGCTAGACTGACATATTCATGAGTTTTTCCTCTGATTGCACCAGCCCTCGTTCTCGGCGCAATCAAGCAAAAGGACTATTTTCCCCTTTCTCTACCTATAATTTCATAGGAATTATAGAAATATACTAGAATTGCTTTTAAACAGAGGGAAATGCATTTTTAAACAAAAAATACACAGTCAGGGGCTTTTGTTCCAAAGCAACAGAATAACACTGTCGGTGCTTTAAAACACTGTCGCGACTCATAAATAGTCTTAGTGTTAATTCCAAAGAATTAAACAATCGGTGGATTTACAAGGGAAATATTAACATCTAGCCATACACTATTAGCCTATCTTTCAAAGAAATATGCTATACACATTAACATTCTCGATGCTTTAACTATTGCCCTTCTGATAGCCTCTTCCCCAATGCGATAACACGTGGCTCTCGACGATCGCTATTGGCGACTTCAATACACCAATGCTTGGTTCCTTCCGCTCTGGGCTTGCGATGCGATAAGCCTCACAGACCCGATGACTTATCCATCCTGCTCTATAATGTTTCAGGTCCGGACTGTCGGAGTTTCACACTTCGGTAGTTCTAAAGGTCCTTCCGCTCCACTTGTGGTACTATGACGCAATAATGGTTCAAACCCGATATGGGTATGAACCAGATTCTATAAAATTTTAAGTCTAGAACTTTGATCAGCTAAGTAATTACACATGTTTTCTTGTGTAAACCAGAGTTTCCACTTGGAAGCTCAACAATGCATGTAAGAGGAACAGACGTGTTGATACATCGAAAAACCGACACCATTAGACTTAAAGCAAGTACTAATAAAAAAACAGAGCTGAACCACTTTTAACAAAGTTTAGAAGTAAGGAACCGCATACAAATTCCAGTTGACAGAGAATCATAAAAATCGAATGCATAGAGAGAGTTTTCAATATAACAATGTCTCCATGATCGACTAACTCAGAGAAGTCCCATTATTTCCTTTTTAAAATAATAAATAAAGCTTACTCAGTCTTTATCCTTTACAAAAGCATGCCTTTTACATAGAGCGATTTAAAGAAATTATGCATAAAGCTTACTACAGCTTATCCATAAAGTGATTATTACAACTTGTTCTTATTCTTAAATTTTATCCTTATCCTAAACTAGAAAAGCATGGAAATTGCTAGCTAAAAGACCCCACTCCTTTGCATGTAGATTTTTTTTGGATTTTTGGAATAAGTTTGAATATTTTTCCCTCCAAGTCACATGCTCCTGCATCAGACTCCTGAGGATAAAATTCTTCATGGGCTCCTGTCCATGAGTTCATCTACAGAATTTCCCAGTTTCTGTAGCATGTCTTCTGTAACCCAAGTAGCTTCAGCTATTGGCTGATCATTCCATTTTACAAAATACTGGAAGTATTCTCGTCCCCTTTTTTTCTTAAACAACTTCTTGTCCAGAATTCTTTCTCGCTGCAATTCCTTTACTATGGGTAGCTATTTTGCCTAGTCAATCTCTTGGGTCTCTTGATCTTGTGTTGTATCATCTAGAGTTTGACCTTCATACTTGTACAGGTCTGCAACATTAAAAATTGGTGATATTCCAACATCATGGGGTAACTCAATCTCATAGGTATTTGTAGAAAATTTCCTCAACACTCTGAACGGTCCAATCTTTTTGAACTTCAATTTGTTATACTCCCTCTTTGGAAACCTCTCCTTTCTGAGATGTGCTAAAACTAGATCTCCAACTTCAAAGTTCACCTCTCTTCTTCTCATGTTTTCTCTGGTTTTTTACATGATGTTGCTATCCTGCAGTTGTTGTTTCACTTGCTCATGTATTGCTTGCATTTCTGAAGCAAAATCTTCACCCTCTGCACTTCTCATCTCATCTTTTCCCATGTTTCTAAACTCAGATACTCCGCTTCGATGCATTCCACAAACAATATGGAATGGACTCTGTCTTGTACTCCTATTAGGTGAGTCATTATATGCATATTCAACTTGTGCCAACACTTGATCCCATTGCTTTGGATGCTCGACACTAAGGCTCCTTAAAAGATTGCCCAAACTCATGTTCACAACTTCAGTCTATCCATCAGTTTGTGGATGATAGGCACAACTGAAACTTAATTTAGTTCCCAATTTCTTCCATAGTGTCCTCTGGAAATGTCCAAAAAATTTGGAATCCCTATCTGAGACAATACTCTTAGGCAACCCATGCAATCTTACAACCTACTTAAAAAACAAATTAGTAATGTGAGAAGCATCACTAGTCTTATAACAAGGAATAAAATATGTCATTTTTGAAAGTCTGCCCACTACAACAAAAATTGAATCATTACCACTTTGAGTCTTTGGTAAGCCTAAAAAAAAATCCATACTTACCATATCCGAAGGCCTATTTGGAATTGGTAATGGGATATACAAACCTGTGTTTTGGCTCCTTCCCTTGGCATATTGACAGACTTTGCAAGTTTTCACATACTTCTCCACTTTAGATTTCATTTTCGGTTAGAAATAAAATCTGTTTAACTGCTCATAAGTCTTCTCTACACCAAAATGTCCTACAACTTCTCCATTATGTTTCTCTTTGATTAAGTTCTCCCTCATAGAACAGTTTGGTATGCACAACTGATTTTTCTTAAACAACATTCCATCTTCTAAGAAGTAATCCAACCAATTACTCCTATCCATCAAAACAGGATTTTTACAAGCTTCAAATGCCTCTTTAATATTTGGATCTCTTTCATACAATTCTTTAATAAAATCAAAACCCAACACTTGGATTTGACTCTCTTGAAATAATACATTCCTCCTACTTAAGCCATTTACAACTTTGTTTGACTGGCCATTTATATGCTTCAAGACAAAATGGAAACCTTGAAGATACTCTGCCCATTTAGCATGTTTTTGGCTAAGCTTTGGCTGATGTATAATATACTGTAGTGCATGGTTATCTGAATAAATTATGAACTCCTTTGACATTAGATAATGCCTGCATTTCTTAAATGACTGCACAACTGCACAGAAATCCTTGTCATAAGAAGAATACTCCCTTTTTGAATCATTCAACTTTTCACTAAAATAAGCTATTGGTATGTCTTCCTGACTTAATACACCTCCAATAGCTTATCCGCTAGCATCACACTTCACTTGGAAAGGTTTACTAAAATTAGGTAGAACCAAAATAGGCTTTTCAGTGATCTTCTTCTTCAATAGCTGGAAATTCTTTTCTGCTTCAGTAGTCCATCCAAATGGCTGTTTATCCTTCTTTATGGTCTCAATAATAGGTGCATTGATCTTACTAAAATTCTTAATGAATTTTCTATAAAATCTAGCAAGACCATGAAAACTATTTATCTCAAAAACACTTTTAGGTGAAGGCCACTCCATGATTTCCTTGATCTTCTCTGGATCCATCTTCAACAAGCAGAAATAAAGAAACCCAAGTACACTAGCTCTTCTTTCCTGAATGAACACTTCTTCAAATTCAGCAATAATTTCTCCTGTTGTAGCTTTTTGTAAGACATAATTCAGATGCCTCATGTGCTCCTCCTTAGACCTGCTGTAAACTAATATGTCGTCCAGATATGCTATTACAAATTTACCAATAAAGTATTTAAAAACTTCATTCATGAGTCTCATAAACATACTTGGTGCATTTGACAACCCAAAAGGCATTACTTTCCACTCATACAGTCCTTCATTTGTCTTAAAATTGGTTTTCCATTCATCCCCTTCTCTTATCCTTATCTGATGATACCCACTTTTAAGATCTAGTTTTGAAAAATACTTTGCTCCACTCAATCAATCTATTAAATATTCAATTCTAGGTAAAGGAAATATGTACCTGATTGTGATTTTATTGGTGGCTCTTGAATCCGTACACATTCTCCAGCCCCCATATTTCTTTGGACTCAACATTGTTGGTACTACACAATGACTCAAGCTTTCTCTAATCATCCCTTTGTTAAGAAATTCTTGCACTTTCTTCCTAACCTCTTCATTTTCTGTAGGATTCATTTTGTAAGCTACTTTGTTAGCTAGACTTTCTCCAGGAATAAAATCTATATGATGGCTAATTCTTCTAATGGGTGGCAACTGATTTGGAAAATCATCAACAATAATATTACAATATTTCTCCAACATTTCTTGAATTTCAATCGGTAAATCAAAAACTTTAGTAGAAGTCATTATTACCTTGGGCTTGCAAATTGCAGCAAAATTTACCTCATTCTCCTCAATCCGCTTCAAGTATTCCTTTCCTCCTAGTAACATAGTTTTTTTTATCAGTCTTTTTTCCTCGTACTTCTTCTTCTTATAGAGGCAACAACATATGATTGACACCATCCTTTCCAAACTTGTAGGTGTTTCTTTTTTCCATCATGCATGACTCCTCTGTCATATTGCCAAGGTCTTTCAATCAATATGTGACACACATCCATTGACATCACATCACATACAATTTTATCTTTATACTTGCCCACCTGAAATTCCATCAAACACTGTTCATTCACCAACAGTTGATGTCCCTTTTGTAATCATTACACCTTGTAAGGTGTTGGACATTTCATTGTCTTCAGCTTCAATTTCTCCACTACTTTTGTAGAGAACAAATTATCAGTGTTGCCACTATCAATGATCATCTTACAACATTTCCCTTGAACTTTACACATTGTTCCGAATAAAGTCTTTCTTTGTGATGGTTCAACTATCTCCTTTGTTTCCTTGAGCAAAACTTTATTAACTACCAAAGATTCTCCTCTCTCTGGTATATTTTCTTCTTCTGTCACTGTTGTTGTTGCTTCCCCCTCAACTTGAGCAAAAATAGAATTTCTCTTATTTTTTTCTGCTTTCTCTAGGCACTCAAAGGCTCTGTGTCACAGTTTGTTACATCTGTAACATCCTACTTCTCTTCCTCTTCCTTTGCCTCCTCTCTCTCTAGAAAAACTCCCTCTACCTCTTGCATCACCTCCTGTGGGTGCATGTTGGGCTGAGCTGCTGCTAGCTCCATCTTTAAGTGCTGTAGATCTTCCTCTACAACCTTGACTTCCCCTTCCCTAGAAAGTACCTCTCCTTATGGCAGACTACTTCCTCATGAGTTTTTCTTCAGCTTTGAGTGCTATTTGATAAGCTTCCTCTACTGTTTTAGGAGACAGTGTACTTATCTCATCTTGAATGTCCATCCTAAGGCCATTCACATATCTAGCCACCTTCTCATCTGTATCTTAGCCTTCTCTAGCTCTTATGCTTACCTTGTAGAATTCCTTTGTGTATTCTTTCACTGTCAAAGATCTATGTCTAAGATTCTACATCTATCTAAACAAGGTTTGCTGTTAACTACTTGGTAGAAACTTACCTCTTAGCTTTTCTACCATCCTGCTCCAATTCTTGATATGTTTCTTGCCAAGTCTCTTTCTTTCTGCCTGCACACCATCCCACCAAACCGATGCATGGCCTTTTAGCTTGGTGACAACAAAATTTACTTTCTTCTCATCTTTTGTTTCTTCATTGTCGAAGAATTTCTCCATCCCATTAATCCATTCTATCAGTTCTTCTGGATTTAGTCCTCCTTCATATATTGAAACCTTGGTCTTTGGCCTAGCTATGGATCTCAACACTGATTGGAAGAATCTCATCTCAGGGGTAACTGCTACAATTTCTTCCTCTAAAACTTCAACATCAGGCTCACTAACATATCCATCATCTATATTTCTTCATGTTGTTCATGTATCCAATCTAGCTTGCATTTGTTGCACAACCTCCATCACATCAGCATTTGCAATATGCCATCCTCTTCCAACTGTGTAAGCCATAGTAACTTTCCTTCTCCTGCTTCTGAGATTCAATTCAATGTCAGCTAGTTACTCTGATACCACTAATGATGGTTTGGGTGTAGGCGATATAGACAACGTTTCAAAGCTAGCTATAATTTCTTCTAATTCTGGCTGAATTCCTATTTCTACTTCAACAGGTGTATCAGTCATCTACTATTAGACTGACAGCTTCATGATTTTTTCCTTTGATCATTCCAACCCTTGTTATCGGCACAATCAAGCAATAGCCTGTTTTCCCCTTTCTCTACCTATAATTCCATAGGAATTATAGAAATATACTAGCGTTTCTTTTAAACAGAGGGAAATGCATTTTTAAACATGAAATACACAGTCGTGGGCTTTTGTTCCAAAGGAACAGAATAACACTGTCAGTGCATTAAAACACCGTCACGACTCATAAATAGTCTTAGTGTTAATTCCAAAGAATTACACTATCGGTGGATTTAGAAGGGAAATATTAATATCCAGTCATACACTATCAGCTTGACTTTCAAAGTAATGTGCTATATGCATTAACGCTCTCGGCGCTGTAACTATTGCCCTTCCGATAACCTCTTCCCCGATGCGATAACACGTGGCTCTTGGCAATCGCTATCGGCGACTTTAATACAACAATGATTGGTTCCTTCCACTTCAGGCTTGTGATGCGATAAGCCTCACGGACCTGATAACTTATCCATCCTGCTCTATAATGTTTCGGGTCTAGACTGTCGGAGTTTCAGACTTCAGCAGTTCAAAAGGTCCTTTTGTTGCACTTGTGGTACTACGACACGATAATGGTTTGGACCCAATATGGGTATGAACCAGATTTTATAAAATTTTAAGTCCAGAATTTCGTTCACCTAAGTAATTACACAGGTTTTCCTGTGTAAAATAGAGTTTCCACTTGGAAGCTCAACAATGCATGTAAGAGGAATAGATGTGCCGATATATGAAAAAACCCACACCATTAGACTTAAAGAAAGCCTTAATCAGAAAAATAGAGCTAATCATTGTTAACAAAGTTTAGAAGGAACCACATACAAATTCCAGTTGATAGAGAATCATAAAACTTAGATGCATAGAGAGAGTTTTCAATATGATAATTTCTCTGGGATCGACTACCTCAGAGAAGTCCCATGATTTCCTTTTTAAAATAATAGATAAAACTTACTCAATCTTTATCCTTTAGAAAAGCATGCCTTTTACATAGAGCGATTTAAAGCAATTATGCATAAAGCTTACTACAGCTTATCCATAAAGCAATTATTACAACTTGTTCTTATTCCTAAATTCTATCCTTATCCTAAACTAGAAAAGCATGGAAATTTCTAGCTAAAGCACCCCACTCCTTTGCCTGTAGATTTTTTTGGATGTTTGGAATAAGTTTGAATATTTTTCCCTCCAAGTCACATGCTCCTGCATCAGTCACTTTGACTGTGGGGGGATATGATTTGTATTTGTGGGAGCTATGTTGTAGGCGACTAGGTTCTAGTGGAATTATAGGATACCATCGTGTTGTTATAGTTGGGGTCGAAGGCTAAGAGAGCCTTTGAATTCTCAAATATACATAGGCAAAGTGGCATAGTGAGGACATGAATTGGATGAAGGTGGTAGAGGGCAGAGCATAGAGGGGAGGACATAGAGATGGTGGAGGATAAAAGGAACGAAGTGGAGTTGTGGAAGGTAGCTTCTCATAATAGAAGTCTCACTCATAGACATATGGATATTCCCCCACGCTTTGACACCTTAGAAACTCAGTTATTTCATGTAACGTTTCTTCTGGCGTAGTTGGAAGAAGACCAGAATGATAATTGAAATGTAATAATTTGTTTTATGAATGAACTAAAAGATAACCAATGGCACATGAAATATCAACTGGCTTCATTACAACATGGCCAAAGAATGATTTTTTAACATATCGAGAAATTAGGGGGGAGGTTGCCTCATATGGAATCACATCTTTATGGCGATTTTGAACCTCTAGCTTCACATGGTAATGGACCAGAAAATCTGGCTCTAGTAGATCCTTGTGCCACCTGATGTTTGTGGGTTTTATCATTATCTTAAGAGTATTTTTGGCCTTATAGTATTTTAACTTTTGATTTCTCAGTTGTTTATGTCATTTTGCAATTATTTTTTGTGCTTTCCTTCTAGCCAACAAATCCGATAAGGGAGAGGATGGAAGAATTGGGATAAATGAAAAAATGTTGTTTAAAATTTGATGAGTTAATATAATAATTTTGAATGTCAAAAAAGAAACAAATAAATTGAAAAAAAAAGATTAAAAAAATAAAGAAAAAATTGAAAAAAAAACTTATCAATGATGGGGTGAGGGGATCGATGCTCTACCCCCACCTCAGCGTCAAAGGGTTGTGCGCAGGGGGGGTGGAGATATCCAATGCACTAACCCCCCTTCAATAACCCTTTTACCCACAGTTGGGTAGCCGTCGATTCCTGGAATTGATGCCCAGACCACGTTGATGACGAAAGGTCGTGGGAAAGGTAGCTACCCGTCAATTCTTGAAATCAACAGTCACCTTGCCCTAGTGCGAAAGGGCCATGACTAGGGAGGCTGGAGCAATGGGACACTCCAACCACCTTTCCCATGACTACTTGACACAAAGGAGGACGAGGTGTCAATTGCCTAACCCCAAAACCTTTTTTTCAATATTTTTAAATATTTTTAATGTATATTTTAATTATTATTTTTAATGTTTCTCTATTTTATTTTTTAAACTGTGGGAGCCCACTATTGATGATTTTCAACATGCATTCAAGGTCAGAAGATATCAACAACCATATGGCCACAATGTTAACCATTCGGCACTCTAGGAAAAACATTGGAATAATACTTGCATCGGTTGAATGTTGACCATCCTATTTCATAGCTATCTCACCCTGCGAGATCATAATGGCTTCTCATGATAACTTATAGTGGTTTCGTGTGATGATAGGAGAGTGTGGCATCATCAAAAGTTAATTCCATCCCTCAAGGCTATTTGTATGAATTTACATCTCCATTAGACACCACTCTTATGAGAAAATATAGTCTATTATTTCAATGCAGAAGGAAAATGCATTTGATGTTTCTCTTTTCATTGCACTCGACAATTTTCCCATTATTGAGTATTCTATGTTTGCCTTAGAGGTGGAACTATGTTGTAATTGAATGGAACCTTAACCATCCTTTGCCTCCAGTGTTAGATGTATGGTTTTGGCACTTGTAATGGCTTCCTGGGCTACTAGTATTTATCCCAACCTCCAAAAACCTTTTATGCCTTCTTATCCTTCATAGGATTTAGTTGCAAAGAGACACAACTGAATTTGGTTGTTCTATTTCTCTAATTTTTTGTCTTTGAAACACTTTGGTAAGAGTCGGTGTAATTGGAGAAGGTTGGCAAAGGTTAATTGGAGCAATTCATATGGGTTCAACAAATCTGAGAGTTCATGTAAGGATGTGGTTTTTGAATTCCACTCTTTGGTATATCAAAGCTCATCTAAGAATCCAGAGTCGCCATGGTTTGAAACAAACCATATTCATGGTAAATTTACTTCGATTGGTTCTCTGATGGAGTTAGGTCGATGTTGGATGAACTCACATGGCATACATCTCTACGCATAAATTGGAAGCCCTACCCCAACTACATACACCCATGATGGGATCTCAATTGGTTTCTCAAAGGTGTTTGGTCAAAACTACATGGAAATTCGTAGAATTCCATCTCAAAGTTTCAGGTGGAAGTAATGATAGAATCCATCTCAGTAGAGACATCAAACTCAAAGAATTGGAGAATTACTATGATCTCAGAGCTCCATGAAGTGGTCCATGACAATGTTTCGATGGTCCAGATCGACAATGGAAGTTGGTGGGTGATCATAACTCCCGATCAGCAACAACCTTGGATGGGTGCTAGTTGGTCAATACTTGGTTAGTTTTATCATACTATTAATCTATGAAATGTGTCAAATTAGCAATGGAGAAATTAGAAAAAAATTTCCCTAGTTCACATGACACTCACGTTAATTTTAGGTATCTTCTATGTAGAGCAATTTATTTCAATTTTCATAATGAGCTCAATATCTTTTCCAAATTAGCAATCACATCAGCATTAAAGTAAACTACAGATAGAACATAAATATAAATCGGAGAAGACAAGCCAAGACAAGAGGACACAAGATGTGGTGCTAGCCAGGGACAAACCCCAATGTGGGGAAACCCTTGATAAATTCTTCTTATATGTTCTTCAATTGTTCAGTAGAGAGAGAGAGAGAGAGTAAATTTACAACAGAAGTCAACACTTTGACTTATCTAGATAAGAGCATAGATCATCTCTAAGAAGATGATACATGGGATCAGTTGAAGACATGCTGCTTCAACTAATTCTCCAAGGTGACTCCTTCACCTATCGTTGTGCTGCATTTTGTCATCATGTTTCACCTCACCGCATTGCACCATGTTGCACCCATAATTACTATGTTGCACCTAATAACGCTTCTTTAATCATGACTGTACCCATCACTGTACTGCATTATGTGCCATTGCTGCACCATGTTTCCATCCTAACCTATGTGCTGACTGCACCTTGCTTGCTTGTTGTACCTTGCTTTCTTGTTGTCCCTAGCATGCTTGTTGTCCTTAGCATGCTTGTTGTTCCATGCTAGTTGTCCCTTACATGCTAGCTGTAACATTGCATGCTTGTTGTATTTGCTGCTAAGTACCATACAACTGTCCCAATTTTAATTAGTTGTCCCTTGCATGCTTCTCTCCTTCATAGACAGATGCTCTAGCTATTTCAGTAGTTCTCGATAGTTCTAGTAGTTCCAGCTATTCCCAACAGTTCTGGTTGTTCCTCACAGTTTCAGTTGTTCCCGACAGTTCCAACAGTTCCAGCTTTTTTGGTAGTTCTGGCTTTTCCGGTAGTTCTGGCTCTTCCAACTTTTCCGGCTTTTCTAGCAGTTCCAGCTTTTCCAGCATTTCCGGATTTTCCGAAATTTCCAGCTTTTCTGGCTTTTCCATATTTTCTAGCAGTTCTGGCTTTTCTGCCAGTGCCTTTTCCTGTTGTTTTGGATTTTCCATCTTTTCTGGTAGTTCAAGCAGTTCTAGCTTTTTTGGCTTTTCCCGTAGTTCCGACATTTCAGGCAGTCCAAAATTTTTTGGCTTTTGCGGCTTTTTCGATAATTCCAACAGTTCTGACTTTTCTGGAAGTTCCCACCTTTCTAGGTTTCCTGGCTTTTCCGGAAGTTCCTACTTTTCCAGCAGTTCCAACTTTTTGAGAAACATAGAGCTTATTCTCCTATGACTGCATTTAGATCTAGGGCATGTTATCTACGACAACGTATACCCTGGGGCACTCCCTCTAGCTCTCATCTTCATCAAACCCAAAGCAAGATGAATTGAGATCACAAGAGTGAGTGTGTGTGTGCCAAATGACTTCAAGTCCTCTTCTATTTATACTAAAATGTAGAGGTGAATAGACATGACTGTTGGGCTTCTAAGCCTACATAAGTTGCTGGCCGACTTGACAATTTGTCCATAATCAAAATAAATTCATATCTTCATAAATACTTATCAGAATTAGATGATCTTTAGATCAATCGTACACCTCTCGATGAGAGGGATCCAAGAAAAATATAAGCTACCATAAATAAGATGACCCACATGGAGTTTGGGCCTAGTTGGCAATTTTAACATCTCAAGAGTATATCCATAATTTTTGTAATGACATGCACGAAAGTTCTCTTCTAGGTCATTTTTTATCAGACAAATTAGTTACGAAAACATCAATAACCTCAAGAAGCTAACCTTTTATTATTGGGTTGGTTTCCCATATTGGTGGCCAATTGTACATAGGAAAACCATATGTATCCTTTTAATTCAGTAAGACAAAGATGACCATTTGATATGAAATCTTGATCGATATTGATAATGGTTCATTGATTTTTTTAATAAAGTGTTTTCATGTATTTAAAAGCACCATTAAACAAAGCTCAATTAAAATGACATAGACAACTTGAAAGGAAAATTAGTAGTAAATAAAGAGAAATAACTAAACACATAAGAGAAAATGACACTAGAATATTTATAATAGATTTTGACTTTCTTCAAGCCTACCTCTCCGGGTTCGGTCTTTAATGGGAAGGCCTCTTTATTCAAATTTTTTTAAATCCATCAAAAGTACATATAAAAATTATTTAACTATAATCGAAAATAACTCTTATATGCTATGCTCTCTCTGGATCCTGTAGAAACTTTCAGATTTGAAAAAGTCTTCCTATTTTCCCATAATGTCTCTGCAAAGTTTTGCTGTCTCGCTTCCCTATCTGCATAGAAACTCCTCTTGTTGCATTAACATAATCCCCACCTTACTTGGCACAATGGCATAACTTTATAAGAAAATGTAAGAAGTCAGGGGATCAAATCATGACCTCCCCACCGTAGTGGTGTGATATGATACAATGCATACTAATTAAAATTTAAATGTTTTTGTGTTGGGGTTTGTGGACTAGCCATCGCATCCTCAACATTAACATATTTAAAATGGGTATGGTTATAACTGTAACAATCCAATGTTATCACAAATGAAATGTAATATAACCTCTTGGATCGTTATACCATGCACGTGGGTGTTGAACCATTCAATGCCAATTAATATGTTCCACATTAACACCCATCCACTATTTTGTTTTTTATAATATAGCGGGGGTATGGTGGACTTAGATATGGGGAAGGTGCCAACAATGGCGGGCTTTGCCCTTGTTTCACACCAATCCATATTGTAACTACAATAAATATAATCAGTGTAGGTTATTTAATAATCCACTAAAGCAGCCCAATGGTAAGGCATCAAATTTGTAATACGGAGGTCTTGGGATCGAATCCTCTCCGATCCATTGGTCCTCTTAAAAAACTTTAGACCAACTGAGACAGGCCACGTGTTGCCCTCTGGTAGGGCCAATTGTCACCCAATAAATGCTACTTGTCAACATCATATTGTTCCATCTGCTCCAATCATTTCCTACCACTTAGCGACATCTCGTGATGCCACATTGTGTCCCAGAACCCTGAGCTGTGGAACCATGATCCATAACCATACAATTAATGTGAGCTCTGGAACCATGCGTTGACCCATTCACTTTGACTAGCTGACTTTGAATTTTTGGAGTTAGCCCTAAAAATGTTGACTTCCCATATCTTCTTCATAGGAGGTCAGATTTTTCCCATTCAAGTTGCATTAGAACCATTTTTCCGAGCTCTACGAAATTGCATTTCTTTTACTGTATTTTGATGACTTTTTTTTGCCATTAATCCCTTTTGGATTAATCCAAATCATTTCTTGATCATCTCAGATTATTCTTAATCATTCACGATCACTCCTCCCCACTAAGACCTTTTGGAATGCCAAAAGGATTGACTTGGTTTTTGACATGAAGACAATGTTCCTCCACCTATGTTATATCAACAAGCCATTTTGTCCTGTGTAGCTATATCATCAAAATCAGTTGTAAAACCACCATCACAACTAAAAATACATTTTTAGTTCTTTGCATGTTTCCACATCTTTCTGTTTCTACTTCTCTCGTTACAGCCCATGTACAACACATCAATAACAATAATAAGAACAAAGATGCTAATGTAAAGACGCCAATATGTTTACCATTCTTTCCAGGATTCATGACAACACCTCATGTTGTAGTGTCACTATCTCTTGAAGCATAGCATGGTCAGATCTATCTGCTGCCAACATCTCACTTTCTTCCTTTAGGTAAGGTGCTTTTCTCACTTTTGCATACATGAACGAGAAACTTTTACTGTTGATCCCCACTGATAAAATATGGGTCTCATATTCAAACTCAGGTCTATGATTCTATTGTGCCATTCAATCCACTTCCTACTTTCCCTTTCGCTTCCTTTTCCAATCTTGGAACTGCATAGGATTTTTTTCAAGGTGTAGCTTCCAACAATGTTCTCTATCATGTCCATATTTCTTGTAGTACAAGCTAGACTGTTTCAAATATTTCTTCTCGTCACAAAGAGTTTGAATACTTTCTTCATACATAGCCTCCTTTCTCATTTCAATCATATTCTTGTACAAAGTTCTTCTCTTCCAACACTTGGAAGCACAATGGTTAGATAACTGACAAAAAGTGCACGATTTTCTAGGCCATAAAATTTTCACATCTCCAATATTTCCAAGATCAAAAAGAATGCTTGAACAAGTAACTTTATTATACCTTGGATGATTTTCTCTGGTGAATGCATGTCGTGGAGATTTTGTGTTGATTCTTCCACTTGACGTCTTGCATGCCTTATTGTCAGACGAAGATTCTTGTCGATCTTCTTGCATCATTGGTGCACAAGAGATATCCCCAACATCATCTTTAGTGGCTCGGTGTATTTCGTATTCTATGAACTTACACACATATCATCATTTTTTATTACAAGAGGTATAGCAAAATTTTCTCCAAATTTCTCATTCTCAGCCTTTTGCAACTTGAGACGCAATGTTCGCTTCTCTTCATTTGCAACTTTGAGTAGTTTCTTGAGCTATGCATTTTAAATTGAAGAGTATGGTTAACTTCCTCAAACTCTTATAGGCTTCCTCGTTTCAAGCCTCTAGCCATGTTTAGTTTCAAAAATTATTCTTCCCTTGGTGAACACGCAAACTTCAAAACCAAATTATCAATAATGTACTATGATACCACTTGATCTGAAATCCTGATTGAAATTGATACTAGTTCATTAACTTAAAAAAAGAATTGTTTGCATGTATTTAAAATCACTGTTAAGAAAAACTCAATTAAAATGATATAGGTAACTTGAAAGGAAAATTAGCATCAAATAAAGAGAAATAACCAAACACATCAAATAAAATGACACAAACACATTGATAATGGAGTTTGGTTATCTTCAAGCCTACCTGTCCAAGCCCACTATTTAATGTGGAGGCCTTTTTATTTGAACTTTTTAAAATTGATCAGAAGTACATATACAAATTCTTTAACTACAATCCAAACTGACTGTGTTCTGTTATGCTCTGTATTTGGATCCTGTAGAATCTATGGGTATGGTTATAATCATGACCCTCCAACATTATCACATATGCAATGTGTTATAACCTCCTGGATCATCATATCATGCTTGTGGTAGTTGAACCCTTCCGCACCAATTAATATGTGCCATGTTAACACCCATCCAACATTACATTTTTTATGATATAGTGGAGGTATGGTGGAGTTATATATGGCAGATCCTCCAACAATGGCGGGCTTCACTTTTTTTTTTTATGCCAATCCATATTGTAAACACAATAAATATAATCAACAAAGGTCATTTAACAAGCCACTAAAGTAGCCCAATGGTAAGGCGTTAGATTTGTATTATGGATATCTTGGGAACAAATCCCGTATAGTTAGGTTTCAAACTTTTGATCAAGCAAGACAGGCCACATGTTCCCCTCTGGCAGGGCCAATTGTCGCCCAGTCAATGTTGCTTGTTGACATCATATCAGTCCATCTTCTCCAATCATTATCTGCCACATAGTGCCATCTATTGATGTCACATGGAAACCCGAAACCCTAAGATGTGTAATCATGATCTAGAACCATGCGTTGACCCTATGACTTTGATCAGCTGATTATGACTTTTTGGAGTATGCCCTGAGAACTTTGACTTTGCATAACTTCTTCATACGAAGTCGTATTTTGCCCATTAAAGTTGTGTTGGAAGCATCTTTCCAAGCTCTACAGATTGGCACTACTTTTTCTCAATTCTAATGACTTTGTTTTTTGACATTAATCCCTTTTGGATTAATCCAAATCATCTCTTGATCATTTCACATCATTCCTCATTAGCATTACACAAAAAAAATCCATTTTATTTAATGGTATTTTTTTCATTAATTATTTTTACAATGTTTTTTTTTTTAATTTACTTTTAAAACTTTCATAATATTATCTATTTATCTATTTTTATTTATTTTTTCAATTCCATTTTTTTTTAAATGTATTTTCCTTTTGTTTTTTAATTTATTTTAAATCTGTAGTAATATTTTAATTTTTGAAAGATTATTTTATTTTTAATTTTGAAACAATTTTTTTTTTTTTTTTAATTTTTTTTTTCATTTTTCTCTATAATTCAGTTGCCTTTATTTTTGTTTTTTTTTGGGTAAATCAAGAGTTTCTATGATACATCTTTGGGATTTTTTCAAAGTTATGCCAATGGCCTCAATGCTACTAAACTTGTTGGCCAGGTGATACAAATAAAAAAGATTATCCATCTTGCCCAAAAAAGACCAAGAATCAAAATACAACCAACTACCATACTCAATCCACATTATTGCATGACACATGATCCACAAGATCATTATGGAAAGCTTCATACATGTGCACCTCTATGTGTTCCACTCTCCCCTTAAGATAAGCAAGACACTCTTGCAGACCTTTTTGCCCAGGTCGAAAGGAGGCCATTTGTTCCATCATTTGTCATTAGTTGTGTTGGTGATGTTGATGAAGGAAATTATCACATCCTTTTTTTCATGGTGATCTTGTGACAACTGCACTACTAAAACTATGACCTAGTTAAGGTCTTTATATTAATTTATTTTTCATTTTTTATCTAAATCTTTTTGTTCATTTTCGAATTTTTGTTTTAAATGTATTTGATTTTTTTTAAATAATATATATATATATATCTCTGTGTGTGTGTTAAAGTTCTTAAAAAAAAAAAACAAAAAACTTAACAATTTTTTTTTGTTACTTTTACTTCGAATTTCAGGTCAATCATTATTTTTTGAAAAAGAAAAATGTTAAATGATATCGTCTTTGGACATAAAACTCATAAAAATTGCATAAAATCTTATTTTTCCTGCTATATTTGTTGACCTTTTTCCATACAAATATTTAATTTAACACGTAGGTTTTAGCAAAAAGGTCCCAAAATGTGTATTTTTTCAATTATACCTATAAGAACAATGTGTATTTTTTGTCAACTGTTTAAATATTTTATTTTTTATTGAAAATATTTTATTTAACACGTCGGTTATACAAAAAGGTCCCAAAATGTCTATTTTTCAATTATACCTATAAGAACAATGTGTATTTTTTGTCAAGTGTTTAAACATTTTATTTTTTAATGACAATAACTTTATGTATATTAATTCTAACTTCATTCTTTTTTTTTACTTTACAAGATAATTGAAAATTTCATTATTAAAAAACAATGCAAAGAAAAACAAAAAATAGAAGGTTGAAAAACCCTTAGAAAACAAACACCTTAGTAAGAAAAAGAAGAAAGAGAATAAAACAACTTGAAAAAAAGTTAAAAAATCAACATTTTGAAAAAATGACAAAAAAATTGAAAGTGTAAAAAATATGCTCCCTAAAATTCAAAATCCACATGAAAATATTAAAAAAATAATTATGTATACTTAATACATAAAAAATTAAAGTATAAAAATAAACCCAAACAAAAAATTTGATATTTCATAATTTTTTGAAAATAAACCAAAAAAAAAAAAAAAAAACACTAACATTTTAAAAAATACACCTACTTATAACTAGGCCCGGTAGGGATTTATCGCTCACCTTCCCACTATTTACCCACCCACCCCAATCCCCGGGGCCCGGAGGGGCTCGACTGCTAAGGAGAGGGATTTGGAAGCTCATCCATCCGATGGGTGAGGGTGAGCCTGCCGAACTCTCGACCCCCGCCATCGATTTATCGCTCATCCATCCGATGGGTGAGGGTGAGCTTGCCGAACTCTCGACAAAATCTATAAGAAAATTTATTCAAAATACACCAACTATATTAATAATAGGTATATATTAAAAAAAGGTATATATTAAAAAAGCTAATTCAATTTCTTATATGAATCCATTTTACACAATACGCTGAAAATAATCATACCTCTAAATTAACTAATGGTTCACGTTTGCATATTATTACGATAAACACTCATTAATTTACTCCCACCTTTAAAGCAATATGATATAAAAGATGTCATTAACTTATAAAATTATCTTATTAAAAATAGAAACATATCCTTACTCACTTTACTTAATAAAGTTATAAATAAACAAATCTTGGAAAAAACACATATATATTAAAAAATATTAAATCATGAAATTAAAAAACCTCTTCGCAATATTTCAAATCAATAAATAAAATATTAAAGGAAAACTACTTATTATTTTAATATATATATATATATATATTCTGTCTTTGTCTTCTACATTCGATGATTCAATTTTTTAAAGTAAATATAATTTTTTTTTTATGAAGTGTTTTTAAACCTTTAAAATGTTAAGGTTTTTTGATTCAGATTTTTAAAAATTAATATATACGTAAATATCAATTTGATTTATTTTTCTCATTTAACAATAATTTGATGCTTTGTGTCGAAGATAAACATATATTTCGTTTCCCACACATTTAATTAAATATAAAAATTAAATTAAAAAAAATAACAATGTACCTATTTTCAAATAAAATATATATTAATTAATTGTTTTTATCTAAAAATATGTTTCTTACTATTCATTGTTATTTTGCAATATGGCTTTTAGAATTTAATTTAACTATCAGTAATCATTAAGTAGGTGGTAGAGATTTAACGTCCATGGATTTTTCTAGAATATTCTTAGTAATATATAGAAATAAAAAATTGAGATTTATCTACAAAGTAGTCATGCCTTTGTTCCTATTTTAATCAAATTGATTAGTTAAAAAAATTGTGAAATGAACAATTGTTCTAGGAAATGAACTATGAGTTTTTTGGGCATATGGTATTGATAAGCAATGAATTATGGTTTTTTGGACATGTGTTATCTATAAGTTATGGTATTGTAACATAATATAGTTACAAATTAAGAATATGCATGATAAAGTTATGGTAAATCTCCATAGGTAAAAAAATTGTTCCATTTTTTTTCGAATATATAAATGTCTAACATATAATAATAATAATAATAATTTTGGTTATTTTTATGATTTTTTTTAACTTTAATTTTAAGAACATGAGATATATTATGAAGTAATTTCCTTAATCATTATTATGGATTGAACCCGTGGATGCAAGTGTCTACCACGAATAATTGCATTATCTTTGAATTAATGTTATAGGCAAGTGACATGGAGTGGCTTTTCCATAAAGCACACATAATGGAAGTAGGGAGGCCAAGAGCCTTGAATGTACCCTAGTTGTCCAAAGATCAAAGGACCCAGAGCATTCACCAACCTCTAGAGGCTTCTAAGATACACTTATACATTTCCTATGAAGCCATGCCCTATAAATTCTTCTTAGCTCATTCTCAGACCCTCTTGCTCGCTTAGTTGGAGAAGGACTTTAGTCTTGCACTCAACAATAGGCTAAGTCTATCCCTGACACGCTACAACATTCTTGATTGTTCTCTTATTTTCTGCCAAGCCAAAAAGAAGTAGTTGCTTA
This sequence comes from Pinus tabuliformis, assembly GCA_031772625.1. Lineage (NCBI taxonomy): Eukaryota > Viridiplantae > Streptophyta > Pinopsida > Pinales > Pinaceae > Pinus > Pinus tabuliformis. The sequence goes on from CM062818.1 coordinate 668,419,665, forward strand.
CTATGGTTCATGAGAGTGCCCAAGTACAACATGAAGGTAGGGTTAGAAGTTGTTCTCCACTCCCTCCCTATCATGTAAAGGAGGAGGACCAATTATAGCATGATATCCCAAGACATATTTGATTTGAATTTGTTCACCTAGAGGCAGAGGAGTGAAGAATAATGTATGATGTGCTTTTGTTATTACAAATTGTTTTGGCTCGAAAGCTGATGAGTAGAGAAATATCAAGAGAGTTGTCAGAAATTTGCTTCTCCTAGTTTATGACCAAATTCAACAACACAAGGAATACACTGTATAATGTTTACAAAGCACTAGGGGTACCCTTCCCCCCCATGCATCTCTTCTTCCACTTACGACTCCTCAGATATTTTAGATGCATAACTATACATTCTCATGGTTATAGTTCCCTCAACAATGCTAAAATGTCTTCTGTAAGTTGAATGGCATTTGGCAAGTGCCAACACCAAAAACCCCTCCCATCCTGTTCGAGTTCCTGAGGGGGGAAATGTTCCTCCGTCTCCTCAGCCAACTTATCCTGCTCCTTTCGTTCCAACTCTCGAAATCTGCTAGCCAAACACTTGTGCTCCTAAAGATCAAGTTCAGAATCTAGTTAAGTATGGAGGAGGATGTGTCATGGAATGGGAGCTAGAGTTGAATGACTAATTCAAATGATAAAGTATTCTCATTCGCTCGAGACAAGCTACCTCTGCTGGTACCTTTTCTTTCTTGTTTTTCTATGGCTTTTATGGTTTTCTAGTGCTTAATTACAACTACTTTAAATGTTTCTTTAAGCATTTTACTATTGGCATCTTTGATAAAACTCAGGTTTTTTTTGTAACAATTGCACTATCTTCTTCAAGGGACCATCTATTTTCCCTCCCAAGGGTACACGGTCCCAAGTTTTTCTTCTTCATGGCACTAATAGTTCAGCACTTCCTTAGCATGTAAACATGATCATCATGCGTCGTCCTATTTGTATTAAATGTATTTCTATGGTAATATAATTTGAAGGCTAGATTACAAAATAAAATATTATTATGGCTTGGTACCTATTGACATTTACTTTCCATTTAATTTATATTGCTATGATAGTAATTAAATATAACACTTTATAGTCATAAAAGATTTGCTTTGATGTTTTAGATCTCTATACAATTTATAGTTAATCAAAAATCCATTTTGTTTTAAAACATAATGTCTCTATGAAGATATGCAAATTAAATAATGAATTTAATAAGAAATGTTTGGGATTTCATATTTGGTTTTATTAATGATTTAATAACAAATTTGTGCAGTAATATTTAAGTTTATATGCTTATCTTTCTCCAAAAATATTAACTTAAAAAAAAATCAAATGACATATTTCTTATTTAATATTTACATGCATTAATTTGAATTTATTAATTATAGAAAAAAATCTTGCAAGCAAGTTTCTTGTGAAATAAGTTATGGATTTTTTGGCATGTGGTATTGATAAGCCATGGCAATGGCCAATGATATTATAACAAATCCTATTAAAAATTAAAAATTTCCTTGGTAAAGTGAGAGGGAATCTCCATAAGAGTATTATCAAATGTTTTTCTTAAATATATAAATGTATGATTTATATATTAATTCTTTTTAAATAATAATAATAATATTTTTTATGATTTTCTTAATTTTAACAATGTGTGAGATGTATTAGAAATGCTTGTTTTTATATTGATGATGGATTGATATCTATTGATGTTTACCAACCATTTAATATCTATAATTATCCACATCTATGCTAATTATTATTATATTTAAGTTTTGAAAGTAACATTTAATATTTTAAATTTTTATTATTATAATATTTAAGTTTTTATAAAATTATATACATATATAAATCATAAAAGATTTAAATATCATACCTATCCATAAAATTTTTAAAAAATATTATTATAGAATCTAATTTAATTTTTTTAATTTTATGAAAATATATAAACCCAAACAATTTTATGATCTTGAGGTTACTAAGGCCTCTATGATCTTGAGGTTACTAAGGCCTCTCTTAACTAGCTTATTAGACAAAACAAAAATAGAGATTTACAAAAAGTGCATACTGTTATGAATGGAAAAGGACCGGAGGCCACAAACTAAAGCCAAGAGGAATCATTGGCCATGAAAAGGAGGGAGCTTCTACTGAACTAAGATTAATTGATGTTTTCGTCACCTAGTGACCTGGTGGAGCATAACTCTCATATGGCAAAGAATTATCATGAGGGAGGACTACAAAATTGTTGACGTGGAAGCCATTCTTCCCTCAGCCATGACCGTTGGATATACCGACCCTCAAGCTACAGACCATGTGATTGGAGTTACTCTGAAGCATGTTTCTGAAGCCACGAAGAACCATGAAGTTGTTGGTTGACTCTTTGTAATTTCGCTAAAAATGTGCTTAGAATAAAGGACTTTATAACACATGTTCATGTGTGTTACTTCTCTTTTTCCGAGGGAATGTTTTAGTGAGAACCTTTGCAGACCCACATTACCACAATTAGAGACTTGCACCCACAAGCGATAGAATACCTCAATGATTTTGACAGAGGGATGTGGACATGATTCTATAAAATGGGTTATGGAATTTGATAAAGGAAAAGAAGACAAATTGCTCTTGGAGAAAAATGAACCATAAGGGAGATCCTGACCAGCCAACTTTGAGCCCCATACTAACCAAGTAGATGTAGGAGGATGATAAGGTCGAAGCAACAAATATAATTTACACTAAATAGACACCTTTGAGAAGACAAAATTACACTCAGGATGGTTGGCATGGAGAGAACAAGAAAACATTTCCAAAGACTCAGAAAGGTAAGAAATATCGTTCGAGTGAAACTAAAACATATTTAACGATTGGGGCCACCTTACAATCACCCTATCCTTTGCCATCGGTTCGATGATCACTCCTAAATAATAATTGAAAGCCATCATTTTCTTGTAAGGTGAGGTAGAGAAAGTGTGCCACCACAGTAGATTCATAAATACAATTCTCACATGGGAATTTATGAAGGTGTACTAGTGCTTGGGAGGGAGCATATTTTAGGCCATGTGGCCAACTAAACCATACCAATGCATAGTAATCATGATGTTTAGATTGCAAGAGAACCCATAGCATAGGGTACAATTCGATGTTAAAGACACTTTAGTTTTAAATAAGGGAGTTTATGTAGGCATATTATTTTTCAAAAAATATTTATTGAATTAAGACATATGTTTTACAATTAAGTATGAGAGATAATGTTTAACTTGAAACATTTTATTAAATAAAGAAATTGTTGTTATAATCAAAATAAAAAATAAATATGCATATTTTGTTGTTTTTAATTATTATACATGATTATAGTTTTTTTAATTATTTCATTCAATGTAATTTGGTTTATTTCATTAAGAATTCTATCATTTCCTTTTGTGTTAAAATTTTGATTGACATGTGTCTTTTTTAAAATAAAATAAAAATAATATATTCATTAAACAAAAGATCAATGTTGGCTATGATAAAAAAAGACAAAAAACTTTATAACCTATCAATAATATGAGCCTTATTATACTGCTTTGTTCACTAGTAATATTACAATTAGTATGAATGAGATACGCTCAGTATCATATCTCGATTGATCATTGATATTACAACCCAATATGAAGGAGTTTTAATTCATTCCTTGAACATAGAGTTGATATGTAGTACTTAAATATATATATATATATATATATATATATATATATATATATATATATATATATATATATATATATATATATATATAGATATAGAGATATAAATAACAAAAAAATATTTCACTCTTATCCATAAATAAATTATCAATATGGCTATACATTTTGTATCATAATTTCATATCAAGGGGTGGTAGGAGGGGGAGGGGTTATATTTAATTATGAAGGAAAGGTAGTCATTAAGTACTCCTCAGAGTTTGGAAAGACTAACAACCATGCCAAAATGTATGGTCTATTATTAGGCATAATCTTGGCTCAAGATATTGAAACCTCCAATATTGTAATCATGGAAGACTCTCTGATTATTGTACAACATTTAAGAAATACCTCATCTGATAAAAAGAACCACCTCAAGCTCCTCCTTCAAAAGATTAAATGTGATCTAGAACACTTTCTCTTGAAGTATTTCTTCCATATTCTCATAGGTCAAAATATAGAAGTAAACCATCAAGATAATTTAGTATGCCATTTAAGTTTGGGTGAGACAGAAATAAATGGCTCAAATCACTGGAGAACTATACCTTAGGTGTGAATTCTCTATATAAAAATCCAATGCCAACCACACTGAATCTCATTGACGGTGGCAGTGTAATGGGAAAAGTAATCTTTAATGATCGTATCCAAAGGCTTTTGTTGATTGATGTGCTGACCATAGATGAGAAATAGGACCATGGATGGGAAGTTACCCCATTTAATCCACAAGCTTAAGCTTCTATGTTTGGACGTAATCGCTTGCCTCGAACTGTCCAGGCACTTCACTCTGTGATGAATTCTAAGATGTTGGGAATCATGAATATTAATAGTTATTTAATGGTCTCTTTGAGTGAGGCAAATGGCTCATGTATTTGTTCCATGAATTGTGTGTGGCTCCTTCATAGTTATTCTAGGGCAAAATTATAGTAGGTGCATTCTCCCTATTACTCCAAAGAACATTTTGTGTCAATTCATTATGAAACATTGTTTGGTTCACCCACAGTTCACCACTCCTAGTGACAGTGGGTTTTGCAATTGGATCTTTTTGAATGCATGTTCCATCTACGTCAGTGGGTTAGGTAATTAACTCCCCCATGTGAATTGGAATAACATGATCACAAGGGCCTGAAAGATTTCCTATTCTATGCATGGAAGCACTTTTTTTCGAACTCGTGGCTACCTCAAAAGTTTGGACATTGACGATACTCGGAAAATTCAAATGTAGGAATTTTCCTAAAACATAATATTATTTTATTTTCTCTATTCCATAGGGAAAATTCATTAGTTCCCTTCATGTTTCACTACCCTTAGTTGTTGGTTACATTTTTGTAGAATTTTTGTATGCTCTGGGCTTGCTCAATTTACCCAATCCCTGACCATATGAATCCTCATGAAATAATTGAGGTCAGGCTGGCCTCCCTTATCACTGCCTCTCCTATCTACATAACTATAACACCTCCCATTTTCATGAACTTGAATTAGTATGTAATAGCTGCAAAGAAATATGCTAGTGGGTGATAAACATGATTATATGAATGTTTATATTTTATTAACAAAGTTATTAATGGTGGGATCTTGAGATTAGAAAATTCACGGACAGAACCCAGAAAAGAGGATGAAACTTACCAGAATCTGAGAGGGATCAGATTTGTCATGATTTTTCCTAAAGCAAAACTATAAAGAAATATATATGTGTTATCCCAATGGGAGATAAAGACTAGTAATAAAAGTGCTGCAAGTGGAAAAGTAGGCTTTTAGCTTTAAGGAAAAACATGGAAAAAGCCTAGGTTGAGGGAAACACAACCCCTGAAGGCAGGACGCTGCCCAGGAAAAATATGTGAAGATGATAATGATAAATAAGCATTATCAACACACAGTAGAGGTTACTCATGCCAGGCAAGTTCTCATTGCACGGGGGAATCAGAGGATTCATGATCGGGAGCTCTAGTGCAGTCAGCCATTGATTTTCCGAGTTCAAGAATATTAGTCAGAATATTTTTAACTATGTTTGACTAATTTTATATTTGATGCATGTTACACTACATGGGATGAAGGTTATGGTTAGTTATTTTTGTTAGGTCTCGTTCCTTATCTGTACAGAGTTGGTGGTTATTTATATTAGTTACAAGCTAATAGTTGATTATCTTCTGAGGATTACCACCCTTTCTTACTTGTAAAATTGTATGTTATTATTAGTGGATTACATGCTGATGGTTACTTATCTTATGGATGATTACGTTTATTAATTTTAGAGGTGTACGTTAATTGATAACTGATGCAGGTTGATGATTACCTTTCTCATGGATGATATTTCTGATGAGTTACAAGGTTGCATGTTATATTATAGCATATGAATGTTGAATATGACTAACTTCTGTGGGCGACAATATTTATTTTGGTTGTAGAGTTAATTTAAGGCGTGGGTAGCATACTGAGCCATGAGAGTATGATTCTATACTGGTGAAGTAAAAATATGTATAGAAAAGGCCCCATGAACTGAGGTATATGAGCATGCTGACCAATATGGTCACATATAGTGGTTGTGAGTATGCAGAAACTATAATATTGTAAGGATATACTCGTCATCGTTCAAAACGAGAAGTTGTATACCATAAAGTTAGGGGAATAGTCTATTTTCAAGACTGTAGGTGCTCCTCCTGGAGTCTACATCCCTCGGTTAGGGACTTATATAACAAAAAAAGGGTGTTAATTAAACATAGGGACTAATTTTTTTCTAGGTCTCCAGCGACAAAATAAGGTTAGGAACTGGAGCAATGTTAGTATGAAGAAGCGACCACACCAATATCACATATACTATGTATATGCATACATAGATCAAAAGAAAACTAGAGCTGAGATTGCAAGGTTTACCCTGATATTCAAACCAATGAATAACATTAGGATATAGGACTGTAGGGCCATAGACTCATTGTTCATTTTTTTAAAGAAGATTCCAGTTGATAATTGTAACAAGGAAAAGGAAGCAAACTATAGAAACAATTAAATTACTCCTAAGGGAAAACTACAACGACTGCTACTGTATATATTGGAGGGTCTTAGGAACATCTGTATAACCACTAGCTAATGTAGGTTATGATACAACTTAGATGACCCCAATAATAATTATGCCATAATTTGAATGATAGAAAAGAAAAAAAATTTGTATAACAAGAAAGCTATCTCAAAAGTGATAGTTCAAAAACAAGACTAGAGGTAGGATACTACTTCTCTTTGACTTCGCACAGTGGTTTCATTCACACCCAAATCAAATTTTGTATCTATATATATATATATATATATATATATATAAACCATAAAATTGTTAAATTAATATTAGGATTTTAAAAACATACTTCTAGTACAAGTGAACCGATTCAAATCCCACATACCAAAGGGAGAGAAAACCCTTTTTAATGTCCAACATAAATATGCAAAATATCCTATCATTCAGATTATGTTTTAACAAAAATATTCCAGGGACAACCCAAAATAATCTTGGTGCCTTTCAGAAGCCTTATACATGCAGCTTATTCACTGCACCATTCAGTTCAGAAAACTAAAAATAGTATAACAAAGAACAAGAACCACAAATATCTAAACTGGATGTTTGGGGACCAAATCAGCTTCTTTAGGTTGTAGCCACACCAACCTCTATGGATCGCAGAATGGAAGCAATGGGATTAAAATGACAAGCATAAGAACCTGGTTCCATAGGAGATACCAATCTATCCAGTAGACAAACCATAAGAGTTAGATTTTGTAAGATTGTGCACTTGTGCCTCAGAATCATCAGGTTGGGTGTACCTGCGATAAAAACAAATACCTGCATCAATAGATTGACAGAAAATGAAACTAGCTAGCTATTAAGAAATTTTAACCCAGTCAACAAAGGAAGAGTGGGTAAAAAGGTTTACCTATAGCATCTGCGTGACCCTAGCACCACCATAAACCCTGCATGAGAAATCAAGAAGAAATGAGGTGGAAAGATGAATAAAATAGGAAGTAAACTGTACGAAAGGATTACTCTAACTGTCTAATTAAGATCTCACCTGAGTTTGAGGTAGTGCCCATACCAAGAGAGATGTGTTGCTAGAGAAATTTGTGTATCCTTCTGTCAGTAGGAAAGAACAAGGGATAAATAACCAGAGGACCGTAGAACTTACCTACTTTGTATGGGTAGTCGCCTAATAGAGGGACCAACAACGTGATAAGAAGCTAAAAAAAACAACTCCATTCCTGCTCTTAAGAATGCAAGGGTATATGACAAACCCAACTAAAATGATAAACACACAAAGTTAGGGTTTATTGAGGTGATCTGAACTGTCTATATAGCTTAGTGTATCTGAAGAGTTGGCAGGATTCTTGAGCCACGAGTAGTTGTGTTGTGTGCCCATGGAATGGGTGTACAACATGTAGGTCGACAGAAATTAATGGAATACAAATGGCGTGGAGGTAGTATGCATCTAGAGTGGTCCGTAGCACAAGTTTACATATATACAACTGCTATGCATTAAAGAGAAAACAACAGCTGTCATTACCATTATAACCAAGGGAGGGGTTAGATATAGAGCGTCCGCGAGAGTAAGGTAAACGTCATTAATGTATAATCGTAATCTTCACATAGCACTTAACCACATTGTTATACTCTAGCCTCATTGTAAAGGTGGGTCATACCCCATTGATTTAACAAATAATGGTATTGCTAACTATTGAGGTGTGTACTTAGGGGCGATGAGTTAGTGTGGGGGTGAAATTTTATTTAAAAGAATAAATTGTACAAATGGTTAATAAAATGGTAGACGTACAAAAAAAAAACTAAGGTGCAAATTAAGTTTGTTATAAATCGTATCAGAGCACAATTCTACTTTGAGTCTGTATAGGGGAAATTACATTAAAACAGACTATTAAAAAACAATAAATCAATTTTTATGTAAGAATATGTTAAATTTCTTTTTATAAAATCTGAAAGCTAGATGGTGGTGTGGGTAGAAGGATTGAACAATAATGGAAGGATCTCTATCGCCAAATACAGAAAACGAGGAATTGTATGTGGATCTAGGGGAAGTTGACAGTGTTGCTTTCATAAGCTCTCAGTTGTAGAAATGGTAAGGACACTACAATCGGAGTTAGTTCAACTCTATGGTAGTAACGAAAAGTTGTTGAAAGCCAGTGAATATCAGGAGAAGATAATTCGAGAATAGATAGAGAAGTCTAATCAGAAAAGTGTAAATCAAGAAGGTACAGGGGAGATAGGATCTGACAAGGCGGGAAGCGGAGAAGAAATTGATCCTGAATTGTCAAAAACATATAAGAAAGGAAGGAAGGTCGAATTACAAGGAGAATTTAAAAGGATCAAACTACTAGTGTTTAATGGTGAGAAGGAGGAGGATGCAAAGGCATGGCTACTGAATATGACAAAATATTTTCAGGTATACCAATGTGAAAGAAACTTTAAGGCATGATTAGAAATTACCAATTGTAGGGTAAATCCACTATATGGTGGGAAGAACGTAAGAGCATCAAAGTGCTGGAAGAATTAAAATTTTCCTGGGAGGAATTTCAGTAGCAACTCAAGGCCAGATTCGTGAGCGAGAGGTATTATGATGACAAGGCTAAGGAGTTTCATGAGCTAAAATTGGGGCAACTAACTATGGACGAATTTGTAAACAAATTCACCAATTTGTTGCGTTATGTGCCTTATTTGAAGGAAGAGAAAGATAAAATTCAGCGTTTCCTGAACTCTTTGTGGATCTCTTAAAAGGAGAAAATTGAGTTTGATAACCCAAAGAACATGGACAAACTAATGAGAAAAGCAAGGTTATGTCATCAACTATTGAAAATTAAAAGTCAAGGTGGAAAACTTGGGAAGATGAAGGATGGTGGAAGAAATGATGGGGAAATGAAGAAGAAAAAACCACCTTATTTGAGGAATTTTGGTAGATATCATTGAAAGAAAAAAGGGATTAGAGAAGAGACACTCTTTCCAGCTGAGTCTCACACAAGTTCAAGGGTAACCGTATAGAACAACAAAAAGTATGACACCACCAAAGAATCACTAAGGTGTTGGGGATGTGGGCAACCTCATGATGAGAGATTTCCCACATAACTCTCAGTCTATGCACAACATACAGACAGTTCGGGAGGCTACTACAGTGAATGATGTTGCAAGGAGCATACCAAGGATCAAAACCACTATGGAAAACCACCAAGCTGAAGATCGAGCCACTATGATGGAAGTAGAAGGTAAAATCTCAAACTAGACTGTGTCTATTTTAATAGATCCGGGGGCTACCTTAAGTTATATTAGTCCCCAAACTATAGAAATATGCAATCTAAATATTGAAAAATTTAGAAATGCATGGCTAGTACAACTAGCTACGGGAACTAAGAGAAAAATAACTCAGTATGTGAAATAGTGCCCTGTTGATTTTAATGGTTATTTCTTAAAAGTTGAATTGAATCTTCTTCCACTTGGGTCATATGACATATTAGTGGGAATGGACTAGTTAGGATAGCAAGTTGATCTTCTTAATTGTCTGGAGAAAACAGTAACGTGTAGGAACTGATGGGGTCTTGATGGTGATTAAGGGAAAAGCGAAACAGTAACAGTTAGACAAATTTCTGCCTTACAGTTGAAAATAACTGCAAGGAAATGTTGTCAACTATATTTGGAATAGGTGGAGGACAACCCTCCACTATCTAAACAATACAAGTTGAAAACGATTCCAGTAATCAAGGAATTCTTGAATGCTTTTCCAGAAGATATTCTTAGATTACCCCCATCCAGGGAGATAGATTTCATGATAAGTCTAGTGCCTCAGGTTGTTTCGGTGTCTAGGAGTCCATATCGCATGAGCACTCCAAAATTATTGGAGTTAATAATGCAGTTACAAGAGTTATTGGACAAGGGATATATCAAACCCAGCATTTTCCCTTGGGGGCACCGGTTCTTTTTGTGAAAAAGAAGGATAGTACATACAGAATGTGTATAGATTACCGCCAGTTGAACAAATTAACAGTAAAAAATAGATACCCCCTACCAAGAATAGATGATCTATTTGATCAAGTGAGAGGGGCCTCAATTTTTTCAAATATTGACCTCAGAACGGGGTATCATCAGTTGTGAATTAAAGAGGAAGATATACAGAAGACAACTTTTAGAACACACTATGGACACTATGAGTTCGTGGTGTTACCCTTTGGTCTCACCAATGCTCCTGCGACAATCATGTGTATCATGAAGAACGTCTTGCACCGGTATCTAGATCACTTTGTATTAGTTTTTATAGATGAAAAATTGGTATATTCGAAGAATGAGGAGGAGCATCAAGAAAATTTAAGGATGGTACTGCAGACCTTAAGGGAAAATAAACTGTACACAGAAATAAGCAAGTGCGAATTTTTCCAAACCAAGATACAATACTTGGGACATGTCATATCTAAAGAAGGATTAGCAATGGATCTCGAGAAGATTACAACCATTTTGGAATGGCCAGTACCAAGGGATGTGTCTGCAGTTCGTTCTTTTATGGGGATTGTAGGATACTATCGTAGATTTGTGAAGAACTTTTCCATATTGGCATACCCCATCACCTCATTACAGAAAAAGTGAACGAAGTTTGAATGGACTAAAAAGTGTCAAGAAAGTTTCAATGAACTTAGAAAAATGTTGACCACGGCTCCTGTCATACAAGTAGCATATTTGGAATAGGAATTTGTAGTATGCACAGATGCATGCCTTGAGGGATTAGGAGGGGTGTTGCTACAAAACAATGTTGTGATAGCCTATGAATCCCGAAAATTGAAAAAACACGAGCATAATTATGTTGTGTATGATATGGAGTTGGCTATAGTAATTCATGCGTTAAGAATGTGGAGACATTATTTGTTGGGTAAAAAGTTTGTTTTAATGATCGACCACATCAACCTTAAATATTTTTTTAGTCAATCTGACTTGAATGCGAGATAGGAAAGATGGCTAGCCTTCCTCAGCAAATTTGAATTTGAAATCAAACATATTAAAGGGAAGGAGAACAAGATTACTGATGCATTAAGTCGGCATGCTCATGCTACAGTTTTGAACACTTGGGAGTAAGTGTAAACACATATTTTGAGGAACATGTGAGATTAGCAGGGCAACTTGGTGCCTAATAGCAAGAATTGTATAAGAAGATACATCAAGGTAAGACAACAAGGTATGAGATCAATTCTAAAGGATTGATCACCTACCAAGGTAGATGGGTTATTCCAAATAACACCCCTCTCAAACAATTAATATTTGATGAACAACATAAAGAGCCATACACAGGCCACCCAAGATACCAGAAAATGATAACTGCGTTAAGGAAACAATTCTTCTGGGCTGGAATGAAAAAGGAGGTAGTTGATTATTTGGTGAAGTGCCTACAATGTCAACAAGTAAAAATAGAACATCAGCATCTAGCAGGTCTGCTGAATTCACTACCTATTCCGGAATGGAAGTGGGAAATGATTTCCATGGATTTCATAACTAGATTACCAAAAACTCGGTATTAGCATGATTCCATTATGGTGGTAGTAGATATACTAACAAAATCAGCGCACTTCATTCCTATACAATCCACCTTCAGAACAACACAAATAGAAAATATCTTCATGAAATATATTTTCAAATTACATGGTATACAAAAAATGATCATATCAGATCGGGACACCAAGTTTACTTCAAAATTTTGGAAGTCCTTGTTTGGGAATTTTGGTATCAAATTGAACTTCAGTACAACATAACACCCACAGATGGATGGGCAAACTGGAAGAACAAATTAGGTCTTAGAGGACCTTCTTCGAATATATGTGATGGATAGACCCACAAAATGAGAAGACTATTTACATTTGGCCGAGTTTTCTTATAATAAAAGTTACCAAGCTTCCATTAAGATGAGCCCCTTTGAGGCTCTATATGGCAGAAAATGCCATACCCCTCTCAATTGGAGTCAACTAGAGGATCGGTTGATCCTTGGACCTGAACTCTTGGGTGAAATGGAAGAGATAGTGAGAAGAATTCAATAAAATATTAGGAGTTCTCATGACAGACAAAGAAGTTATGCAGATAAAAAAAAAATTAAGCAATTTCAAATTAGGGAACATGTGTACTTAAGGATCAAGCCTCGCAAGAGTACCTTGAGTACTGGGAGCTGTGATAAATTAGCACTGTGTTAGTGTGGACCATTCGAAGTGTTGGATAAAATAGGTCTAATAGCATATAAATTAGCTCTACCTGCTCATATTAGAGTACATAATTTATTTCACGTGCCACTATTGAAAAAATATGTGCATGATAGCTATCACATAATTGATTAGCATCTTCTGTAGGTGGAACCCGAATGAGATTTCTTGCCCGAACCAATCTGCGTTGTGGAACGAAGAGAAATCGTAATGAAGAATCGGGTCATATCTTAGGTGAAAGTGAAGTGGAAACACTGTACTCATTAGGAAGTGACCTAGGGAAAAGAAGAGGTCATAAGTGCTGGCTACCCTAAGTTTTTTTTTTTTTGAATAATAACACCGAGGATGGTGTTATGTTAATGGGGGGGATGATGTAACACCTCCGATTTTAATGAACTTGAATTATTATGTAATAGATGCAAAGACATATGCTAGTAGGTGATAACCATGATTATGTGAATGTTTATATTTTATTAATAAAGTTATTAATGTTGTGATCTTGAGTTTGGAAAATTCATGGACTGACCCCAGAAAAGAGGATGAAACTTGCTAGAATCTAAGAGGGATCAGATTCATCATGATTTTTCCTAAAGTGAAATATATATAGAAATATATATGTGTTAACCCGGTGGGAGATAAAGACTGGTAATAAAAGCACTGCAAGTCGAAAGGCAAGCTTTTATCTTTAACGAAAAACATGGGAAAAGCCTAGGTTGAGGGGAAATAGAACCCCTGAAGGCAGGACGTTGCCCAGGAAAAATCTGTGAACATGATAATGATAAATAAGCATTATCAAGGTAGAGTAGAGGTTACTCATGCCTAGAAATTTTTCATAGCTTGGAGAGAATCATAGGATTCATGGTTGGGAGGCTTGGTGCAGACAACCATTGATTTTCCTTGTTCAAGGATATTGGTCAGAAAATTCGTAACTGTGTTTGAGTGATTTTATATTAGATGCATGTTACACTACATGGGATGAAGGTTATGGTTAGTTATTGTTGTTGGGTGTCGTTCCTTATCTGTACAAAGTTGCTGGTTATTTATATTAGTTACAAGCTAACAGTCGATTATCTTCTACGGATGACCGACCTTTCTTAGTTGTAAAATTGTATGTTATTATTAGTGGATTGCATGCTAATGGTTATCTATCTTTTGTGGATGATTATGATTATTAGTTGCAAAGTTGTACATTAATTAATAACTAACGCATGCGGACGGTTACTTATCTTATGGATGATTACGTTTATCAAATTTTTAGTTGTTTTTTAATGAATAACTAATGCATGATGATGGTTATATTAAGTTACATGGTTGCATGTTATATTATAGAAGATGCATATTGAATGTGACTAACTTCTATGGGTGACAATATTTGTTTTCATTGGAAAGTTTATTTAAGACATTGGTAGCATACTGAGCCATGAGAGTATGCTTCTATACTGGTGAAGTAAAAATATGTATAGAAAAAGACCCCATGAACCAAGGTATATGAGCATGCTAACCAATATGGTCACATATAGTGATTGTGGGTATGCAAAAACTATAATATTGTAATGGTATACTCATCATCATTCAAAACAAGAAATTGTGTACCATAAAGTTAAGGGAATAGTCTATTTTCAAGTCTGTAGGTGCTTCTGACAGAGACTATGTCCCTTGGTTGGGTACTTCTATAAAAGAAAGGGTTTGAATTAAACATAGGGACTCATTTTATTCCAGGTCTCTAGAGAGAAGAGAAAGTTAGAAACTAGAGCAGTGTTAGTATGAAGAAGCCACCACGCCAATGTCATATATACTGAGTATATGCATACATAGATCAAAAGAAAATTAGAGCTGAAATTGTAGGGTTTAACCAGATATTCAAACTAATGAACAATATTAGGATATAGGACTATAGGGCCATAGACTAATTGTTCATTTTGTTAAAGCAGATTTTAGTTGATAACTGTAAGAAGGAAAATGAAGCAAACTGTAGAAACAATGAAATTACTCCTAAAGGAAAACTACAACGACTGCCACGTATGTATTGGAGGTTCTTAGTAACATCTGTATAACCACTAGTTGACGTAGGTTATGATACAACCTATATGACCCCAATAATCATTATTCCATAATTTGAATTCTGGCAGAGAAATAAATTTTGTATACCAAGAGAGCTATCTCATAAGTGATAGATCAAAAACAAGACTAGAGGTAGGATACTACTTCTCTTTCACTTCGCATAGTGGTTTCATTCATACCCAAATAAAATTTTGGATATATATATATATATATATATAAACCATAAAATTGTTAAAATCATTTTATAATTTCAAAAGCATACATCTAGTACAAGTGAACCGATTCAAATCCCACATATCAAAGGGAGAGGAAACCCTTTTTAATGTCCAACATAAATATGAAAAATATCCTATCAATTAGATTAGGTTTTAACAAAAATATGCCAGCAACAGCCCAAAATAGTCTTGGTGCCTTTTAGAGACCTTATACATGCGGCTTCGTCACTGCAGCATTTAGTTTAGAAAACTAAAAACAATATAACAAAGAACGAGAACCACAAATATCTAAACTGGATGTCTAGGGACCAAATCATCTCCTTTAGGTTGTAGCCACACCAACCTCTACAGGTTGCAGAATGGAAGCAATGGGATTAAAACGACAAGCATCAGAACCTAGTTCAACAGGAGACAAAAACTTGTCCAGTGAACAAACCATAAGATTTAGATGCTGAAAAATTGTGCACTTGAGCCTTATAATCATCAGGCTATGTGTACCTACGATAAAAACAAATACCCACATCAATAGATTGACAGAAAATGGGACTAGCTAGCGATTAGGAAATTTTAACCTTGTTAAGGGCGCAACAGTGGGTAAAAAGGTTTACCTATAGATTCTGCATGACCCTGACATCGCCATAAACCCTACATGAGAAATCAAGAAGAAATGAGGTGGAAAGATAAATAAAACAGGAAGTAAATGACATGAAAGGATGATTGTAACTGTCTAGGGAAGAACTCACTTGAGTTTACGGCAGCGCCCATTGCAAGAGAGATGTGTTGGCAAAGAAATTTGTGTATCCTTCTGTCAGTAGGAAAGAACAAGGGATAAATAACCATAGGATTGCAGAACTTACCGACTTCATATGTATAGTCTCCTAACAGAGGGAGCAACATCGTGACCAAAAGCCAAAAAAAAAAACTACATTCATACTCTGAAGAATGCAAGGGTATATGACAAACCCAACCAAAATGATAAACACACAAAGTTAGGGCTTGTTGAGGTTATATGAACCGTATATATAGCTTAGTGTATGTGAAGCATTGGGAGGATTCTCGAGCCATGAGCAGTTGGTTTGTGTGCCCACAGAATGGGTGTACAACATGTAGATTGGTGGAAATAAATGGAATACAAATGTTGTGGAGGTAGTATGTGTCCAGATTGGTCCATAGCATAATTTTAAATATATACTACTATGCATTAAAGAGAAAACAATAGGTGTGATGAGCGCTAGTATTGTAGCAAGAATGCTGCAACTCCTGGGCTACCAACTTTAATTTTATCAACTTGGTAGTTCATAACAAAGTTGGAAATGTCAGTGCTATATGCACAAGTACTAGTTCTCACTGTAGGTTGTCACTTGGTCAGCCGGCACGAGATCACTAGGAGCTCAAGCCAAATTTTATAGAATTCAGAAGAAGCTCTATGTGTGATCACAGGAAAAAAAGATTACTCTACAGATGCTATTCTAACTGCAGAAAGGAGAAAGACTGGAACGTAAAGCAAAACGTAGTAAACCCTAGTTAACAATCCAATTCTACTTTTACCAAAAACATTATGAACACCATGAAAGAAATTCCATTACCTACCTATGGAAATAAACAACATCTAACCATGTTATTTCTAGAAGTAAATAAGCAAAAAACATATTTTTGGATTTTCATGTGTTTTTATGTGAATATAACATGCATCTAATTTATTATGTGTTAGTGTGGCAGCAAACCAGTGGCATTAGAGGGCGGTTTTGGAGATTGGGAGGATGTAGGATGGTGTGAATGGGTCCTAGGAGGTCTTAGGTGGCCTTCTGGAGGCTTTTCCCACACTTTTCGTTCAAAAGAAAGCCTACAGGGAAAACTATAGGAGGACACAAGAAATATATAGGAGGAAAACAGGGAAACTGGAGGAGGAGGCCGAGAGAAATTTTCGCTATCTTGAGGGTGTGAGAGTGGGTGGAAAATATGGATGAAGGTTGGAATGAGGTGTTATGGTGCCTAAGGTCTACCATGAATCACCAAGAGAGAGAAAGATGATTAGATTTGCTCAAGGAGAGAGGAAGAAGTTCTATGAAAAATGAAGGAATCTAGGGCAGAATTGAGGTGAGGTTTAGGAGACCTATAGGGCATGGATTAGATGGAGCGTGTGATAGCTGGTAAGCTGGCCTATTGCTATAAGAGATATACTGCATATAAATTGATAGTCAACCAGGAAAATCAAGCAACCAATGAAATGAGTGCATACTACGAAAAATAGAATTTTGCATTAAAATGGCCTAGACTATGATGCATAGAAGGAAATGCTGGGAAATGCTATAAGGAAGGAAAGCATACGAAATGACTATTGAAAATCAGGAAGTGAACATGATGAGTAAGATCTAAAGAAAAGCAAAACTAGACTATCAACCTACTAGAGAGCTGTAAACACTAGAAGTCCTATGAATGAGGAAAATCTGTGTTTTTGGGGAAGCAAGAGAGTCTTTGCCTCAAATCATTGTCCCAGAGGGAGGAAGAGTAGATAAGGCACTGCTGCTAGACTTTTGAATCCTTTCTGATCACTGCTTAACCTACTATGGAAAGTACAAATGGAAGCAGGTGACTAAATCATCAAAAGCAACCTATTCTTAACCATAAAAGAAATACATCTAACAACAAATTAATCTACAAACTAAAGTAAAGCATACAAATACAAGTAAATACAAGCTTGGATTCTTGGATTGGGCCATAACCCAAGAGCTTCAGGCCTCTAAGGTAACTTAGTGCTAGCTCAAAAAGGATTCCATCTTTATTATCAAAAAAATAGCAAGATTACATAAAACTGTCACACAAAAATAGGCTCGAAATTTGAGCAGAGTTTACATAAGAGAAAAGTTGACCCTAGTGAGGCCCTAGGCCTCTCTACTTATGCATCTAAAGCTATCAACAAATTCCTTAAAATCAGGGAGGCTTGGCTTCCAAAACTCAAGATAACTATCAGTCATCCTCCACTTTGCTCAGCTGCCTTCTAGTGCATGATTCAACTGCTTGTACTCCGAGCTGAATGAAGGGGAATTCGGAGTGAGGAGTAATAAATAAGGGGGATTCCCTCCTATAAGTCCTCTACTCTCTCTACTTCAAGTTATTGCTACAATTTGAGCACTGGATCCTTGACTTTGACCTCGAAATCCATCAATAATCTGCATTAAATACATGTTAGACCACATGGCATAATAACTAACTCAACTCACCCTATAAGCATATATATAATCATAAAATCATACAATAAGCTAAAAGAATGGTTGATTTGACTAGGTTAGGAAGTAAAATGAGCTGATACAATTACCCATTTATGATGCTCATCATCACCCCCCTACTGAAGGTGTTGCTCATCCTCTGAGCAACCTAGTCAATCTCTTCATATTTTATGGCCCTAGTGGCCTCTCTAGCATTTCAATCTTCTGATGTGGTCTGCTCATGTTCTCCATAAAATCCTGCATTCCTATCTATGTCCTTCCACTGCTCCTCCTCTTCTTCTTCTCTTCTACCTTCTATCATGCCTAATATGAGTGGAGGACTCAGTTAGAGGCCAATCTAGTTGACCTTCAGCCTTTCCATGGAGCACTTGTACATTGGCACTCTTTTTAATGCCTCCTTCAGCCTCATGGGGGAATGGTATTCCCTGATCTGCAAACTGTGGGGTAGGGTGTTCCATCTTCTCATACATGCATGCACACAATCCTCCCCAAGTAGCCTAAACATATCTTCAAAGTGTTCAATGGCTTGTTCTTGATTGGTTAGATATTTAGGGGCAATTTGAGGGTCATTTGCAAGCATGTTGTGTGTGCTGAAGAGTGCTATAGGATCTGATGTCTCATCTCTTATCATCAACGGTTCATTCCACTTTTTTATTAACACTATTTTCATTTCTATTGCCCTCAATTCCTCATGGTTCATCCATGATGCCATGGCCATTAATTGGAGATCCCCTAGCTTGGAATTGTGGTCCCACACATTCATGTCTATGAGGGCCATGTTGTGTAGGTAGAACTCTTCCATCTTTGCTTTCTCCTCTTTGGTGCTTTGGTCACACAAATCCATGAACTGCCTGTAGTCTTGGAAAGGCATTATGCCTCTTTGTGCCAAATTTTTTATCCTGAATTGAAGCCATTGATCTTTCAGATAGAGGCCATAAGATTTGGCTGGTGTTCTGCATTGTAATGCTTCCATGGATAAGCTAGCCATGTATGCCAAATGACTCTCTTTCTCCTGCAGCTGCCTCCTCAATAATTAATTCTCATTTTCAAGGTGGTTTCTGGTAATGGCTTTTCTGTCTCTGAGAGCACTCAATTCCCTGCCCATTTCCTTGAGTTTGTCTTCCATGTGTCCAATATCCTCAACTCCTTTGGACTTGGCTATCTGCATCCACCTATGCTTTCTTACTCTCTCTTTTTCCAATTCTAAAAACAATGGAATGGAATATTTATATGGGATTCTCCTGCCTCCCTCAAGTAGATTTTAATAAGAGGCAAGATTAGGCTGGGGGTTAGGTTCTTGTAGCTCTTGTGCTTCCTCCTTCACCTCTGGCTATCCTCCTATCTTTTTCTCAAGCTTTTGTGTCTCCTGTAGTTTAGACAGTGTCTCCTATAGGACTGTTTCGGGGTCCTCTAGAACTACCTTTCCCTTCCATGTAGAAGATCTTGGGTTCCCCCTTTCAAAGGTTATAGGTGTCTTGGAAGGAGATTCTTTCACCTTGGCAGATGGCGAATCTTCAATGGTAATGGGAATCTTTGAGGAGGGATGAGGTTTACCTGTTTTAATTCTTGTGCTCTTCCTTGCCTTGAAATACATGGAGGTTTTTCTTTTCCTCTTCTACTTTGGCTTGACAGGTGTACTGAGGGCAGTGAGGGTAGTTGATGCTTCTCTTTCCAAAGTTTTAGGGGACTCTTCTCCTTGCTTTGCCCTCTCTGCCTCCTTTTCCCTCTCTTCTATCTTGTTTTCTTCCTCATGCTCTGTCCCTTCAACTCTCTCCTCCTCCCTCTCTTTCTCATCTATTCTACCACTAGCTTCACCTTCTCCTCCTTGCTATTCTCCCTCCTCACTGATAGCAGGATTGAAATCATAGGTTAATGCCTTGATGTCATCCTCAATTTTCATATTTCTAAAAACTTCCCATGCTATAGTGATTATAAGGGTATGGAGGGCTTCCTCTACTAGGATTTTGATTAGGCCATGGTGAGATAGATGTTGTGGATTTCCTTCTTGTACCTTGGTGCTAGAGTCAATGAGGGACTGAAGGAGAAAGTAAGGGATACTGAGCTTTTGATGTGCTAGAGTATCCATGCCATATCTCATTTCTTGGAGGATTCTGAAATGATATCCATAAACAATTTTGTACCTCCCCTCACAAGAAATGTATTTGATTATTTGGTAGCTAACATCATCCCAGGGAATATGATATACTAGCCCTCCTAATTCCATTTTTTGTCTTCCACAAGGGTTTCATTATCTTGGAAAAATTTCTTCTTGGCAGCTTGGCCAATTGGTTTCTCATCTTTACTCCAAGGCAGCCCAAGAGGAAGGGTAGTGACCCAACTGATGAATTCAAGGGTTATTTACATGGAGAGACTTCTAATGGTTACAATAGCATGATTTCTTGTGTGAGGGACCAGAGAGAGAGGAAATTCATGGGCAATTTCATCATCAAACCCTCTAAACTTCTCAAAGAAATTCATCCAGTTTTCCCTTGTGAATATTTCCATCACTTGAGGATGTGCATGGAGTCTGGTGGATTTAGTGGGCTATTTTCTCATAAACCCCCTGTCATACTTCTTATTATTCTTAGGGAAAACCAAATATGGATGTGGAGACAATGAATTTTGAGTGAAATAGAACAACGTAGGAGACTGTGTTTTTTTTTTAAACCAACATAAATTTTTTGTGTATTTTCTTCCCTCTTAAAGACTCGTTTTATCTTCAATTTGTGACAGCTCTTTCACATTTTTATATATAACTAGAGGGAATTCATGAACCCTACCTCTTCATACTACAATTCATGCCAAAAATCACGTTTTCTCCCTTCAAAATGACTCACCACCCCTCCTGTAGAAGCCCACTGTCCCTCCTGTAGATTTCCTATCGGTGCTTTTGTAGAAAATGTCGAGAGCAAGAATATGGAGGAAATCGATGGAGGATGGTGTATACAAGGCTGTGGGGGCATAAGGAGACTATTGTGGCTGAGTTACGAGGAGAAAACTTGAAGAAAAGGTGGTGAGAATTCACGGAGAGGAGTGCTCATTACTTTTTATGGATATTTTCGGTTAGGAGTGCTGAGCTGGCAAGGGGTACGTTGCCCAAATTAGGACCATTGGTCCCTACCCTCTTGGTCATCATGGCCCCTCCTCGTAATCATCCCTCATTATTTCATCAGAGTTAACTCTTCCTCCCACTACCTATAATTGGCATTTTGTGCTTGAGTTGACTGTGCGCACGTGTGCGTGACATCTCGGTTAAGTGGAGTCAATTAAATGAAGGTGGCCAAGTTAACTAGCCACCTTTCAATTTCAACTATCTTGTTGCCTTCGTATGATTTCTAATTACACAAATGTAGATAGAGGAGTGATTTAGTTACTTACCTGTGATCTGAGTGCATTTATTGTGAGGTGTTGTGGCTTTCTTTGTTGCATGCCTTTATTTTCCTTGATGCATGTTGTCTATGCTAGCTAATGTGTTGTTGTGTTTAGTTGCAAGCTCTTCTTTTGCTAGAGCTTATCTGCATGTTCCTTTTCAACCTGCATATTTTCACTCTTTTGTTGTTGGTGCTGGACTTCTATGGGATTAGCTACTACAGGAATTCCTACAGGAGCTCCTGTAGCTGCTTCTCCCTTTGAAACTCCAGCTATTTCCCTTTCTCGGAGCTCGAGAATGATGCCAGAGGTGGAGATAAATATGGAGGGATAGTAGGTATGTTAAATTGGAAACTATGGCTAAAATCCATGTGGGTCAACATATTTATGGCAGTGGATATTGTTATTTGATCCCTCTCGTCAAGAGGTGTACGATTGATCCAAAGATTATCTGATTCTGATAAGTATTTATGGAGATATGAATTTATTTAGATTATGGATTTATTATCTAGCTGACCAACTCTTACGCAGGCGAAAGAAGACCAAATATCATGACTATTCATCATATATGTCTTAGTATAAATATAGATGACTTGAATTCATTTCAACACATATTCTTGATGTGATCTCCTCTCCACATCTTGGTTTTTTTGAGAAGGACAGTCGCAAAAAGAATACGCTGGCCTAGTTTGATGATGCCCTAGCCAATGTATGCTGATCCAACACAGGGACAATGAGACTCCTTCAACACAGTCAATGAAGACTCATCCAATGCAGTCATGAAGACATATATACACAGTCAAGTGATGCTCTAACTCATTGCTAAGAAGAGGACTATTACGTTGCTCATGGAAACTCACTTATATGATGTTCATCCAGATATTAACGCGCTGATCATAGAAGTATTAACATGTTGTTCATGCAGATATTGATGCGCTGATCATAGAAGTATTAACACGTTGTTCATGCAGATATTAACATGCTGATCATGGAAGTATTAACACGTTGTTCATGCAGATATTAACATGTTGATCATAGAAGTATTAACACGTTGTTCATGGAGATATTAACACACCATTCATAGAGATATTTACAAATGTTCATAGAGATATTTACACGTAGATCATGGAAATAATTACACGTTGTTCAAATTGATGTATAGGTAAATCTGCTATAAAAGGAGCCATGTTTACACAATCAAAGAACATGAGAAGAACTTGCATTCCTCTCTGAAATTCCGCATGAATGTTAGGTGCAGGTGTATGCTATACAGGAGGGTCACTACCTTGCATAAAGGGAGGAACAGATCTGAGGCTCTTATCTCTGAATCTTTTGTAAACTACAGGTGTAGGGATCCATAAGGAAGGAATAGACTTTACATCTTGGAAGGAACATACCTTACATTTTCTCTCTGGAATTCTTGCATATGTAAAAGAAACAGATTTGTAATTCTATTAGGGCACCTTGGGGACTAAAGGCATCCAGTGCACCTTGAATGATTATTAGGTGCAGTCAACCTTTATCTTATGTCGATGGAATTGAAAGAACCATGGATGGATGGACAACCATGGCATAAAACATGTCTCTATTCATTTCCTGCATTAGCATCCTATAATCTCAGTCTTGGTTTCATGGTGATCTTGATTGATGCATCCTTGTAGCAGCCCAAACACAATGAACAACTATGGAGATCTATTCTCTCGTCTCAACAAAGATTATGTTAAAAGTCATGTCATAACCCTGATATCGAAATAGGTTTTGATGATGGTCAAGAGATCCCTGATGGACTAGTGAAAGGACACAGTCTCAACAACATGAGTTATGAGCATGATGGGCAACATAGGTGCACGATGACTTGGAGCATGGACAATAGCATGATCAATGAACATGAAGGGCAGCATGATGATAATCATGTTTAGTGCAACATATGCAGTGGTGCAACAATGATAGGTAAACTTGACTCGGGATAGAGTCAAAAGTTGATCAGGTTAGACAATGATGGTTTTGGGGCACATGGTATTGTGCACCAATGGTATTTTGCCCGCGGTATTATATGTAATGGACCCTATAAAAGGTTGGAAGGACTTCATTGTAAGGCAAGACCTGGAGGTGAGCGGTGAAGGCTCACTTGGTCGGATTGGCCAGGGTTTTGGCCAACGCTAATAAGATCTTATTAAGTTGGGTTATTCCCCTTATTTGGGGTTTTCCCGGATAAACATTTGTGTTTATGTGTTTATGGTTGTTGGTTATTTTTATATTTATTTCTCTCAGTAATTATTTATGTTATGCAGTAAATTTCTTAACAACTAGTCTCGGAGCCAAATATTGGCTTCAAAGGGATGATGTTAGGGGTTTATAGTGCCTGATGAGATCAATGAAGTCTTTTTTTTTTTACAGATCTGAGTCTCGAAATTAATGGTGCAACAATCGTATGCAGAAGAACCTCAAGGAGAATGTGTGGAAGACAGTGTTGTAACTTCCAGGGATCGTAGTGCATTTGCGATATTTAATGGTTTGGAACATGCTGACGAATTGTTCGGGATTCATGCGGCTTCGAAAATTGTTCGTTTTCTGCTACATGAGGCCACCTGTGCTGGAATATACGAGGTTCTCATCAGGCTTGTAGTTGGAGCGGTTTGATAGAAGTTTTTGAGCAAATCAAATTGAGAGAGGATGGATCAGAATGGCAGTAGCAATAAACAAAAAAAAATATTTTAATGAAGACAAAATTATTGCATGAAAATGGGCATACTGTTGTAAGACCTGGTAAGGCATGTGTACCCCTCGGTGATCACCAGTAAAGTCTGGGTTAGACCTAGGTGAGAGGGAGGATGTCGGGTTAACAATACCCTGGGTAAAAAACTTTGAGGGGGGTAAGGGATAGAGTGAGCGGGATTATCTCACTTAGCAGGTTTGGCTGGAGTTAGTCAAGTCAAGTTTAAGGGGGGAATTGTTAGGTAAACTTGATTCGAGATAGAGTCAAAGTTGACCGGGTTAAACAGTGATGGTTTTGGGGCACATGGTATTGTGCACCCATGGTATTCTGCCCGTGGTATTATATGTAATGGAGCTTATAAAAAGCTGGAAGGACTTCGTTGTAAGGCAAGACCTGGAGGTGAGCGGTGAAGGCTCACTTGGTCAGATTGGCCATGGTTTTGGCCAACGCTAATAAGATCTTATTAATTTGTGTTTTTCCCCGGATTTGGGGTTTTCCCGGATAAACATTTGTGGTTATGTGTTTATGGTTGTTGCTGGTTATTTTTATATTTATTCCTCTCAGTAATTATTTATGTTATGCAGTAAATTTCTTAACAAGTGGACCGAGATGCAGTACTACGATAGGTGAATCCGTCAGCTTGAGAATCAGTTGAAGCAGAATGTCTTCAACTGATCTCATCATTATGCGAAATGATCTAGATAAGTCAAGTGTTGACTTTTTTTGTCAATGTATTCTCTCTCTCTCTCGCATTCTCTGCTGAACTTTGAAGAACATAAAAGAAAAATTTATCAAGGGTTTCCCCACACATTGTGGGGTTTCTCCCTGGCTTGTGCCACAACTTGTGTCCTCTTGTCTTGGCTTGTCTTATGCAATTTATATTTGTGTTCTATTTTCAGTTTCTCTTAATGCTGATGTCTTTACAAATTGTGAAAATTCAAATAAATTTCTCTAGCATAGAACATACCAAAATTTAACATGGTATCAGAGCTGAGGTGAAGACAATGCCCAAGAAAGAGTGAAAGAGAAATCACCAAAGACAATTGGGACAAGACGGAAGGATCAATGGGTTCCTCATAATTCACCAAGAGTGAAGTCGAAGCAGAGATGTTATCAGAATGATGCAGCTGCCTTATAAGAAGGAGTGTCTGAATGGTAGAGATGCAGGTCATCAAGGACACAATCGACCCTTCTAGGAAGCAACGAACACTAGGAATGGAAGTCAAACGCTTTAAGGTGGCATTTGTCAATGGAAAGGTATGTGTTTGAAAATAGAATTTTCAAAGATGCTTTTGGGTTCAATGTTGTATTAAGTTACAGGAAGTCCACTAGAGATCATGTCCATTGACACATAGCACTAGAGACCTGTGAGTCAGATGGTGATAGGGAAGCCTAAATTCAAAAAGAGCATGAAAGCATATGTCTGAGATGTACCAAAAGAAAATATTAAAAGGGGACCATCCTCCTCATGTAGCAAGTCCACAGGTTTGAAACAACTCGTCGAGTTTGAGATTCATGAACAAGAATCTCATGTATGCAGGTGGAAGAAAGCCTTCTTTGGCTTGAAGCAAGACTCCCCGAGCATAGTATCAGAGGATCAGCAATTGTCTGATGAAGCTGAGATTCACTAGGAGTGAAATCGATCCAAACCATCTGAAGGTTGTGGATGACAGAACTCTCATACCGGCACCTATGTCTGACAGGTGTAGACCCTCTTATTTGTAGGAGACAGAGGGAGTTGGATTCCATATGTGGAATAATAAATTGCAAGCCTGTGACTACCTCAAGGATATTAACTTTCAGAAGCTATATGGTAGTGATGTCGGACCAGATTTGGGAAATGCCTCTGAGTTTCATAAGCTCTATCACATTGATGTTCTTGGTGATCTTCCGTCCGGACATATGTTTTTCAGTTAGCATGGTGAGCTCATACTTGGTTGAGCCTCACTGGATTGGTGCCAAGAGTCCTCTAAGACACATTCGGGGCACAATTTCTCATGGATTGAGATACACTGCCAAAGATATGAAATTGCATGATCATTTAGATGCTGATTAGGCAGGTAGTGTGGAGGATCACTGGAGCACTTCTTAGTGCTATTTCTATTTGGATTCTGCTTCAATATAGTGAATGAGTAGGAAGCAAAAGTAGTTGCCATAAGCACCACCGAGAATGGATACATATATACGAGTATGATCTAGTATGAAGTTGCCTGGATGTGGAAACACTTTAGTGAGTACACATGATGAATACCACTGTGATTCTCTGTGACAACCAGAGGTGGGATTCGATTATTGAGGAATCCCATATTCAATGATTGCTCTAGAAATTAGACATCAAATACTGCCTTATCTGGGATATGGTAAGTCGATGAGAAAGGAGGCCCCATCACACTGAGATGATGTATAGGTTAGAACCCCCGGGGAAAGATCAAATTTGTGATTTTCCTGAATGACTTGGAGTCGTCGAGAGACCTTAGTAAAAGGGTCCCGCATGTTGCATACATTGAGCTCTGGGAGCTCTCGGGGGCTTGCGGTTCTTACAGGAGCAACATACGACCACAGGGTGACTTACCCTCCCCTGGTGGTGCGCACTGGAACAAGATGATTTGCTCTCTTGTGGGACAAGATGACTCGCTGTCTTATGGAAGAGGATGATTCGCTCTCCTGTGTAGCAGGATGATTAGTTCTCCTATGAGGCCTAGATTGATGTGTTCTCCATGGCAACTATAGTAGGATTGATTAGTTCTCCTGTGAGGCCTGGATTGATGTGTTTTCCATGGCAACTATAGCACGATTGATGTGTTCTCCTGTGAGGCTTGGATTGATGTGTTCTCCATGGAGGCCTGGATTGATGTGTTCTCCATGGCGATTGTAGCAGGATTGATGTGTTCTCTTGTGAGGACAGGATTGATTAGTTCTCTTATCGAGGCATCCTACCCATGCAGTCTAGGACTCATGGGAAGTACCTCTTATCTGATCAATGAGCATGGAAATGAAGTTAGGGACCATAGTAGTACCGATGGACACATCGCTGTATCTACAGTACCCCCTATGCTAGGATGACCTCCATTGATCTGGGATCAATGATACTGGTCTGGGACTAGCAGTAGGAGTTGTACCATACTATGATGCTGACTTCGGGTCGGTTGAGACTAGTTTGGGACTAGTGGTACATACTCTGAGACTGACATTGTGTCAGTGCAGTACTGGCCTAGGACCAGTGAGAGTGGTACATATTATGACACTAACTTCAGGTCGGTTGAGACTGGTCTGGGACCAGTGGTACACTCTTTGAGACTACGATACTGGTCTTGGACTAGTGGTAGGAGTGATACCTACTGTGAAGCTAGCTTCGGGTCAGTTGAGATTGGTTTGGGACTAGTGGTACACTCTCTGAGACTAACTTCGGGTCAGTGGAGAATGGTATGAGACATTCTCGATCAATTCTTCTTCTTCATAGTTCAGCAGAGTTGAGCAGAGCAAAACAGAGCCAGCAAAGTTGAGCAGAGCAAAACAGAGCCAGCAGAGCTAGCAGAGTAGAGAAGAGTAGAGCTAGCAGAGCTGAGCAGAGCAGAGTAGAACTGAGCTAGCAGAGCTAAGCAGAGCTGGGCTGAGCAGTGTAGGGCACTGATGGCAGGGATAGTACAATCGGAATTATGGATCAGCAGATGGAGTTCTTCCTAGTTGGGAGGGAGTGTTAAATTGGAAACTAGGGCCAAACTCCATGTGGGTAAACTTATTGATGGAATATTGGATCCCTCTCGTTGAGAGGTGTAGGATTAATCCAGAGATCATCTGATTCCGATAAGTATTTATGGATATATGAATTTATTTAGATTATGGTTTTATTATCTACCCGACTAGCTCTTACATAGGCTCAAAAAGCCCAAACGTCATGACTATTCATAATATATGTTTTAGTATAAATATAGAGGACTTGAAGTCATTTCAACACATATTCTTGATGTGATCTCCTCTCCACGTTTTGGGTTTCTGGAGAAGGAGAGTCACAAAAAGAATACGATGACCTAGTTTGATGATGCCCTAGCTAAAGTATGCTGATCCAACAAAAGGACAAGGAGACTCCTTCAACACACTCAATGAAGACACATCCAACATAGTCATGAAGACATATATACACAGTCAAGTGATGCTCTAACTCATTGCTAAGAAGAGGACTCTTACACTGCTCATGGAAACTCACTTATATGCTGTTCATGCACATATTAACACGCCGACCATAGAAGTATTAACACGTTGTTCATGCAGATGTTGACATGCTAATCATAGAAGTATTAACATGTTGTTCATGCAGATATTAACACGCTGATCATGGAAGTATTAACACGTTGTTCATGCAGATATTAACTCGTTGACCATAGAAGTATTAACACGCCGTTCATGGAGATATTAACACACTATTCATAGAGATATTTACAACTGCTCATAGAGATATTTACACGCAGATCATGGAAATAATTATACGCTATTCAAATTGATGTACAGGTCAATCCATAGTAAAAGGAGCCATCTTTACATAGTCAAAGAACATGAGAAGAACTTGCATTCCTCTCTGAAATTCCGCATGAATGTTGTGTGCAGGTGTATGCTATACAGGAGTGTCACTACCTCGCATAAAGGGAGGAACAAATCTCAGGTTCTTATCTCTGAATCTTTCATAAAGTACAGGTGCAGGGATCCACAAGGAAGGAATAGAATTTACAGCTTGGAAGGAACATACCTTACATCTTCTTTCTGGAATTCTTGCATATGTAAAAGAAACAGATTCATAATTGTATTAGGGTACCTTGGGGTCTAAAGGCATCGACTGCACCTTGAATGATTATTAGGTGTGGTCAACCTTTATCTCATGTTAATGGAATTGAAAGAACCATGGATGGATGGACGACCATGGCATAAAAGATGCCTCTATTCTTTTCCTGCAATAGCATCCTATAATCTCAGTCTCGGTTTGATGTTGATCTTGATTGATGCATCCCTGTAGCAGCCCAAACACAATGAAAAGATGTGGAGATCTATACTTTCATCTCAACAAAGATTATGTTAGAAGTCTTGTCATAACTCTGATATCGAAACAGGTTTTGATGATGGTCAAGAGATCCCTGATAGACTAGTGAAAGGACACAGTCTCAACAACATGAGTTATGAGCATGATGGGTAACATAGGTGAATGATGACATGGAGCGTGGACAACAACGTGATCAATGAACATGAATGGTAGCATGATGATAATCATGGTTGGTGCAGCATATGAAGTGGTGCAGCAAGTGGACCAAGATGCAACACTACGATAGGTGAATCCATCACCTTGAGAATCAGTTGAAGCAGAATGTCTTCAACTGATCTCATCATTATACGAAATGATCTAGATAAGTCAAGTGTTGACTTCTGTTGTAAATGTTTTGTCCCTCTCTCTCTTGCCTTCTCTGCTGAACTTTGAAGAACATAAAAGAAGAATTGAGCAAGGGTTTCCCCAGACATTGTGGGGTTTGTCCCTGGATTGCGACACTACTTGTGTCCTCTTGTCTTGGCTGGTCTTCTACGATTTATATTTGTGTTCTATCTGTAGTTTATCTTAATGCTGATGTGTTTGCTAACTATGAAAATTTAAATAAATTTCTCTAGCATAGAACATACCAAAATTAAAAAGGTAAGCTTTAGGTGAAGTTGATGGTGCCTTTTCTCCTTTTTTTTTTTTTTCAAAAATGAAGAACTAATTTTCAGTGTTTTTTTCTTGGAAAGGAAAAAAATAATAATGATGCTTGGAGTGTGATGTGGGCTTGGAAATGATTGTAAGGAGGTTTGGAGTTGGTAAGAGGGATTACAGGTTCCTCATGAAGCTTTCCTGGTCCCTCAAACTACCTCTTGTAGAAACTTTTGGCTCTC
This sequence comes from Pinus tabuliformis, assembly GCA_031772625.1. NCBI lineage: Eukaryota > Viridiplantae > Streptophyta > Pinopsida > Pinales > Pinaceae > Pinus > Pinus tabuliformis. Next base: position 668,450,090 of record CM062818.1, read on the forward strand.
TATAATTCCTACAAGAGCCTCCTGTAGAAAACACAGAGGCTCCTATAGAAAACATAGTTTTGGAAGAAAAATGTACAGTGGGGTGAAAGAGATGCAAAAAATGATGGAGGAAGGTGTGGAGAAGATGAGATGGGTGCTGGTATAAGTGTCAAGGTTCCCTTAGCACCTTCTTCTGCTCACAGTAGTCCTCCTACAAACCTGCAATGCAATCAAAATTCATTTTCTTTTTTTTGAAAACAACTAGGGCATCTCAAAGAGGTTTTCACCTTAATTTCCTGCCCTGGGTGCCTCCAAGGGAGGTTTTCACCCATGGATCTTATTTTTCCTCTTCTTCTTTTTTTTCACATCACTAGGCCACCTAGGAAGAGTTTTTCAACCCAATGATGGGACTGAAGTGCCTGGTGGAGGTTTTCTCTTCAGTCCTTGTTTTTCTTTTTTCTTCAGTGAGTGGGTGAAGTGGAAGCTAATACATGCTCCACTACCATCACTGTTTTATTCAAATCTTCAATCAACTCTCGCTTGGAGAGGGGTTTCTTGTAGACTTTCAACCAATGTCCATTGACAAGCATGGGGATGGCTTCATCATCAATGGTTCTGATCGGAACTGAACCATTGTCATTGCATTTCTCCATAGTGTAGGGTCCCAGCCATCTTGTCCTCAACTAGCCTTTGAAATCCTTGTATCTTGAATCATAAAGTAGTGCCCAATCTCCCTCTTGGAATTGCTTCTCCCTGATATTTCTGTCATGCCATATCTTTATTTGAAGCTGAACTACCTTTGTATGGAGAAGGACTTGCAATCTGTATTCATCTAATCCACTGAGTTGAAGTAATCTCTCCTTCTGTGCATGGTTGAGGTCTAGGTTGAGCTGAGCTGCCATCCTTAGGGTATTGAATTCAAACTCTATTGACAAAAAAGAATTCTTCCCATAGACCAGTTCATAGGGTGTGAACACAGTGGTGGTCTGCCATGTTGTGTTGTAGGCCCAAGTGGCCTCAACTAATCTATTCACCCAGTGTTTTCTACTACTGCTCACTACCTTGGCTAGGATCCCTTCCAATGCTTTGTTAGTGACCTCCACTTGCCCATTGGCCTGTCGATGGTAAGGGGTGGAATTCCTATGCTTGATCTCATGATGTGTGAACAGGTCTTCAATCGGGTTGGAAGTGAACTGGCTGCCTTGATCTGTGACCAACTCTCTCGGATACCTAAACTTGTAGAATATGTTTTCCCTTAGAAACTCAATGACTTTTTCCTTTGTCACTGCTTTGATTACTTTTGTCTCCGCCCACTTTGTTAGGTATTTGGTGCACACAATGCTGTACTTCTTCTATTTTGAAGGGGGATTGATAGGCCCCACAAAGTCCATGCCCCACTTCTCAAATGGTTCAAAGGTCACTTGAGGCTACATGGGAATTTCATCCTTTGGAGTGGGTTTCCCCATCCTTTAACAACGATCACACTGGCTCGTGTATCTCCTCTCATCCTAATGAAGAGTGGGTAAGTAGTATCCGGCTTGCAATATCTTGAAGGTGGTTCTTTTTGCTGCAAAATGACCTCCATAAGGCCCTTCATGACAGGTCAGGAGGATGTCAAAGACTTCCTCTTCCTTGACACATCTTCTCAAGATCTGATCTGGGCCAAGTTTGAAGAGATTGCCTCCAATCCAGGTGAATGGGGCGCTTTTCCTTACTATCTTGCTCTTCTCTTTTGAGGATAGGTGTGGTGGGAACTATGCTAAAGAAAATTAGTTTTCTATATCAGCAAACCATGGAGAGAGTACTGATATAAAAAATAGGTGTTCATCTGGCATTTAGTCATCCACCATTCCTTCCTCACTTGCAGGAAAATTTACTCTAGACAAAAAGTCAGCAACAACATTCTCTTTACCAGGTTTATCAATAATCGTCAGATCAAACTGCTGCAATAAGAACAACCATCTAATAATGCGAGCATTGACATATGGTTTGTTCATTAAATATCTAATTGTAGCATGATCAGCGTGAAAAAAGGTTTGATAGCCTGTGATATAATGTCTTAATATGTTTAAGGAATGCATGACAGCTAGGAGTTCCTTCTCGATCACTGTATAGTTTAACTCTGCCTTTGACAAGTTTTTTCTTATAAAGTATATGGCATAAGGTAAATTTTCATCATTTTGTCCTAAGGTTGCTCCTATTGATTTATTCAAGGCATCTGTGTGAATGTGAAAGGGCCCAGTTTGGGCCTCTAAGAATTGGGGCAATCAGTAGCTTTCTCTTCAAGGTATCTAGGGATTCTTGTCAATTTTCTGACCATATGAACTCAACATCTTAGCCTAGGAGGCCAAACAAAGGAGAGGTTAACTGTTGGGTCCCTATAATACTAGTGATTACCCCATTACTATTGTAGTTATACCCCTTATTAGTATTTTTGTGACCCTATTGCCCCCATACTGTTATTACTGTGCCCCATAGAATCCCTCTATTGTTATTTTTGTGGCTTTATATTATTATTGTTAGGTTGGCTCGATTATTTTTTGACTCCTTAGACTCCTATATATATAAATGAGGTTTTGTCATTTGAATCATCCAAGAATTTTTCATTTATGTAATGTAAAGGAGGTTTCCCCCTCAAAGAGGGTGAATTTTAAGGCGTTGATCTATCTTTTTCTTGAGCTGGTTTCATAACATTTGGTATCAGAGCTTTGGATTCTAGGGTTTCGTTTCTCCAAACAGGTCATTGTGGCATTTTCGCTATAACTTTTTTTCTCTGATGTTTCAGAAGTTGCAAAAAAACCCATTTGATAAGTAATTGTGCTGAACCTCGAGTTCGAATTTCAGAGATTTCTCGCTATATTTGCAGAGATATGATCTCAGGAAGTTGGTCTTTTTGCAGACTCCTGAATTACATTCCAAACAGATGACCTGGGGAAAATCGTCATAAATTTATCTCTGAAGATTAGAATGAAATTTCATGAGAAGTTACAGAAAGAGGACAGAATGTAGTTTCTTGTATGAATTTTTCAAATCCAAAGGTCAAAATAGTGACTCGTGGCACGTCATACAAGTTCGCTCTACTGAACTAGTCTATAATCAAGTCACTGTGGGAGATTTCACATAACCCTCCCTTGGAGAATCCAATTTGGGTCAGACTTGTGGCATTGGAAAGAGCATGCAGAAGGCTACTACAGGTCACAATTTCAGAATTGGAGGATCTGGAATTACAGAGATACATCAGATTCAATATCACGCTTCTACAAAGTGAAAAAAGGTGTGTAGTTTTTTTTAAATTTTTGTGTAAGCTGGGTTTGAAGGAATTCAAAGGAAATAGTAAAGAATTATTATCGGTAACTGATGCCCTCAGGAAAGAAAATGCAAACACCTAGTAAGGAACCTGAAATCTCTAGCATGACTCATGAAGAAGAGGAAGAAATGTTACATGATATATCAAAATTACAAGAACAAGTGCAATAAATGTCACGCTCACAAAAGCTAACAGAAGCTAAGATAAATGACATGGAATCTAAGATAAAGGGCGTGGAAGCTAAGATGGATGATTGGAAGATAGATTTGAAGACAAACATGGAAGAATTGAAGATAGATTTGAACACAAACTTGAAGACAGGCATGACAGATATGAAGACAGATTTGACAAATTTTCTACAAGAAATAGTTACTAATGGTGAAAAGGTAGTAAAGGAAACTCATGATGCGAACAAAAGAAATGATAATCATGATATCATAGACTCTAATGTTAGATAAAAGACCCACCATATTCCAAAAATCGATATGAGAAAGTTTGATGGCAAGGATCCCGCAACATGGATATTACAGATGGAGCAATTTTTCGATCTCAATAATGTGCAAAACACACAAAAGGTACGTATGGAAACTTTATATTTGGAACCAAATCAGTTTGTATGGTATCAATGGCTTTGCTCTCGTAAATAATTTATCACTTGGGCAATTTTTACGGAAGAATTGATAGCACATTATGAGGATACAAAAAGAAACACTTTTTTTAGCCAATTGATAAGTCTCAAACAAAAGGGTTCAATAATGGAGCACATTGGGGAGTTCCAAAAATTGAACATAAGGGTAAAAGATATTCTAGAGGAGCATAGGATTGATGTGTGCATAGGGTCTTTAAAGGATAATATCCAACATGATGTTCGCCTTTGGGAACCTGATTCATTAGAGAAGGCATTCAGGTTAGCAATAAAATGGAAAGCAAAATTATGGCAACCAGGAAATATACCACTCACAACTATAAAGACGGAAGTATTGTTGCCCCTAGTCTTCCACAACCTATAAGGTTGACATCACAACAATTGGAAGAAAAAAGAGCAAAAGGGCTTTGTTACAGTTGTGATAGCAAATACACTAAAGGTCATAAGTGTGCTGAGAAGAAATTATTCTACATAGATTGTGAAGAGGAAGAAGAAAAGGAGCAAGAAAGGTCAAAGGAAGAGGATATACTCCAGGAACAAAGTCTAGATTAAGAACAAATAAATCCGACCATATCTTGTAATGCATTGGCGGGAATTACCACTCCTCAAACCATCAAGATAGAAGGACAAATCAAGAAGAAAAAGGTAATAGTGTTGATTGATTCAGGAAGCACCCACAATTTTATTCATTGTAGGGTAGCAAAAGAATTGAATTGCTTCCTATATCCAGCACCAAAGTGTCAAGTGATGATTGCAAATGGAGGAACAATAAATTGCTCTTGAAAGTGCGATAATATCAAGCTATCCATGGGAGAATATGTATTGACTAGCCCAATGCTTTCCATTCCAATGGGAGGTGCTGATGTTGTACTAGGAGTCCAATGGCTACAATCCTTGGGTACAATAGCTTTTAATTTTCAAGAACGTTTCATCAAATTTTCTGCAGAAGGAAAGGAAGTTGAATTAAGGGGTATTGCAGGGAAACCAAGAAAGATAATCAGCTCTAATGGTATGACAAAGCTTCTAAAAAAGGAGAAAAGAGGTGTAATTGCACAATTATGTTTTCTAGATGTTTCCACATAAGAATCATCTATTTCTCCAGATCTCCAAAAATTCCTAGACAATCATTCCAAGGTATTTGAGACTCCAAAAGGTCTCCCACCTATGGGTAATCATGATCATGCTATTCATCTGATTCCAGGAAGTGTTCCTCCAAACATCAAGCCGTACAGATATCCCTATGTCCAAAAGAGTGAAATTGAACGTATGGTTGCAGAAATGCTAGAGGCTGGTATAATTCAACCGAGTCAAAGTTCTTTCTCTGCTCTAGTAGTATTGGTGCACAAGAAGGATGGATCATGGTGCATGTCTCCAGATTATAGGGAGCTCAACAAGATCACTATTAAAGATAAGTTCCCCATTCCTGTCATTGATGAATTACTAGATGAATTGCATGGATCAATTTACTTCACCAAGTTGGATCTTCGTTCAAGATATCATTAATTCAGAATGAAGATTGAAGACATTCCGAAAACAACATTTAGAACTCATGAGGGTCATTATGAATTTTTGGTCATGCCTTTTGGCCTTACCAATGCACCTTCAACATTTCAAGGTTTGATGAATTCAATTTTCAAACCATTCTTTAGAAAATTTGTGTTAGTTGTTAGGCTCCCATATTGTCTATTTTTGATCGTAAATTTTGCCATTATATTACCCTCTTCAACCCTTAGTTGAAAGCCTTTGCCAGTGTTTTGGCTTAATCACTCCAAAAGGTATAGAGTAACTCTCCTCATTGCTATATGTTTAATTATTCAACACGTAATCATGCTATCTTTATGATTGTTCCCTGAAGTTGATTCAGTGCTGACCAATTGTTGAAACTGCCTAACTGGCAGGATCACATTTTGCAGTTGCTGAAACAGCGGAAACAACACAAATCGTGAAGCTGAAACAGCAAGAACAACATGAACCTCGAAGCTGAAACAACACGAACATCACGCGCACTTTGAGGAACATTTGAGATTTGCGTAACAAATCTGCATGGGCAAAGGAGTCTGACCGATTACTATATTGGTCGTAATGATCATGATCCACATGAATGTAACAACATTCTGTTATCGAGAACTGACTTTCCTATTTTTGGTACAAAAGGGTTGAATCAGAATGTATGAAAATCTTTTGTAATAGATGTATCCTCTATAAAGAGGAGACATCTACATTAGAGGGATATACAAAGAAAGGGGGAACAAGCTGTAACACAAAAACTGTAGTGAAGGGATGAGACTAAATCTCTTTTTGTAATATGGTTTATTGGTAGATGAATACAATTCTGTTCTGAGTATTTTATCTTAGTTTCTGTGTTCTGGGGAATCTTGTGAGAAGGACAACCTGGCCCACCTTCATCACAAGATTCACCCATCTTCTTTCTGTTGTGTGGTGCGTGTGTGATTTCTGTTTATATCACGAGTACTGCTTCTAATGATATTTACTTTTGCTGAAACTCTGTTTTCCTTTTTAACTGATTGATGCTGTATATGAGTGCCTCACCAGTGATTAGGATTTATAGAGTGTATTGGTGAACTAGACAAGAGAGGCAGGTGCTGAAAGTCCTTACTCTGAGGATAGGGTCCTGATCCTTTTTTGTAGGACAGCCATCACTTCCTTTTGCAGATTTGTTTCCTTTAAGTTATTCGTTATTACTTCGTTCCTGCAATAGGCTGTAACTGTTGTAACACAGAGTAGGGATTTAATAGATAGTAGACTGTTTATACTACAACTTTTAATACCATTAAGATTGAGTACATACATTAGGTAGTCACCTTTGGAATAATCAGACTTTCCCGGGTTGATAATCTATGTGTCACTCGACTGTTTTATTAATAAACAATTAAAGTGACCAACATTTTGGCGTCATTGCCGGGGAAGGCGACTGAAGATTTTAAGATTATTAACGATTTTCTTTTAGAGATGCAGGATGCATGAGAGGACGCAAGAAGGTTAACCATTTAGGCGGCAAGGGAAAAGGAGGAGGAAGAAAAACTTTTATTGATGATATTATTTCAAAAGCTGAGACATCCGAGAGGTTAAGCTCTCAAAGGCCACAAACCCAACACTCTTCCCAGACAGATTATCAGACAGAGGAAGTAGTGGGACCAGAGAGGGATATAGAACCATCAGAATATACTAAGGAACCGATGGAAGAAGACGAACGACCATTAGAAGAGCCAATAGAAGAAATTAAGGTGGAGGAACTAGTGCAGGACATTGAAATTCCAACAGAAAACTCCGAAGACCGGGCAAGCGCATCAGGAAAATGACCAATGGAAGATAACAATGAAGGACTTTTCAGTGGAGGCCGCAGAGTAGAAGGAAGGGGAGAGAATTCCCTCTGCACCCTGGAATTCCCTATTGGAGATCTCCCCAGAGGAGCAACTCCTATGAAGAATATCCCACTTTCAGCATTACCCAATTTCCATGGGTTATCCACAGAAGATCCTGATGAATTTCTTTTTGAATTTGATATATTGTGTAGAAGCTATGACTATGTTAATGCTGCTCAGAAACTGAAGTTGTTTCCAGCTACATTAAAGGGGAAAGCATTAAGATGGTTCATGAGCTTGGGAGCTCATGTGATTATGACATGGGACCAGATGAAGGAGAAATTTCTGGCTAAATACCAAGATTATTGTTGAACAAGAGAAAGGAAGGAGGAATTATTCAAGATGACTCAGAAGGAGGATGAAAGTCTGGAGGACTTCGTGGAAAGGCTATAGTATAACTTGCAGCAATCTGATCATCCTGATATGAGTAAGGATATTCTCAAGTCAATATTGCTAAAAGGGGTGTGAGATGATTGTTTAGATATGTTGAATATGCTTGGAAAAGGAGAAATATCTAAGGAATCCTATGATGAGATTATCAATCTCTGTAAAAGATGTTCGAGAGGAGCAGCAAGCAGACCAAAGAGAAAAGATAGTACATACTCAAGAGTCTAGAAATCAGCAAGTGGAGGAGCAACACGGGCCGAAATAGGTAACTTACTTGAAGAATTTAGAACTGAAATATTAAGCCCTTTTGCTTCACAAATTGATACCTTGCAGGTTAAAAAGAAGCAGGCAGAAGCAGAAGCTACTCTGGCTATTTTCTACTCTAAATGCATGGAAAAACACCCACTAAGGGAGTGCCCCCTAGACAAGGTACCAATCTACACTATCTGTGAAAAGGACCATGAGACTCAACAATGCCCTTCTTTGCCAGGAATAAAAGCAGCACTGCAGCCAACTGAAGAAGAAGTTGAAGCAGTGTACCTCCTCACACAAAGAAGGCAATGGAAACCATGAGGACAAGGTATGAATTCTAACATGTCGTTTAATCGTTGGAATAATCATCCTCCTTTTCAATCAAATTACCCACCCTTCAATCAAATGCAGTACCCACATTTTAATCAAATGAATTTCCCACCCATGCAGCAATCGAATCCTCCTTTTGTTGATCCTACAACGTGGAATCCCTGGGCTCTATAGCAAACCTATTTTAATCAATGGAACCCAAATTGGACAGCTCCACAGATCCCATTTCCAAACCAATTACCTCAGTATCAGCAATCTCTCTCCTTACCATCAAATGCTCCACCAAATAATCAGACAATGAGACCTCAGCTGCCTGTACAACCTAACCCCAACCCGAATAATAATAAAGCTCTGCAGGTAATTGATGTTCAAAACCAACTGGTTTCCCCTATGCAATGTAATGACATTCATTTACGCTCTGGAAGAATAGTTGAACCCATTATTGATGACATTACTTCTGATTCTGATAAAGAAGAAATCGGAAAAGAAAAGTCATCTAATGCTGAAACAGTTGGATCATCCTCTAATAACAATGCTGAAATAGTTGAAACATCCTCTAAAAAGACTGCTGAAGTAGCAGAGCCACCATTCCCTAAACATTTGGCTCTTACCAAAACACTTGAGCCACCTGCTTTTAATCTGTTAGGAGAGCTGCAGAATTTATATGTTAAAATTCCACTCTTACAAGATGAGAGATGTACCAATTTATGCTAGAACTGTTAGAGATATTTGTATTAAGAAACCTGGAAGAAAAGCTAAGGACCCCCTCACAGTTCATGTGATGGGTGATCTAGCTGCTCTAATGTCATAAAAAAACCCTCTTGTGAAATATGGTGACCCTGGTCATCCTACGGTCACAGTACAGGTGGGAAAAACTTTTGTTTCTAAAGTTCTAGTAGATCTGGGTGCTACAATAAACATCATGACACTTGAAAATGCACAGTTATTACAGTTAAAGGATGTAATTAGGGAAACCCCAACCATTCTAGAGCTAGCTGGCCGCTCCATAATCAAACCTGAAGGAGTCATTGAAGACCTCATAATTTCAGTCGAAACTTGGAACTACCCAGCTGATTTTTTGGTATTACAGACCAAAACAAAGTTGGGGGCTCATCCATTTATTTTAGGAAGACCTTGGCTGGCTACAACAGATGCCTTCATCAGTTGTAGGTCAGGATCAATGACATTTTCTAATGGATGTGAAACCAAACAGCTTACTCTTTAGCCTCATGCTACATCTATGATTAATACTGATAACTCTGTGTGGTTAGATTATGAGGACGATGAGACCCAACCCATCTTGACTGTCGAACAAGCCCTAACTTTTAAGGATTCAATCAAAGATGAATTAATTAGTAGCTTTATTTCTGAACCTTCTTCGGTTAACTATGAAATACATGATCACTTGACTACAATCTTGGAATTTGAATCACAGCAAAACCTTAGAACTGAAGATTTATCTCAAACATCCGCTGCCACCTCCTCCAAAAGTATAACAGTCGAAATCGAGCCTGGCAAAACATTAAATATAAAGCCTAACCTAACAAATGTTGAAACACAACAGTTAATGAAGTTACTCCATGAGAATAAACAAGCATTCGCATGGGATTACATAGATATGAAGGGAATTTCTTCTGAATTATGTACTCATCGTACTTATATGAAAGAAGGATCCCGCCTAGTTTTTCAACCCCAGCAACGAATGAATCCCAATTTAAGGGAAATTGTGAAGGAATGACTTCAAAAACTGTTGAATGCAGGATTTATATATCCTATATCTGATAGTGAATGGGTTTCACCATAGTACCTAAGAAAAATGGGAAATGGAGAGTGTGTGTAGATTACAGAGCTCTAAATAAGGCCACTCAAAAAGATCATTTTCCCTACCATTTATTTATCAGGTACTAGAAAATTTGGCAGGTAAGAGATTCTTTTCCTTTTTGGATGGATTTAGTGGATATAATCAGATCAAGATTGCACCCCAAGATCAGGACAAGACCACTTTTACTAGTCCATGGGGGACTTTTGCTTATAGAGTTCTTCCATTTGGACTATGTAATGCCCCAACAACATTTCAAAGAGCGGTGATAGGAATTTTTTCTGATATGCTTAATGATTCCTTAGAAATATTTATGGATGACTTTACTCCTTATGGTGTGACTTTTGAAGATGCTTTACAAAACCTTGAAAAAGTACTTAAACGATGTATAGAAGCACATCTTGCCTTAAGTACTGAAAAATGCCATATGATGATGAACCAAGGTATTGTATTGGGACACTTCATCTCATTCCTACGAATTCAAGTTGACCCAGTTAAAGTACAAGTAATTCAGACTCTTCCTATCCCTAACACACAAACTGCTGTAAGAAGTTTTTTAGGACATGCTGGATATTATAGAAGATTTATCAAGGATTTTTCTAAAATATCTTCTCCTTTGTTTGTGTTACTTATGAAAAAAGCTGAATTTAAGTGGATTGATGATTGTCAAAAAGCATTTAATGAAATTAAACATCAATTGTCTACAGCTCCCATTTTAAGAGGACCTGACTGGGAACTCCCCTTTCATATATCCTCTTATGCTTCAGATACTGCAATAGGGGCTGTCTTGGGTCAAGAAGAAAACAATATTCCCTATGCTATCTATTTTATTAGTAAAAATATGACCCCTGCTGAACTTAATTATACAGTCACCGAGAAAGAATTCTTAGCAGTAATTTATGCTATTAATAAGTTTCGACATTATATTACTGGTTATACTACTTTTGTGCATACTGATCACTCGGCCATTAAATATTTAATGAAAAAATCAGTTACAAATGCTCGAGTTACCAGATGGTTATTATTATTACAAGAATTTGACATCACAATTGTAGATCGACCAGGTAAAGAAAACGTAGTTGCTGATTTTCTTTCTCGGTTAAAAACTGATGAAAATATTCCAGTAGATGATTCTTTTCCTGATGAAAATTTATTTGCAGTATCTGCTCACTCACCTTGGTATGCAGAGATTGCCAATTACTTTGTTGCAGGAAAACTACCATCACACCTATCGCACAAAAAGAAAAGAAAGATTGTTCAGCAAAGTGCTAGGTACAGCTGGATAAGTGGGTATCTCTTTCACACAGGACTCGATCAGGAAATTCGAAGATGCATCAGAGAAGATGAAGTTTATGATATATTGAAGGCTTGCCATGATGGCTCTTGTGGAGGGCGTTTTGCGGACAAAAGAATAGCACACAAATTTCTTAGAATGGGGTATTATTGGCCCTCACTTTTCAAGGACGCAAAGAAATATGTTAGGGACTGCGATAGCTATCAGAGAATGGGCCAGCCTAATCATAGGGATGAAATGCCACTTAACCCCCAGGTAATACTTGAACCTTTTGAAAGATGGGCACTAGATTTTATAGGTCCCATCAATCCTCCATCCAATCAAAGAGTTTATATATTGGTTTGCACAGATTATATGATTAAATGGGTAGAAGCTAAGGCACTCATCAAAGCTAATGAAGAATCAGTGTTAACTATTCTATTTGAAGAAATCTTTGTTAGGTTTGGTTTGCCTAGAGAGCTAGTTACAGATGGAGGACCTCGTTTTAATTCTCATGGCTTCAAAGATACACTCCAGAAATATCACATTAAGCATAAAATGACTACACCTTATCACCCCCAGGCAAATGGGCAAGTGGAAAGCACAAATAAAGTCATAGAAGCCATTTTAACAAAAACAGTCAAGGAGAATAGAAGGGACTGGTTTCAAAGGTTTCCTGAAGCATTATGGGCTTACATAACTACTTGGAGGAACACTACGGGTTTTTCACCTTATGAATTAGTTTACGGTAAAAGTATTGTTTTTCCTGTGGAATTTGAAATCAAAACCTTAAGGACTGCTTTAGCTGTTAACCTTGACTTGACTGATGTACAGACAGCTAGGTTGCAACAGCTTCAGGAATTGGATGAAAAGAGGTTGGATGCCATCCATCAAACAACCATGATACAACAACAAAGAACCAGGTGGCATGACAAAACTATTAAGCACAAGTAGTTCCAAAAAGGTAATTAGGCCTAACTGTACGACTCCCGTTTTGAAAATTTCCAAGGTAAATTAAGAACAAGGTGGCTAGGACCTTATGAAGTAGATATTGTTTTTCCAAATGTAACAGTCAGAATCCTAACGATTGATGATTCTAGAACACCATTATTAGTAAATGGGTATCGACTCCGTTTGTATAAACAACCTATTTCTAAAGAGGATTTCAAAGCTACTTGCATGGCAGACATACACTTTGCCTTTTTGGGGGAACCGGCTATCCCTCAATGCACTTAATTTCCTGTTTATGTATTTATTTTTAGATTAGATTTCTTAACTAATAATCCCTGTCAACGGTTTCCATGTTACAATTAATTATTTTACAGATCTTAGCTTTGAATGGTGGCTGAAAAGAAAAATTCCAATATAGGAAGAATTAATCTGTAGATTGGAAAGCATTGCCATGTCATTCCAGATCATAATTCATTCCCTCTACCATTCCCGTTGCTGAAACACCATTTCCTGTTGCTAAAACACCATTTCCCGTTGCCGAAACACCATCTTCCAGTGTCGGAACACCAAATCCCACTTCTTAAACATCAATCTTTTCCATTTTCCTAAATGTCCCCATTTTTGTTCCCGAGAATGAACTATTACTTCAATAGAAACATATCATTCTTTATTCAAAGGAATCAGCCATTTATCCTGTTAATAATGCCCCTTCACTACTGCCTCTCGTGAATAATAAAAACCTCGTGTATAAAAAACCTCACACCTTACAAACTCTTTCTATAATGATCATTGACCTATTAAGGATGAGATAACACTTTTCGGCGCAACAACCAAAGGCAATTGTAAAGGTATGCGTGTTAAGTGTGAATATTAAATTGTAGTTAATGAGGAGATAGTTGACATGACTGCTAAAAGCGTCATACTGCCAACCATATCATTCAGCTACAGTTGGGGGGGGATTACCTAAATATTGTAATCATTACATAACACGCTGATCACTGCCATCTCTACTTCTCGCAGTTGTGTCTAATCCACCTGGTTTATACCTTATCACATCATAATTTCATTTTGCAACGTTCTGCTCTGTTTCTACTTCGGCAACTCGGCTCTGCACTTTGTATTCTGCCTAAAACAGTAATCATGGGAGGAGATGCTATTGGACATGAACTGGGCTCGACGGCATTATTGGAACTTTACCCATACTTATACCAAATCTTCCTACAAGCAGGGTGGGTGGACTATTTCAGAAGACTTCCGGATTTTGATCTACAACAGGTTCTGGAATTTGCATGCAATTTGAGGGAGGAGTACTCTACTATCCAAGGGGTGAGAATCCCAGTAACAGAAGAAGACATAGCGCAAGTTTGGGGGCTTCCAACCAATGGTATTCACTGATTCAGTAGGAATAATCTTATCCTCAATGCACAACAAGATATCTTGTTACCTGGGGAGCAGGTGGAAGCCAAAGGCAGGGGTGTTGTGCTTCGATCACTAGCACCACCTTGGCTAAAGGTTGCAGAATTCGTCAAGCATTACTTCACCTGCAAGGGCCGTTATCAGGTAGTCTACCAACACGACTTTGTTTTATTAAATCATTGGCGGCATGGTCGTCTAGTAAATATGCCCTATTATCTCCTTGGATGTCTAAAGAATATGGCACACTATACTGTGAACGTAAGGCACCAATTGCTTTGCCTCACACACCATCGTTTGGTCCAACTCCTGATAAATAGAGGCTTCGCCCTGCACAATCCACCTCCCCTCAATAACCCTCCCCAGCAAGCTGAGGAAAATCCTCAGCAAAATGAAGAAAATTCCGAGCAAGATGCTGAAACTCAGCAACCAGCAGCAGGAACTGTTAAGTTATGGTATGTTCTATGCTTATAATAGTTTACTTCTTTTTCTTATAATATTCCACCGATTAGCAATCACATGTACATAAAGTAAAGTGCAGATAGAACATTAAACGATCGACAGAAAACAAGCCAAGACAGGAGACACAAGATGTGGTGGCTAGCCAGGGACAAACCCCACAACGTGTGGGGAAACCCTTTGATCAAATCTTCTTTTATCTTCAATAATTCAGTAGAGAGAAATAGTACAATAAATCTGATTCATATCAGCAGTAGCAAACCCTAGATCAGTAGCATCAGCATTAACGACTTCATTATCAAACTAGGGCAGACCATATCTCACAAACTGACAGTCGGATTGACTTCATTCCACCACCAAACGTTTTGGCTTCCAGAGGAGGTTCAGATGAACCTACAACGCAGTTTAGATGAGGAGATCTTCTAGGCCACGCAAGTCAATCTTTACTTCTGTAGTTGCAGCTTCAGTTTCAGCAGTTTCCGGCTTCAAACTAGGGCAGTCGATATCTTGCAAACCGTTCGTCGGATTGACTTCATTCCACCACCAAAAGTTGCGGCTTTCAAAGGAGGTTCAGATGAACCTACAACGCAATTCCAAAGAGGAGATATTCTAGGCCACGCAAGTCAATCTTTACTTCTACAGTTGCAGCTTCAGTTTCAGCAGTTTCCGGCTTCAACCTAGGGCAGTCAATATCTTGCAAACCGTTCGTCGGATTGACTTCATTCCACCACCAAAAGTTGCGGCTTTCAAAGGAGGTTCAAATGAACCTACAATGCAGTTCCAAAGAGGAGATCTTCTAGGCCACGGAAATCAATATTTACTTCTGCAGTTGCAGCTTCAATTTCAACAGCTTCTGGCTTAACATGTGTGAGAGAGAGAGACCCATTTCAGCGCAGTAGAGAAGAGACTCATATCTGCGTAGTAGAGAGAGAGAGATGTGATGAGATGAGTGAGTCTAAATGAGGAAAAGTCCTCTTATATTTATACACAACGTTGGTGGGTGAATAGATGCGACTGTTGGGCTTCTGAGTCTACATGAGTTGTAGGTCGGCTTGATAATAATTCCATAAATTCATATCTCCATGAATACTTATCGGAATTGGATGATATTTATATCAATCCTACACCTCTCGAAGAGAGGAATCTAATAAAATTATTATTAGCCATGAATAAGATGACCCACATGAAGTTTTGCCCTAGTTTCCAATTTTAACAGGAACACCCCAATTGAGCACTGAAAATCTGCAGCAGTCCTCACCCTCTGATGAAGCCGAACCATCCACCCCCATAGTTCATATCCCTACTGATGATTCAGACGAGGATACTCTCATCACTTTCCTTAAGAGGAAAAAGCAACAGCAAGTTGCAACCCCACTAAAAAGAAGAACCAGGGCCTCAGTTAAGGGAGCTACTATTTCTGATGATTCCCTTACCCTTAGTAAAAGTCCTCACAAGAGGAAAACTACTCTCTCTCCTGGTTCCCTACCTCGGCAAGGAACAAGGTTGTTTGCAGCAACTGAGGTCGTTATCCCAAATGTCCGTCCTATCATTTTAAATCCTCGTATTCCACATAGCCCTGAACCTTCACCTCCTTCACCCTCAGATGCCGAAATACAAAGTGTTCACGATTTTGTGACATCATTTTTCTCAACAGAGGCAGCTGCTCCACAAGAACCAGCTACCGATACATTCAAACTAGACATCCAAGATGATATAGGACATGTGGCTGTTACACAAGAACCAGCTACTGACCCAACAGGTGCCACACAAGAACCACCTGTTGGGAAGCAAAAAGAAGATGACCTGCATGTGGCTGTTACACAAGAACCAACCACTGACCCAACAGGTGCCACACAAGAACCACCTGTTGGGGAGCAAAAAGAAGATGACCTGCAACCAGCAGGTGCCACACAAGAACCACCTGTTGGGGAGCAAGAAGAAGATGCCCTAGGTGAGACTGATACACAAACTGACCCAACAGGTGATACACAAGAACCACTTGTTGAGGACGCAAATGATGAAGTTAATGCTGAACAACAATTCTCTTCTCCTTTGGAATCTGCAACTATAGAAGCCCCGGTTACTCTAGCCTCCCTACAAGAAGAAAATGAGTTCTTAAAATAAGAAATTAAGGCCTATCAGAAAGAGTTAGAAATGGGTAGGGAAGCCTATAAAAAGGAACTAAATCTCTACATGTTAGCTCAAGTAGCATCTCAAGCTGAAAAGAGTGTAGAGAAAGAGCAATACAGTGAATACATTTGCAGTGAATGTGGGGATATCTATACTCAGGCAGGATATAAGATAATTGCAGTCCCATTAACTGGAGCCAGCCCTGTTATATTCAAAAAGGAACACCCTACTGTTACACAAGAACCAACAGGGTCTTCAAGAATTTCAGAAGAAGAAACATAATCACCCTGGCCTACCCAAGTTATTGATGAGCAGAAACCAGAATCAAAATCTTTTACAATTGTGCATATACAAATTGAACCTCCCCGTGTCAGCAATGCTCATGCACAGACTTCCAGTTTTCAAGAACTAAGCAACACATGGAAGGCAGAATATGAGCTCTCCCAAGGAAAAGCATTTCAACAACAGAAGTCATTATGGCTTAACTATGCCTATAGAAATTGGGAAGCAATGGAACAGTCTCATGCACAACACAAGGAAAATAAGCAATTAAAAGCCAGACTATCCCTTATCTTCGATTTGGTCCAGCACTTACTTGCTACAAGAAAGCCTTCTTTTAATTATTCTGTATTCTTGAGAGAACGCTTAGCGTTCCTCCAATTAAAAGCAATTAAGGATGGAAGACCACTCCAGGTCTCCACACCACAGCAATTCATTGAGACTTTTGCAGAAGCACCTAACAATGACCAGAACTTGTTGTGTGAACTCTATCTTCACAATGAGGCTATGCCTGAAGATAGAAAGATTAATTTACTTCCTATTTGTGGTGATATTCAAATAAGAGCTTTTATTTCCTTTTTGGCCAACCAGCTTACTTGGCAGAATGCTTTTATGTCTGGAAAGCACAATGAGGAGAACTGTCTTCTCTGGATTCGTCTAGAACCGCAGAATGCAACCATCTTCCTTATGGAACATCAATGGAATCTACGAGAACTAGGGATGACCGATCATATTAGGAATCTGCAAGCAGCAGTCTTGGAAGACTACCAACCTTATGTCAAAACTAAAGGACCTCTAGCCATAAAAGCAAATGAATTATTCTGGGAACACTGTCCCAAAGAAAGATGAGAATATCATCCCTACAACCCCCTCAACCTTCAAGCGGCAATCTCACGGATACCTGATTATGTAAAATGCATGAGACAATGTGCTGAATAGTGGATTGGTTACCATTTTCATTACCCTCTCTTATGGCTTCCTGGAGAACAATACAAGGCTCAATTTACATTGACTAAAAAGGAAGAGTTGGCAGCATGGAAGAGACTTCAGAATGTCCAAGGGATCATAGCCATGGTTGACAACACCTTCTACACTTACTGCATAAGCAATTTACACTGTTCAGCCCAGTATTCTGATTCCGATTCAGAGTAGACGTTGCATGCGGACATGCAACATTTTCAGTTGGGGAGGATGTTAGGTTCCCATATTGTCTATTTTTGACCGTAAATTTTGCCATTATATTACCCTCTTCAACCCTTAGTTGAAAGCCTTTGCTAGTGTTTTGGCTTAATCACTCCAAAAGGTATAGAGTAAATCTCCTCATTGCTATATTTTTAATTATTCAACACGTAATCATGCTATCTTTATAATTGTTCCCTGAAGTTGATTAAGTGCTGACCAATTGTTGAAACTGCCTAACTGGCAGGATCACATTTTGCAGTTGCTGAAACAACGGAAACAGCACAAACCGTGAAGCTGAAACAACAAGAACAACATGAACCTCGAAGCTGAAACAACATGAACAACACGCGCACTTTGAGGAACAATTGAGATTTGCGTAACAAATCTGCATCGGCAAAGGAGTCTGACCGATTACTATATTGGTCGTAATGATCATGATCCACATGACTGTAACAATACTCTGTTATCGAGAATTGACTTTCCTATTTTTGGTACAAAAGGGTTGAATCAGAATGTATGAAAATCTTTTGTAATAGATGTCTCCTCTATAAAGAGGAGACATCTACATTAGAGGGATATATAGAGAAAGGGGGAACAAGCTGTAACAAAGAAACTGTAGTGAAGGGATGAGACTAAATCTCTTTTTGTAATATGGTTTATTGGAAGATGAATACAATTCTATTCTGAGTATTTTATCTTAGTTTCTGTGTTCTGGGTAATCTTGTGAGAAGGACAGGGCCCACCTTCATCACAAGATTCACCCATCTTCTTTCTGTTGTGTGGTGTGTGTGTGATTTCTGTTTATATCACGAGTACTGCTTCTAATGATATTTACTTTTACTGAAACTCTGTTTTCCTTTTTAACTGATTGATGATGTACATGAGTGCCTCACCAGTGATTAGGATTTACAGAGTGTATTGGTGAACTGGACAATAGAGGCAGGTGCTGAAAGTCCTTACTCTGAGGATAGGGTCCTGATCCTCTGTTGCAGGACAACCATCACTTCCTTTTGCAGATTTGTTTCCTTTAAGTTATTCGTTCTTACTTCATTCCTGCAATAGGCTGTAACTGCTGTAACTGCTATAACACAGAGTAGGGATTTAATAGATAGTAGACTATTTATACTGAAGCTTTTAATACCATTAACATTGAGTACATACAGTACGTAGTCACCTTTGGAATAATCAGACTTTCCCGGGTTGATAATTTATGTGGCACTCAACTGTTTTATTAATAAACAATTAAAGTGACCAACATTGTATTTTTTGATGATATACTAATCTACAGCAAGTCTTGGAAGGATCATGTTGAACATGTTGACAGGGTGCTACAACTATTGGAGGAGAAACAATTATATGCAAAAAGATCCAAATGTTTCTTTGGAGTCCAGGAGGTAGAATATTTGGGTCATATTGTATCTCATGAAGGAGTTAAGGTAGACCCTAGCAAAATTAAAGCCATTAGGGAATGGAAAATCCCCACATCCATAAAGCATCTGCGAGGATTTCTTGGGTTGACATGGTATTATTGTAAGTTTGTTAAGAATTATGGGAGAATAGCAGCACCTCTAACAACATTATTGAAGAAAGATGCATTTTCATGGACTCCGGAAGCAACAAAGGTCTTTGAAAATCTTAAAGAGGCAATGTGCCAAGCACCGGTATTAGCTACACCGGACTTCACAAAAACCTTTATTGTGGAATGTGATGCTTCAGGAAATGGAATTGGTGCTGTTCTAATGCAAAATAAAAGACCCATTGCTTTTGAAAGTCGTCCAATCAAGGGAAAGATTTTAAGCAAAGCTATTTATGAGAAGGAAATGTTGGCAATACTCCATGCACTTAAGAAATGGTGACCCTACCTAATGGGAAGACACTTCAAGGTAAAAATGGATCATGATAGCCTTAAATACTTTTTAGAACAAAGATTATCCTCTGAAGAGCAACAAAAGTGGGTCACAAAGATGTTGGGTTATGACTTTGAAATCATCTACAAAAAAGGGAAGCAAAATGTGGTGGCAGATGCACTCCCAAGAAAGGATGAGGATGTGGAAGCATTGTTGTGCGCCATTTCTATTATCCAACTAGATTGGATAAACGAAGCAAGGGAGGAATGGAAGAATGACGAAGAAGTGTGGGCACTTATTCGAAAGATACACCAAGATTCTAGTACGTCTGATACATTTAGTTGGCAAAATGATTCATTATGGTACAAAGATCGCTTATACCTCTGTAAGAATTCCTGGCTAAAACAAAAGATTGTTATGGAATTGCACACTTCTCCTTTAGGAGGGCACTCAGGATTTCTAAAAACTTACCACAGGGTTAAGAAGGAATTTTTTTGGGATGGCCTTAAATCAACTATTCAAAAGTTTGTGGCAGAATGTTTGGTTTGCCAAAAAAATAAAGTGGAAACAATTAAGACACCGGGTCTATTACAACCTTTATCCATTCCAAGCCAACGTTGGGAGGAGGTTTCAATGGATTTTATCACAGGTTTACCCAAGTCTGAGGGAAAAAGTGTCATCATGGTGGTAGTTGATAGACTTAACAAGTATGCACACTTTTGTGCATTATCACATCCATTTAAAGCCAGTACAGTTCCTAATGCATTTATGGAAAAAATTCAAAAGCTACATGGAAACCCAAAGATTATTGTAAGTGACAGAGATCTCATTTTCACTGGAAATTTTTGGATAGAATTATTTTCTTGTCTTGGTACTCAGTTAGCTCATAGCTCATCTTATCATCCTCAATCTGATGGGCAAACTGAGATAGTAAAAAAATGTTTGGAAGGATATCTTCGTTGCTTTGTATCTAATAAATAGACACAATGGGTCAAATGGTTGCCTCTGGCTGAATGGTGGTATAACACTTCCTTCCATACAGCAACAAAAATGACCCCATTTATGGCACTTTATGGGTATCAACCACCATCCATCACATCATATTTAAGAGAAAATTCTAAGGTTCAGGCAGTGGAACATCACATCGAGCATCAACAACAAGTCCTCCAACTCTTAAAGGATAACCTCGTGTTGGCACAGAATAGAATGAAACAACAAGCATATCAACATCGCAGTGAAAGAAGTTTTGATGTAGGTGATTGGGTATTCCTACGGCTACAACCATATAAGCAAATGTCCCTCAAGCAAGCTAAGAAGGATAATAAATTATCACCAAAGTATTATGGTCCGTACAAGGTGTTGCAAAAGATTGGTACTATGGCATACAAATTGGAGCTTCCTGCAGCCTCTCGATTGCACCCAGTTTTCCATGTTTCATGTTTAAAGAAGGTTATAGGCGACAAGCTCCTAGTTCAAACAATATTGCCAGAACTTGACGAGGAAGGAAAAATTATATTGGAACCAGAAGCAGTCATAGAAACAGGAACTCGACAGCTATGAAATTGATCAATTTCAGAGTATCTTATCAAGTGGAAGAACTTATCTGCTGAAGATTCCACATGGGAGGATGAGAATTTTATGTAGAAGTATCCAGAACTACTCAAGCATTGAGGACAACACTTTTTTGAAGGCGACGGGCATGTTGGTTCCCTATAATACTAGTGATTACCCCATTACTATTGTATTTATACCCCTTATTAATATTGTTGTGCCCCTATTGCCCCCATATTGTTATTACTGTGCCCCATAAAATCCCTCTATTGTTATTTTTTTGGCTTTATATTATTATTGTTAGGTCGGCTGGATTACTTTGTGACTCCTTAGACTCCTATATATAGAAAGGAGGTTTTTTCATTTGAATCATCCAAGAATTGTTCATTTATGTAATGTAAAGGAGGTTTCCCCCTCAAAGAGGCTGAATTTTAAGGCGTTGATCTATCGTTTTCTTGAGCTGGTTTCATAACACTAACTTGCTGAAGTCTTTAATGAATCTCCTGTAATATTCAGCTAAGCCTAGGAAGCTTCTGACATCTCTCACCTTTTGAGGAGGTGGGACCCTTTGGATGATGGCAATTTTGTTGGTGTCCACCTGCAGTTTTTGTTGAGATATTGCATGAAATAGCACCATCCCTTTAGTCATAAAAAATTCACATTTTTCTGGACTGAGGGATAGGTTCATCTCAATATACTTATCTAGAACTTTTCCCAGGTTAGATAAAGCTTCCTGAAAGTTAGAGCCATAAGGAGTAAAATCATCCATGTATATTTATACTGCATCATGAACCAGTTTAGAAAATATACTCAATACTACTCTTTAGAAAGTGGTTGGAGCATTGCACAAACTAAAAGGAAGGACCCTATATGTAAAGGTACCCCAAAGACAAGTGAAAGTGGTCTTATCTTGGTCTTTCGAGCTGATTTGGATCATATTGTACCCACTAAACCCATCTAGGAAGGAGATTTTTTCCTGCCAGACCGTCTAACACTTTATCTATGAAAGGTAAAGGAAAATGGTCCTTTTGAGTGGCTGTTTTCAATTCTCGATAGTCGACACAGATTCTCCACTTACCATTTTTCTTTGGCACTAGCACCAAAGGAGAGACCCATTCACTATTAGAGATAGGATAGGCGAATCCTGCATCAAACAATTTCTGTAGTTCTTCCTTAACAATGTATTTGAGTGCTGGGTTCATCATCCTTTGAGGCTACCTGAATGGCTTGCAATCTTCCTTGATGTATATATGATGAGTACATACTGAAGGGTGCACTCGCTTCATCTCCTTATAACTCTAGGCAAAGGAATCTAGATGTTTTCTCAGTATGTTGCATAACTCTTTCTCTTGGGAAGTGGATAGGGATGGATTGATTTTCAATGTTCTTTCTTGGCCGAAGTCTATATTTTTAACATGGAGAGAAGTGGGGTCGGCCACACAGAGATCAATTGAGTGGTTGTTTTGGGTTTATCATACTATGTCTTCTAATGGTGATACACCGGGAGGTGGATTCTGAATAAAATTTTCAATCATATCATCCTTATCTTGTGGTTTTCCCCCCACGGCAATTTCTAATGTACAAAGTGGTGCAGGATAAAATTCATCCTCATCCTCCTCCTCCAACCAGAGAGGAAGATCATGTTCTAGCAAAGGTTGGGCATGAGGATATAGGGTTAATTGCTTGGATAGGTGCCCGTTCTTTACGGTCATGTTCCCAGCTCAACAATTGATGTAGGCATCGACTGTAGCCAAACAGGGTCTTCCTAGAAGGATAGGATACTATGTGAGCTTTTCCTTTGGTTGGAGAACTAAGAAATTAGCAGGGTACTCCCAAGAATCAATGGAGACCATCAGATCTTCCACAATCCCCTCAGGGGTCACTGTGGAGTGGTTTGCTAGCTGCAGCACTGTCATGGTCCTCCTCAAGGAGCCCTGAAGGTTAAGTTTGAGCATTATGTCCTTTGTCATCACATTAATGGCAGCTCTCAGATAAATCAAGGTATGTGGGACCATTGTGCCATTGATGTGGACATCAATTACTGGGCTTCCAGGGTCTAAATACTTTGGATAGATTATCTACCCCAACATCAGGTCAGACAATTGTCCTATAACATTGATGGTTGGGGCATCTCTCTTGCACCTTCCTAGATGGCTAAAGCACTTCTCTTTGATCAACCTATTGTAGATAGGAACATATTTTATGGATTGGAGAAGTGGTATCTACACACATAAATGTTTCAATTCTCCCAGGAGTTCAGTCTCTTCTGGGGTAGGCTGGGTTGTCTTGGATAGTCTCTCAGGAAAGGGTGGATTTGCTTTAGGTTCACTTTCCTCTTTATCTTCCTCAACCTACCTGGGTGGAGACTGGCTATCTTGGAGAACTTTCCCAGATTGCAAGTTAATTTCCTGAATCTCCACACCATAAGTTGGGCATGATGGTTCCCCACCATACACTTGCTGAGCCTGTGTATTGTTTGGGTTCAGATTTGGCTGGGCAGGCATTTTAGGTTGCCTTGGTGGAGTAGAAGGTAACGGTTATGGTTGGCTAGGTGGTGGAGGTAGAAGAGCGGGAAGAGAGTTGTATTGGTGCCTCCACCCCTAATGAGATGCATTCCACTGAGGTTGCGGCTCAGCATAGGATCGAAATGAATGGGTGGTTGGTTGGGCATGATATTGAGATGTGAAGGACCAAGGAGGAGGTGTGGACTAGGAAGGATGAGTAGAGGGACACCAAGAAGGTATGGAGGTGACTTGGTTGGGGTTGTAGTATGCCTGGGATGTCCCTTGCATCCCCTACTGGTATGGTCTAGGTCCATGTGGGCTCCTTTGGTTTATGTAATAGATCTGTTCAGTGACTCCTTCGGCCCCTTGGTATACAACTTTAAATCTGGGAAAGGAAGGGCACTTATATGTAGAATGATCTTCTTCACAGACTGAATAAACCTCTATAGAGTTCAATGGGAATTCATTCCTAGGATGCCTCCTGGTGCATCTAGGGAAAAAAATGGCCAAAGCCCTCTCTGCTTCCTCTTGTTTTCTTTTGATATGTGAGGTATCCATTTTCATGGAAAGAGTTTGAAGCATCTCACTCTTGAAGTCTTCTAGCATGTTTCCAATTTCACCTTTAATGGATGAATTGGAAGAAGAGGTACTGGCTATGGGTTGACTCACCCTACCTTTCTTTTTGGCTGCCCTAGAATGGTTTCTAAGAACAATATTTATGTCGTCATAGGATAGTTGGTAGATTTCTCCCTTGGCCATTAGATGGGGGGTGTCTAAAAGGTCTTCTTGAATGAGTAGGACCAACTTCAGAGACTCAGGGTCAAGTGTACACCTGGCCATTTTGTAACTGAGTTGGAACCTCTCTTCATAGTCTTCCAGGGAATCATGACTTCCTATGGTCATTCAAAAGATTTCTTCTTTATTATCTCTTTACCTACAATAGTCTCAATACTTGTTGTTAAAGGCTTGCAGCATCTAAGCCCAAGTTGTGATGCTATTGCTAGGTAATCCCATGAACCAACACAATGTTGCATCCTTGAGAGTAGAAGGGAACAGTCTAAACTTTTTCTCGTCTTCTGCATAGTCATAAGTTCGATAGATGACAACAAACTTGAACAAGGTGTTAGGATCTTCTATAGGCAGACCAGGGAAGTGAAGTAGGGCTGAAGGACTTATATTCTTCATCTTGGTGTCCCCATTGGTTTCTTGAATGGGGAAGGTACCCTCTATTCTTTCTCCACTTCCCCTAGAATTTCTGTTTTTAGCCATTGGCTCCAGAGGAATGTTTTCTTCTTCTTCTTCTTCTTCCCCTATAGGTTCTTCGAATATGTCTGGTTGTTCACCTAAGGGTTCCTTCTGATTGCAGTCACCGAAGAAGAGAGAAAGTTGGTTGTGTAAAGCAATGGGGGTGTTGGGAAAAATATTCCCTAAGTTATCTCTATTCCTACGAGGCATGAAAGGAAATATTTTTGGTTGGTTTTTTCTTTTTCCGCACTGAAATTACCTACAGAAACTAAAATTGTGAATTGAACAAAACAAATTGCAACTAGCTGAAATGAACTTGCTGAATGGCAATTTGTCGAATTGAAATGGGAAGCAAGGAAATGCATAACTGAAAGAAATGAAATGACTAGTCTATTTTTGCCAAAATAAACTATTAGCATAATGTTGCAATAGGAAATAGAAGAAAGCAGTAATCATAGAATACTCTAATACTTCCCTGACAACGGCGTCAAAAAGTTATGAGAACCAGCATTGCAGCAAGAATGCTGCAACTCCTGGGCTACCAACTTTACTTTTATCAACCCGGTAGTTCGTAACAAACTTGGAAGCGTCAGTGCTATATGCACAAGTACTAGTTGTCACTACAGGTTGTCACTTAGTCAGCCAACGCGAGATCACAAGGAGCTCAAGCCAACTTCTATAGAATTCAAAAGCAGCTCTATCTATAATGAAAGGAAAGAAAAATTACTCTACAGATTCTATTCTAACTACAGAAAGGAGAAAGATTGGAATGTAAAATAAAACCTACTAAACCCTAATTAACAAGCCAATTCTACTTTTGCCAAAAACATTATGAAAACCATGAAAGAAATGCCATTACCTACCCAAGGAAATAAACAACATCTAACCATGCTATTTCTGGAAGTAATTAAGCAAAAACATATTTTTTGATTTTCATGTGTTTTTATGTGAATTTAACATGCATATAATTTATTGTGTGTGAGTGTGGAAGCAAACCGGTGGCATTAGAGGGTGGTTTTGGAGCTTGGGAGAATGTAGAATGGTGTGGATGGCTCGTAGGTCCTAGGTGTCCTTCTAGAGGCTTTTACCACACGTTTCCTTCAAAAGAAAGCCTATAGGAAAAACTACAGGAGGACACAAGAAAACTATAGGATCGAGGAAAACATGGAAACTACAAGAGGCCTACAGGAGGAGGCCGTGAGAAATTTTCGCTGTTTTGAGGGTGTGAGAGTGGGTGGAAAAGATGGATGAAGGTTGGAATGTGGTGTTAGGGCACCTAAGGACTACCATGAATCACCTTGAGAGAGAAAGATGATTAGATTTGCTCAAGGAGAGAGGAAGAAGTTCTATGAAAAATGAAAGAATCTAGGGTAGAATTGAGGTGAGGTTTGGGAGAGCTATAGGGCATAGATCAGATGGAGGGTGTGATCGCTGGTAAGATGGACTACTATTGGAAGAGATCTACTGCATAGAAACTGATAGTCAACCAAGAAAATCAAGCAACCAATGAAATGAGTGCATACTAGGAAAAACAGAGTTTTGCATTAAAATGGCCTAGACTATGATGCATAGAAGGAAATGCTAGGAAATGATGTAAGGAAGGAAAGCATGCAAAAGGACTATTTCAAATTAGGAAGTGAACATGATGAGTAAGATCTAAAGAAAAGAAAAACTGGACTATCAACCTACTAGAGAGCTGCAAACACTAGAAGTCCTATGAATGAGGAAAATATGTGATTTTGGGGCAACAAGAGAGTCTTTGCCTCAAATCATGGTCCCAGAGGGAGGAAGAGAGGCCAAGGTGCTACTGCTAGCCTTTAGAATATTTTCTGTTCACTACTTAACCTGCTACAGAAAGTACATATGGAAGCAGGCGACTAAATCATCAAAAACAACCTATTCTTAACCATAAAAGAAATACATCTAACAACAAATTAATCTACAAACTTAAGTAAAGAATAAAAATACAAGTAAAGAGAAGCTTGGTTGCTTGGATTGGGCCCTAAACCAAGAGCTTCAGCCCTCTGAGGTAACTAAGTGCTAGCTCAAAAAGGATTCCATCTTTATTATCAAAAACATAGAAAGATTAAATAAAACTGTCACACAAAAGTAAGCTCAAAATTTGAGCAGAGTTTACATAAGCAAAAAGTTGACCCTAGTGAGGCCCTAGGCCTCTCTACTTACACATCTAAAGCTACCAACAGCGTCCTTAAAATCAGGGAGGCTTGGCTCCCAAAACTTGAGATAACTATCAGTCATCCTCCACTTTGCTCGGCTACCTTATAGTGCATGATTCGACTGCTTGTACTCCGAGATGAATGAAGCGGAATTCTAAGTGAGGTGTGATAAATGAGGGGGATTCCCACCTATAAGTCCTCTCCTTTCTCTAATTCGAGTTATTGCTGCAATTTGGCCACTAAATCCTTGACTTTGACCTCAAAATCCATCAATAATCTGCATTAAATACACATTAGACCACATGGCATAATAACTAACTCAATTCACCCTATAAGCATAAATATAATCAGAAAATCATACAATAAGCTAAGAAAGTGGTTGATTTGACTAGGTTAGGAGGTAAAATGAGCCCATATAATTACCCATTTATGAGGCTCATCAAGGTGTCACTATCGTTATAACCAAGGGAGGGGTGAGATATGGAGGGTCAGTGAGAGTAAGGTAAATGTCATTAATGAATAATCATAATCTTCACATAGAACTTAACCACAGCCTCATTGTAAAGGTGGTTCATACCCATTGGTTTAACAAATAATGGTATTGCTAACTATTGAGGTGTGTACTTAGGGGTGATGAATTAGTGTGGGGGTGAAAGTTGCTTTAAAAGCATAGATTGTACAGATGGTTAAGAAAATGGTAGATGTATAAAAAAAATATATAGGGTAAAAATTAAGTTCATTACAAATGGGATGAGAGCACTATTCTACCTTGTGCCTATATAGGGGAAATTGCGTTAAAAAAAACTGTGCAAAAACAATAAATAAATTTTTATGTAAGAATATGCTAAATTTCTTTTTATAAAATATGAATGACGAATGGGGGTGTAGGTAGAAGGACTGAACAACGATGGAAGGACCTCTACTGCCAAATAGAGAAAAAGAGGAATTGTATGCAAATCTAGAGGAAGTTGGCAGTGTTGTTGTCATAAGCTCTTAGTTGGTAGAAATGGTAAGGACACTACAATTGGAGTTAGTTCAACTCGGTGGCAGTAACGGAAAGTTGTTGAAAACTAATGAATATCAGGAGAAGCTAATTTGAGAATAGACAGAGAAGTTTAATCATAATAGTGTAAATCAAGAAGGTATAAGGAAGATAGGATCTCACAAGTCAAGAAGTGAAGACTAAACGGATCCAGAATCGTTAAAAACATATAAGAAACGAAGGAAGGTTGAATTACACGGAGAATTTAGAAAGCTCAAACCACTAGTGTTTGATGGTGAGAAGGAGGAGGATGTAGAGGCATGGCTACTGAATATGAAAAAATATTTTTAGGTATACAAATATGAAAGCAACTTGAACACGTGATAGGAAATTTACCAATTGTAGGGTAAATCTGTTCTATGGTGGGAAGAATGTAAGAGCATCCAAGTGCTGGAAGAAATAAAAGTTTCCTGGGAGGAATTTGACCAGCAACTCAAGGCCAGATTCCTGAGTGATAGGTATTATGATGACAAGGCTAAGAAATTTCATGAGCTAAAATTGGGGCAACTAACTATGGACGAATTTGTAAACAAATTCACCAATTTGTTGCATTATGTGCCCTATTTGAAAGAAGAGAAAGCTAAAATTCAACATTTCCTGAACTCTTTGTGGATCTCTTACAAGGATAGAATTGAGTTTGATAACCCAAAGACCATGGACGAAGTAATCAGAAAAGTGAGGTTATGTCATCAACAGTTCAAAATTAAAAGTGAAGGTGGAAAACTATGGAAGATCAAGGATGGTGGAAGAATTGGTGGGGGAATGAAGAAGCAAAAACCACCTTATTTGAGGAATTTTGGTAGAGATCATCGAAAGAAGAAAGGGATTAGAGAAGAGACACTCCTTCCAACTCAGTCTCACATGGTTTCAAGGCTAACTGAATAGAACAACAAAAAGTATGGCACCACTAAAGAATCACTAAGGTGTTGGGGATGTGGGGGGCCTCATGATGAGAGACTACCCACATAACTCTCGATCTATGCACAACATACAGACAGTTCGGGAGGCTACTATAGTGAATGATGTTGCAAGGAGCATACCAAGGATCAACACCACTCTGGAAAACTGGCAAGCTAAATGTCAGGCCACTATGATGGAAGTAGAAGGTAAAATCTCAATCCAGATTGTGTCTATTTTAATAGATCGAGGGGATACCTTAAGTTATATTAGTCCCCAAACTATAGAAATATGCAATCTAAAAACTGAAAAATTCAGAAATGCATGGCTAGTACAACTGGCTATGGGAACGAAGAGAAAAATAATTCAATATGTGAAAGAGTTCCTTGTTGATTTTAATGGTTATTTCTCGAAAGTTGAATTGAAACTTCTTCCACTTGGGTCATATGACATACTAATGGGAATGGACTAGTTAGAACAACAAGCTGATATTCTCAATTGTCTGGAGAAAATAGTCACATGTGTAAGTACTGATGGGGTCCTGATGGTCATTAAGGGAATAGAAAAACGGTAATGGTTAGACAATTTTTTTCGTTACAGTTGAAAATAATCATGAGGAAAGGTTGTCAACTGTATTTGGAACAGGTGGAGGACAACCGTTCACTGTCTGAACAAGAAAAGTTGAAAACAATTCCAGTAAACAAGGAATTCTTGGATCTTTTTCTAGATGAAAATCCCTGATTACCCCCATCCAGGGAGATGGATTTCATGACAGATCTTATGCCTCTGGTTGCTCTAGTGTTTAGGACTCCATATCACATGAGCACTCCAAAATTATTGGAGTTAAGAATGTAGTTACAAGAGTTATTAGACAAGGGATATATTAGACCCAGCATTGCCCCTTGGGGGGCACAGGGTCGTTTTGTGAAAGATAAGGATGCTACATACAGAATGTGTATAGATTACCTCCAATTGAACATATTAACTGTAAAAAACAGATACCCTCTACCAAGAATAGATGATCTATTTGATCAAGTCAGAGGGGCCTCAGTTTTTTGAAAGATTGACCTCAAAACGGGGTATCATCAGTTGTGAGTTAAGGAGGATGATATACAGAAGACAACTTTTAGAACACACTATGGACACTATGAGTTCATGGTGTTACCCTTTGGTCTCACCAACGCTCCTGCGAAAATCATGTGTCTCATGAACAACGTGTTGCACTGTATCTGGATCACTTTGTATTGGTTTTTATAGATGACATCTTGGTATACTCCAAGAATGAGGAGGAGCATCAAGAACATTTAAGGATGGTACTGCAGACCTTAAGGGAAAATAAACTGTACACAAAAAGCAGCAAGTGCGAATTTTTCCAAACCAAGATACAGTACTTGGGACATGTAATATCTAAGGAAGGATTAACAATGGATCTTGAGAAGATTAAAACCATTTTGGAATGGATAGTATCAAGGGATGTGTCTGCAGTTCATTCTTTTATGGGGATTGTAGGATACTATTGTAGATTTGTGAAGAACTTTTCCATATTGGCATACCCCATCACCTCATTACAGAAAAAGGGAATGAAGTTTGAATGGACTGAAAAGTGTCAAGAAAGTTTCAATAAACTTAAAAAAAATTGACCACGGCTCCTATCTTATAGATAGTAGATCCGGAACAGGAATTTGTAGTATGCACAGATGCGTGCCTTGAGGGATTAGGAGGAGTGTTGCTACAAAACAATGTTCTAATAGCCTATGAATCCCAGAAATTGAAAAAACATGAGCAGAATTATGATGTGTATGATCTAGAGTTGGCTACAATAATTCTTGTGTTAAGAATGTGGAGACATTATTTGGTGGGTAAAACGTTTGTTTTAATGACCAACCACATCAGCCTTCAATAATGTTTTATTCAATCCAACTTGAATGCGAGACAGGGAAGATGGCTAGCCTTCACTAGTGAGATTGAATTTTAAATCAAACATATTAAAGGGAAGGAGAACAAGATTTCTAATGCATTAAGTTGGCATGCTAATGCTACAGTTGCACACATGGGAGGAAGTGTAAACACATATTTTGAGGAACATGTGAGATTAGCAAGACAACATGACCCCTAATACCAACAATTGTACAAGCAGATACAACAAGGTATGCGGCCAATTCTAAAGGATCGATCACCTGCCAAAGTAGATGGGTTATCCCAAATAGGACCCCTCTCAAACAATTAATATTTGAGGAAAAATAGAAAGTGTCATACGGAGGCTACCCAGGATACTAGAAAATGATAACAGCATTAAGCAAACAATTCTTTTAGGCTGGAATAAAAAGGAGGTAGCTGATTATTTGGTGAAGTGCCTGTAGTGTCAATAAGTAAAACTAGAACATGAGCATCTAGTAGGTCTACTAAATGCACTACCTATTCTAGAATGGAAGTGGGAAATGATTTCAAAGGATTCCATAATTGGATTACCAAAAACCAGGTATCAGCATGATTCCATTATGGTGGTAGTAGATATACTAACAAAAGCAGCCCACTTCATTCCTGTACAATCCACCTTTGGAACAACACAAATAAAAAATATCTTCATGAAAGATATTTTCAGATTACATGGTATACCAAAAATGATCATATCAGATCAGGATGCCAAGTTTACTTCAAAATTCTGGAAGTCCCTGTTTGGGAATTTTGGTACCAAATTGAACTTCAGTACAACATATCACCCACACAAGGATGGGAAAACTGAAAGAACAAATCAGGTCTTAGAGGACCTTCTTCGAATGTATGTGATGGATAGACCCACAAAATGGGAAGACTATTTACATTTGGCCGAGTTTGCCTATAACAACAGTTACCAGGCTTCCATTAAGATGAGCCCCTTTGAGGCTCTATATGGCAGAAAATGCCATACCCCTCTCAGTTGGAGTCAACCAGAGGATCGGTTGATCCTTGGGCTTGAACTCTTGGGTGAAATGGAAGAGATAGTGAGAAGAATTCAAAAAAATATTAGGATTGCTCAAGATAGACAAAAAAGTTATGCAGATAAAAAAAAAAAATTAAGCAATTTCAAATTGGGGAACATGTGTACTTGAGGATCAGGCCTCGCAAGAGTACCTTGAGTACTGGCAGCTGTGCTAAATTAGCACCGCGGTACTGTGGACCATTCGAAGTGTTGGATCGAATAGGTCCAATAGCATATCAATTAGCTCTACCTGCTCATATTAAAGTACATAATGTATTTCATGTGTCACTATTAAAAAAATATGTGCATGATAGCTCTCACGTAATTGATTGGCATCTTCTATAGGTGGAACCCGAAGGAGATTTCTTGCCCGAACCACTTTGGTTTTTGGAATGGAGGGAAATCGTACTGCAAAATCGGGTCATATCTTAGGTTAAAGTGAAGTGGAGGCAATTTACTCATGAGGAAGCGACCTGGGAAAAAGAAGAGGTTGTAAGCACTACCTACCCTAAGCTATTTTCTATTGAATAATAACACTGAGGATGGTGTTACGTTTAAGGGGGGGGATGATGTAACACCTTCCATTTTAATGAACTTGAATTACTATGTAATAGCTGCAAAGACATATGTTAGTGGGTGATAAACATGATTATGTGAATGTGTATATTTTATTAATAAAGTTATTAATCTTGTGATATTGAGTTTGGAAAATTCATGGACTGACCCCAGAAAAGAGGATCAAACTTTCCAGAATCTAAGAGTGATAAGATTCGTCACAATTTTTTCTAAAGCAAAATATATATGTGTTAACATGGTGGGATATAAAGACCGGTAATAAAAGCGTTGCAAGTGGAGAAGAAGGCTTTTATCTTTAAGGATAAACATGGAAAAAGCCTAGGTTGAGGGGAAACAGAACCCCTGAAGATAAGACATTGCCCAGGAAAAATCTGTGAACATGATAATGATAAATAAGCATTATCAAGGTAGAGTAGAGGTGACTCATGCCTGGAAATTTTTCATAGCTCGAGGGGAATCATAGGATTCATGGTTGGGAGGCCTCGTGCAGTCAGCCAATGATTTTCCGTTTTCAAGAATATTGGTCAGAAAATTCATAACTATGTTTGTGTAATTTTATATTAGATGCATGTTACACTACATTGGATGAAGGTTATGGTTAGTTATTTTTGTTGGGTGTCATTCCTTATCTATAGAGAGTTGCTCATTATTTATATTAGTTACAAGTTAACACTTGATTATCTTCTACGGATGACCGACCTTTCTTAGTTGTAAACTTATATGTTATTATTAGTGCATTGCATGCTGATGGTTGTCTATGTTTTGTGGATTATTATGCTTATCAGTTACAAAGTTGTACATTAATTAATAACTGATGCATGCAGATGGTTACTTATCTTATGGATGATTACATTTATCAATTTTTGAGTTGTCTGTTAATTAATAAAAGATGCATGATGATCGTTACCTATACCATGGATGATGTTTCTAATCAGTTACAGAGTTGCATGTTATATTATAGAATATGCATGTTGAATGTGACTAACTTTTATGGGTGACAATATTTATTTTCGTTGCAGAGCTTATTTAAGACACGTGTAGCATACTGAGCCATGAGAGTATGCTTCTATACTAGTGAAGTAGAAATCTGTATAGAAAAAGACCCCATGAACCAAGGTATATGAGCATGTTGACTAATATGGTCACATATAGTGGTCGTGGGTATGCAGAAGCCATAATATTGTATGATATACTCGTCATCATTCAAAACAAGAAATTGTATACCGTAAAGTTAGGGGAATAGTCCATTTTCAAGTCTGTAGGTGCTCCTCATAGAGACTACATCCCTCAGTTGGGTATTTCTATAAAAGAAAGAGGGGTTTGAATTAAACATAGGGACTCATTTTGTTCTAGGTCTCCAATGAGAAGAGAAGGTTAGAAACTGGAGCAGTGTTAGTATGAAGAAGCCACCACGCCAATATCATATATATTAAGTATATGCATACATAGATCAAAATAAAACTAGAGCTGAGATTGCAGCGTTTACTAGATATTCAAACTAATGAATAATATTAGGATATAGGACTATAGGGCCATAGACTCATTGTTCGTTTTGTTAAAGAACATTCCAGTTGATAATTGTAACAAGGAAAATGAAGCAAACTATAGAAATAATGAAATTACTCCTAAAGGAAAACTACAACGACTGCTACTGTATATTTTGGAGGTTGTTAGGAACATCTGTATAACCACTAGCTGACTTATGTTGTGATACACCCTAGACTACCCCAATAATCATTATGCTGTAATTTCAATTATGACAGAGAAATAAAGTTTGTATAACAAGAGAGTTATCTCATAAGTGATAGATAAAAAAAAAAAGACTAGAGGTAGGATACTATTTCTCTTTGAATTCGCACAGTGGTTTCATTCACACCCAAATCAAATTTTGCATATCTATATATATATATATATATATATATATATATATATATATATATATATATATATATATATATATATATATATCTAGATATATATATATATATATATATATATATATATATATATATATATATATATATCTATATATATATATATATAGATATATATATATATATATATATATATATATATATATATATATATATAATATATATATATATATATATATATATATATATATATATATTATATATATATATATAAAGAATAAAACTATTAAATTAATCTTAGGATTTTAAAATCATACATCCAATACAAGTGAACCGATTCAAATCCCACATATCAAAAGGAGAGAAAACCATTTTTAATGTCAAGCAAAAATATGAAAAATATCCTATCGTTTAGATTAGGTTTTAATAAAAACATACCAGGGACAACCCAGAACAATCTTGGTGCCTTTCAGAAGCCTTATACATGTGGCTTAGCTGCTTCACCATTCAATTTAGAAAACTAAAAACAATATAACAAAGAATGAGAACAACAAACATCTAAATTGGATATCTGGGGAACAAATCAACTTATTTAGGTTGTAGCCACATCGACCTCTGCGAATTGCAGAATGGAAGCAATGCGATTAAAACCACAAGCATCAGAACCTAGTTCAACAGGAGACACCAAACTGTCTAGTAAAAAAACCATAAGAGTTTGATGCTGAAAAATTGTGTACTTGTGCCTCAGAAAAATCAAGCTCAGTCTACCTGCAATAAAAACAAATACTGGCATCAATAGATTGACATAAAATGGAACTCTATAGCAATTATGAAATTTTAACCCTGTGAAGGGAGGAACATTGGGTAAAAAGGTTTACCCATAGAATCCATGTGACCCTGGTACTGCATAAACCCTACCTAAGAAATCAAGAAGAAATGAGGTGGAAGGATAAATAAAATGGGAAGTAAACGACAGGAAAGGATTACTCTAACTGTCTAAGGAAGAACTCACCTAAGTCTGAGGTAGATCCCATTCCAAGAGAGATGTGTTGGCGAAGAAATTTATGTATCCTTCTGTCAGCAGGAAAGAACAAGGGATAAATAACGAAAGGGTCACAGAACTTCCCTACTTCGTATGGGTAGTCACCTAACAGAGGGAGAAACATCATGACAAGAAGTTGGAGAAAAGAAAAAACCTCCATTCCTGCTTTGAAGAATGTAGGGGTAAATGAAAAACCCAACAAAAATGATAAAAACACAAAGTTAGGGTTTGTTGAGGTGATCTGAACTATAGATATAACTTAGTTCATCAGTAGCATTGGGAGGATTCTTGAGCCACGAGCAGTTGGGTTGTATGCCCACGAAACAGGTGTACAGTGTGCAGGTCGACAAAAATAAATGGAATACAAATGGCGTGGAGATAGTATGCATCTAGCTTGGTCTGTAACACAAGTTTAAATATATACAACTTATATGCATTGAAGAGAAAACAACAAGTGTCACTACTATTGTAACCAAGGGAGGGGTGAGATACAAAGTATAGGCTAGAGTAAGGTAAATGTAATTAATGAATACTCATAATCTTCACATAGCGCTTGACCACACTATTATACTCCAGCCTCATTGTAAAGGTGGGTCATACCCCATTGATTTAACAAATAATGGTATCACTAATTATTGAGGTGTGGACTTACGGTTGATGAGTTAGTGTGGCGGTGAAAGTTGCTTTAAAAGCATAGATTGTACAAATGATTAAGAAAATGGTAGATGTATAAAAAAAAATCTAGGGTGTAAATTAGGTTCGTTACAGTAACTACTACCAGTTATTTTCCCATCATCATCTTTTATACCCACTTTGAATTCTCTATCACCTCACGTTTTAACTCCCTAAGCCTAGCCTACTCTCTCACCTGACCACCAGAGAGTAGGCTAGGCTTAGGGACCTAACCACCCCCCCCCCCCCACGTTTTTACTTTTTAAAATAATTTTAATGTAGAATTAAACAAATTATTTGAATATTGACATTAATTATTAAATTGCAATATCAACTTGAAAGTTTTAAAAATTTATATTTTAATGTTGAATATATATAAAACTTTTCAATTCCCATATTATTAAAATATTTTTATATCAACTTTATGTATATATACAGAAAAAAATAATTAAAAGGAAAAAGGAAAAAAAAATTGTTGGATGTGAATTGTGATTATCTTCTTGATTAATAGGTCTCAGCCACGTTGCACCCCAGTTCCTAAATAGGGTATCAACGCCACCCATATGATAGCTAAATGTGGCATTCAACATTTCAAAGGAAATAATAGTAGAAAGTTCAATGATGGAATTGGCCAAACTATATGGAGAAACCTCGGCCTTAAATAAGGTATTCCTTAAGAAGCATGTATTTAATATGCATACGTTAGAAGATGGATCTATTGTTGATCATATCAATGAATATAACGTGGTTACCAGTCATTTAAGTTCTGTAGGGGGGAATTTTGATCATGAAGTTAGGGTTATGTTGTTTCTGTGGTCATTGCGAAGAAGTTGGAATGGCTTAGTTATGGCTATTAATAACTCTGTCTCTAGATCTAGTACTTTAAATTTTGATGATGTTGTTGGTGCCATCCATAGTGAGGAAATATGATGAAAAAACTCCAATAAGAGATCAACTAATGCTTTGACTGTACAGGCTAGGGGAATAAAAATGGAAAGACGAAGGTGCCCAAGAAATCATATTAAGTAGAAAAAGGAGTATCGAAAACCAAATGAGGGATAGTGTGAAGGAAACGCGGAAGAAAAGAAACCTAAGGAAATACTGCAAATCTCAGAAGGGAAAAGAAGGAGATGGAAAACAAGAGAACAATCATGAAGTGAATGTGACAGATGGTGTGTTGCAATATGATTTGTTATTTCATTAGAGAATATTATTTATTCAAAGGTTGTATATTGAGGGACCTCATTCCATGCCACACCTGATAGGAAACATTTTCATGACTACGTTCGAGGCAATTTTAGACATGTTCATTTGGGTGATGATAAACCCTGTAAAATGAATGGAGTGGGTAAATTTTTTTTTAAGAAACAAAATGGAAACAAATGGCCATTGAAGGAGGTATGGCATGTTCCAGATCTGAAGAAAAGTCTAATATCATTGGGGAAGTTAAGTGGTGAAGGTTGTGTAGCTACATTCACAGAAAAAACCTGAAAGGTCACTAAAAGAGCCCCGATAATAGAAAAAGGAGAAAAGTTTGGCACATTACATTTATGTAATGGTATTTCTAATTTTTTTAGTGCATTAAACTCCACAGGAGTAGATACAACATTGTGGAATTATAGGCTCAGGCACAAGAGTGAGCATGGGATGCAGATTCTTTAATCAAGAAATTTGTTGCCAAGTTTGAAGCATGTTGATTTGGATTTATGTGAAAATTGTATTTATAGAAAGAAGATGAGACTCAGATTTATCAGGGTTGGGAAAGAAAAGAAGAATGAAAAATTAGAGCTTGTGCAAATATATGTATGTAGAGATACTTAGGTATCATCTCTCAATGGCTCTTGCTATTATGTTACTTTTATTGATGATGCAACTATGAAAACCTAGATTTATTGTATTCAGAATAAATATTATGTATTTGATACTTTCAAGAAATGGAAATATTTGGTTGAGAATAAGACAAGAAAGAAATTGAAGTGTCCTAGATTAGAAAATAGAGGTGAATACTAAAACAAATATTTGGATAACTACTATTCAAAGCATGGAATTTGCAGATGGAAGACAGTTCTAGGAACACCACAGGAAAATGGTGTGTTGGAAAGGATGAAAAAGACAATCATAAGCATGCAAGGTGCATGAGATTGCATACAAGATTTCCCTTACAATTTTTGGCAGATGTTGCAGATACTAATGTTTATCTCATTAATAGAGGGCCTTCAAGTTCCTCAAATGGTGGTATTCCAGAGGAGGCATGGACATATAAAAAACTAAACAACTCAATTTTAAAGACTCTCGATTGTGAAGCCTTTATCCACATTAATAAATAAAATAGAAGAAAGTTTTAGGAAAAATCAAAGAAATATAACTTTATTGGATATGGTGTTAATGATTTTTCTTATCACTTATATGACTATGAAAATCACAAAATTATTAGTAGCATAGATGCCATATTCAATGAAAAAGTCTTGTATAAGGATCAAATGTAGGAAAAGAAATAGGAAAAGGAAAAAAATGATACACAATGCTTAATTAGATCAAAGAAAAGGTAAAGGTGGCTAAACTTTATAACAATCATTAGCCAAAACAACAATAACAACCACAACAACAACAAGAACCTCAAACACCTGAAAGTGGTGTTAGAAGATCTATCAGGATAAGTACACCACCCGAATGATAGTCTCCTTCATTATATTATGTATTATTGACTAATTCTAGTGAACTATAAAGATATGAAGAAGAAACATAGGTCGAAACCAAGAATAATTGGGAGAAATCCATGGAAGAAGAGATGGAACCCTTGATGCATAACCAGAATTGGAACTTAGTCAAGTTACCGACAAGTAAAAAAATATTGCAGAATAAATGAGTTTATGGTTTGAAGGAAGAAGATGGAGGAAAATATAGGTATAAGGATAGATAATAAGAGGACCACCACAAGGTGTGTGTTTACTATAGGTGGAACAACTATCAGTTGGGTTTCAAAATTGTGAAACATTGTTCCACTTTCAATAATGAAAGAAGGGTGTGTTGCTACTACAATGGCTAGTAAAGAAATCGTTTGGTTACAAAGGTTTATGGATGAACTGGGAAAGAAATAGGAGATGGGAAGGTTATACAGTGACATCCAAAGTGTTATTTTCCTTGCAAATAATGAAAATTTTCATTCCAGGACTAAACATATATAGCTCAAGTACTATTTCATGCCGTCAATGTTGGAAAATGGAAAGTTGAAGCTAAAAAAGATAGATTCTAGCGAGAATCCTATAGATATGTTAACAAAAGTTGTAATCATAGATAAGCTGACATTCTACTTAGTTTAAATCGATATTCAAGTATGATTGTGAAGATGAAAAATATTCAAGTCCAAGTGGAATCATTTTGTAACAAGTGAAGAAAAAATGGAGTTTATATAATTGGTCTCCAAGTGGGAGATTGTTTGGTGTCAAGCTTGATTATTTTTCTTATTTAGAGTTCTCAGCCGCATTGGACTCTAGTTCCTAAAAGGGGTGCATATGTCACCCATATGATAGCATCATGGGATTCCAGGGTGGGGGGGGGGTGTGATGACTACTTTTAGTTATCCCCCTTGGCGAGGGTTTTGGGGAAGCACCCCCAAAGCTAAAAATAGATGAACATTTGAATTTAAAATATTGTAATTGCGTACTCAATCTAGGTTGTTCAGTAGGCAAATGATTGTACCATAGAATCTATCTTAATTTATGGTTTTATACCCTACAAGGAAACCCTCGATTTATATGAGGGAATTGTATTGCGACTATGTATTATTGTTGTGTGCAAGAGGGAGAGAGAGGAGTTTGGGTCAGAGAGAATAAGAAATTACAACGAATCCAATATAGGTTCTATGTCTTCATTTTGCTGGAGAATATAAAAGGAAGGACTGTATGTTTCTTTGTGGATGTAGCCCAAATTGGGTGAAGCACATATATCTATTTCTCTCTTTTTGTATGCATTTATGTATTTTTTTTCAACAGTATTTTATGTATTTCATTGTTCCATTAATTTATTTCTAATAAATTTTTCCTAATAACATGGAGATTTGTACTTCACTCAATTCTTAATATGAAATGGATATAACATTTAAAGATATTATTAAGAAAACATGTTTAAATATGTACCACAAATAAAATATTTGAATGCCTAAATAAAATATCTCAATTCCAATTGGGTGTATCAATGCCCAAATAAAATATCTCAATGCCAAATATGTATATCTTTAATAATAAAAGTCAATATAAATCCATCTTAATGTCTAACCTATTCAACACAAAGAACCTTTGATCTATCAAATGTGGAGAGGGTTCAAACCTTTTGAGGTGCAAGCCCTTTTTAGAGTGAAAAATATGAAGAAGCATTTGCACCTCAAGATATTGGATATCTTGCTAGATGTAAGGTTGACATGACCCCGATCGGGGTGGAGAAAAGAGAACTGCACAAGGAAATGATGGGGTGCAGTTCACGGCAGCATAAGCTGCATCTAAGGGTAATCATATTAAGGGTTTTAACGACGGCACATAGGAAAGACTGAAAACCAAGACAAGGAATCGGGGGAATTATGGAAAAGGAAAGGGAGACGAACGGTGGCACTTAGTCAGTGAAACAAAGAATAGGTGGCGATATATCTGCAGGAGCAGGAGAAGATAGTGGTACTGACAAATCGAAGATTGGAAAGGTGGCGAAGTTTGAAGCAGTCTGGCAGAGAAACCCTGGTTATCATCTCAGAAGAAGGCAGGAAGTTATGGCGGAGGGAGGTAGGAAGGAAAGTCTGTCCAAGGAAGGAGAGGTGAGGAAAAAACGGAGGGAGCAGGAGCTGATGGAGGAAGAAGAAGGAAATCACAAGGAAGGAGAAATGGAGACCGAGAAGGAAGAGTGCATGGCGAATGGGACTTTTGAGGTGGGGCAAGGTAGTAGGGGTAACCCCAGAGGCAGACCATCTAGAAGAGGTAAAGGTAGGAGGTGTAGGGGTCGCGGGAGAACTTGGCAAGCGGATCGCTATGAAACTGAGACACCAGCTTCAAATCAATAGAAAAGAGGACGTCGATCCACAGAGTAGATAACTCAGGAAGTAGAGAGAGCATACATCAAAGGGACCAATGAGGAGATCAGAAGGATTATACATGTCTTGGAAAATAAAGTCTTGGAGGAGGCCTCTGATCCAGAAATGGAGGAATGGAGCATTCTTATTCCGGACCCTGGGATTATAAGGGGGCGCTTATCGTTGTATAAGAAAGCAATGCTTATGTATTGGGTTGTGAAACATCTATTAGCTAAAGCCATGGAGCAGGTCACCGAAGAGATGACGGAGATAGCTCAAGGTTTACCGAATTTGAAAAAGGAGATGAATAACCTACAGCTCACGCTCCTGAAGCAGGACAACAGACTGGAGGAAATTCGAAGCATGCTGAAAGAGATAACCACCGCACAGCGCGAGGAGGAAATCAAGCAGGAACTCATGGTAGATTGATAGTTTTGCTCTGTTTTCAATTGATTTCTCAACTAGGCTTAAGAGAATAAGTTTTTCGGGCAAGTTTTTTTGAACCGTAATCGCTGATAGGCATATAGAAACAGTATGTAGATAGGGAGATGCTTTGGTTTTAAACTTGTTGATGCACTTGCATAGTTGATAAGTTGACATTCTCAGACTCTTGGTGACCAACAGACCCGGTTTCCCTCCGGGGCGGGTTGAGGTCACCAGCGACTATATATATTTTTATTTTGGATGTATATAATAGAAAAGATCCTGCCGTAGCTTACAAAAAAAAAGAGGTTAACATGGATCTTTGGTGTTAAAATTACCATGCATATGTGTAATATGTGGCATTAAGAAAGAAATATCAATTAAAAAAGACATTTCACTATTAGCTATAATATATTTTTGTTTCCATATTAGCTTAATTTTATGTAAAATTTATATAGATATAAATTAAAGATACATTTTATTTGTAATCTTGGTACGACTACATCTCCATCATGTCATACTTCTTATCCCGATTGGATGGGATAGCACAAGATTTGAACCCAAGACTTCTAGTTCGGTGAGACTTCATTTCCATGGCCATTGTCAATTGAGCTACCTCAGGCGGACAAGAGACATTTTATTTTCATTTTCAAGTGTGATGTGAAATTAATTTATTTTTTTCAAAATATTTCAATGTTTTCCTTAAATGAAATATTATAAAATCTATGGTAACTAATATATTTCAAAGTCAAAAAGAATATTTTAATGTTCACTATATATAAAATATTTCAATCCCATCTCAAATAAAATATTGATATCAGCTTATATATATAAAGAGAAATATTTAAAAAATTAAATTACTGCCTAATAAGAGAGAGATGTGTAATAAATTCAATTCATAATGATATGTGGCATTTAGAAAATATTAAGATAAAATTAATTAAGAAAAGACTTTCGTTAGAAATCACATA
The DNA here is from genome assembly GCA_031772625.1 of Pinus tabuliformis. Taxonomy (NCBI): domain Eukaryota; kingdom Viridiplantae; phylum Streptophyta; class Pinopsida; order Pinales; family Pinaceae; genus Pinus; species Pinus tabuliformis. The sequence continues at coordinate 668,492,713 of CM062818.1, forward strand.
AGAGAAAGCTTTGGCTGACACGTTTCGAACCATCAAGTGTGATTCATCATCAGGACCAGATGAAGAGGTAGACCATGGCAAAGGCCTAAATAAAGAGAAATTTACATACCATAATTTTAAGTAATGGCTATATTTGAACAATGATATTTAACTTATGATATTAATTTATTAATATATTAAAAAACAAATATTTTTGGTAACGACTAGTTTTTGAAAAATAATATTTAAATTATGATATTAGTTTATTTAAAAAATTATTAATAAGTAACAACTATATTAAATGTCTAGTTTTTGAAAAATAATATTTAAACTAATTTATTTAAATAAAATATTATTAAGAAATTCTATTACTGGGAAATAATTGAAAAAAATAGAATCAAAAAATCAAAGTCAAACCCCAAATGAGAGAAGTAAAAAATGGTAAAAAAGAGTCAAGCCCCTAATCAAGACAATATCTTTTAATAAATAAAAAGAATTAATGGAAATAAAATAAAATAAAAATAATGCAAAATAAATAAAATAAAACAAAAATATAACACGTCTATATATATATATATATATATATATATATATATATATATATCTTTTGACTTGTGTATATTTTTGTTATATTTTATTTAGTTTCCATTAATTATTTTTATTTTAGTTTATTTTATTTCCATTAATTAATTTTATTTATTAAATGATCTTATCTCCATTAGGGTCTTGACTCTTTTTATCATTTTTTACTTTCTTCTTTGTTTGGAGTTTGACTTTGATTTTTTGATTCTCGTAAGTTTGATTTTTTTTCCATTATTTCCGAGTAGTAGAATTTTTAAATAATACTTGATTTTCATAAATTAATTTAAATAAAAAAACTAACAATTTAATATAGTCGTTACTTATTAATATTTGTTTTTAAGAAATTAAGAAATTAATATCATAATTTAAATATTATTTTTCAAAAACTCACCAATTAATATAGTCATTTCTTAATAATATTTGTTTTTAATATACTAATAAATTAATATCATAATTTAAATATTATTGTTCAAATATAGTCATTACTTCAAATTATGGTCTCTATATTTCTCTCTATTTAAGCCTTTTCCATAGTTTTCCTCTTCATCTGGTCCCGATGATGAACCACAATTGTTGGTTTGAAAAACATCAGCCAAAAATTTCTCTTATGTGATTTATACTTAATTCATCATGGATCACAGAAACCTGAATTTATAAAAGAAAAATGATTTCAATTTCGATCACAAACAAAATATTTCCATATTGACTATTAATTATAATATTTCAATATGATATACTTCTAGATAGAGAAAGGAATCCAAGTGAGGGATACATGTACTTAAAAACATATTAATAGCAAAAACATTAATTAATATTGACAATCAGGGCCACAAATAAAATATTTCAAGGCGAGCTATCAATGCCCATATTAAGTAAAATATTTCAAGATCAGCTATGTATATATTATACAAATAAATTGAGTAAAATATTTTAAGATCAACTATCTATATATTATACAAAGAATTTGATTTTTTATTTTTTATTTTTTACACTTTTTATTTTTTCATTTCCTTTTATGATTAAAACATTTGGTCTAGTTTAACTATTTTAAGTTTGACCCCCTTTCAAAACATATTTTTTGGCCAAATTTGTCATATATACAATAAATACTTTTTGTAATTGCAAATTTAAGTTATGTACTCTACACAATCTCAGTGTCCAAGGGGACTTTCAAGGAACCAAATCGATTTATGCATTAAAAAGTGTAATTTAAACTATTAAAACTCACAATCCCATGAAGAATTATGAACATTTCGTTGGTGTGTCGCTTGAAATGAAGGAGATGCCAAATTACCTTCATATTTTATCATATATATATATATATATATATATATATATATATATATATATATATATATATATATATATATATATATATATATATATATATATGAATGTTTGTTTCTCAAAATGAATGAGAAGTGTAATTCGTTTCATGATCAACATGGAGTTGAAAGAATCTAGACATTGGTATATAGCTAGCATCTATGCATCTTAACCCAAAATATGTCAAGAAATAAGAAGGACCAAATCCCATCAGGTGAAAACTTTGTTTAGTGTGCAAAACATGAAAAAGGGTTTGCACCTTTAGAGATTTGACCCCTATCGACACTTAATAGATCTCAGTTAATATGGGTCTACAATAGTAACTTCTCATATTGATTTCTCCATATACATATGATGACAATCCATAAAAGCCTCATATTTACGATACCTAGTTTGGAATGTTATCCACCTCAAAACATCTTTGACCTTTTCATTAAGGATTTAATGAAAACCCTTATAAGAAAAAAATGTCCACATAAATTAATCTCAATTTATAAAATGCAGAGGACCATATAAATATTACACTCTACCACATAATATTAAAAGAGAAGGTCACAAACATTTCTAAAATAGGAATTGTTAAATTTATAACAAATTACCATAAGCCTCATCCCATATCTTCTATAAATATAGCTCTTGGTGAATTTCTTCAAATAAACTATCCGAGATACACTTCCTTTGATCGTGAATGTGTGTATGTGATATAAAAACCAAACTGTATTAGAGAGTTAACACCTTTTTAGCTCCCCTATCTATAGATGATATAAGAGAAAATTTTATATCTATAAGTTTTGTATAGTTATTTTTACATCTTCCCAAGAAAACCCTAAATTTTATCGAATGTTAAATTGATAATAGCAATATATCCTATACTCCACAATTCCCTTTGAGTATTTCCATAAAAATAAATATAAGGAATTTGTTCTTATTTAAAATCTCTCCTATGAGGAAATATCCTAACCTCAATGGGAGAGACAAGAGGCAACTCTCAAGTAAGTGACTTACTATTGTGATGATGGTATTGTACCACTATTTAGAAAAGAGATATTTCCTAACTTATACATGACAAATATAAATAACAAATTGAACAACCTCACTCTTAAGGTTTAGGAAATGTTAAAGAATGCAAGTTCTTGCTAGAGTAAGAAATCTTTGATTATTTGTAATTGAGACAAGTTGGCTTAAATTCTGAACTATGATCATATTATGCTAGAAAAACCAAATAAAATGATATGGTATGTAAGTGAACTAAACTTACTTAAAATTAAATAGGACCAAATGACTATTGGTCCTTAATTTTGGTGATAATAGTCATCATAAGAATCCTCCTTCCAACTAAAATAAACCTATCACCCTCTATTTTACCATATCCTCTCTCCAATCTACTAATAAAAAACCTGGAAGGTATTTTTATCATTTTCCTTTCATTTTTGAATTTTATAAATGTTATGCATCATTAATTCAATTTTATTAAATGATATAGGAAAACAATGTTCTATTAATTTATCCTTCATTGAGATATATTTAGGAAATATGGGAGAAAAATAAAGGATGTATTTTTTTCCCTATTTTTCCTAGATGGATCTTGTGCTATTGGTCCAGAAAAATGTCTCTCGCACATGACAATTTAGTGCTTGGTCAACTCAGCTAGTTAGTACAAAAATACACTATCCAAGCAAGGAAATTTTTCCAAAATTCATGAGATCATGTTTTCTCATGATTTTTTTCACTCTAGAGGTTAGACCTAATATAGATGGATGATTATAGTATAATTAGCTAGCTAGGTTTAGGTTTATCAATATTTTAGTTTTTTTTCTAATGTATAAATACACAGGAAAGTTAAGATTAAGGGGGCCAATTAGAGTTAGTTTTTATTTCTTTTATGTTCCTCATAATTTTAATAATTTTGAATTGAATTTCTATTTCATGCTTCCTTTTATTAGTGTATAATATCATCTTGAGTGTCTTGAGCTGAGAGTTTCCGAGTGTGTAAGCTGAGGCTTGGAGGGCATCCATTTTTTGACTTGTGAACCATATCTTTTCTTATTCATAGTTTTAGATAATTGTAGCTTCCTTGATAGTAGATATATCTACAAATATTTTGTAGCCTACATTGAAGAAGGTGAGTTACCTTTTGTCTCGAAATTATTTTAATAGTTTAAAAAAAGACTTTATACATTATAATAGTTTAAGGATAGATAACATTTTACAGGATGGAAAATTATTAGACTACACATAAAACACATAACATCCCATAAGATTATAGACACCTATATTGATAATTTAATGTCCTAAATTATGTAAACGAATTAGACAAACATGTTAGTGTTGTTGTTAGGGAGATGTCAAGGGCGCAATAATACTTCTTATATTAGGTATTGAATGATTGCATTTAATGCAAACATTTAAGAGAAGGAGTGATCTAGATTGGGTCATTATGTTATTTTTCATCCATACTAAAACTTTCACAGTGGAAAGAATGGAGGAATTAACTCACAATACCTTTTTTACTAGCATGACCAAAATTGGTAAATTGCGGTGTGAAACCTTCTGCAGGAAGTTTCAGGCATCAAACATTTTTTTTTTGTGGGGAAAAATTGTTTCACTTTAGGAAAACACATTTTCATGATATTTTACACTTACATGCATTTCAAATGGCGCAAGAACCGCCTCAATCATAGTTTGTATGTAAAATTAAAGCCACTCAAATGTTGACCTTCATGTTTTGACCACCATAGTTTGAGAGGATGCCATGCCAACCCCCATTATTCATGGAAAAATGACTATATACGTGATCATGATTAAAAATACTATAGAATTTTCCATATTGTAACTCTATTTAAGAGTTGGATTTAAGCATGACCACTAGTATGCTATCGAATTGTGTTATAACTGGGTTATTCAAAGGAAGAGGGGTTCCATTCTATTCAAATGAATTTCTTTCCATATATGAAAAGAGTATATGATAGTGGATGGGAGGGAGAAAAAACAGAGAGAGAGAGCACAGAAACATCACCTTCCATGTGGGTTTTCTCTTTAAAGGGTTTTCTGAGTTACATATTATGTTAATTTGTAATTTGTGATTTTTATTTCAATTTTGATTCCATTTTGTATGTAATTATGATTCACATGTATGTGCAATAAACATTAAATAACGAATCTTGAAATGTAATGAGAAATGAATCCTCATAGTCTATATTTTATATTTTCTAATAGGTTTTTGTATATTTGTTATGATGAATTTTCCATGGAAGTTTATGGATCATGTAGATATGAAGGAAGCTTTATTTGAGTATAGTGTGGAGACCTATAAAGGATTCATATTGGCTGTTTTGAAAATCACATAGGCCATCATGGACAACAAATCTATGAATAACCCTATAATCCCATAGAGGATAGGTTTGTGTGGCTATATGAAAAAGTTGCAAATATAAACCATAATGTGAGCCTCCTCGTGCTAGACCTAATTATTAAACTGAATTTATTCATAGAATATATAGGTTCTAATGTAAGGCTTATATTTCTGGATGTGGGTGAGCAGTCCGGAGCTTAGTACGAAGGTGGCATGGAGGGTGGGCGCGTGGCCGCTTACCACTGCCGAATGGAACCGTAGGAGACAGGAGTTAATGTTTCATACAATTATCTTTATTGTTGCATTAGCGCAACTCTCTCAAGTGTGCCAGTTTGATAGCTTAACTGCAATGGTGCTTAGCACGGTTTTCATTTTTTTTCTCCCCATTCGCCCATGCTGGCATAGCAAGGTTGACGCTTCTTGTTCTAGAGACAGTTTAGGTCACCGTTTGGCTCTGGATTGAGGAGCTAATACCTATCCGTGCTTTCACACTCCAATTCATCCATTTAGCATTTTCCTCTGTCACCACTACGCAATCCCTCTTTGACTATTTGTTCTGCTTCCCCAGCTCAATTCAACATGCCTAGAGAGCGCACTAGGATGGGCTGCAGAAGAGGCAGCTCTTGTGGCCGGGTCCCCCACTAGGCATCCTCAACAACCTCAGACCCCTCGTCTGAGGCTTTGGATTTCGGCTTTAATAGCTATCCTGCGACTAGAAGTGGTCGTGGCAGAGGAAGGGGGCATTTCATGTCAGAGGTGAGCTCTCATCACTCCAGTACGCACACGACTTGCTTCCACCTCCCTTGTAGTCTCCTTCATTGTGTCGGTCATTGTAGAAATGAGTGAGCATGTTGGGGGTTCAGGGACAGTCAATTCAGGAGCTCCTCAGCACTTGCGGATGGAAAACTAGAATGTTTCCTCGCCGATTGTGACTTCTGAGAGACGAGACATCGGGGGCTTTGCTATCCAGGATTCGCCCACTCTTGTTGGCCTGAGCAATCCTGCAGCAGAAGAACCTGCAAGAAAAGAGGGCCAATCCTTGGAGTTTGAAGAACCATATAATTATGGGTGCCGCATTATTGAAGAGCAGCGTCCAATATAGAATGAAGACTGAACAGGTTTGCGTTTTTTGGTTTTTTTCAAATGCTAAAGGCGGTTGTTGAATCCCCTCTGGATACAAGGTCATCTTATGTTTTTAGCTCCCAGCATCAGGTTTTTCCAACTTTTTAAGGGTCGGTTTCCTCTGCGTGGGCAAAATTTCCCTCTCTGTTGGTTACTGTCTTGGCTCAGGTTGTTTACAAGTCAGATTTTGGTCACTGTCCGGGCACTGAGTTCTCCGTTATGGTTTTCAATTATCCCAAGTCCTGAAGCTAGTCCTTATGTAAGTCCTCTGGTCATTTTGTCAAACGTTTTTTGTAAGTATGTTGTCTCATGGGCTAGAACTCTAGAGGCCTTTACCTCGCTGTAAGCATATTTTGTATCAATATAGGAGTAGACCAATTCAGAAAAAAAAAAATGTAAGGCTTATATGGGAGGGGAGATTGGTAGATAAGGAAGAACCACATAGGGACCCTAAGAAAAAATCGAAAAAACATCTGCCAATATTAAGTTTCATGAACGATTCAAAATCCATATTTAAAATGGAAGCAAATGAAAATATCATTTGTATCAAGGTGAAATCGACACCTTGAGGTTAAATCAGTGGTTGCAAAAATTAGAATTTTATTTTAGTGTTTTATCTGGCAAAGAAATCATATCCTACTAAAAAGACAGATCTGCCTAGACTTGGGAACCAAGTCTACAAAGAAAAATACAAACACATAACACTTTCTTTAGTTTCATCAATATTAAATCATAGATGCAAGCGATGGAATGAATAATCTATACAATTTTGATTGAAATTCCTAATGATGATACTTGTTATTGTTGTATGCAACTTTCAATATCATCTTCAATGCTTCGAATAAAGACTTTCAAAGACACCAATAAACAAATAATCAAAGAACATGATATCAAAGAGTCTTGTACTAAACATTATAAAAATGGATAATGAGTGTGAGAAAGGAATAAATTTTCTATTAAATTGAAGAAAAGGAGAATTAAAACCATGCCCTGATGTTAAAATCCTTCTTCCAATGATTCTCAATTGAAACTTTGCAATAAAAAAGTCTCTAATGGATATTTGGACAACATGAAAGTATAGTTCAAGTGTCTGAAATGGCAACCCTCTTATCTTCGAATGCATTGTACTTATAGGGAAAGAGTGGAAGTTGACATCCATCAAGGAAGGGGTGAGATAAAAAATGGACAGAATTAGATCCATAATGGAAGGAATGAGATCTAGGATAGAAGGAGCTCGAGCAAAATCTCCATCACTTTGGAATAGATACGATTCACAAGACTTGTTGATCTAGGAGGATCCTGGAGAAATGGTCCACGTGAATCTTTAGAAAATTACCAGTGGCATGGTAAAATGCTCAAAACTCAAAGTGGTATAATTTGGATAAAACATAGCATCGGATCGAAGTGCTCATCATCTCGATTCCAACGTTGTGAATGACACTCAAATCCGAGTCCAGATGAAGAATTTAGAGCAAGTCAAAGTTAAAGTTTGACTTGTCCAAGTGGTAGGAGGAGATGACATGGAAAGGGTCCCAACGAATGGGGAAGCCCCAAGTGGTAGGCTGCCACTGGGTCCCACATATCACATATCAAGGAAAAGAGAGGTAATGGGTATTTGCGATTGCGATATCGCATATCACATATCGGAGGTGGGCAAGTGTTTTGTGAATTGGCCCCCGATAGTACCTAGTTACGATGTGATATATTGCATATCACAATCACAGAAGTGATAGAGTATTCGAAGTGACCCCAACAGTAATCACCAATTTGGATTTGTAATCAAAATACAAATGCGATATTTTACATATTGTAATTAATATTTCTGGCGGGTCTATGTGATTGCTGAAATGTAGATTTGGGGTCATCTACTAATTGTCTAAGCATAGATTGTGATTGTGATGGGCTTCGTAGATGTGATGTATTATACATTATGTTATATACACCTGACAGGTTCATTGTATCATGGAATGGTTGAAGCATGGCTTAAGTCTATCTCCTAATGGGTGGAAATGTTGATAGTCTTGCCTCTGGTTTAAACATGCATTCCAAAGGATTTCCACTATATTGGTAAGGTTGTTTCCATGTCTACTTTAGGCCCGAGATCCTTGATATCAAATCAAACCTGCCTAATTTACTTGGCTTATGGGTAGAACTGCCCAGGAGTTGACGAATTTCTACCATTCCTATTTCAAGGCCATTTTGTGTCAGAAGAAGGAAGAGTGGGAGTTAGTAGAATAGTTCATAAGCACACACATGTAGCAAACCCTGACCCTAGCAGTAGGCTAGACCTTGCCTTGAGCAGTAGGGAGGTTCTGAGAGGTTGAAGAAGGCTTTATTATCCAAATTGGGAGTTTGGATAGGCATTCTTTCACTATCTTTCCCAAGGAGCTCAGTGGTACTGTCTGTTTCTGAAGCGGGGCTCTCCATTACGTACCCATATTTTAGCTTTAAGGTATAAGTGTTGTAATTGCTTGTTGCTTGTAGTTTTATCTCTTTTATGCCACTAATTGAATGAAGGCCTCCCCACTATTGAGCAGGCCCCGGAGACATAGTCCAACTTGGACAAAATTTGTAATCAAATTATTGTGTCGTGGTTTTTGTGTTCTTTTGTTTGTTTCCACATTGTTCATGTGATTTTTAGTTCCATTCATCATTAGCTCACTTACATGTAATTCTAATGCATGTGTAAGTAAAATATATTAGATCAAGTTTGCTATTAGGGTAGGTCTTTGTATATGTGAATTGCATGAGTTTAGGCTAACCTAGAACAAGCTGCGAAAATGAGAAGGAACACTTAAGTCCTTTGATCCTGAAACAGGACATGTACAATGAAAAAGAAACATGGCCAATGAAGAAGCTCGTTGGGAAGAGGAACAAAATTTCCATATGGTATTCTACAATATGGCAGAAAAAGTGGACAAGTTGTTCATAGAGTATGAGAATGCAATTGGGGATGAGAAGAAGGATGTTAACGATCATGGATCAACAAATGAGGAAGGTGGTGGAGAAGATCCTCCTCCCTCTCCCTCTTCCAATGAAAGTTCTCATCACTCTCATCAACATTCTAAGCATACCTCTAAGAAATCGTTCTTCGAGTTGCACATAAAGCTTTACCTACCCATGTACAATGGAGAGTGTAGTGCATAAAAAATCAATAATTGGATTAGAATGATAGAGGTTTACTACCAAATCCAACAGATCAAAGAAGATGATGAAAATGTCAAGTTAGAATCTCTTCAACTGAGTGGAATTGCTCTCGTTTGATGGGAGAGCAAGTTGCAGAAGGGAAGCATAGAATATGGTAACCTTCTTTCCTCTTGGTCTAGTTTTATTTCTGCATTGAAAGACCAATTTTACCCTCTAGGTTATAAGAAAAAGGAACTTATGGAATGGAAATATCTAAGGTAAGGTAAAGGCTAGAATGTGCAAAGCTTCACTAAAGAATTTTGGAAATAAGAATTGAATATGGGCATCTCATTAGATGCACCAAAGACTATAACAAGGTATGTAGGTGCACTACATAGTTACATCAGACACTCATTATTACTGTTTAAGCCTACTACAATTGATGCAACCAGCGTAAAGGCTATTCATCTTGAAATTCAAGGCAAGAATGATCGAGATGATCAAGCCAAGAAGTCATCATTCAAACCTCAGCATGGAAAATTCCAGAAGAAAGGAAAAGGGAAGGATAAGAAGACTGTTGCAACCAAGAAAGGGGATGGAGCAACACTGTCTTGCACTCATTGCAAGAAATATGGTCATGACGAGGACCACTGCTGGAAGTTGCATTCAGAGTTGAGACCAAAGAGTTTCGGTGGAAAGGGGAAGTAGAAGATAGTGGCAACAATGCAGGACCTTGGATTAGATTCCGGTGATGAGACATTGATCACAGTCATGGGCGCAAGAGGTACTCTTTCTATTAATGATAGTTCTGATTCGGTTGCAAGTACTAGTTATTTGAATGAGCCTGTAAGTAATGAGTGGAAGAGAATTGAGTTATTCCACATTAGAGTTGTCATACAACATACAAAGGTGGAAACTTTGTTTGATTAAGGTTCCCAAGAAAACTTAATCTCAGAGTCCTTAGTGAAAAAGTTAGGCCTTGAAACTAAGCCTTATCCAAGTCCATACCCGCTTGGTTGGGTAAATGATAAAGCCAAATTGCAGGTCACCAAGCAATGTACCACCAGATTTGTTATTGCTTCTAAATTAGTTGATGAGGTAAAGTTAGATGCAGTGCCTTTGGAAATCTATGGAATTATCTTGGGAAGCCCATATATAAATGACAGAAAGGCAGTTTTATTTCAGCATGAAAATGAACACCATCTCATAAAGGATGGGGTAGAGTATATAGTCAGAGCTCATCATAAAAAAGTTAGTGCTAGACTTATTAGTGCAGTACAAATGAAACGACTAGTTAATTCTAGTAAATGGTGCATGCTCATGGTAGTGAGAGCAAAAGAGGTCAAGATGGTTGACACTTTCAAAGGTTGTGATCCTGATCATATGAAATAATTGTTTGAAATTATTTCTAACTATGATGGATTGTTTTAGGAACTGAGAGGATTTCCAACAAAATGGGAAATCCAGCATGAGATCCCTTTACAAAAGGATGCTCCTTTACCAAATTTTAGCATGTACATGATGGCTTCTATCAACATGGAGGAGATTAATAAATAGGTGCAGGAACTGTTAAATCAGGGAATCATTAGACCAAGTTCTTCTCCTTGTGGTTCACCGATCATGTTGGTGATAAAAAAAGATGACACATGGATAATTTGCATGAACCAAAAGGTGTTAAACAAGATCAAAATGTAGAATCAATACCCTCTCCCTCTTATTGATGAATTATTAGATTAGTTGAAAAATATTGTTTATTTTACAAAGCTAGATTTGCGTAGTGGATATCACCAAGTTAGAATTGTGGAGAAAGATGTTTAGAAGGCTATGTTCAAAACCAAATAGGGGTTGTTCGAATGGATGGTGATGCCATTCAAACTTTGCAATGATTTGGCCACATTTATGAGGTAATTAATGATTTTTTTAGGCCTCTTCTTGATCATTATATGCTTGTATATATGGAGGATATTCTTCTGTATAGTAGAACTTGGGATGAACCTATGTGTCACATGAAGAAAGTGCTTGATGTTTTGAAACGAGAAAAATTGTATGTAAAAATCTCAAAGTGTGAGTTTGGGAAGACCTCTCTAGTCTATTTAGGCCACATAGTTAGTAATGGGCAATTGAGAATAGATCTCTCTAAAGTAGATGCGATTATGAATTGGCCTAAGCCCACAAGTGTTACAGAGGTATGTAGTTTTCTAGGTGCGCTACAGTATTGGAGAAGATTCATTACAAACTTCTTTGTTAACGCAACCCCCTTGCATGCATTCACCATTGTGAAGAAGACCTTTTAGTGGGGAGGAAAGCAGAAGAAATCATTCAACATGCTGAAAGAGAAGATCAGCACAACACCAGTGCTAGCGTTACCAGGAATTCAACAACCTTTTAAAATTGAAATAGATGCTAGATGGATGTCATGGGTGTTGTATTGATGAAACAAATAAAGCTTGTATGTTACCATTCAGACACTTTCTCGCAGGATATTGTGAATTATCCCACGTATGATAGCGAGTTGTATGCCTTGGTGCAAAGTGTAAAGAAGTGGAAACACTATTTGATTGGCAAGGAGACAATCATCCATACAGATCATCAGCCCTTGGAGTATCTTCAGTCACATACCAACCTTCAGCAAGCCCATCACTTTAGATGGATGGTATTCCTCCAACAATTTCATTTAGTAATAAGATACAAGAAGGGCACCAACAACAAAGTGGCAGATATTCTTTCTCGCCCTCTTATTTCTGCAACTGGACTTTTTAAAAATGTTTCTTTATCGTTAGAAAGTTATGCAGAACAATATGCTAACAATAATTATTTTAAAGAGATTTATGTAAAATTGACTCGTGGATGGTAGGTGGAAAATTATCATTTGTAAGGAAATCTAGTGTACCACCTTGGAAAACTATGCATACCCATTGATGAAAGCATTCATGTAATCTGAGGCTCATACCTCTTTGGTTTCTAGTAATTTTGGAACTGAAAAGACATTATGTCATTTACAAAGGTTTTGCTTTTGGCCTCATATGGAAAATATTATGACTCGCTTTGTAAAGGGTTGTGTGTTGTGTTTTGTTTCAAAGCCCTCTAATAGAAAACTTGGGCTCTACACACCACTCCCTATTCCAATTCGACCATGGGAAAGTGTGTCCGCGAACTTTGTAGGAGGTTTGTCTATGTCTAGGAATGGTCACAACTATTTTTATGTCATTGTGGATCATTTTAGTAAAATATGTATTTTAATGCCTTGTAAAAAGCAAGTCACTATTGACCAGGTTTCTTTTCTTTTCTTTCAGCATGTTTGGGTCCATTTTGGGTTGCCCATATCTATTGTGTCAGATTATTGCTCTCTTGGAGAGTTTTGGAAAAAATTGTGTAGAATGATGGATACTAAACTAAAAAGAAGTATGGCATTTCATCCACAGACCGATGGGAAAACAGAGGTTTTCAACCATACCGTGATATACTTGTTGCGAGGCTATTGTGGAAAAAATACCAAGTTGTGGGATGAACAACTTCCTTATGTCCAGCATGCATACAATCGAGCAATACATTCATCTACATAGAGCTCACAGTTTGAGACATGTTTTGGCTTTCTACATAGAGATACCTTGGACATGGTCTTTGGGAAATAGGAGGATATCAACTGACGTAATGATATGAACAATGCACAAAATTTCATTCACCTGATGCAGGTGATTCGTCAGGAAATATAGGAGAAATTGGAGAAGAGTCAAGCTCGGTATAAAGCTCAAAATGATAAGCACCAAGTTGACCATCAATTTCAAGTTGGGGATGAGGTATGGATCCACATCAGCAAGGATAGAAGGAAGGGAGAAGGTAAGAAGTTGAAACCCATCCGATATGGTCCCTTCACCATATTGGCAAAGATTGGAGACAACGCTTTTTGTCTTGACTTGCCTGCTTATATGAAAATGCACTCCATTGTAAATGTTGAAAACCTAAAGCTTTATGAACCTCCATTGATTATAGATACTGAGGAGGTTGCACAGATTCCTACAGTGGACGATTTTGCACCATAGTATCTAGATAGGTCTCCCGAAGATATCATACTTGAATGAAAAAACAAGAACTTCACGATGAAGAGATCTGGATTATAGCCGTGTTGTCTTCAAAGGAATGCATCTAAGCAAAGCTCAATGGATGGAGAAGGAAAAGGTGAGGGAACAATTTCCTCACTTGACAATTGACTGGAAAGGCTTTTGGTGGTCTAAAATCTCTTAGTGGGGAGGATTGATCAAAGAGGATTGTAGAGGATTGATCCAGGTGGATCTCTAGAAAGGTATCAATGGCATGGAAAAAGGCTCAAAACTCAAAGTGGTAGAATCTAGATAAAACTTAGCACCATATCAAACTACTTGTCATCCTGATTCCAATAGTGCGAACAAGGCTCAAATCCAAGTCGAGATGAAGAAGTTAGAGCAAGTCAAAGTTCAAGTTGGAATTGTCGAGGTGGTAGAAGGATATGACATGGAAAAGGTCCCAGCGAATGGGAAAGTGCCAAGTGGCAGGCTGTCAATGGGTCCCGCATATCACACATCAACAAAAAAAGAGAGGTAGAGGGTTAAATAATTGACTCCCCGCCTTGCCGATTTGTGATTGCGATATCGCATATCACATATCAGAGGTGGACAAGTGATTTATGAATCGGCCCCCGACAGTACCTAGCTGCGATGTGATAGATCGAATATCATAATCGTAGAATGCTAGAGTTTTTGAAGTGGCCCCGATAGTAATCGCCGATTGTGATTTGTAATTGGACTACATATGCGATATTTTATATATTGTAATTTTTAACTCTTGCGGGTCTCTATTATCGCCAAAACGCAGATTTTGGGTCACCCGCCATGGTTTAAGTGCTCATTGCGATTGCAATGGGATTCCTAGACGTGATGTGTTATACATTATGTTTTATATTTCCTTCGGTTCTACTGTATCACAGAACGATTGAAGCATTGCTTAAGTTTTTCCGGCAATGGGTGGAAATGTTGATAGTCTTACCTCCGGTTTAAATGTGCTTTCCAAAGGATTTCCACTATATTGGTAAGGTTGTTTCCATGTCTCCTTTAGGCCCGAGATCTTTGATATCGAATTAAACCTGCCTTATTTACTTGGTCTATGGTTAGAACTGCCCAGGAGTTGAGAAATTTCCGCCATGCTTATTTAAAGGCCATTTTGTATCAGAAGAAGGAAGAGGGGGATTATGTGGAATAGTTGAGAGGCACACACATGTAGTAGACCCTGACCCTAGCAACAAGCTAGATGTCATCTTGAGCAACAAGGAGGTTTAGAGAGGTTACAGAAGGCCATCCAAAATGGGGGTTTGGATAGGCATTTTTGCACTATTTTTCACCAGGAGTTGAGTGGTATTATCTGTTTCTGAAGTTATTCTATCCATTCTCTACCCATATTTCAACTTGGAGGTATAAGGGTTGTAATTGCTTGTTTCTTATAGTTGTATCCCTTTTATGCCACTAATTAAATGAAGGCCTCCGCACTATTGAGCAGGGCCTGAAGACGTAGTCCAACTTGGACGAACTCTGTAATCAAATCATTATGTCATGGTCTTTGTGTTCTTCTTTTTATTTTTGTATTGTTTACATGTTTTTAAGTTCTATGGTTAATTAGCTCTGTTATATGTAATTTCAATGCATATGCAAGTAAAATATCTTTGGATCACTTCTAGAATAGAATCTTCTTTACATGTTTTTCGTTTTTACCCATGTAATTAGACCATCACACTTTTAATGAAGGAAAATTGTAATGGAATCACTATTAATTTATTGTTCAAGATGCAACATGGCACATTTTGATATGACCTATGATGATCTCAAAAATTAGGGTTTTTTAAGCTTGTAATCCAACATTCTTATACTTCATGGACAAATATTTCTCCAATCTTTATTGGGGATTTATGAGAACAATTCTTCAGATGGAGAAGGATTTTTATTTGGCATAATTTTCATGGATGTAACAAATTGATGTGTAACATGTTCATCATATAGAGAAAGAATAAAATAGTTCATTTTATTGTATGAAAATAGAAGGATGTTCCCTCAGCTAGTGGGAAATCCATTTGTACACCCTAAGGTTGAGTTAGATGATCCAGTGACTAAGCGGGAGGATTTCAAAACCCTCATACAATCATAATATTACCCTATTAGGTATTTATAACATTAGTAGATGTGATAGCATTACTTCAGGAAGATGCAGGGTTAGAGTGTAGAAGAGACACCAATAAATTTAGAAATATGGTCATAATGTTGGGTATCTCTGCAAAGAACTCAAATGTACTCCTCAAGTAGTTAGTGCGGATGCACATCCATATGCAAAAGAGAGTGATGTTTTTCAAATCTAGATCAATGGACGAGGCTTGTCCATGGGGACAATACCTAGAGAACATAGGCATGAGAAAAGGGAAATATACTAGATCAAAGAAAAAGGAGCACCAAGATGCTCATAAGGAGGGAGATAAGAAGTGGAAAAAGGGGAAAAGATAAAAATACAATAGCCAGAACACAACATGAAAAAGATACCAACAAGCAGTATAATCATTATAACATTGACATTCATATAGCAAAGAAGTGATAGAACTTGCATCAAGTGCTTAACGCAAGGAAAAAGGAAAGAGGCTAACATAGGGGAATTTTTTATGTATAAAATGGGCCTCCTAAGGAAAGTAATAAAATAATAGTTAAAATAATAAAACAAGAGTTATAGATTTTTAAATAAAAGTAAAGTAAATTATTGTTTAATTGTATTTTTGACTTATCTCTTTATAGGTTTACCCAAATATGAAGTGCAGACACCCATTGTATGCAGAATTGAATTCCACATTTAATGAGTACCCAATCTACATACTTTTGAGTGGATACACATCAGAAAAAAATTAAAATACATGAAAAACATGCGTTTGACACACTTTTTTTTTTATGTATTTTCAATATCCTTTTTTTATGTGGATCTACTAAAAAATATGCAGAGTGGGTATGAATTGGATGCAGAATTTAATTCTACATGCAATGTGTGTCTACTCTTGAAATTTCTGTAAAATTATAAGGAGATAAGTTGAAAATAAAATTAAAGAAAAGGGTAGTTTTATTCTTTACCTTTCAAAATATTTACCCATAGGGATGAGATCATCATATTACATCTTATTGATTCTTTTAAATTTAATATTGTTACTACAGTTTTTATTTTGAGGCCCATTTTTCACCTCAAAATTCCCCTAATAGAAGAAAAATATCATGGTCACCGATTCAAGTAACTAGGTGGAAAGTAACTAAGATGTCGACAAGAATATTTTCTGTAGTGAATAAGGAGGATAATTAGAGTATCCTTTAGCAATAGCAAGAGAATGAAAATACCATGTTGTTCCCTTCAAAGATCTTGGTTAGGAAGAAAAATATTGATTCTTTGTTCAACACGGGATCATAAGAAAATTTCATTACAGTAGTGCTAGTCAAAACAGTTGGGATTGGAATTTCATGATCATCCAAGCCCATATCCAATGGAATGGATAATTTAAGATGTAGAAAAATGGTAACCATACAGTGAAAATTAGATTGGACATTAGTGTTGATTTCATTGATGAAGTAGAAATAGATGTAGATCATCTTAATGCATGTGGATTCGTGTTTGGAAGTCACTATATGTACATCCAAGATATAATGTTAATGTGGAGAGTCAACTATTACTCTCTCATTAAGGATTGAAAATACTTCCTCATTGTTGTGCACGACATAAATTCCAAAATTTTATTCGTAAGTTCCAACCAATCCAATAAGCTGATCAATTCTAACAAGAAGTATGTTTAGCTATTTTTAAGGTAGCATCAATCTATAGAATAGTCAATGAGAGTAAAATTTTCTTTGGATAGGTGTATTAATAAACAATAACATCAACTAGAAGAGTTTGTACATGAATATAGGGATGTGTTCTAAGATTCTAAAGGGTAGCCACCCAAGAGGAAAGTGGAGCATGATATCTAGCTATTTGTGGACTCCCTGCCACCAAAAATTGGGCTATACAAGTAGTCTGTTATATAAGCAAATGAGCTATAGAAAAATTTGCAGCAACTACTTTAACTTGGTTCCATTTGAACAAGTACCTCACCATGTTGGTCAACCATCATCATTGTGCCAAAGAAGGATGAGACTTGTTGAATTTATATTGATTACAAGGAGCTAAATAAAACTATGCTCAATAATAGATACCCCCTTCCTAGGATAGAAAATATGTTATATTGGTTGTAGCAATTCAAATACTTAAGCAATCTAGACATAAAGTCTGGATATGACCATGTTTGAGTAAGAGAAAACAATACCTCGAAGACCATCTTTAAAACATGTAAAGGTTTCGTATGAGTGGTTATTCATGCAATTTGGAATATGTAATGCACTAGTTATTGTATGAGATTAATGAATAATGTACTACGTCATGTTATAAACCCATTTGTTATTATCTATTTGGATGGTATATTGGTATACAGTGCTACCTAGTAGGAGCAGATCTTACATTTGAAAAATTTTCTAAAGACAATATAGAAGCACCAACTACTAGAAAATATCAAGAAGTGTGAGTTTTCACAACAATATTTCATGTATTTCGTGCATGTGATAGGTGGATAACAGTTGAAGAGAGATCTTACCAACATGGAGGTTGTAATGAAGTGGCCTATGCCTACCAATATATTTGAGGTCAAGAGTTTCATTGGGGTAGCACAATATTTGATGAAATTGATATCCTCATTTTCAACAATAGAAACATAAATCCATTGCATAACAATAACTCGCAAGAATTTGTAGTGGGAAAATATTTAGTAGACGGCCTTTGAGGCATTAAACAACATGATTAGTCAAGCATGAGTCTAGAATGATTGAACTTACAATATTCACTTGAAGTGGAGACAAATGTAAGTGGGTATGTTATGGGAGTGGTATTGATGCAATGAGGAAGGCATATATGCTACCATTCTGAATTTTGTCATGGGGTAGTTCTCAACTTACCTACTTATGACAAGGATCTCTCTACCCTAGTGAAAGCTATGAAGAATTGAAAAAACTATTTAATGGGAAAGGAGACAGTAATCCACACCTATCACTAGCCATTATAACATTTGTAGGCACAAATGAAGCAACAAGATACTAAGACTTACAAATGGATTAGGTTTCTACAACAGTTCCATTTGATGATTAAGCATAATAAGGGAAGCACAAAAAGGTAGTTGACAGGCTCTCAACACCACCCACTTTAAAAATCATAGTTTTTTTTAAATTTGATGCACATGAGTACTTTCATTGATGATTCCTATAGAGAGGCCTATTTAGAAGATGAGGTCTTCAAGGAGGTGTTAAAGTAGTTGTAGAGTTGGAGTCATGTGCACGATGGTGAAAACACAATTGACTACCATCTCCCTTACATGTTACTAGATAGGTTTGATAAGTTATGTATCCCTAAAGGTGAGTGACTTCAATGAGTAGAGAGGCTCACACCTCCAACATTGTAGGGAATTTTGGTGTAGGGAAGACGATGAACAACTTCCAAAAGTAGGTGTATTGACCATTTAAGATGCAAGAATAGGTAGTTATGTTCAGCATATGATACATCCCTTAGAGAAAAACAATGAAAGTAAGATGAAATATGGTATTTTTCATCCCTTATCTGTACCCATTTATCCTTAGGAAAGCATTTCCATGGAATTTGTGGAAGGATTACAAATAAATAGGAAGGGGCATGAATATTTATTAATGCTAGTTGACAAGTTCAACAAGATGTGTGTTTTAATGCCCCATAAATATACCATTAGTAGGAAAGAAGTTGTGAACTTATTCTTTGCATATGTCTAGGTGAAGTTTGAGATATGAAGTAGTATCATTTTAGATAGGGACACAATATTTATTAGTTCATTTTGGATTATTTTTATGGAGAGAATGGACATGAAGTTGAAGAGGTATGCAATATTCCATCTATAGATATGTCAGTAGACATTAGTCAACAATACTTTGTTGCATCTTTTGAGGGGTTATAATGATAAGAATATGAAGGCTTGGGATGAAAATATAGAACATATAAATCACTCTTATAAAAAAGTAGTCCACACTTCTACTAGTAAATCCTCATTTAAAACTTGTTTTGCATATTTTCCACCTACACCTTTGGATATTGCATATGGAAAGCAAAGAGAAGTGAGCGAGGATCTTACATGGCATGCCTAAAGGAAAGAATTTTTTTTTAAGAAGATCAAGAAAATACATATACAAGTATAGTAGACTCTCTAGAATTCATAGGGAAGAGACACTCCCAAGCATGATCAACATACAACAAATAGGTCACTCAAGGTGGGAGACAAAGTATGATTACACTTAAACAAGGAGATGCTACGGGGTCCTGTAAGAAAATAAATACTCTACTATATGGTCCCTTTCAGATATTGGAAAAGGTGGGAGATAATGCCTATAGAATTTATCTTACAACATACACGCACATTTACTTGATATTCAATGTAAAGAATCAAAACTCTTTGAGCCTTCCATGCTACATTGGAAAGAGGAATAAACCCTACCTTTTGTAGAGGATTTGGCACTAGATACTGAAGTAATGTTAATAGAGGATATATGTTTGAAGAAGTGGTTGAAAAATAAAATACATGGATAACATGAGCTTTGGAATATTGGGTTGAAAGGATAACATCTAGGGAAAGATAAATTATACACTCGAGAGAAGGTGTGAAAACATTACTCACCTCATTTAGTAGAAGATTTTGGGGACCAAGAACCTCCCAAAAATGCGG
Organism: Pinus tabuliformis; assembly: GCA_031772625.1. NCBI lineage: Eukaryota > Viridiplantae > Streptophyta > Pinopsida > Pinales > Pinaceae > Pinus > Pinus tabuliformis. The sequence goes on from CM062818.1 coordinate 668,513,010, forward strand.
AAATTTGATCCATATTGGATCACTATATTGTGTTTCATCCATATTTAAACATTTAGAGTGGAAAAATGGAGGAATTAACTCATAGGATAATTTTTACTAGGAGGACCTAGTTTTGATAAAATGGGATTTAAAACCTTTCACGAGCACTTTGAGGAATGCAATGATATTTTTTAAGGGTAAAAGATTGATTCTTTAGTGCAACATCTCACTTCACTATTCTACACATATATACCTTTCCAATGACAAAAGTATCACCTCAATCAAAGTTCATATGCAAATTTTATGCCACTAGGAAGTTGACATTCCTGTCTTGACCATGATATTTCAAGGTAGGATGCCATGCCAACCCCCATTATTCATGGAAAAAATGTTAGTAAACTAATCATTATGAATAAAAATCTAGAATATTCCATACTATAATTTCAATTAAAAGTTCAAGTAGTCAAACATAACCTCTAGTAGGTTATCAGGATTTTGCATAATCAGGCCCCTAGGAGGAAAAGGAGTTTCATTTTATTTAAGTGCGTTTTGTTCCAGGTACGATAAGTGTATCTAAGAGTGGATAAGGATAGAGAAAAAAGAGATGATTTATGGACATTAGCGTCCCACAAGTCATTAGCTTCACTTCTTTTTACTTGCATCCATTTTTCACTCAAAGAAATAATGGGGACAAGCAGGGAAAATTTTAAGGATATAAATTTATTTGAAAGTTTAGAAACCTTAGTGAATATTACTAGTCCCGAATATGCAAACTATGAATTCCTAGGAGATATTTTTTTAAGAATATTCAAATTTTCAATGGTTTCATATAATATCTATAAAATTTTGACAAATTTAATGGTAAAATATTTGTATCCTATAAAATTTAGGTGACTTATTTTAAGAAGAAATAGAGATTCACAAATCCTTTTTTTTTAAACATGGAAAGTTAGCCCAAATGTGAACATTAGCACCTATATTTTTCCCTAGGGAGAAATCTCGTCTTCTAGATAGGTTTTCTCCAAAAATGGTTTCAAAGGTTACATATTTAATTATTTTTTGTATGTGAATTTAATTTAATTGTTGGCTATTTTTTGTTGGGAATAATTATTGTCGTTAAAACAAAACTCACAGGTGATAGTCAATGAGCACATTGACAAAGATAAAAATTTATGAGAGGTAGTGATTACATGTCGTAAAACACATAGGGAGAATTGGTTTGTCCAATGTTCAACAATCTGCCCCCTAGCATGAGTTGTGTGAGTATCAAACTCATGTTCTACACTTTGATGTCACTTGTTGAGGACCACAATTTCCATTATACCAAAACCAATAGCTTTTAGTAGATGATCGCATAGCTAGAGATAACAATCCATGAGCGGAAGTTTTTCAATGTTGTGAAACACATGGGGAGAATTAGTTTATCCAATCTCCAACATTTTTTACATAATTATAATTTTCATGCATCCCAATAAAAAATAATTAAAAAATCTAAAAATGTAAAGAAATAAACCCTCATAGTGTAGATTTCATGTTTTCTAATACTTTTTAGTAGATTTGTTCTGATGGATTTTCCAATAGAATATCCATGAAAGTGTATCGATGAAGGGGGAGTGAAGGTGATAAGATGAAAGGCAAGAACCTAAGAATTCAGTTCAGTGAATCTTTACAAGCCTTTATCATGTTTTTACTATCTCCATGAATTGATTATATAGTAGTAGTAGGTTTATTAAAAGGATAGAAAGAGTAATTTCAACTACTCCAACTATTTCAATCAGAGATGGTATAAGGACACCCAAACCACTAATCCGTTTGTAAGAAGGAACTATTGATCAAACATAGAAATATGAAGATGCTAGAGTCTTTATTTCATTTTGGATGGGACACCACAATGAGGATTTTCTCAAATCCTTGTCAACAATTTAGAATTGTCACCACGGATGAATATTCATTTTGAAAGATAGAAGAGGAGCAAGGGATACATGAAGAGAATCCAAAAGGGAAGAATCTAGAAGTTTTTTCTAGTTATTCTTGTTATCATATGAACAAAATCAAGGAATTATATGTCGCATTCAATGAAGAGTAGACACTAGAGACATATATTGAATACCTTCTAGCATGCTTCTCATAACATCCATTATGCATTCAGGAGTGCGATGAACTCTTTTAGAAGAAATTTATATCATGACAATCAAAGGGAGTGAATGAGTCAAAGATGACATTAAAACATGCTTTTAAATAGTTATTAGGCCACAATACCACTCCATTTTTCAACATTTCTTGGCATTATATCTATATTAGCAGTCAATTTAGTGTGTGCAAGAATTTATTAGGGTAAATTTCTCGAATCAAGATATGAGTCTATTTATGATCCCATTATGTAGATGGATGCATTGGAAGTTCTCATACACTTGAGGGACTAGCATATTTTTCCAAATATAGTATGATAGTATGGAGGAATAAATGAATAAAAAATAGTAAAAAACTATAATTATGAAAACCATTGTTTGATTCTCATTTGGTTGGATTTTTATGACAATTGGTTAATTCACCTCAATGAAATATGGACAATCCTATTTTAGAACCATATGGGCTCATTTTTAAAATATATTTCTATATAAATTATCCCTTGAAATATATTTTATATCCCATTTTTAACTTTTCAATTTTGATATCAAATGAAAAAAAATTGACCAAAATACTTATTAAGTGTCACGCAAAATATTTAGCAATGATGTTGGGAAATTTATTTTTTGTGAGAATTAATGGATGAGTTTTTGAATTCTATTTGTGGGTTATGTTCACCTCTTAATTGAGTTTCCAAATAAATTGTAATCACATTATTTATATTTCATAAAGAAACTTATCAACAAAATATTAACTTCCTATTCAGTTATAAAGGTCATCTTTGTTGGTGGTTCATTGTCATGTTTGGACCATAAATCGTTCTTTTGTTCAAAATATATTTCCGCCATAGATATCAATATTAATATAATTTCATCTCTAGTTGGAATCACATCGTTTCATCTTGAACAAAAAAGTTATGATTAATTTGGTGATTGTTGGTTGAACTAGAAATTCAAAAACAATACTACCATGCAAGTTGTTACCCATAAAATTTGGCATATCATCTTAAGGAATTTTTAAAATGGTTTCTGGTAGATATATCCTTTTAAATACACTTGGATATATTCCTTTATAATCAATTAAATTGGATCAATAAATTATAACGTATGAACAAAACACTGCAAGGTAGTCTAGCGCATCAGCAATCCTAAGCATGTAACAAAATGTATTTGTAATTTTTTCTTTTCCATTGGATTTGTTTCCTATGGATTATTTCTAATTATTTTTCAGAAATTCTATAGGTAATAATCACATACACCTCTCATATTTCAATATCTTATGTTTTACTACAAGAAAGCATTAATTTTTTACATGTCCTATGATGATCCAAGGTGTCAAGTCCATGCATGAGTGATTTTCGAAATGATGTGCAAGAGTATTCCATCAAACTATCCAAGTAAAGTAAATTTTAATAGCATATCATTTTATATTATTTAATAAAGCTCAAAACTCTTGGATCTTGCTAAAAAACATTCCTACTATTGACTAACAACACCATCAACCTCACAATGCTTAAACATGAATTGAGAACAACGAAAATGACATGAAGACAATTATCAATAGAAGAATTCAAGTTCCATACCACATCAATTCACAATTACCATGCCTTTATAAACAATGAAACCCTATAAAAGGCCCATTTTTCATTATTTCATTCACCAATACTATTGTATGTCAATATATTTCCTTTTTCCAAGCTTTACAATCCATGTATGTCGAATTCCAAACTCACTTTTATTATGTAGTCAATCTTAAACTCCTCAATATATTTCCTTTTTCCAAGCTTTACAATCCATGTATGTCGAATTCCAAACTTACTTTTATTAAGTAGTCAATCTTAAACTCCTCATCTTACTAAGAGTACTATATCATGACTTCAACACACTTTACTTCATAAAAATATCATACTTCCTTTCTCCATCCATCCCTAAGGCATGAATAAACTCACTCAAATCACTTGGTAACTGAGTCACCTCATTATACTTATTTTTGTTTGCCAGATAAATTGTTCCTTGTGAAAAATTTTCTTCTACATTTATTCAAATTATTTCTTCTCAAATGATGTGGAATTTCTTAAGACCTTCATTCCTACAAATCCCATCCATTGAACTTATCACCCTATATGCGATCAAACTTATGCCCCTCTTCCGACATGAATTTACATTTCAAGCAAACAAATAAAAAACGATATTAAAAGGTAAACAAAAAATAATGAGTTTAGTTGTCAAAGATATAAGATAATGAAAAAATAATAAACTTGAATTTCATAAAATAAAAAGGAAATCGGTTAATGGAAATTATCAATAAAATATCTGATTGTTATTTTATTAAAATTTGTTAATAAATTCCTATGAGGATCAATTGTTGGTATAAAGAGGGCGCTTACACAGTAAACATGTTTTAATATTTTTCTTCAAAGAAGGTTAAAGATTATAGTGTTTATATTTGAAGAAAGAAATATGTTTCCAAATAGCAAAGAAATGCCATATTTTGAAGTCTCTGGTGGTTTCATTGCTAATGTAAATTAGAATGGAGAACACTTCCAAGATACCATTCATTCTTTAAAGTCAAGGAATAGTCGAATATCAATCCAACACCATCCTTACAAAGGAACAAAAAGAAAATCAAAGGTTGCAGTCATAAACATCTATTTTGGGAAAAGGAGAAGTGCACACATAGCTATTGTCAGTATTTAAATAAAGACTTGAAGGTTCACAAGAAATTAGAAGACTACAAAAAAACTACTCCTATGGTATCAAAAGTTTGGTGAGAGTTTTCAGTGTCTTAAAATTTTATTGATAATCTCAAATTAAAACGTAATGATAATACCTTTACTATACTTCCATATCCTTTTTTTTTCTAAATATTTGGTGATTTTGAACCCCAAAATTTCCATACTTGATTCACAATTTCAATAAAACATTTCCCTATTTCCTTTCCAAAATTTAATGTTATTGTTTTTAACCTTTATAGTGTTAAATCATAACTTGATAAACCTTAAAAATAACCCTATTCTACATTACCTATCCTACTCACCCTTCGCCAATATCATACATATTCTATCATCACTACATGCTTTAATCACTTCGTTAAAGCCCCACCACTATACCCTACCAATACTCTATTAACAAAACTCCATTATTGTTACCAACAAGTAGGGCTATTTATCCTCAATTATAATCATAAGCCAAGCTCCATATATGCCAAATTAATTACACAATGTTGTATTCTCTCCTGGGACAAATACACTCTTTTATCAAAACTCAAAACACTCTATTTTAGAGTTATACTCTGCCACAACAAGATTCGATTTCAATACATTTCCATTAGTGGCACCTAACAATTCTCATTCAAAGCCAAAACAAGACACCTTACATTTTATTTGAATTAAAGCCTAGCTATCATGGTAAATTTCTAACTCCATGGAATAGGAAAATAAAAGTAGAGGTAAATGGTTATACCAACAAATCATAGTGAAAAAAAATACAACACAATGACGTATTGTTGAATTGAGGCTTCTGTGATCCATAATAGTTATAAGAAGAACTTCGGTGTAAATCACATGTAGAAAGACTTTTGTCGATGCGTTTCGAACCAACTAGTGTGGTTCATCGTCAGGACAAGTTGAGGAGTCAGATCATCGGTGCATCTTAAATAGGGAGAGCAGATCCTCCAAATAGCTAGGTTGACTAGGTTGACTATCAACAGCTATAAAAAACGGCTAGATAATGTTGAAAATTAAAAATTAATATTATATTAATAGTAATTAAATTATATTATAAATACCATTTCATTTTATTCAAAAGGTAATTAAATTCTTTCTCTAATAAATAATTAAAATATTATAAATTAAATTCGAAAATGATTCTATTTTATTTTATAATATATTTAATTCCTTATTGAATTTATATAATGGTAAAAAGGGGGTGTTTAAGAAAGATTATCTATAGTTATTAAATTAATTTATTAGTTCCTTAGGGACAAGAAAGTAATTCTAATATTATTATTATTATTTATTTTAATTTTTTTATTAAGGTTGTTAAAATAACTTATTTAATTATTTATTAAATCACCAGGGATAAGTAAAAGGGGGGTTATTTTTAGGATTGATATAGGGAAATAATAAACTATTAATGAACATTGGTTGAATTTCTTTTATTTAATTTAATTTCTATATTTAATTATTTATAAATATAAATATAAATATTTATTTATTTACTTATTTATTCATTCATTCCTTTATTTATTTATTTATTTATATTATTCTAAGGTTGTTTCATTAACTAATTTAATTAATTATTTAAATCACTAGGGATAAGTAAAGGGGTGTTTTTTTTAATTAAATAATGATGATTAAGAGGAAAAATAAGCTATTAAAGAATATTGGTAAAATAAATAGAATGAGCGACACATTATAAAAACAATAAGGTTAAGAACAGGACCAAAAGTAAACCACTGAGCCAAAGGAGAAACCCTAGGGGGAATGAAAAGACAAGGCTCAAAGGAGATAGATCCGGGAAACTAAGGGGAACAACTAAAGCAAGACTAAGTAGAAAGGGCAGGGATCCAATAGCTACTGATCTTCCAGCCGTCATCTCTATTGAGAAACAATATGAGGAAATTGCGTTATTTTTTAAGCCTCTTTATGGGAAAAATATTGTCCTTCGAAAAACATTTTTATTTATATCGGTTTATGAGCTATAACCCTCTCAAATCCAAGTCGATAAATAATTTTATGCCAATATATTTTTGAAACACACAACTGAGAAAACAAGTATTTTTCCACAACTCATAATTACAAAATGGTTTTTTATACATACAGAGATGTGAAAATGAATTTATTCCAACATAGAATTTTTCATCCTCTCTCTAATATTTGATACACAGTAAGGTGGTTTTCTCAATGAAAAATTTGTTGTTAGCTGAAAATTTTGATAGGTCTTTTTCTTGCAATGTTTTCAAACGACAATGAGAATAGAACCCTTAAAGTTTTAAGCTATAAAATTTCACTCTCAATGTTTGTCTATCCTTCAAGGGGTAGGTTGGTTAGTAATTTCACCAAATTCCATGGATATAATGCTAAAGTAACCAAGGTCATTTCTAATACTTTTGATGGGAAAGTGCCACTATTGATAGCTTAATTATACATCTATTTGAGTACACACTGGCACAAGTTATAGGGTTACCCAAATTTGGATAAAGGTGGTTCAAGAAAAGGTAGCTAGAGGGAAATGCATATATGCCATTTCTAATTAATTCAAGACCAAAAAAAATGGATGAGAGGCATACAAAAAAACATAGCTAAAACATCCATGGAAAGAGTTTATTTTTGTGGTTCAAAAGTACATTGCATGTGAGGGAAGATTTACTTTCAAATTTTTGTATCATATTAGATGGTTGCAACATATAAAGAAGTATAAGTATCTAAATATTCATTACTACCTCTTGAAAAATCTTCCAATAATGGTTAAAGATATTTAGAAGGAACCCATGAATAAAGAAAGGAGCCTCTATCCTCATGCCCTTATCAAGGTGATAGTATAGTATGAATTATAGAGGAATGAGAAAAATTGGGAGTAGTTCTTTCAAGAGAAATAATTTGTTTAATACTCTATTAGTGAGGAAAACAAAAGAATGAGGAAGAAGAGGTGAATTACAATTATCCACCAATAAGAAAACTTGGGAGTCGTTTCTTCAGGGGAATGAATTCGTTTCATACTATATTAGTGAGGAAAACAAAAGAATGAGGAAGAAGAGGTGAATTACAATTATCCACCAATATCACAACAAAGATAAGAACCAAAGAAAGAAGAAAATAATTTTTTATATACACTAAACGAGTTGCCAAGGTTATGAAAAAATAGATATAAGTTAATAAATAAAAGGAGAAGCCTTTCGTCAACATTTCAAAAATGCCAAAAATGAAATTTTCTACAACAATGACTTCCATATTAGAGATAATTGAAGATCAAGAAGTTTTATATGACTACACTAAGCCGCTAGAGGCTAAAAAAGGAAAACCTTAACTAGAAAATAAATAAGGGAAGTATTAAACACTTTAATATAATAAGAACCTATCCTCACTCAAGAATAAGGGTCACCCATTGAGGAAAAGATTGAGGTACCAAAAATTCCTCCCCAAGGAAAAAATGGAAAGCTCACATGTAAATTTCATAAAACGATATGAGGAGGAAGAAAACAAAAAAGTCACTTATTGAGGAAAATTTTAAGGAGGTACAAAAAAGAACTCCCCATGAAAAAAGGAAAATCTCCGATGAAAATTCATAAAAGGACATAAGGTGGAAGAAAAGAAAAAAAAGGAAAATGAAGAGTATAGCAGGGAGATGATGTTCTACGAAAGGTACATAAAGACACAAAATGAATTATTTACATGATTATTCTGGAAAATGATAGAATGAAAGAGGATATTAAATTAATTCAAGAATAAAACATTATGATCTCCAAACAAGCTTGTAATTAGTGTCAACAAATGAAAACTCACAAAGCCAAGAATAGATATTTGAAAGTGGGAGTGCTTATGCAAAGTCCAAGAGATGAAATTTAGAGGGAGTCGACATCTGATGTCGACGTGATTTTCTGTTTAGTAGGAAGAATCTAACAGTCACAATAGAACAATTTTGTTTTCTCAGGACATGCAACAACTTTTCCTTGGGGGAGATGTTCGTCCTCAATTTTGGGGAAAAAATAGTCATCATAATAAACCTCATTCTAGCACAGATAAAATTATCACCTTCTATTTTTAACACATTTTCTCTCCATTTTGACTAAAAAACACGACTCAAAATGTATTTTTATCATTTTCCTTTAATTTTTGAATTTTAGGAAATTTTATGCATTTTCAATTCATTTTTACCAAATTTGACAAGAAAATATGTGTTTTGTTAATTTCTCTTTTGTTAATATATATGCAACTAAATTAGAAAAAAAATTAAAATATGGATCTTTTTATTTTTTTCTCTAGATGAATTATGTCTTGAATTATGTCTTATTGATTTGACAAAAAAATCCCTTAGATGAATTATGTCTTGAATTATGTCTTATTGATTTGACAAAAAAATCCCTTACAAAGATCTGATAAAAAAGCAATCATCTTAGCTAGCTAACTAAAAAATAGATTGTTTAAGCAAGGAAATACACCCAAAATTCATGAGCTCATGATTTGGCATGATTTTTTCCACTCGAGAGGTTAAATCTAATCTATATGGATGATGAAAATAAACATTAGTTGGATGAGCTCATGATTTGGCATGATTTTTTCCCTAATCTTACACGTATAGTGCATGACATCGCAGAAGCTTATGGGCTCCTAGATTGATAATTTAATGTCCTAATTTATTGAAACGAATTATACCACAAATAACATCAAACACAAAAACATAGAAATGCTAATATGAAATAATTTTGTCATTTTCATTAATCATATGAAGCAATTATATAACTAAAACCAAAACAAAATAACACATGAAATTAAAATTATAAAACTTAAATAGTTTAACATTCATTAAATCATTTCATCATAGTCGTGAAAATTTATAGCGATACTTGGTATCTTAAAGTTCAATTTATATCTATCCACCATTCACTTATAAATCAGAAGCTGTCCATCTTAAAACAAAATACAACTATTGTTACATACCAAACTTTAACAAGGGAGGCTGCGATGCAGCGAGTCCCTGCACCAAGCCGGTGCTCATTCCTTTCGTAATCGTTCCTTTCGTGATGCGAGTAGCAGTAGTATCGGGCCGGTAGGAAGTAGCAGTAGCAGGATATAGTAATAGCGGTCAGTATACTTAGTAAAGATATAGCAGGTCTCCCGGCGGCTTTCAGGGAATCAGGGGGGGTGAAAGCGGTGGGAATTCCTGGCACGTCCTTAATGAGTGAGGTGGGTAGCAGGTCATTCTTTGTATTCTGGGGATTCTACAACTTGCATAGATTCCGGGGACTGCACTTGCAGATTTCATAGCTGTTGGCTCTCTCATTGTTGGTTCAAATAGTGGTTGCTCCTGAGCTCCCTGCAGCGGAATCGAGCTGAAGCTGCGGTTTCAATTCTATCCACATCCCGAAGGTGCAACGATACGACATACCGTGGCAGACAGTGCCACAAGGTTGAAAGCTCTTAGTTAAAGCTAAGACAGGAGAAACAAATGCGAAACAAATTAAGAATCGCTAAAGCGCTGAAATTGGAACGCTGCAAAACTGAACTCTAAAATCAGTAGTCTGCACCCTCACTGCACTGGTTTCTTCACCAAGAAGGCAGTACCTTTATAATTCCTGAGCTGAGCAACGACCATGCAGAAGAAAAGCCAAACCACTGACCGAGATCCCAAAACAATAATATAGCATGACAGGAAGATAAATAAGCATTTGAGTAGAAAGTTGTTTGCCCGCTTTCGGAGGGTTCAGAGGTGGTCGTATCCCAATCAGGAGCCGATGTATGAGTCCTTTCCGTCCTCCTCAGTCTCGCCGGTACATTTAAACTTATAAACCATATCTCGAAGCTATAATCATGGGTACCAACATATATGCATCAAGAACCAGTTGACTTGTACCGCATTTGCAAAACTTTTGGTTGAAACTCATGCACATTCAAATGCATGGAAATGCACAACAGGGTGTTAGTTATAGGATGACGCAACGGTGCAAAAATTATGTTGAGCAAAGATTATGTAATATGCGTTTATGCTAAATTAAAAAAATCACACTACCAGACCTTCGTACAGCGTACATGAGATTAGTGAAATTGAAGGAGCGTTACACGTATATATTTGTTTGAGGTTTGAATTCAATAAATTTTGTTTTATCCCTTGATAATTTTGTTTTTTTGCATCATCGTTCTCATGGAATTAACTTGAATTGGTTCTCACATTGGTTTTCTATGTTTCGTTTGAACTTATGTTCCATTCACCTTTTTTTTATTTGTGAAATTGTTTACGATACTTATTCGAATGCTTTCCTTTCATATGTTTACTCGTCATGGTCATAGTTCATGGTGTTCCCCTTCATATCAAGACACATTTTGTAATTGTGCTATTATGTCCGTTCATAAATGTAAGTCTGAAAATCATAAACTAATTAGTTTAACCACTAAGTTAACCACTAAACGTAACACAACTTAAATATGTTAACCACTATGAAACGTAACATGATAACTTAAATATATTTGTAATCTGCCATTACAAGTTGTTTTACACGTTTTCTTTAAGGTAATGCCAGGTGGATTTAAAGCAATACCAAACCAAGATAATTCGAAGAAGGAATTCATTGAAATAAGGAGTTAAAAGAATAAATTTTTCCGAAGAAGACCGGGTGAATATGCTCAAACAGAGCATGGTCGACTTTGGTCTCTGGAGAATAAGCCGAGAATATGAATGGAGAATAAGCCGAGAATAAGCCTTTTCTGGACCATGCTCTGTTTGAGCATGCCTTAAAGTGGCTTAATGCATGTCTGACAGGTGGCGAAGCGGACCCTGTTGCTAATCTCAGTTTTTCTGTTTGCAGGGGAAAGGAAAGAAGTTGTGGTTCCGGAGGTTTTCACCTAGGCAACCCTCTCACGAGTTAGAGCTGGATGCTTTTCTTCCGAGTAAGCATTCTATGTGAACGAAAGGTTTTGAGCCGAGGCACATGGAGGATTCCTGTAGTTTTCTGGGAATTTTGCTCTAGTTTTAGGAGATACAGCTCTTTGCTTAATATTGTTGTTTAAAATCACAGGGTAGGCTTGGATGGTGCTAGGTAGGGTTTACTGGTTTTAGGCTGAGGGCTCCCAGTGGTCCTGTGTAAACCTCAGCTTTTTTGTTTTGTTTCCTTCAGGCGGGCAGAGCTTCTTGAAGGGAAACGCAACTTGCAGATGACGAGCCACGACGAACTAAACTTGAGCCAGAGTTACAATGAGCGCATTAGGCCACTGCTCGATGCTGTCGACACACTACGCAATCTTGGAGTAGTGAAAGAGGGTATCCGGCTCCCTACTATTGTTGTTATTGGGGATCAGTCCTCCGGGAAGTCAAGCGTGTTGGAATCTCTTGCAGGGATAAGCCTCCCAACGGGGCAAGGGATTTGTACGAGACTCCCGCTTATTATGAGATTACAAAGCTGCAAGCCGGAGGAATGTGAGATTGTGATTGAATACAATGGAAAAAAGAGGAAAATTTTAGAAGTAGAGATTAAACAAACGCTGGATACAGTAACAGAAGAGATTGCAGGAAGCCACAAGGGTATAAGTGATACTCCAGTGACAGCAATTGAAGAAACCGACTCTGTCTGCACGTAATCTAAATAATGGCACCAGGTAACTAGTCTAAGAACATTACCTTTATGTCACCACGAATTTTCAGGCAGCATGGAATTTATCTGCTCAAGTTGCAGAGTTCACTTTGGCGCTTCTAGAAGCGGTGTACGAGGCCGAGATATGGAGGTCGTTGTCAATGGAGGAGAGGCAGAAGAAAATGGTGAGCAGCGGAATACTAGAAGGCACAATGAGCCCCATTCGGACTCTGTCGAACGCCATTGTAAACGAGGTAATCCGCGTTACGATGCAGCGGAAGTCGAGAGCTGCGTTCCCGGATCAAGTCCCGCTGAGTTACCTCATTCACCAGACATCAGTTCTGGATCGTAAATTTAAGGGAAATCTGCAGCTTGACGGACCAAGCCGAAACCAGTCGCGGAGAGGCTCTTCTGACCAAATCGAACACCAACAAGCAGCTAAGATAGCACCAGTGGAGGCATCTGTAAGTTGCTTTAATGCAACAGCTGCAGTGCATGCAGCCTGCATGCTGAACACTTGCCGCCGCCTGCATGCTGAACACTTGCCGCCGGAGAATATGCCAAACCTTAGCATATGCCTGTTTGCAGAAACCTTAGCATATGAATTGACGAATTAATGTTAGCATTAACATCAGACCGCTGACGGTCACAGCGAAACATACACGCCTATTTCCGAAATAGCCTAAGCTTTGGCCTCTCCCGCCTCGGGAAGAGGCCAAATAAGATGGCCAAGCTAAGGTGTGAAATGAAACTTAGGCATATCCCCGCTCTAACTGTCGTATAACAGAGAAGGAAAGGGGTGAACTAATGCTAAGTCGGGTCATATCGATTACTATAGTCCCTGCCGGATGCCAGATGGCAGGGACTAATAATACCAATACATGGATCACAACTCATTAACAATTATATGTAACATTTTAACTTAAAGAACATTTTAACATGAGTGTTACATATCATATTTTATATGAAAAAATACTCACAACCATAATTAAGTGATTATATTAAGCGTTAGTGAAGTACCATTCCATAAACAACAATGTGCCAATTAAAAAAATTCGCTGGAGATCCAAAGATGAAAGAGTTAACCAAACACTATGATATTATGTGATGAAGTGGATTATTTACAACCTATCACTTTGATATTATGTCACTAAGTGGACTATTACTAAAGGGTTAAGTGCTCAAATAAATAGAATGTTAATAAAAGGGCTAAATGCTCAGTTTTTTGTGTTCTAGTTGATTTAAATGTGGTTTGCATGCACATATTCACCGTTTATTTTAGATCAATGCCATACACATCTAAACATTTGCATCAAAGTGAACTGACTAGGAATAATTTAAACCATGGGTATGTTAGCTAAACACATAAATAAGGGCATAGGTTAATTAAAGTGAGCATTATAATCGTGAATAATGTCAAACTTTCCATGAATGTGAGTGATTATGCCAAATTGTTGATTAAACAAGAAACTAAGGTGAGCCCTGGTTGAAAATCTAGAGACACAACCATAATTAGAACAAACATTTTCCCATATCATCACATTTAATCCAAGTTGTTGGAGCTTTTACCAATATATGAATAATGAAAATGATGGATAAAACCTTCGATGACATAGAATTATTATTTGTTTTTCCAACATTAAAATGACATGACACCAACTCACTGAAGGATTTAGATTCAAGAACAAGAATAATAGTGTCTAGTAATATATATATATATATATATATATATATATATATATATATATATATATATATATATATATATATATATATATATATAGATATAGCAAATTAATCAAGTTTTTAGGAGTATTTTATTAGTTAAACACTTATGCAAGTATATGTTAATTTATTCATGTCAGTACTTATTACTTTTAATAACTATAGAATTCTTGTAGATACTCTGATAGATTTAGAATTCTAGTTAAATTAAACACAAGTAATTTGCTAATATTCAAGAGAGGAGAGACAGAATTTGCTCCATAAAATAAGTGTATTAAGTTAATGAAAAATAGTAATACATGAGAAACCAAACCTCTAATCCCAAAGGGAGGTGACAATATAGAAATCGCCGAATCTAGAAAACTAGTAAAAAACTATAAAAGAATAAGAAAGCTAAAGGGAGGCCTAAAATAGAAACAATGACTCAAGAAAACCTATGCCAATTATCAACCATGAGGAAATCATGAGGAGGGGTGAATTTCCCAACTTTAAAACATCATAAAATGGTTCGAGGAACCAAATTCCTTGATTTAAGGGGAAATATTCATGTGGCGCACCAATCCTCAAATAACTCAAGTGTATGAGGTGTGGTTAGGTGTGAACATGAAATTATATGTCTAAATGGTTTAGGAAAGTGGCTGGACCAATATTTCCATAATATTAAGCCTTTAAAGGCAAAAAACAAGGGAAAGTTGGTCCACCGAGCTAGTTTACCATAAATGAAGTGTGAACATGATTTTTAATGCATGTGGATAAGTCAGGGATACTTAGGCTAAAAAACAAATGTAGATGTTAGGATTATATTCCAACACCCCCCATTCATCCTAACTCACTTATCTAAACTGATTCCTGGCCAAGATGCCATGTTAGGTACTTATGTACAATAAATAGAAGATCCTCATAGAATGAAGAAAGAGGGAAAACCTCGTGGGAAAACCCCACAACACAAAAGAGGAAAAAAGGGGTAAGTCTCCACCACTCCAAGCATAGCTCTCAGTTCTAAAAATTTATTTTCAGTGAAAGACTTGGTGAAGATGTCTGCAACCCGCTCCTGAATGGGGTAGTACTGCAATGACATGACTCGGTCACAAACCAGCTTACGGATGTAATGCATGTGAATTTTGATGTCCTTGATCCTCTACCTCTGAACTGGATCAATCGATATCTAAAAGGACCCCTGATTTTCACAAAATATGACAGTCGGAAGTGGATACTGAATAACAAACTCGGAGAGAAGCCCCTACAACCAAATAACCTGTGTAGCTACATTCAACGCACCTCTATGCTCTGCCTCAAATGTAGATAAAGAAATCATGGATTAGTTCTTGCTAGACCAGAAAAGAGGCCCTAAGCCAAAGCTAAAAACATAACCAGAGGTGAACTTGTAGTCTGTACCATCGCCAGCCCAATCAGAATATGTGTACCCATTCAGTGAAAGTGGGCAATTTGCAGCATAAAAGACACCAAAAGTGGAATTACCTTTCACATATCTAAGGATTCTCTTTGCAGCTTTCTAGTGAAGCTCATGGGTCTCCTGCATATATCTAGAAAATACTCCTATTGCAATATATATATCAGGTCAGGTGTGAGTAAGATGCAACAAAATCCCATCCAACTGTCGATACAGTGTACT
Organism: Pinus tabuliformis; assembly: GCA_031772625.1. Classification (NCBI taxonomy): domain Eukaryota; kingdom Viridiplantae; phylum Streptophyta; class Pinopsida; order Pinales; family Pinaceae; genus Pinus; species Pinus tabuliformis. The sequence goes on from CM062818.1 coordinate 668,528,755, forward strand.
ATCCACCAAAGGTGTAGTACCCACATCCTCAAATCTGATCCTCGAAAGAAAGGGAGATGTTGCTGGCTTGCATTTTGTCATCTGAAAGCGGACAAGTAGATCTGATGCATAAATAGACTATGCCCTCTTGATCCCTGAAGTAGACTACGAAACATCAAGACCAAGAAAGTAGTGCAACAGTCCCAAATTTGTCATGGAAAATCAATCGTGCAATGTTGATTTTGTCGAATCAATAGCTGAGGTAAGGTTCACTATCATCAGTAAATCATCTACAAAAAGTATTATCAGCAAAAGGGAATCATGATGTTGTAGCAAATAAACATTTGGATCAGAATTTCATCGAATGAATCCAATGGAAAGAAGGAAAGAATCCATCTTTGCATACCAGGCTCTAGGAACCTGTTTTAGGCCATACAAAGATTTCTTTAATCTGAAAACGAGGTAAGAGTTCTGAATGTATCCCTGATGTTGCTCCATATATATCTCCTCATTGAGATCTCAATGAATAGATTCACTCTTCACATCCATGTGATGAACTTCCCATCTGCGAGAAGCAGCAATGGCTAAAACTAGTCAAATGGAGTGCATTTTTGCAACAGGTGCAAATGTGTCTGTGTAGTCTATTCCATGTACCTGTGAGTATCCTTTTGCAACAAGTCGAGCTTTGTAATTTCTAATCTCACCATCTATAGCAATCTTTGTTCGATAGATCCATCGGCATCAAACAAGCTTTCTTCCTTTTGGAAGTGGAACCAAGTCCAATGTGTTGTTTTCCATGAGAGCAGAGTACTCTTCATCCATAGTAGCCTCCCAAAGTGGGTTTCCAGTAGCCTCAGAGTGTGACTGTGGATCTGAACTAAGTTTCATATAGAAATGTATGGGAAGCAATGGTTCAATGGCATCCAAGGCTTGAGGAGCCCCAAAACACTGTGATCTAGTCCTTCTTGCATCCGCAAGATCACTGACTAGTTCACCCACATCTTGCAGGGTTTCCTCTACCCAAGTTGGCAGCTGAGTTGGACCAGCCATGACTTGCTACTCATCCTTTGAATCAGACCCAAGAGGCTTCTCTTATGTCTGCTGTGAAGTGCTTGAAGAAGTTTCAGACTCCTCCTCATCAGTGGCAACAAGCGGTTCCTCGGCACGGTCTGCTGAAAAATCATGTAGTGATTCTTCTTCAAACTTCACACTTCGAACTACAAGGAAATTTTCAGTGTGAGAGTCTAGAAATATATATCCTTGGACACTATCAAAATATCCAACAAAGATACATTCAACACTTTGAGGCCCCAAATCCTTCCTCTTATCTGTTGGAATGTGAGCCCATGCTCGTGAACCAAAAATACGAAAGTGCGACACTTTCGATTTCTTACGAGTCCAACATTCAAATGGAGTGGTGCCTTTGAGTTCTTTATGAAGAATTGGGTTCTAAATGTATGCTGAAAAATTAATAGCTTCATCCCATAGCTTAGGAGCTAATGATTTGGACTGTAACATACAATTGGACATCACTTTTAACGATCGATTTTTCCTCTCCAGGACACGATTCTACTATGGTGTATACGGCAATATGTGTTGTAGCTATATACCTATATCAATACAAAGTTGTTGCACATCTTTGTTGACATACTACTCGCCAATATAAATACAGAGTATCTTAATCTTACACCCAGATTCATTCTCAGCAAGTGCTTTAAATTATATAAGGCATTCAAATACTTCCGATTTTAATTTCAAAAAAAATACCCAAGTAAAGAGAGAGAAATCATTTATGAAGGTGAGTACATGTCGAGCCTTACTGATTGAAGGCTATGGAAATGGGCCCGTGATGTCACTATGAATCAGCCCAAGAGGTGAAGAAGCTCTCGGTGACTTCCCTTTGTCAAAATTTTGCTCCGGATGCTTACCAAGAATGCATCCTTGACATACACGGCTTGTGAATTTAATAGTGCGAAATCCTTCTACCATGTTTTCGTTGCTAAGTTGATGCAAGTACTTATAGTTTATATGGCCAAAATTTCATGCCATAACCATTTGATATGATTAGATTGTGACAGAAATACAATGCTAATAGATTTAGGAACAAAGTGGGAGAACAAATACAAATGAGAACAGTGATCTGCAATTCCATGTGCAAGTTGTGAGCCCATGGAAATGTCCGTAATCACTACGGAGTCTGGAGTGAACTCCACCTTACTTCCAAAGCTAGAATGAGTGATCTGATATATCGAGAGAAGATTTGTGGACAATGAAGGAACATGAAGCACATTTGTGAAGCAACCCCCTTCAAGGTTTACAATTCCTTCTCCGCACACCTTTATGGGTGTGGATGTGACCTTTTGATGTGGCCATATGGTTCGATGCACCTGAATCAAGGATCCAAGATGATGGAGTGGATGTGACAGCCATTAAAGCATGACCATCTCATTCTCTCCCTCTTCCATCTACCGTTCTATTATTATCCTTCTTCTTTGCATTCTCGAGCACGGTGAGATTGTGCTGCTGCAATTGCTTAGCCATCTCATCGATTGTTTTCCTCGTGAAATTTTATTCAAGATGAAAACCTTTGTAACAGTTGCTGCAAAGTGTTCTTTCCTTCTTCTTCTTACCCTTAGGCAAAGAATAGCTCTCTAAATATTGTACAGGTCTCTCCTTCTTTGATGCAGGGTTACACCCGCTTACACCCACAGTATGCATAAAAATGCATAAACACATCTGTCCGAGGTATTTAACTCTCAAAGGAGTCAAGTCTTCTATCATAAATGTTCAAGGCCCCACTCATCAGTTCCTTTGTACTAGAACTCAATCACCCCGCTTAAAACCTTTTACCGGGACTTTAATCAACTATCAGGTCTTCATATAAGACTTTATTAAAGCCTTTCATTAATCATTCCTATCGGAACCTAAAACCATTTCCTAACCTTCATTATCCCTTAGTCACATATATATAACCTTTTCCTGTTAATACATTGGTTACATATGTTTTAACGTATAAAACACTTTCTTCCTTTATAAACCATTTACAAAGGAAAACTCCACAAAGCATACCTTTTTCTGGCTTGGTACAGTCTCTAGATAGATCCCCAGGATTTCCTTTATCGCAATCGACTATAGACTCCTCCGCGGGTGATACATACATGCCTCATCACCCCTCTAATTCCGATATGCGACTATTGGAATTGTTAATATATGTTTTAGCCTTAAAAAGGCTCCGCAACACATCTATCACCAATACATGTAAATACATTGAAGTCTTGCTCAGAACACATATAAGGGATCTCAAATTCTATACTTTCGTCATTATAACTCTGTTGGGTCCACACCTTTAGTTGCTCCACAAAGCTACTCCTTCAAACTCTGATAAGCCCGATCTCTGATCACCAAAGCCTCTGATCAAATCTTGATCGTCCATTGTATCCTTCGATCCAACAGTTGATATTACTCCCAACTGTTTAAACTTGCACGACTATTCTCCACCGTTGATCTACACCAAAAAGATCTGATGACTGTCATTGATATCAGGTAGATAAAAAGCTCAAGGATTAGCCACCCAATAAAGTGGTTTCCTCTCTCCTCTCATTGCCATGTGTCATTTAGTGAGTGGAATTGGTGCTCGTTCAATACTGCTTACGGTTTTGAGGCCACCCGAAATCCACTTTCACTGTTACAAAACCGTCTTCCTTCGTTAAAGTTCGTCGATGTGATATTTTAACTCTACCTCATGTGACATGATCTGGATCGTTAATATATAAGATCCAATAGCTGCTATGTAACCATTCTTTACTCTTTCACTCCTTTTTACTTACCTTTTATGCTAAGTCTTCAGTTCCTCTGTGGTTTTTTATCTTCTTCAAAGGTTTCGGCCTTTCTGTTGTTTTACTGCGTGATTCCTCTTGAGCTTTGGAATTAATCCCTCTAATGGATTAAATCATTCATTATGATCCTCCGAATCGTTCTCTTCTCTGCCTATTTCTTCAAACTCTACCTTCTTCTTCTGCTGCTCAGCTACCTCTAACCTTTACTCTTCTGCGAAACCTTGCTTCGTTGTTTCATCCCAAAACTTCCCTATGTTTCCTCAATTTGATTCGAGTATCCATTCATGATTCGTCTAAATCATTATGTTCCTCTAGGTCCTTCGGAATTTTGCCTGCAACCTATTACAAAGCCTACAAATTCACAAGAAATTCATTCATGAAATACTCTTCAACACACTAACACAGTCGGGAATAAACATATATATACATATATATATATATATATATATATATATATATATATATATAAACAGTCAATTACATATCTGAGCCTCTGTGTCTCGCACAAGCCTGTTCTTCAATATTGTGGCCCATTTCTCTTGATTTCTGCCCGTAGGCTTGCATTTATCCCATAAATTTCTATTGAACTAATTCTGGTTCAAGTCCTAGATCTACTGAACTAACTGCTAAATGTCCTTTGTCCACATCTACTTCAATTAATTCCTAAAATCTCTCCTTAGTTCCTCAAATCATGGAAATGCTTAAAGATTCCTAATTGACTTTAGACTCTTTTGTCATTATTGTCAACTCATGTTCTCATTTATTTGAGAGCATTTACAAACATCTCAAATTATCTAATTAAATCACTTAAAAGCCTAATTATTACATTAACTTGAGACTTAGGAAACTAATTTCCCTAAAACACATTACCCCCCTATGTTTACTTAATTACAACGATTTTCTCTTGGGTAGAATGCTCCTGCATCAAACTCCCAAGGTAGAAAATATTCATGATCTCCTGATCATGTGTCTTCTAATCTTTGTCTTCCATGAATTCCTCCACAGATTCTTCTTCTTTCATCAGTAGTTGTGCCAAATTTCCTTCAGCATCTGCAACAAAACATGCACCATAAAACATTTGTTAAAATTAAAAACATAAGGGTTTTGTGCCTTATCTTGCTTTGGCAACAATTCAGTTTGCTGCTCTGTTTCTTTCTCCTCTGTCATCACATTAGTATGTTGTGTGGAATTCTTAAAAGAACTCATGAGATTATCAACTGGTCTCTCTTCCACATCATCTACTCTAATGACATCTTCCTGCTCTTGTCCACTGTAGTGAACTGCTTCCTTTGTAATCTCACTGTCATACTCTGAATTTTCCAGCAAATATTCTAGCAATGCAATTTCTTTGTGACACTTCGCAAGTGTTTCATCATTACTTATGTTTCCTGCATTTATACACAAATTATTAGTTTGGAAATCACAAGGTTCAACAATCTCAACCGTTGCTTCACATATCAGCTCTTCAAACTGAATTTCATCTCCCTCTTTCACAAGAACTTGTTCCTATGTTGTCACATCTTCACACATCCATGTATTGTTAAATTCTTTCTGGTGCAATAAATCACTGCTCTCATTTAAGAGACATTCTCCATCATCCTTTACTTCAGAGTTTTTATCTCCTAAAAGATACTTCTCCATACTTCTGACAACTTCAAAAGATTTCTCATCCTCTGCAAAACAGTCCTTTATTAGTGTTCTTTCTCACTTTGCTAAGTCTTCTGCATAGAATTCTTCCTTCTTAACATATTTCAGTAGATGTCCTTCTTTGTTACTGACTGTCTCAATAGCTTCCATGGCTATTTCCACTATGCCTATCATCATGGTGAATTGATGATCCTTTACTATGCTTTCAACTAACATAGCCTCTTCTTCTTTAGTACATTTTTCCTTGTTGTCCCTCTGTAACTCTTCTCCCAGAGTTATCATTGTCTCACCATCTGCATTAGCATCCTCCTGTATTTGTTTTTCACCAATAACATTAATCAAACTCATTTGATTACCTTTCTGAGACAATATTCCTCCATTCTTCATAAGAATAAGATCCTGATTCTTCATCTCTATAACCGCTTCTTTAGACTCACCCATAGACTTTTTCTTCTTTATGCAGTCAAATTCTTCTTCTTCTGAGAAGTTTTCTTTGTCACCTTTAACTTCTAAATCTTCATCTGCTCTAAAGATTATCTTCAATAGGTTGCTTTTCTCCTGCAATACCTGCCATCATACACAAACTATCAGTCTTAAAAACATAAGACCCTGTGGTCTCACTGGATGCTTCAACCATCATATCTCCTTGTTGTTCCAAGTTCTCTTTATGACTCAGAAACTCTTCGGTGGTCTCCTCTACAATCTATTCAAGCCCTTCACTTGGTTGCTTGATATCTTTCGTCAACTGTATATGAGACCTATCTATCTCATATTCTTCTAGAACAAAATTTAGGTTCTGGTTGTCTTCTTCCTCCATTATGACAATATTAGCAAATTGTCCTTCTTTAAATGTTTCACCTGCAAACATACACAAATTGTCATATTTAAAACCATGTGACTCTTTGGCCTCACTTGAATTTTTTGTCTTCAAGTCTTCATCTTTAGTCAGCATCTCCTCATGTTGTTTTGAATTATCCCAATATTCCATGAGATCTTCACTTGGTCTCCATTCTTTATCTTCAGTGTAGTCTTCACATTCTCCCAGAATTTCTCCCAATTCTAGTTCACAAATAGAATCTTCCATTTCCAACTCAACTTCCTTGAGTTTTTCCCTCAGCCACTTTACTTTCTTTTGTTGTAGCCTTCTCTGAATCTCATGCCACTCCATGGGATTCTTCCTCAGGACCCAACCTAGTCTCTGGCTTCCTTCAAGTATCCTTCTTAATGCATCGACTTGTTCTTTTAACTTGACAATATCTTTGTCAATTTCCTCTTGACTCAGTCTCTCTCCATCTACTTTGGCATCCTCTTTCTTCATCTTTCTTCTGCTTGGTCTTCCTCAAAACCTCTACTATGACTATCCGTAGCCATCTTCTTCTTCTCTACCTTCATGAGCTCCTCACTCACTCATTATGAGCTGCATTAAAACCTCTGCAACAATAATTCCTCCTTGTTGCAGCTTACCTCACCAAGATTTCCTCTGTACTTGGTCTTTTGGGAAGCCCTTGGTTCTCTGTCTCTGGAACCTCCTTTAAGCACTTCTCTCTGCTCCTTCTAGGCTTCAACTCATCTGGACTTCTCAAGAACACAACTTTCCTCTTGTATTTCAATCACAATGAAATACTTGGTTCTGACCACCTCTTCTTTCACTTAGAATGTCTTACCATCTTCCTTCATCCCTTACCAATTCTACCCACATCTTCTATGGAATTGCCACTGTGATCTGCAACAATACTTCTACAATAACAAGTCTCCTTCTTGCTACATATGCCTCACTAAGATTCTCTCCTTTGAGCTCAGTCTTTTTGCATCTCTCTAGTTCTTTCCTCTGGAACCATTTCAAGAACTCCTTGCTCTATATTGTTGCAACCTTCTCACCTTCTTATGTTGTTATCTATGCATCGATGTATAAACAAACATTCTCAAATAAAAATAGAACATATCACCTCACCTTCAAGATCTTCACATGGTCTTGTTTAACCATTCCACCTATACCTTGAATGGATTTTCCTCTGTCTCTTGCATCTGCAAGTTCTGCTACACATAACCTTTGAGTGCCTTCCTTCTGTCAGATTAGAATCTAATCCTTCTTTGCCTGCATAAACACATTAACACATAACTCTGCTTTTAATTCTTTCACATATAATTTCTATGTTATGTTTAACCCCAATGGTTTTAATTACAAACCTACTCTGATTACAACCTGGCTCTGATACCAAAAATGATGTAGGATTACCCCCGCTTACACCCACAGTATGCATAAAAATGCATAAACACATTTGTCCTAGGTATTTAACTCTCAAAGGAGTCTAGTATCATATCATAAATGGTTAAGGCCCCATTCATCAGCTCCTTTGTACCGAAACTCAATCACCCCACTTAAAATCTTCTATCAGGACTTTAATCAACTCTCGGGTCCTCATATAAGACTTTATTAAAGCCTTTCATTAATCCTTCCTATTGGAAATTAAAACCCTTTCCTAACCTTTGTTATCCCTTAGTCACATATATATAACCTTTTCCTCTTAATACATTGGTTACATATGTTTTAACGTATAAAAGGCTTTCTTCCTTTATAAACCATTTACAAATGAAAACTCCACAAAACATACCTTTTTCTAGCTTGGTACGATCTCTACACATATCCCGAGAATTGCCTTTATTGCAATTGGCTATCGACTCCTCTGCGGGTCATACGTACATGCCTCATCACCCCTTCGATTCTGATATGCGACTATCAGAATCGTTAATATATGTTTTAGCTTTAAAAAGGCTCTGCAACACATCTATCGCCAACACATGGAAATACATTGAAATCCCTCTCCGAACACATTTAGTGGATCTCAAATTCTATACTCTCGTCGTTATAACTCTGTTGGGTCCACACCTTTGGTCGCTCCACAGCATTACTCCTCCAAACTCCGATAAGCCCGATCTCTGATCAAATATTGATCATCCTTTGTGCCCTTCGATCCATTAAACTTTATTTCTGAATGTTTAAACTTGCGTGCATATTCTCCATCGTCGATCTACACCCAACAGATCCGAAAACTATCGTTGATATCGGGTATATAACAAGCGCGAGGATTAACCACCTGATAAAGTGGTTTCCTCTCTCCTTTCACTGCCACACGTCATTTAATGAGTGGAATCGACACTCATCTTTCAATACTGCTTACGGTTTTGAGGCTGCTCAAAATCCACTTTCACTGTTACAAAACCACCTTCCTCCGTTAAAGTTCACCGATGCAATATTTTAACTCTACCTCATGTGACATGATCTGGACCTTTGATCTATAAGATCCAACAACTGTTGTATAACCATACTTTACTCTTATGCTCCTCCTTTTTACTTAGATTTTATGCTAAGTCTTCAGTTCCTCTATGGTTTTTTCTCTTCTTCAAAGGTTTCAGCCTTTCTATTGTTGTACTGCATGATTCCTCCTAAGCTTTGGTGTTAATCCCTCTAATGGATTCAATGATCCATTATGATCCTCTGAATCATTCTCTCCTCTGTGTATTTCTTCAAAATTTTCCTTTTGCTTCTACTACTCAGCTACCTCTAAGCTTTACTCTTCTGTGAAACCTCACTTCGTTGTTTCATCCAAGAACTTCCTTTTGTTTCCTCAATTGGATTCAAGGATCCATTCATGATTCCTCTGAATCATTATGTTCCTCTACGTCCTTCAGAACTCTGCCTACAACCTGTTACAGAGCCTACGAATTCAAACGCAATTCATTCATGAAATACTCTTCAACACACTGACAAAGTCAAGAATAAACATATATATATAAACAGTCAATTACATATCCAAGCCTCTATGTCTTGCACAAGCCTATTCTTCAATGTAGTGGCCTCTTTCTCATGAGCTCTGCCCGTAGGCTTACATTTATCCCAGAAAGTTCTGGTGAACTAATTCTGGTCCTAGATCTACTGAACTGACTCTTAAATGTCCTCTGTCCACTTCTACTTAAATTAATTCCTAAAATCTCTCCTTAGTTCCTCGAATCATGGAACTGCTTAAAGAGTCCTAATTGACTTTAGACTCTTTTTTCATTATTGTCCACTCATGTTCTCATTTGAGAGCTTTTACAAACATGTCACATTATCTAATTAAATCACTTAAAAGCCTAAGTATTACATTAACTTGAGACTTAGGAAACTAATTTCCGTAAAACACATTACCCCCCATGTCTACTTAATTAGAATAATTTTCTCTTGGGTTGAATGCTCCTGCGTCATTCTTCGATTCATTAAATTTATCCTTCCCTTTTTTCTTGGTTCTTTGAACGCTTGATGGCACCCATTTGGAATAACTTAGATTTCTCTTGAGTCAATGCTGCAATGAAGTCATTCAATGGAGTCATTTTCCATTTTTCGTGAGTCAATTTATATGCTTGAAAAGACGATACAAATACGGAATATTTAGGGCCTAATTTCGAGAGAATTGAAAGGATGAGTTGATCTTCCTCTTTCTTGACTCCAAATGCATCAAGTTCAATGAGGAGGGATTTAAACTTGGTGAAGTATTCTTGCAGGTTGCTGAAATAAGTGGGACTGAGGGATATGAGTTCATTCTCCAGTTGATGCACTCTGTTTCATCCTACTTGCTGAATAGTCCTTCCAATGCAGTATAGACTGCATAGGGAGTAGTGGCTCCGCTGACATGAAAGAGGAGTTATCTGGAAATTGATAGGCATATTAGCCCCATTTATTGATCTAATTTATTGAAATACTTTACCTTCTCCGCTGCAGAAGTCGTTTCAGTCTTTGTTCCCATTGTTACCTTGTAAAGCGCTTTGCTTCGGAGGAGCAGAGTAATCTTTGTCTTTCATTAAAAGTAATTGAAAGGATTTAGAATGAGTTTGGTGGGCTAAGAGAGATGATCCATTGTTGCTTGATGTGCCTCATGATGATCTATACCTACAAATAAAATCATGTACAATCCACTAGATCTGAACTAGCTCTGATACCATGTAGAATTCCTGCAGAAACTCCTATAGATCTAGAATTCTAGTTAAATTAAAGATAAGTAATTTGTTGATATTCAAGAGAGGAGAGAAATAATTTGCTCCATAAAATCAATGTATCAAAATTAATGAACAAGAATAATACATGTGCAACCAAACCTCTAAGCCCAAAGGGAGGTGGTTATATAGAAATTGCTGAATCTAGAAAACTAGGAAAAAACTAGTAAAAAACTAGAAATGGCTAAGAAAAGCTAAAGGGAGGCCTAAAATAGCAACAATGACTCAGGACAACCTATTCCAAATATCAGCCATGAGGAAAGCATGAGGAGGGGTGCATTTCCCAAGGAAGGAAACTTTAAAACATGCTAAAATGGTCTGGGGGACCAAATCCCTTGATTTAAGCGGAAATCTTGATATGGGGTGCCAATCCTCAAATAACTCAAGTGGGTGAGGTGTGGTTAGGTGTGAACATGCACTTAGATGTCCAAATGGTTTAGGTAAGTGTTTGGACCAATATTTCCATAATATTAAGCCTTTAAAGGAAAAAAACAAGGGAATGTTGGTCCACCAAGCTAGTTTACCAAAAACCAAGTGTGAACATGATTTTTAGTGCATGTGTCTAAGTCAATGATACTTTAGGCTAAAAAATAAATGTATATGTTAGGATTATATTCCAACAAGAACAATAGAATAAGAGTCGAAATTTATTTATATGTGTTGAATTAATTTCAATACTCAGATAATAATCTATTCTTAGATGATAACTATGAAATTTTTATATTTTAAAAATAAAATAAAATAACTTATAAAATAATGATTTGATAAAAAAATAGTTTTTGGTTGAGAAAAACTTACAAGTAGGTTAGTATTTGTGGATGGCCTATGGGGTCACTAAGTATTTTTCTAGTGTGATTTTTTTTTCTACTGACTCCATACTAAGGCACTAAGGAGGATTTCCATTCAAGAGTATACTAGACTAGTTGAATTCCTTCTCTCTCAAGTACTACAAGGTGAGCTCGAACCTTGGCCTAATGTAAGGAAAAAGAATCCTAACATGTCCATGCTCAATGAAAAAATAAAATATAGTAGATGGTCATAAGGAATTGGGAAGGAAAACCTATACCTCAATTTCCTTCTTAGTAGAGGCATATATGAGAAAATAAACAACCAGTCTTGCGAAATAATACCCTCAAACACACCTAAAGAACATAGATATTCATATAGGCACAATAGGAAAACCTATTTCAATAGTCTCAAACAAATGAAAAGTGAGGAGGTCCCCTCCTTATATAGATAAATATCCTTCTTAATATAATAACTCAATACAATGTTCTAACACAAACCATGAGATAAAACCATTAACTAAGCTCAAATTCCTAAATAAATACCATATTTGCTTATAAAACCCCCCAAAAAATCCTGAAATAGAAGCTATCATTCCACAAAATTGTGAATAGTACATTAAAATTTCACATGTGGTCAAACGGGGAATGAAGACAAGCAAGCCCTTGTTGAAAGATTCCAATGGTCACTCAAATGTATGATGCATGGTGAAAAAAATGATAAGGAGAAATGGTGTTCCTATCACCAAACCCATGGGGTTAGTGAAATAAATATCTAAGAAAAAAGACATCCAATGAATGGTTATATCATGCAATGCATGTGGGACACACAAGGTAAGGATCTAATGAAAAGCAACATATGTGGTGCCCAAAATCTAGGCACTCCTCAAAAGAATTTTGTAATGGGTGATAACTATTTTCATAGCCACCTTAGCCATTGTAGCCTCATATGAAAAAATGGAACCACCCTCAACTACTTCAACAAAGCTCCCATGTTCGCTCCGCTGAAGGATTCAAACTACCAATAGTTCACTCCTAGAGTGATCCATGTGGTAGTTGTGATGAGATGGCATCCCTATCACTACATAATGCACTAGTGAAAATCCTAATGTTGTGGAACATCTCAATGAATTACCCTTAACTCAGTAAAAATAATGGATCCCAATGTCATTAGATATGGCTATATAAAAGTAGATAAATCCTAAGGCACATCAGATATCCAATGTATTTTCGTAGATCTTGGGGTACAATAAGTAGATCAAAACACAAGGGAACCACTTATATTCGTAGGAACCAATATGAAAGTCATTAGGTGATGCACACATAGTGATTTCTTATAACACAATATATCATACTTTGATTAGTATAATTTTTGTAAGTTTTATCATGGGGGAAAAACCTTAACGCTTATACATGTGACAAATCCTAGGATCAGGATAATTTCTTTAGTCACTAAGTGAAAGGTAAGAAATATGATGAGTAACTCATGGAATGGGAAATATAAAACTTGAAGTGATGGCCCTCAAAATCATTTAAGATTATGTATAGGTATTTGAACTTGTTCTAATAGTTTTGAAGAGAATCATTTTATGTAGAACCATTTAAGTGGGAACTTAAGTTTTGAGTTAACCTTTTTTGACATTGTTTCTTACTGCCCATTTTATTTTCCATTTTCTTTATTTGTTCACTTTATTTATTTCATTGATCATGTCCCTTTTTATTTAGTTACTCATATAAAGGCCTAGGGAAACTAGCCTTGATCTCATAGCAAGGTGGCATATCTTAACATTTATTACTTTCGGATTTTAAAATTTTGGTTATCTCTCCACCTCTAGCCTTTTTGGGTTATTTTATTTAAACTTTCTTAGTTATACCTTTGCGATGGCAATTGAAAATTCAAGCATGAAAAGTAATTAATTTTTATGGATGGAATTGAGTGAAATAAAGAGAATGGAAAATGTTAATTATAGTTAGGATGTGGAATATGCTTCCTCAAAAATATTCCTAGTAGTAAAACTTGACCCAAGATATGAAAATATCTCTAAAGGATAATTATGTCTCGCATGCTATAACCACAAGTTATCCACTTAGTTAACCAATTTTATAATTCCTAGTTTAGTGGGATATTAAAGAACACCTCTAATCATAGTAGATAATGAAAAAGACATCCTAAAATTATTTTTTTGAAAACCCCTCCGAAATAGATATTTTAATAAAAATAACCCCTATTTTTAATAAATATTTTTTATGTTTCTTCCCATGTGAATTATTTCTTACAAGCATGATTACGCTCTTGCAAAAGTATTTAATTTCCTGCAAGCATGTTTACTTTCCTAGAAACACGTTTACTTTCCTACAAATGTGTTTAATTCCCCACACCTATATTTACTTTCCAGCGAGTATCTTTAGTCACTTTACTTTTGAATTGGTAAAATATTTCCAAGTTTGTGAGCTACATATACTTTATCTGTAAAATAACTAATTGATAGTACAACTACAAAACCAACCAATGAAATCAAAAAGGGTGATCTACATACACAATGAACAGTGACTTGCAAGTTCCATACAACACCCTAGTTGACACTTAAATTCATAGGCTTTTGGTTTTATTTTTGAGAAACTAGAAAAGAAGTTCAAAGCTTCATCAATTTCTATCAAGTATTTGATTTCCCTTACCAAGAATGGAAGACCTCATGGATTTCTTGAGTGGACAAAAGTACTTTTCAAAGATATATTTGAAGAGTGGATATCATATATTCACATACAGGAAGGTAATGATTAAGTTAAATATAATATTGAAGAGAATGGATGGATTATTTGAATAACTAGTTATGCCATTTCTATTAACCAATGCACCTAGTAATTTTATGAGATTGATGAATGAGGTTATTAAAGGAAATTTCATCCTAAAGTGGTCTCCTTAGAAAAATTAATAAAATAATAGTTAAAATAGTAAAATAAGGGTTTTTCTCATATGGGATTCTACTGTGATTCATGATTTAAGCCGAAATAAGAGTAATGAATTTTGGAGGGAACTAAAGAAAACTATTTTTTTTTTTTAATTTCAATTTTGGATTATCTCCTTATAGGTTTACTCAAATTTCAAGTCTAGGCACTCATTGGATGCAAAATCAAATTTCACATCCAATGAGAACTCGTTATCCATACATTTAAGAAGACCAACATTGATAAAAATTGAAGATACATTAAAAGGGCACATTGAAGACATTTTTTAATGTATCTTCAATTTTTACCAATGTGGATCTTCTCAAAAGTATGCATTATGAGTATTATTTGGTTGTGGAACTTAATTCTGCATCCAATGAGTGTCTACACTTGAAATTTGAGTAAACATATAAGGAAATGAGCCAAAAATACAATTAAAAATTAGTTTTCTTTTTTTCCCTATAAAATATTTGCATATACCTCTTTTTAAATTTAAATGATTTTGATTGATTTACATATTATGACATGGAAATTAAATGAAAATTTCATAGGCAGTTTTAGACTGAAATTTCCTATTTTGCTAAAATCCATTTTTTAGAAAATTTCTCAATATGTATCTTAATCCAAATTTTGATTTTTAGAAAAACCATGGAATTTCACTTGCGGCATGTGATGTGATCGTTGAAAAGGTTGAATACATAGAACATAAAAATCAACTTGAAAAAGTGCACCTTTTTGCAAGGATAGTTGGTTTACTTAGGTTTTCTAGTTCCAAGGGAGGGTTTGAATATGGATCCTAAAAGGTGAAATCCATTGTGGATTGGGAAATTCCTAGATGTACATTTGGTGTAAGTATTTTCTATGGTTTGGATTTTTTTAAGTAAAAATTTATTAGAAACATTAGTGGGATTTTTGTACTATTCATTGAGTTTATTAATAATGGATGTTTCTAGTGGAAAAAAGTTAGAGAAAATACCTTTGAAAAGTTGAAGAAGAAGGAAATTGAACAATTGACGTTGACACTCCTAGGTTAAAGTAAAACAATTCAAGTGGATTGTGATGTAAGTGATTCAAATATTGGAGTGGTCTTGAGTCAAGTTGGTAAGCTACTCACATTATTTAGTGAGAAGTTGAATGATGTTTAAAAAATGTACTATGTTTATGATTAGGATTCTAATCCGTTCTTGTAGCCTTGAAGAAATTGAGACAATATTTTTGACCAAATGAATTTTTGTTGTTTATCTATCAAAATGAATCGAAATGCATAAATAGTCGAGGTAAGATGAATAAAAAACATTTGAAATGTGTGGATTTTTTACAGAATTACTCATTATTTTTAATCATACAATTTGAAAATATAATATGGTTGTTGATTCATTAATCAAGGGAGTGATGTTTCTAAATACCATGCATGTTGAATTTGTTAGATTAGCGAGAATGAAATAGTTGTTTGTATAAGAGACAAATTGTGTAGAGGCATTGAAAGCATCCAAGCAACCATGGAATATATAATTGCACCATATTTGGATTTCCACATGTAAGAAGGATTCTTGTTTAGGCATCGGAAATTCTGTATTCCATGGATTTATTTATGACTGAACCTCATTCTATAGATATATTGTGTAGATTTATGTGGGTATTTTGGGGTAGACAAAAACAAGGAATTCATAAATGAAAGGTATTTTTGACTTATTACAACAAAATCTAGCACGCAAGTGCAAAGCGTTACTAGATAACCTAGACAATGAACAGTAATAGGAGTGTCATCATTATCTCCTTAGAAACTAATCCCCTTGTTTTAATGTAGTTGTAACGTGGAATAATATCAATTAATATGTCAATTTTTTTTTTAAATGTTTCAATTTGTTAAGGGAAGAAGTTTGAACATTGGGTTATATACTCCCTTACATATACCAAAAATCCATGGAAAGATATAACCATGGAATTTATTTTGTACCTACATTAGACATAGAGAGGTCATGATTTAGAATTGTTGGAGATGCATGTATTTTATAATATAACACATTATATTGTGGAAGAAAAATAATGATGCTTATTCAGGCTAACTAATTAAATTAGTGAGGAATTATTTCATACACTAATTGTCAACTCATAGTCTACATGTTTACGTGATTGTTTGCATAGCATATGTAGGTTCTAGATTCTTATTTTGCATTAGTTCTTCTAATATGCTTCTACAAAAACAAAATTTCATCGTTATTGTACAAATTGAAATGACATTGTGAGAAAATAAAAAGCTATCTTAATCACTCTTGGGGATGATCGTGTTATTGAATGCTAATCACACTATTTGGATCCAATTGTGACTAGGTAATCTCTTTGAATAATTTAGACACTTCCTTTGTCCATGAATCAATATTGCCATAGTTGAAAAGCCTTGATAAAATAAAACTAATCTTTGAATTTAAACACACATACTAATTAAAACACATGTGGAGATACATAAATCAAATCAAATTAATCTCTATTCTCCAATAAGGCGCCCATGCTATGATAGAACAAAGTTCTAGTGCTAATATATAACATAAGAAAACCGAATAAACATAAACATAATTTAGTTAAACAAATAGAATATAATGTAAATTAACATATCCCTAATCTACAATAAATGAAATAAAACTACAAGCTAAATTAAAATGATAACTTAAAAGATATAATTTATTTCATCATATCCACCCGTTATACTCTAAGATTCATCCCCATAAAATGGATAATAAGATCCCTTTTATATATGAACTTGCTTGAAACTAGAAATAATAAATTTCTAATGAAACCCACTAGAGTATTTGAAGAATCTAAATTGGTTACAACCAACTTCCAACATAGAGAATCGTTTCCATGAACCTTTTTATCTACCATCAACTTTGGATATGTGGGTGATCACATTCTTCTCAAAATTCATCCCAAATTACATTTACTACTGTTTAGCATATTGGATGCATAATATATTTCATGAAATGTTCAAACCACGTAGAGAATCAAATCTACACTCATACCTATCACCAAATTCTCATCTATGTTTTCAAATGATAAAAATCGTCATTTGAATTAGCCAACAAATATATTGTCGATAGTTAAATTAACCTTTAACATGTAGAATAATGGATCTATATGTAAATGTGTCTATAAAAATACATTGCTCATAATTGAAATCATAATTCCTCTTTCAATACTAGAAGCAACACTAATGATATTCTCTTGTTATACTTTGGGGTTTCCATTTATCTAGATTTCATCCGCTAATTTCCACTTCCCTTAAGAATCTTAAGCCTGATATTTCTCGAGCTAATAAATAACTCCTTTAGAACGTTCTTCTTTACATGGTTGTTTCACTTGCAATACATGGATTTATAGCAATTTCCAAATTGAGTTTCTATTTAACATTAGATACAAAATCAAAATAAAGTTGTTCTTGCTCATGTCAATCTTGATTCACTCAAATACTAATAAATGCAACAGAAAACACCATGAATGTGAATCATGTGTATAAGCATTAGAACAGTCTAATATAACATCATACGTAAGCAAGCAAAAGGGGATTAAAAGTAGAGAAACTATGGTGTAAAAGATGACAATTCTATGGAGAAACATGTCCCCCAAATTGAATATGTTGCATGCTTTATGCAACCCAATATTTGCATATTAACCAAGCTATAATGACGCTTCTCTTTCTGCAGGATACTTTAAACTTTTCCATTCCACACAAATAATAATCAAGATTAAAGAGATTTTTAGTGGGCTTGTTTATCTTAATTTAATTCCTCTATCCACCAGGTTCACAACTATTTGATTAACAAATCTCAATTTATAATCAACTATTTTCTATCAGTATTCTGTTTCTTTTGCAATTTCTAAAAAAAGTGTTATAGTCATCTCTAGCAAGCCAGTAGTGATACAACAAACCTTTCAATCATTTTCTCTTTCTCTAAATTTATGAACTGGGCTTTTGTGAAATTTTGTAAGTGCAATTGCTTTAATTTATTACTTCCACCGACTAAAAATTAGGAATACCCGAATCATAGTTATCAATATATAAATGAATATTTTGTACAATTCTTTCGTAGCGTTCGCAACAAAACCATAGTGATCTGTATCCAGATTATAGTAATCTACAACAAGCCTTCAACATATTTAAAAAATAATCCATTTTCTCACCACCACAAATTCGCTTTTGGGGATATTTCACTTATATACTTATTCTACGGTATTACTTTTCCTCACTAAAATTCATGACCCAGTTCAAATGTTTCCTACCATAACAAATCATTTTCTACATGCAGAAATATTCATAAGGTTGAACTTCTTTATTGGCACCGCTATTGGCATCCACATCAAGAATTTTTTATTGGTTTAAATACTTCATCCGGGTATAAGTCCCTTCTCGCGAAAGTCAGTGCACTCTCAGAGTGAAACCCAAATCAATTAAAGGAATGGAATGGAGAATACTGCAATTTACACTGCTATAGGGTTATACAAGGTGGGGATAGGAAAAAACCATCAAACATACAAATAAGATCATCCATGGCTTCTCATGCGGCTTATACATTCATTGACACTTAACTATACTAAGTAATAATTTGATTGAGTTAATATATCATTACACTGCAGAGGGTTATACTCAGTGGGGATAGGAAAAAACCATCAAACATACAAATAAGATCATCCATGGCTTCTTATGCGGCTTATACATTCATTGACATTTAACTATACTAAGTAATAATTTGATTGAGTTAATATATCATTACATTGCAGAATATTATTGGGCGTTCATCTTATATTAAACAATATCTTTAATTTGACTACATATTAGAAAATATCTCTAAAAATAACATCATTTAACCTCTATCAATATGAACCCAATACATCTTTCCATTGTAAAAAAACCCCTATTTTCACTAGATATTGTGGGTATTAATTTTTTAATGAACTTTTTTTATACCCCTCTATATTTTTTCATTAATTTGAGCTGAACTTTTTATATTTACCAATATAAACAATCCTTTACCCCTATTATATACTAAATATATTATGTCATTTTTTGCTCAATATATATCTCCTAATATGATGATATGATATTGCTCATAAAGTGAAACCACATACATAATGTTTACAACATTATTACCATACTGAATTGTAAAACATCTCTCAACAGCGCAAATACTTATTTAAAATAAAATTCTAATTTAATCAACTTTATCAATTTTTTTATCTTAACCACTAAATATATTCTATAATAAATTCCCTGATATTTGTCGAGGACTATGCCTATAACATTCTTTAATACTTTGATAAAACATCATCTTAGCGTGGATATATGTAGATTAAAACGGTCCATTTAACAAGAGGTGCATAGGATTTGAAAAGGGTTCTAAAAATAGTTTAATAACAAATCAGTGCCATAATAAATAAGTTTACACATTTATGCTTTTCCAAAAATATCAATTTAAACAAAATTCAAATGACTTAAATGTCATTTAAAATTTTATTTTAAATATATTAAAAAGAATTAATATGTTAATATTTCAGAAAATTATATCATATATGCTAATTTAAATTTATTAATTTCAAAAATTATGATTATAATATTTTGTTTTTTAATAAATGGTATGCAAATTCATAAACCTAAATTTCTTCATAACTAATTATACCAATATACAGATTCAAAAGCAATCCTATTACAAAAATTCTCTCCAGCAAAAATGAGAAAACAGGCAACTTGACCCCGATTATCCAGAAACAACTGTACAAGCAACTCAACCCAGTTATGTTAGAAACATTCCACAAGTATTTATATTGAAGATGCATCCATTTTCAAATTATATTTTCAAGTTCCAAAAGCCCATGGATGTAATTTAAGGAGACTTGAATTTTAGATAGGAGAGTTAATTTATTTTATAATATATATGAATTAGTTTCGATAATTTATTATAATTAAATAAAATTAATATATGTTTTCAAATTTTTTTTTAAATCATCGTAGGAGAAAAATTTATTATTATAATATTTTGTTTTTTAATAAATGGTATGCAAATTCATAAATCTAAATTTCTTCATAACTAATTATACCAACACACAGATTCAAAAGCAATCCTATTAGAAAAATTCTCTCCAGCAAAAATGAGAAAACAGGCAACTTGACCCCGATTATCCAGAAACAACTGTACAAGCAACTCAACCCAATTATGTTAGAAACATTCCACAAGTATTTATATTGAAGATGCATCCATTTCCAAATTATATTTTCAAGTTCCAAAAGCCCATGGATGTAATTTAAGGAGACTTGAATTTTAGATAGGAGAGTTAATTTATTTAATAATATATATGAATTAGTTTCGATAATTTATTATAATTAAATAAAATTAATATATGTTTTCAAAAAAAATTTAAATCATGGTAGGAGAAGGTGCGTTTTACATTTTCAATATAAAATGTGTTATTCTTTTTTTGTTTAATTTTGGAATGGTATATATATATATTTTTAAAATCGAATAAAATAGTTATTATATAAATAAATAAAATAATATTATTATAATTATATATGTATTTGGTTAGTTTTAATTAAAAATATTATAAAATATAGATAATTTAATTTTTATTATGTTCACTTAGCTTTTTGATTGCCTTGAGGTATTTTCTATAATTCTTTTCATGATCACAAAATTATCTGTAAAATATATATATATATATATATTAAATAAAAACCAACATCAATGATAATAAAAAAAAAGACTCATAAATCATCACTAATTTCACTCTCATTATATTTCATCTATTTCTCATTGTATTTCATCTATGTTGGATTGATTCATTGTTATGCCCAAAACATGCTCTACAAGAATGGAGGAGATGTGAGTATGGGGAGATGTTATACTATCTGTAAATGAGTGCAAACATTTAAATGTGAGCTCAATATAGGAAATACATTGTAGTGTCCATGAAATGGAACATTAAATCAAATAAAAATTAAAATAAATCATAATGTCACTTTATCAAAATATTTTTCGGTGTAAATCCTGATGCAGGAGCATCTAGCTCGCCATGACCGGGTGAAGTCTCACCAGGTTGGAAGGTTGACAAGCATATGGAATGTTTTCTTTTATTTTCAAGTTTAGGAAGTCATAAGACAGATAGTCCATTTATTTTATTTTAATTACTAAAAGATAAGATTAAGTGTCGGTTAGGGTCATTATAAGTTTAATAGAAATAAAAGTCAGCTAGAAATTGATCTGTTAAATTAGGAAAGACAAAAAGAAACAAAACTGTCTACAAGCAGAACTTGTAAATAATAATTAAATAGTTGTTTAACAAACCATTTTCCGTTCAACTAGCCGTGAGGGACAGTTCGAATTAACTGTAATTTCAACATATAAAAGAAGAGATGTAACACCAAGGTAGGGTTCTGCAATTTCACAAATATGAAAGAAGAGAAACAGATCTATTTTCTAATCGTTTATCTGTATACAAATATTGTCTGTCTGCTGAATAACAAAACTTTCTTTCTTGCATAACGAATCAAAACTAACAGTGTTGACAACCAGAGGGAAGCCACAGTGAGCTTACAATGTTTTTCTATTCTCGTCAAATGAACAAACTATCAAGAAAATAACTGACTGTATAATTGCAAGCGGAATACGACGTGAAGGGACCCCGTTTACAGGAGTGTCACCATCAGAGGCTCGGGAACGAACAGAACCGCACATCAAATCAAAGAAG
The DNA here is from genome assembly GCA_031772625.1 of Pinus tabuliformis. Taxonomy (NCBI): domain Eukaryota; kingdom Viridiplantae; phylum Streptophyta; class Pinopsida; order Pinales; family Pinaceae; genus Pinus; species Pinus tabuliformis. Next base: position 668,550,710 of record CM062818.1, read on the forward strand.
CAATCTACAGAGAAAGGTAATGCCTCAAGACCAAGAATTCCACATAATTTCTGAGTAATGAAACCATAGCTCAACCAGTTCTCATTTAAGTCGACTCATATTTAATCACAATATATAATTGTTGACAAAACCCAAGTGCCGCGTCCAAGAATTGGACAAACCCTGGCCTAGGGTTTGGGAATAAAAACCCCAATGTTCCCATCGACAAATGACTGACGGAACAAGTGATCGAGACCAAGAATATACAAGGAATAGCAATAGCTCACGGCAACAAAAACCGACCTGACAAAACTACAGAAAGTTAAGGAAGCTAGCGCGTGTTGACAAGCATTGGATAACAAGAGCCTACCGGAGATTACGCTATCCCTTTGAGCATTAAACCCGGGAGAACCCACGAGCCCAGGTCGAACCATGACCTGCAAAAGAAACAGTGCAACGTCACTGTCTGAGAATTACCATTAAATCATCGAAACAGCTGCAAACCAAAAGAGTTTGGGTGCTAGTTACCTGCGCAAGTGGACCGAGAAGCCGAGAAGCAGAGCCTAGCCGAACAACTGAAACGGAGACCAAAGGAGCAACCCTGGTTAATACAAATCTCAATAGGGAAACTTAAATTGAAGCAAGGAGGAAGAGTATACCTGTTGGAAGTCGCCGAAACCTGGTGATTTGTTACCGGACAGCCGAGAGCGATGAAAAGCAACACAACCGAGCATAAAACAGTTATTACAGGCATCCATTAACCACAGCAGAGTGACCAAACTAGAACAGAAGTAACAGCACGACAACGATGACAGCACGACAAGAGCTGAATATAGGACCTAGTAAAGAACTCAAACTTCTTGACAATCTCAAGGCAAAGAACAGTCGAATGAAACCCGGAGACTTACCGTGGGCGTTAACCAGCAAGCGAGCTAGCAGAAGCGAGAAGGTATTACTCCATTGAAGTTGGGCAAACCCATAACCAGTTGCAGAGAATTTACAGTCATAGAAAAGGCAAGACCACATTCAAACCCTCACAACAGTCGAACACCAGAACTGAACCCTCTCGAATGAATACAGGACCGGGATATTTTGCCTAAGAATGCGCGGAGGAGCCAGGCCCGAGGCACATTGAGTGGAGTTAAATGCGGCAGTAATTGCCCGCAGCTACAAACCAATACACATCACCAACTTTGCACGTGACCACCAGAAAAGAACCACCATATTGTGAGTCCGGCGACCGCCGACTAAGCCCAAGTCACATAGAGTTGCGGGACCGTGAGGTTGGGTTACATCAGAGTGGTATCAGAGCATTAAGCTGACTGAGGATATGGAGGTAGGACGACAATGTTAGGGTCCCACCCTAACCCCCTTATTTATGTCATGGGATCACGTCATAGTCAAGAGTCAATAAAGCCCATATTAATATTTGTAAGTGGTTAACCCGCAATTAATGACGGGACCACAGTTAGTTGCAAATGGGCCATAGTATTAGATAGATGGTATTAATAAAACCCATGGTATTGGCCCGTGGTATTGCATGTATGAGTCATATATAAAGGATAGAGACTCCTTGCGAGGAGTATCGTGTCTTATTTTGTAATCGAGCTCTGCTTTATTGGAGGTTGCCCCCTCGAAGAGGCAAGTGAACATTACTCTCTGCATAATAAAATCATTGCTATTCTGTGTTCTGGGTATCTTTTCTTCGTATATTCTGTATTGGGTATCATTTTTGCAGGCTAAGGGCATAACAAGTGGTATCAAAGCACTTTCCAGGGCCGGTGGGATCGCCAATTCTTAGCAATTTTTTTTTTTTTTTTGGCTAGAGACGTGTTCCGGCGTCTTTAAACCACGGGATCTGTCGTTGAGCGCATAAACCTGCGGATTTGGGGAGGCATGCACGCAGGAAATACAAGAGGTGGTCACGTCTGTTGGACTCCCTTCTAACCCCTGTGGGTACCCCTTCGAGTAGTAGCGCATTAGATAGAACCGCGCACGGACTATTTTCCATGTACCCTCTGGGTATATCAGAAGCCCCTAGGCTCCCTTGAAACCTCGCCATAGATAAACCGTCGGCCGTCTTGTGGCTACAGTACACCGAGAACAGCACTCGGAGAGGTTACTCGCCCGTACGATAGGGTAGTCGGGTTGTACCGCTAAGGGTACGGTCGATCCTCCTTAGTTAGAGCCCTGAAACATTGGGCCGAGTACTACTGCCAGACCCTTATTTATATTGCGATCTGTAGCACCTAACACTCCTCAAGACCTTAGTTCCCTTTTCTATCGGGGGATCGCACGTCATCTATTCGAGATCCACTGGTGCAAAGGGGTGCAGAAGCAGCCAACATCTGTCCCGCAGTCTCGAGTTCGCAGATTAGTCATTCCGATCTATTAGAGCCACCCGATCCGCATTCAGATCTCTTAGATCCACCAGATCGGAGTTGTTGTGAAGGGTTCCTATACCGAGGTATAATTTTCGCAGGAAGTTTGGCCGCATTGACATTTTGAGGATTTGGCGACTGCAGTATTGATCAGGAAGGAGTAAAACTCCGTTAGGAGTTTTCAAAAAAAAAAAAAAGTCTGAGATCTTCCCGGGCGCTTATTTGTGATCTAGCCCATCAGAATCAGGATGACGAGCTGAGCACGGTGGTACCATTCAATTATTAGTGAAAAATTTTTGGCGGTCCCAATTTTTCATCAGGTTGGTGTATGGTAGAAACTAGAGCTCAAGCAATGGCCAATGAAAGACTGGAAAAACTTGACGAATCCATCCAATCCATCAATAGGCAGCTTAACGGACTATCTCTCCAGGTCCAGCAATTACTCCCGAAGGACAAGGAGCCAGCCCACGAGGAGGCGTATAATGACAATGTATACAATGAGGGTGAGTCTAGCCACTCTCCTCACGTCTGGCACACCCACCCACCACCCAGTCAGCGACCTCCCAAGTTGGATATGCATAAATTTGACGGTTCTCACCCGTCCACATGGATAGCACAAATGGAGCAGTATTTCAAACTGAATCATATCTTCGATGATGCGACTAAGCTTATGTTGGGGAGCATGTACTTGGACAATGAACGGTGGCAATGGTGGGAATGGCATCAACGTTGCAATGGACCTTTTAAGATGTGGACCCAATTTACCAAAGCTCTTCGAGACCGCTTTGAACAGGAGGACTCTTTTTTGGGTCGTCTTACTAAGCTCCGACAGACAGGTACCGTGGATGAATATATTACAGCTTTTGAAGCCTTAGCCTTCCGCACTTGGGGTCTCTCAAATGATTTCTACACGGAATGTTTTATCAGTGGTCTTAAAGAAGCCATCAAAGCTCAAGTCTTACTGCACCACCCTCCCACTTGGACAGAGGCTTGCAAGGTAGCCAGTAACATGGAACGTGCATTAGCAGCCCAATACAGTCGCCCAAATTTCCCCACTAAAGATCATCTCCCACAGGCTCACAACACGACTCAAACACTTAAGGTCCAAAAGGTGTCACCGGCGGAAATAGACGAATGAAGGAAGCAAGGACTATGTTACTACTGTGATGAAAAATACTCCCCAGGTCATAAATGCAAGGAGCCCAAATTTTTTCAAATAGATGCCACTGACTATAGCTGAACAGAGGAAGATCCACCACTTGAGGAACATGAGGCACTAGAAGAAGACAACCCAAAAAATAATGTCTCTGATGAACCAGTTATTTCGTTGCATGCGTTGGCAGGGATTTATTCCCCTCAAACTCTCAAAATCAGGGGTTTTCTTAAACATCGCCCAGTAGTAGTCTTGATTGATAGTGGAAGTACCCATAATTTCATCCATCAAAAAATCGCAGAAGCAGTGCATTGTTTTGTAAGAGCAGTTTCTAACTTCCATGTCCAAATTGCGGATGGGGGCACAATGAAATGTGAAGGCCGCTGTGAAAATGTCAAACTTCAAATGGGGCATTATCAGTTGAAAACCCACATGTTTGCCATACACATAGGGGGTTGCGACATTGTCCTCGGCGCTGAATGGCTCCGCACGCATGGGCCAATCACAATGGATTTTCAGGAGTTATATATGAGTTTTAAGCAAAACAACTACACACATACCCTCCGTGGACTCCAGGAGGGAGCCCCCTCTATCGTCAACTCACATCGGATGGAAAAATTGCTAAAAAAGGGCAATCACGGAGTGGTAGCTCAATTTAATGACATCCAGGTCATCGAAACCAAGTCTCTGCCAATTCATCCTGAGATGCAACAGATTTTAAATAACCATCTGTCGGTCTTCGACAAGCCTCATGAGCTTCCACCCTCGCGAGGGGAACATGATCATAGCATCACCTTGGTTCCAGGGGCCCAACCCCCAAATGTGTGGCCATACAGATATCCATTCACCCAAAAGAATGAAATAGAAAAAATCATCAAGGAACTTTTGGAAGCAGGTGTCATTCGTCCCAGTATTAGTCCTTATTCATCCCCAGTGGTCATGGTACTCAAGAAAGATGGGGAGTGGCGGATGTGTCCCAACTTCAAGGCCCTCAATAAGTTGACAGTCAAAGATAAATTTCCCATTCCAGTGGTTGATGATCTGCTGGACGAACTCAATGGCGCTCAATTCTTCGCTAAGCTGGATCTTCGCTCAGGCTACCACCAAATTTGCATGAAGAAATTCGACATTCCCAAGACTGCTTTCTGAACTCATGAAGGCCATTATGAGTTCCTGGTCATGCCATTTGGTCTTTGTAATTCCCCCTCTACTTTTCATAGCCTTATGAATCACATTCTCAAACCATATCTCAGGAAATTTGTCCTTGTCTTCTTCGATGACATCCTCATCTATAGTGGCACTTGGGCTGCACATCTTCAGCATGTAGATCTACTCTTACACCTGCTCCGCAAGCATAAATTATTTTTCAAGATGTCCAAGTGTGCGTTTGGCATGGAAGAAGTTGAGTATTTGGGCCACATTGTGGGGCGTGAAGGTGTCAAGGTGGACCCTAAAAAGATCCAGGCAATGCAAGAATGGCCTCAACCTAAGACTTTGAAGAGCTTGAGAGGATTTTTGGGTCTCACAGGCTATTATCGTAAATTTGTCCGCAACTATGGCCGCATAGCGAAGCCCCTCACTCAACTCCTAAAGAAAAATTCCTTCTTCTGGAATGAGGAAGCACAACAGGCATTTACCGCTCTCAAAAACGCCATGTGTTCCACTCCAGTCTTAGCACTACATGACTTTACCAAATCCTTTGTCATTGAATGTGATGCTTCAAGGACCGGTATTGGGGCAGTCTTAATGCAGGAAGGGCGACCTTTGGCCTTCACAAGCCAACAACTAAGTGGGAGGAATCTGGGCCAATCTACCTACGAAAAAGAAATGATGGCCATCTTACATGCCGTCGAGACCTGGCGACCTTACTTATTGGGGCGATGTTTCCAAATCTGCACAGATCATCACAGTCTTAAATATTTTTTGGAGCAACGCCTATCCTCCCCACAACAAAATAAATGGCTCGCCAAAATGCTGGGATATGATTATGAGATCATTTACAAGAAAGGGAAAGACAATATTGTAGCAGATGCATTATCTCGCCAATTTCAGGAAGAAAGTACTCTGCTAGCAATTTCCCTCCCTATTCCAGAATGGATTGAAGAGGCTCGCAAGGAATGGTTTTCACACCCCGGGCTATCCCAACTCATTTCTTAATTGCAGGTAGATCCAAATTCCACCAAGGGCTACTCGTGGCAGGATGATATTCTTCGCTACAAGGACAGAGTCGTAATATCCCCAACATCCACCCTCAAAGGTCGCATTTTGGCAGAATTGCAGTCATCGCCCATTGCAGGACATTCGGGCTTTCAGAAGACGTATGCTCGCACCGGAAGATCATTTTTTTGGACAGGCATAAAAAAGGACATCCTTACTTTTATAGCGGAATGCGATGTCTGTCAACGCCACAAAGGGGAAACAGTCAACACACCAGGCACATTACAACCATTGCCCATTCCGACATCCATTTGGACGGAAGTTTCTATGGATTTCATTACAGGTCTTCCAAAGTCCGGGAAAAAGTCAGTCATCATGGTGGTTGTGGACCGACTATCGAAGTATGCTCATTTCTGCGCACTATCCCACCCATTTACACCAACTTTGGTCGCTCAATATTTCATGGATTAGATTTTCAAATTGCATGGCATGCCCACTTCTATTGTGTCCGATCGCGACCCGATCTTCACCAGTAATTTTTGGCAGGAACTCTTCAGGATACAAGGCACTGAACTAAAACTCAGTACTTCCTATTATCCGCAAACGGATGGTCAAACTGAAGCCGTCAACAAATCTCTAGAAACCTACCTTAGGTGTTTCACTTCAGAAAAGCAACACCTTTGGGTAGAGTGGTTACCTCTGGTTGAATGGTGGTATAACACCAGCTATCATGCCACCACCAAAATGACTCCCTATGAAGCAGTATATGGTCAACTTCCGCCTTCCCCTACTTCTTATCTCAAGGGGTGCTCCAAAGTACAAGCAGTGGATCAACTCCTACAACACCGCGCAACCATGCTCGCCCATCTTAGAGAGAATCTTCATCAAGCTCAGAACCGCATGAAGCAACAAGTAGACCAGCATCGCTCAGAGTGCCAATTTCAAGAAGGGGATCAGGTCATTTTGAGGCTGCAACCATATAAGCAAACATCACTCAAAGACAAGGGTTGTCAGAAGCTATCTCCAAAATTCTACGGGCCATACCAAGTACTTCAGCGCATTGGAGAAGTGGCTTACAAGTTGGCTTTGCCACCTACTGCAAAAATCCATCCAGTTTTCCATGTATCGTGCCTCAAGAAAGTGATCGGGAACAATTGCCGAGTTCAAACCAGTCTACCTGAATTGGACGAAGAAGGGTCAATATGGCTTTAACCCGAACAGGTTCTAGACACAAGAAACAAACACCTGCGCGGCCGCATGATTAAGGAAGTCCTCGTCAAATGGAAAGACACCTCTCCGGAAGATGCAACTTGGGAACCAGCCACTATTCTTCAGCAGTTTCCGCAGCTTCAACCTTGAGGACAAGGCTAGTCTTAAGGGGGAGGGCATGTTAGGGTCCCACCCTAACCCCCTTATTTATGTCATGGGATCACGTCATAGTCAAGAGTCAATAAAGCCCATATTAATATTTGTAAGTGGTTAACCCGCAATTAATGACAGGACCACAGTTAGTTGCAAATGGACCGTAGTATTAGATAGATGGTATTAATAAAACCCACGGTATTGGCCCGTGGTATTGCATGTATGAGTCATATATAAAGGATAGAGACTCCCTGCGAGGAGTATCATGTCTTATTTTGTAATCGAGCTCTGCTCTATTGGAGGTTGCCCCCTTGAAGAGGCAAGTGAACATTACTCTCTGAATAATAAAATCATTGCTATTCTGTGTTCTGGGTATCTTTTCTTCGCATATTCTATATTGGGTATCAATTTTGCAGGTTAAGAGCATAACAGACAAGGTCGTGGTTGAGGTGGCCGAGGTGGCAGAGGTGTTCGCAGATTGGCAGATGAAGGGTTAAGAGAGGAGGTCAGAATTCTTGCTGCCCGTTTGGAGGCAGTAGAAGCAGGTAGATGGAGAGATCCAGAGTTAGGCGATGCTAGTGAAGAGGAAGTAGAAGAGGCAGTAGATGGACTGGAAGGTGAATCCGCGGAAGTGAGATTGCTGAGATCTGTTTTATTAGCAAGCAGTAAACCTAAACCAGAACTCCCGACGTATGACGGCAGCCTGTCTATCGAGGTTTTGCTAGATTGGATTAGCGAGATGGATAAGTACTTTGAGTGCGAGGAAGTCAACGAAGATTGCAGAGTCAAGTTTGCGGCGACGAAACTGAAGGGACACGCAGCCCTATGGTGGGATAGTGTCCAAAATGAGAGGAGGAGATTGAATAAGGCACCGATCAAAACCTGGTCAAGAATGGTGGCCAAGTTGAAGGGCAGATTTTTGCCAAGGGATTATCAGATTGCATTGCACAGGCAGGTGCATAATCTAAGACAGAAATGACTGACGGTTAAAGAGTACACGGAGGAGTTCTATCGAGTGAATTTGCGGGTAGGATACATGGAGGATACAACAGAAAGAACAGCCAGGTATGTTAATGGGCTGAGGATGGACATTTTAGATGAAATAAGTATTTTATCTCCGAATAATACCGAGGAGGCATATCAGAGCACAATAAAGGCTGAGGAGAAAATTAATAGAAGGCAGAATGCCCAGAGAGGACGAGGGGCCAGCAGAGGAAAAGGCCAGTCCTATGGCAGGGGCCGAACTACTAACAGCAACGAGGAAGCTAGCAGTTCGAAAACTTCTGGAACAGCAGATAGAGGAGACAGTGCGAGAGGCGGCAGATCGTCCCAGCACGGCAGAGGAAATGGCCGAGGCAGGGGGGCTGGTTATCAGTGCTATAGGTGTCATAAGTGGGGGCACCGCTCATTTGAGTGTCCAGAAGCAGAACCAACTGGACAGCGGGGTGCATATGTGGCGCAACCAGATGAAGTAGCAGCACTCCCTCAGGAGGCGGAGAATGCTCCAGAGACGGGAGAAGCTTTGGTGCTGCATAAGGTGTTATTGAAACCAGTCAAGGAGAATACTGAACAAACACAGCGTAAGGCCTAGTTCAGGATGATCTGTAAGTCACGAGGTAAGTGTTGTAAACTAATAATTGACACCGCAAGTACTGACAATTTAGTGTCCACGGAAATGGTGGAAAAGTTGGAATTGAAACACTCAAAGCATCCCAATCCATATAGAGTTTTATGGCTACAAAAGGGCCATCAATTGCTGGTGGATGAATAGAGTGAAGTTGAGTTTCAGATAGGCAAATACAAGGACAAGGTTGTCTGTGACATCATGCCAATGGATGTCTATCACATATGGTTGGGCAAACCATGGCAATTTGATAGGAAAGTGACCCATGATGGAGTGACGAACTGTTACAAATTCATGAAGGATGGAATCAAGCATACACTTGTCCCTATCAAAGAAGAAGAAGGAGCACCTGAGACAAGTGAAACCAGAGCATTGCTGGTGAGTGGGAAACAATTTGTAAAACAGGTGGAGGACAGTAAGATAGGTTATGCGGTAGTAAGGAAAGCCAGGACAATCCTGCTACATACAAAAATATTGGATTTTTCCCATAGAGATTCAACAAAGTTTGAAAGAGTTTGCAGACATAGTTGTAGACAACTTGCCAGACAAGTTACCCCCCAAGCTAAGCATTAGTCATCACATTGACTTCATACCCAGAGCTAGCTTGCCGAATAAAGCGACATACCGAATGAGCCCCAAGGATAATGAAGAAATCAGGAAGTAGGTACAGGAGCTGTTGGACAAGGGTTTGATAAGGGAGAGCTTAAGCCCTTGTGCTGTTCCAATGGTTCTCACTCCCAAGAAGGGAGGAGAGTGCCTGATGTGCACCGATTCAAGGGCCATCAATAAAATCACCATCCGGTACAGATTTCCACTACCATGGATGGATGATATGATGGATTGTTTAAGTGGGGTAGCTTACTTCTCTAATATAGATTTAAAAAGCGGGTACCATCAGACTCGGATATGAGAGGGTGATGAATGGAAGACAGCCTTTAAGACAAATGAGGGGTTGTACGAATGGTTGTTTATGCCATTTGGGCTAAGCAATGCACCCAGTACGTTCATGAGGTTAATGAATGAGATGTTGAAGGAGTATATTGGGAAGTTCATAATTGTTTACTTGGATGACATCCTTATTTTTAGCAGGACAAGAGAAGAACACCTACAACATGTGCGTAAGGTACTGGAAAAACTGCATCAAAACAATCTACTGATAAACTTAAAGAAATGTACTTTTCTGAAAAAGGAATTAATCTATTTGGGGTTTGTGGTAGAAGAAAATGAACTGAAGATGGATCCGGAGAAAGTGGCAGCAATAGTAAATTGGCCATCTCCGAAAAGTCTGTTTGAGGTATGTAGCTTTCACGGATTGGCATGTTTTTATAGGAAGTTTATCAAGAATTTTAGCGAAATTTGTGCACCCATGCTAGATACCATCAAAAAGGCCAGCCAGCCTTTCTAGTGGACAGAAGCAGCAGAGCAAAGTTTCCAGTTATTGAAGAAGAAGATTACTGAGAGGTCGATCTTGAGGCTACCAGATTTCTAGAAGTTGTTTCAAGTTTGCTATGACGCTAGCGAGATAGCAATCAGGGCTGTGTTCATTCAAGAAGACAAGCCTATGGCATTCTTCAGCGAGAAGCTAAACAAGAGTAGGCAAAAATACTCTTCATATGATAAAGAGTTTTATGCTGTGGTACAGGCATTAAAGCACTGGAGGCATTATTTATTGGGAAATGAATTTGTGTTGTTCTCGGATAATTCTGCACTACAGTATGTAATGCAGTAGCAAAAACATAACCACAAACACGCCAAATGGGTAGAGTATTTATAGAGTTTCAATTTCGTACTAAAGCACATTAGCAGGCAAGCAAATAAGGTCGTAGACACGTTGAGTAGGAAAGCTCTACTTCTGCAGGAAAGCACTGTATAGGTGCTGGGATTTGAGCACTTACAGGATCTATACCAAACAGATACAGATTTTAAGGAGGCCTATGAGGTGTGACAGAACCCTTTAGTGAGAGACAATAGTCCTTGGTTGGACTACAATCTGCGGGAAAAATTGTTGTTTAAAGGAGGATAGCTATGCATACTTGACTGCTCGATGAGGGAGAATATTATTCGCGAGAAGCATAGCAGAGGTTTGGATGGACATTTTGGCATGAATAAGACCCTCGAGAAGCTTAGTCACTTTTATTTTTGGCCAAAGATGTTGTGGGATGTACAACGATTTGTGCGCAAATGCAAAGTGTGCCAATTGGCAAAGGGGCAGAGCCAGAACACAGGATTATATGCACCGTTACCTGTTCCAAGCAGATCGTGGGATTTAGTCAGTTTGGAGTTCATTTTAGGTCTGTCGAAGACACAACGAGGATATGATTCCGTAATGGTAGTGGTGGACAGGTTTTCAAAAATGGCACATTTTATACCTTGTCGAAAAACCAGTGACGCCACCCATGTGGCCCACTTATTTTTCAATGAAATTGTCAGGTTACATGGATTACCTAAATCTATCCTTTCGGACAGGGACGTGAAGTTCACGGGACACTTTTTGCGTACCTTATGTAAGAAAATGGACACACAGCTAAACTATAGTTCCGCATATCATCCGCAAACCGATGGGCAGACAGAAGTTGTGAACAGGAGTTTGGGAAACCTGTTACACAGTTTAGTCAGGGAGAATTCACGGATGTGGGACTAGGTGCTAGCACAGGCAGAGTTCGCCTATAATGACTCACCTAACCGCATCACAGGTTTCAATCCCTTTTAGATCCTGTATGGCATGCATCCACGCGGAGTGCACGAACTGCATGACCTTGGATTACAGGAAAGACGAAGTGCAGACGGGGAAGATTTTGCTAATGCGATGAGGGATTTGCATGAACAGGTAAAGCTGAAGTTACAGGACAACAACATGAAGTACAAACAGCATGCAGACTTAAAGATAATGGAAGCACAAATTGACGTGGGGGACGAAGTCCTTGCGCATTTACGCAAAGAGAGTTTCCCCAAAGGTACGTACAATAAATTAAAATATAAAAAGATAGGTCCCTGTAAGATTCTGTAAAAATTTTCAGCGAATGCCTACGAGATACAGCTACCGCCCGGAATAGGCATTTCACCTATCTTCAACGTAGCAGACCTATTTCCGTACACAGCTGACCCAGAGAGAAAGGAAGAAGATGGAACCACGCAACCTACGCGGCGTACCCAGGAAGACGAGGAAACTTGGAAGAGACAGATGCCTTACGTTCAACCTACGGAGATCGAAAGCATTCTCGAAACTCAGGTGGTTAAACGAACTCGGCGGAAAGAGTATATGCAGTACTTGGTCAAGTGGAAGAACCATCCCATCGAGGACAGTTCATGGATTGACGCCAGGCAGATTGAACAGACAAGAACTTCCATTGAGAAGCTCATGGACTGGAGCCATGATTTCTTTTTGCCCCGAGAGCCTGATGCAGGAGCATCTAGCTTGCCATGACTGGGTGAAGTCTCTCCAGGTTGGAAGGTTGACAAGTATCTCGAATGTTTTCTTTTATTTTCGAGTTTAGGAAGCCATAAGATAGATAGTCTTTTTATTTTATTTTAATTACTAAAAGATAAGGTTAAGTGTCAGTTAGGGTCATTATAAGTTTAATATAAATAAAAGTTAGTTAGAATTGATCTGTTAAATTAGGAAAGACAAAAAGAAACAAAACTGTCTACAAGCAGAACTTGTAAATAATAATTAAACAGTTGTTTAACAAACCATTTTCCGTTCAACTAACCGTGAGGGACAGTTCGAATTAACTGTAATTTCAACATATAAAAGAAGAGATGTAACACCAAGGTAGGGTTCTGCAATTTCACAAATATGAAATAAAAGAAACAGATCTATTTTCTAATCGTTTATTTGTATACAAATACTGTCTGTCTGCCAAATAACAAAACTTTCTTTGTTGGATAATGAATCAAAACTAACAGTGTTGACAACTAGAGGGAAGCCACGGTGAGGTTAGAGTGTTTTTGTATTCTCAACAAATGAACAGACTATCAAGAAAATAACTGACTGTATAATTGCAAGAGGAATACGACGTGAAAGGACCCCGTTTACAGGAGTGTCACCATCAAAGGCTCGGGAACGAATAGAACTTCACATCAAATCAAAGAAGCAATCTACAGAGGAAGGTAATGCCTCAAGACCAAGAATTCAACTTAATTTCTGACTAATGAAACCATAGCTCAACCAGTTCTCATTTAAGTCGACTCATATTTAATCACAATATATAATTGTTGACAAAACCGAAGTGCCGCGTCCAAGAATTGGACAAACCTTGGCCTAGGGTTTGGGAATAAAAACCCCAACGTTCCCATTGACAAATGACTGATGGAGCAAGTGATCGAGACCAAGAATATACAGGGAATAGCAACAGCTCACGGCAACAACAACCGACCAGACAAAACTACAGAAAGTTAAGGAAGCTAGCGCGTGTTGACAAGCATTGGAGAACCAGAGCCTACCGGAGATTACGCTATCCTTTTGAGCATTAAAACCCAGAGAACCCATGAGCCCAGGTCGAACCATGACCTGCAAAAGCAACAGTGCAACGTCACTATCTGAGCATTACCATTAAATCATCGAAACAGTTGCAAACCAAAAGAGTTTGGGTGCTAGTTACCTGCGCAAGTGGACCGAGAAGCCGAGAAGCAGAGCCTAGCCGAACAACTGAAACGGAGACCAAAGGAGCAACCCTGGTTAATACGAATCTCAATAGGGAAACTTAAATTGAAGCAAGGAGGAAGAGTATACCTATTGGAAGTCACTGAACTGGTGATTTGTTACCAAACAGCCGAGAGCTATGAAAAGCAACACAACCAAGCATAAAACAGTTATTACAGGCATCCATTAACCACAGCAGAGTGACCAAACCAGAACAGAAGTAATAGCATGACAACGGTGACAGCACGACAAGAGCTGAATACAGGACCTAGTAAAGAACTCAAACTTCTTGACAATCTCAAGGCAAAGAAAAGTTGAATGAAACCCGAAGACTTACTGTGGGCGTTAGCCAGCAAGCGAGCTAGCGGAAGCGAGAAGGTATTACTCCATTGAAGGTAGGCGAACCCATAACCAGTTGTAGAGAATTTACAGTCATAGAAAAGGCAAGAACACATTCAAACCCTCACATACGTCGAACACCAGAACCGAACCCTCTCGAATGAATACAGGACCGGGATATTTTGCCTAACAACACACGAAGGAGCCAGGCCCGAGGCAAATTGAGTGGAGTTAAATGTGGCAGTAATTGCCCGCAGCTACAAACCAATACACATCACCAACTTTGCACGTGACCACCAGAAAAGAGCCACCATATTGTGAGTCTGGCAACCGCCGACTAAGCCCAAGTCACATAGAGTTGCGTGACCGTGAGGTTGGGTTACAACAAATCCTCACGATGAACCACACTTGTTGGTTTGAAACACGTCGACAAATGTATCATAATATGATTTACGCCGAAAAATCTTCTCATAAACTTGATATGGATCACAGAAGCCTCAATTCAACAATGTCATTTTAATTAACGAAGTAAAAAGAAAGAAAAAAAATAAATAGATTCAATTCAATTTTCATTATTGTAATTTTATTTTTATTAATAAAGTTACAAACAATTTTTTAATAAATTTAAATAACAATGATTAATGCTAGTAATGATGACATATAAAACTTAATAAGTTTAGTTAATGAGTTAAAAAAAAAACTAAATATAGAAATATGAAATATATATATATATATAATATAAATAGTAACTATATTATAAGATTTATTTGACCTTTGGAATACAAGGAATATAGGGGGCTTAGCGAGCAAGCTTGCCACTGCACCGTCGAGTGTTGAGAGTATCATTTATGAAGTGGGTGGCATGTCTAACCACTTAAATGAATAAGCATGTGTGTATACTTCATGAAATAAATATGGCAAGAGAGACACTAGTCCTTTGTTATGTCCTATATAATTTGTATTTGCAACGAATAAGGAGGAAAAAGATTGTTCAACTTCTTAGTTGTAGGTGGGTTGTCTCAGTGTAGCCACTAGCGACACGAGATCATACCTTCATCGTTTAGTGACTAACGTAGTTAATTTTATTTTGCTTCCTTCTTGAGTGAGCCTAGTTGAGCTTGTTTCTAGTTGTGTGGTGTTTTCAGCCTATTTGGGTGAGAGCCTAACTTCAGGGAACTATACGACATGGTGTCTGGAGAATGAGTGGAGAGGTGGTCGCATTGTAGACACGCTTTGTAGGTAGTGGTGTGTTCCACTACTTGTTGGGTTATTGTCACTTCCTCTAGAACTACAACTTTTTGGTCCTGGGTTTTTAATAGATGTCATATCAAGGGTAATTCTTGAATCCCTCACGTGTAATGTTAATTGTTATTCTAGTGAGCCAACTGGTCTTTTTTTTTAGGTATTATTGTTCTAGTTGGGTCCTAGTTACTTGGATAGTGTCTTAAAGCCAACAATTTGATGTTGTCTCTAGGTAGTGGTGAATTTCCTATTCCTCTCCTTCCCAATTCTTCCATTGTTTGTTGGTTTCTTGATGTATTACAATCACATTCTCTCTTTTGGCTTGATTTTTCACTCTTTTCTTTCATTCCCCTATCCCTATCAACATTTGTGTGGAGTCCTAGTATGTGCTCGTTTTGCAGAGTATGCCATGGAAACATATGTGTAATCATCATGGAAGGGGTAGCCATGGTCCCCAGGGTCAGAATCATGCCCAACGACAAGCGTAGGAATTTGTAGGCATTTTCCATTCGATTTTCCCTCTTGAAACGCACAACGCGATCTTGCACCTTGAATACATTACTTCTATGGATTGTCAAGCTTTTTTAGATTTAAATATACTAGGCAAGGTTTCTCATTAGGTTCCTAACCTTAGTCATACTATGGGAATAAATAAATAGTATTTTAAGTCCATATCTCTTCATTAGAAGATGAATAATTTCCTAGGAAAGGTCTTAAAATAAAAACAAGAGGAAGTACATGACATATTTCCTACTTTAAAGGACATCAAACATGCTTATATAAATCAACGTGTTTTCCTAGAAAGACTGGATGTTAGGCTAACACATTTAGAGAGTGACCTACAGTGTGAGATGGACCCTCCAACACCTCTTTGATCTATTTCCAAAATCCATGGGCCAGTTACCTTCTTTAACTTTTAACTTTTTGTAATGTTTAATCACAATTTTTTGCATTACGAAATTGTTGTAGACAGACATTTTTTATGAATAAGGTAACTTTTTGGACAATATACTTATTGTATAGATGGTTAAAAATATATGGTTTCCCCTTTGACAGATTAAAACCTCCTACAAATAACTCTACTTGAGTTATGGTTATGATGTACTTTATTATATTGACATTCTAATGCAATACAATTGTGAATTTAAAAAATACATACATATTTATTTCACCATATAAAATAAAACAATGATTCATATTTGCAACCATTCTACTTGAACACTTCAAATTTAAATTTAATTAATAAGCATATAATTTTATTTTTTTTGAATAATGTTTTTTCTCAATTATATATATATATATATATATATATATGGGTTTTAGTAAAATTAAAAATAATAATATTTTTATATAAAGATGTGAAATTTATATAGATATAAATAATATTATTAAGAGCTAGCATAGATCTATATGAATTTTGAATTTACCAAGAAGTCAAAGGAGTCAAATCTCTAGTACTGTAGACCTTTCCTCAAGTTTTGAATTTAAAAAGAGGTTGCATCTCTAGTAGTTAAGATGTATCTATACTTATCGATATTACAACTCAACATGGAGGAGATGCTGTCACTATGCTATGCTTTATCAGAGGAAATGAATTTTTAACATTTTTAATAAAATTTATTTATTTACTTTAATAGTATAAATTTGGTTATATATATATATATATATATATATATATATATATATATATATATATATATATATAAAAGTTTGTTTTATTCTTTCATTTTTATTATTTTTGAAGTTTGTTTTATTTGTTCATTTTTATTATTTTTTGGTTATATATATATATATATATATATATATATATATATATATATATATATATATATATATATATATTCGGAAGGGAAAATCATAATTTAGTAATAAAAGAGAAAATTAGATATTGTATATGTTGTTATAGCATATACAAAAAGTGTTTGTTGATCACTCAACAATCAATTATATAAATAGATCATACATATCACGACATATATATGCTATAAAAAAAGATATCAATGTTTGATGATGCTAATAACTTGTAAAAGAATAGTTTTCCATATTATCATGTATCTATCTATACATATCATAAAAAATTTATAAAATGCTTGTGCCAAAAATAACAAAAAAATAGTATATATAGAGAGTGACATCCCATCTCTGCATTTCCATATAGGTGCTCATCAAAATGATCATGGTAGTACTGATAGTGTTCAATCCCATTCTTCTCTATGGTCTGTCATATCCCTCGAGCCGGTTGTGTGCCTCCTTTGGAAAGATAATCACAAATTGTGTTTCTTTCGCTATATGTGACGACATGTAATAAGATAAAATTATCCTTTAATCACAAATAATTTATCCAATATGTTCCTAAGTGCATCCATGTGACATGTATATTTCTCATTAAACCAATTTAGTTAATGTTAATATAAATATATATAATAATTAATAAAAATACAAAATTTACCATGGATGTACAATAGATGGTGATGTGTTGTACTATTTAGTCACTCCATGATGCGAAGGTTACCAGATCAAAACTTCAGGAAAAAATACAACCATGTTAAGGGTTGTTGTGGACCAATCCAGGTGCACTCACAGGGTGATTTTGGCATCTTAGATGCCCTTGTGTCACTATTTATGAAGCCAAAGTTTAAACATATAGCCATCTCACAACTCAGACAAGTTGACAAACAAAAAAATAAAAAACAAAAATTCAAGTATTACTACATTGTTTCGATTTATGCTATATATATTTTATGGAACCAATAATCAAGGTAATAATGCCAATTAGTTTTTAATCTGAACTTTGAAATTAAAATAAAATTTAGATGAAATTGAGAACTGTTAAAAAAATGAACATTTGAGGAAATTTAGACAAACTTGAAAAACAGTTTAAAACCCAACATTTGAAAAATAATAGAAACAATTGAAAAATGATTAAAAAATCAACATTTAGAGAGAAAAAAGAAGAAGAAAGAAATGACTAGGAAAAATATTTAAAAATGTTTAAAATAAATCCATTTGAGAATAAAAGATTTGATAGTTTGTAGATAAGAAAAATGAAAAAACCTTATGTTAATAAGATCCCCCAACAGCCCCCCTGCAAAAAGAAAAGAAAAGAAGTGGTGCTTCTAGTAATGTTTTTATTAAGCTGGCAAGCTTTTTCTCTATGGTATGTGGAACCTTCTCTTTAGGTTCTTGATCTGACATGGAAGGGTCATAGAGTTTTAGATTGTCTATATTTATGATCAACTAATTGAAGATACATGGGTGTAGAATGAATCTATAGGATTTGCTACCTCCCTTCTCCAACACATAAAAATGAACATACCATAAAGCACTAACCTTCTTACAAGAGAAATGTAGTCTTTCCCTATTCAACTAAAAAAAAATCCATATCCTAGTGTAAATTATTTCTTAGTTTGATGCTAATCATGTCAAGCCTTGTAAGTATTGTCATGATTTATTCAATAACTTTTACACCGGCAAGTAGATTTTCCTATTCTTTTCAACAAATATTTCCTCTTTAAATGTCTCTCTTGTGATCACCTCCCTTACTCTGTAGAAACTCCCACCTGTAGATCAACTGATAATGCAATAGACTAAAGTAAAATACTTGATCTACTTCTACAACCAATTTAGCAGAAGCTTAATCGAACATGAGAAACATCAATAAGGACAAATATAACTAATATGGAGAAATCAATCACACATAACACAGAAGAAATATCTAGGGGAAAGCACTAGCCTAAAACCCCATCTTTGTATTATCATACAAGTGGAAATATAACCAGTATTACAAAAAGAATTAGCTCAAAAGCTATCCTGCTCTCTCTACAATACCTCTTCTGCTCGTAGACAGTCAGAGGCCTCTATCTACCCTCTGGTTTGCCCTCCAAGCCTCCTATTTCTTTGCGCAATTTCGATTGGGGTCCAGTGCATCCACTTGTGTGAATTGGCCTCTTCACACACTCACTAACCTCTAATCCAACTGCGTAGTCGTGAAGGAGATAAATCCTCATCATGGATGAGCTTCCTTTTAGGAAAAATATTCATCCAATGGATAGTACATTGTCCCTTCATTGATCTCAACTAGGTCTCTGTCTGAACTGACATGCATGAGTTATCCATGAGTGAATACTCAGTTATCTAAAATACAATAGTTACATGCATGCAAGCATTAACGAAGTGAACTCTCATTAATTTAACAAACTGTTAAATTAATCTAACCGGACTTGACTCAGTTAATAGAGCCAACTAGTTACAACTCAATATTACAACTCATTCTTATCTCTTTAACTAATGGATAAATTCCTCAATTAATAGATAAATTGTTGCATGTCCTCACATAGACTTCAAGTTTGTTCTTCCTTAACTAACTAACTCATGGAGAATTAATTAATTTATTTTCAAACAATTGTTAAGTTCAAATTCGAATTTTATATCCTATGTTTAGTCCAGGGACTAACTAAAATATGAATCCATCCTGAACTACTAAAAATAGAATGCTATTTTTAGCACTTCCATTTTTCATTCCCTGTTTCCCAATCCAGCACTGGTACCTAAACTGTTATTTTTAGCAATGCTATTTTTAGCAAGTGCTTCTATTTTTAGCATTTCTTGTTTCCATTTTCAACACTCCCTCTCAACAAGAAATGCTTCCTCTAGAACCTTATCATGTACCTTCGAAATGTTCTGCATGCAACACTTCTACCAAGTGTGGTTGCTCCAACAACTCTCGGAACAAAAAAAAATCCCAACTGACCTCTCTGTTGGGCTGGAAACATACTCTGATGCTGAAGCTCTACCTGTAGCTGAAAAGTGCTCCCTCTTTGACCATTGTGCTACTGCAACATCTCCATGCATCTCGCACCATTGCACACCTCTATGTCCCATCCTGCAATGGTGCAACACACTTGTGCCTCTCACATTGCTGCAACCTGCTAGCTCTGCACTATCGTGGGATTCCTGCACTGTAGCTCTCTCTACCACTCCATCTGTATCTATCTCTACCCAATCAGTCAGTCCTGCTACTCCTCATCGGGGCCCCTGTAGCAAAGTCGAATCAAAGAGGCTGGGTACCTCAAGGATCTTGCCCCTCCTCCTTGGGACGGTCACTCCACATCGCCCCACCTCCTACCTGAAGGTATGGCTGCATGTGATCCCTCTGCCCACCTAGCTTGAAGTTTCCCCCTACTAGAGGTATCTGCATGAGTAGATGTCTCTACTTGATCTCCACTTAGCTTCCCCCGTTGTGGCTGCTCCAAAACCTCCTGAAGCTACTACACCAATTGTGGCCCCTCCACAATCGTCTAAGACTTCTTCTGGTGCTACATGTTGAGAGGTAATGTACTCTCCCTCTCAACCACCAAGTCTCCATGAGTTTCCTTGTTGCTCAAGGCTTTGCATGCATCTTGAACCTCAAGAGCATATAGGTTCTTGACCCGTGAACCAATCTGCTTCACCTGTCTAGTGATGATATGTCTAAGGAAAACCTTTCCCTTACTAAAGACTACATCATAGCCTCTATCTTCCAGCATCACGATTGATAGCAAGTTTCTCTTTAGTCCTGGTGCATACTTGACATCGGTCAAGGTAAGGTGAGCTCCATGTTCCCTCTGAAAAATAACTGTGCCTACAGCTGAGAGACTATACTTTTCATCATTACCCACCGTTATGAGTATCTAGAGATATTTCTCCTCCAAAGTACTAAACAAAATCTTGTCACCAGTCATGTGGAAAGAAGCTCCACTATCAAGAAACCAACCACTTCCTATCATGGATGAAACCATGCATGCGAAGAGTGTGAAAGCGAACTCAAACTATGAAGAAAGTGCCTCACCTTCTAATCCTTCCCCGAATCCTTTCTTGGATTTTCTTTGTGGACAATTTGTAGCAAAATGTCCCACCTCATGACAATGAAAGAATCACACTTTTGAGTTGTCAAACTTCTTCCCACCATGGCAAGAACTGGATTTGGAAAGAGAAACCTTCTCCTTCCCCTTCTTCGCCTTACTTGCTAAGGCACAGTTTTCTACATCCTCCATGGATGAAGAACCATCTCTAGTGCTTCTTCTTATCTCCTCATGCATCAAATCTGACCAAAGTCGTTCCCAATCTGGCAGTTTTTCTCTTGCATTAACTGAGTCCTGGTAGCTATGCCAGCTCTTAGGAAGACCAAGGAGTGCAAGAATCACCATGTCATCATCAGATGTCATGATCCCTACACTTCCAAGCTCATCCCTGCATGTGGTGAGCTTGTTTAGATACGTAGAGATTGTGTCGCCCTTTTCACACTTGATCTTTTGAAGCTTGTCCTTCAATGCCAGCTTCCTCTGATCATTGCTATTCTGATATAGATCATTCAATGTTTTCCACATTGAAAACGGTGTCTACTTCCAATGGAGACTCGAGAGTATGTGATCTCGAACTCCCTCTAGAAGGATTCTCCTTGCTCTAGCCACACATTTCTTCCATTCAGCCAATTCAGCAGCACCAATCGGCTTGAGGACTTCTTGATCAATGAAATCCTTTAGACCGTTATCCTCTAGTACTGCTTCCATGCGATCCTTCCAAGCAAGGATAATTTTAGGGGCGAATGTTCGCCCTTTGGCGAAATTAAGGGGTTTTAAATTTTTAGTGGGCGAATATTTTGTATCATAGTACATATTTACAAATCACCTCAAATAGCCCACCTTATTTTAAGGGAGAGGGTAAAAAAGGTAAATTTAGCCCTTGAAATTAGGACTTGCAACCTTCCATTCGCCCATTTTC
Organism: Pinus tabuliformis; assembly: GCA_031772625.1. NCBI lineage: Eukaryota > Viridiplantae > Streptophyta > Pinopsida > Pinales > Pinaceae > Pinus > Pinus tabuliformis. The sequence goes on from CM062818.1 coordinate 668,572,348, forward strand.
AAGAATAGGTTTTACTTAAGTGAATCCATTCGCCCATTTTCAAGAATAGGTTTCATTTAAGTGAATCCTATGGGCCAAATACCATATTTATAAAAGAGGTATGGTAAATTAATAAAAATATAAATAATGAGAGGTATGGTAAATAAATAAAACATTTTTTATATTTACTCCATAAGTCACCTTATATACATGTAAGGGTGTAAACAAATAAAAATATAAGTAAAGTGGAGGTATGGTAAATAAATAAAACGTCTTTTTATACTTACTCAAAAGGTATGGTAAATAAATAAAAATATAAATAAACTAGACGTATCGTAAATAAATAAAACCTCTTTTTATATTTAGTCCATAACTCTCGTTCTATTTATGAAGGCTCAAGAAAGAGGTTTTATTTAAGTGAATCCTATGGGCCAAATACCATATTTGTAAAAGAGGTATGGTAAATTAATAAAAATATAAATAAACGAGAGGTATGGTGAACATATAAAACATTTTTTTATATTTACTCCATAAGTCACCTTATATTTACGAACACTCAAAAAATGGGTTATATTTAGGTGAAACCTATGGCCAAAATACTATGGGACAAATACCATGGACTAGATTGTTATTAATACCATGCAAAAAACCATTATTAACCCTAATATTAGAATTAATAAAAATAAATATGGCACATGGTATTGGCCCATGGTATTCACCAAAATGGCACATGGTATTGACCCATGGTATTCACCTGGAATGTAGCCTATTTAAATGGGGGAATTAAACCAGCATGTAGCCTATGCTAAGATTCACTAGGACTTTACAAAGTTTTATTATTTAGTGAAAGACTCGCCAAGATCTTACAATATTTTATAATTGAGTAAAATATTCGCCATGCCTGGTGATAGATTTGCCAAAAAATTATATATACATATTATATTATTGATAAAATCGCCTTCCATTTTTCATATATACCATGGAGATTCGCCCATTTATTATATTTATAAATTTAGGGGGGGTTCTTAAAATTTTCCCTGCTTCCAAGCTATATAATTCGAACTTCCATCAAGGGCATATTCGAGTCTCAAACCATAGAATGCCATAGGTGAAATAAAAATGTGATAAGAACTCAATTTCTATATTCAGGAATCACAAACTTCAGCTTCTCCCTTCTTGTATATTGTTCTTCCTTTATCACCTATGCTCCAATACCATGTATAAATTCCCACCTATAGATCACCTGATAATGCAATAGACTAAAGCAAAATACTTGATCTACTTCTACAACCAATTTAGCGGAAGCTTAATCGAACATGAACAACATCAATAAGAATGCATATAACTGATATGGATAAATCAATCACACATAACATAGAAGAAATATCTAGGGGAAAGCACCAGCCTAAAACCCATCTCTATATTATCATAAAAGTGGAAATATAACTATTATTATAAAAAGAATCAACTCAAAAGCTACCCTGCTCTCTCTGCAATACCTCTGCTGCTCATAGATAGTCAAAGGCCTCTATCTAACCTCTATTCTACCCTCCAAGCCTCCTATTTCTTTGTGCAATTCTTATTGGGGTCTAGTGCAGCCACTTGTGTGAATTGGCCTCTTCACACACTCACTAACCTCTGATCCAACTATGCAGTCCTGAAGGAGATAAATCCTCATCATGGATGAGCTTCCTTTATAGGAAAAATATTCATCCAACTGATACTACACTATCCCTTCTTTGATCTCAACTGGGTCTCTGTCTGAACTGACATGCATGAGTTATCCATGAGTGAATACTTAGTTATCTGAAATAGAGTAGTTACATGCATGCAAGCATTAACTAACTAAAATCTCATTAATTTAACAAACTATTAAATTAATCTAACTGGACTTGACTCAGTTAACTGAGCCAATTAAGTATAACTCATCCTTATCTCTTTAACTGATGGATAAATTCCTCAATTAAGAGATAATTGTTGCATGTCCTCACATAGACTTCAAGTTTGTTTTTCCTTAACTAATTAACTCATGGAGAATTAATTAATTTATTTTCAAACAGATGTTAAGTTCAAATTCGAATTTTACTTCCTATGTTTAGTCCAGGGACTAACTGAAATAGAATTCATCCTGAACTACTAAAAATAGAATGTTATTTTTAGCACTTCCATTTTCCATTCCTTGTTGCCCAATCCAGCACAAATTGCTATTTTTAGCAGTGTTATTTTTATCACTTCTATTTTTGGCATTTCTTGTTGCCATTTTCAACGCACTCCTCAATTTTCATATACAACATCCATAAGTGAAGCAAACAAATATCCAATGCAAGTTTCAAAAGGAGATTTAATAGAGGAAATATAGTTTTCTTTATTACAAGAATGTTGAATGTAGATTAGATTTTTATCCTAGGTATTTGTATGCTTCCTATTATAATCCCAAAAATTTTAACCATGTCCTATTGGTTACTTGTATCCACTATTCTATCTACCCATTTTTCTATGGATGGACTATTTTATATGTCTTCAACTCATGGTGTCCATCTGTTTCGAAAGTGTAGTTGAAAAGAAATTGATAAATCTATCATCACTATCGAAGGCTATGCTCCTTGGAATCCCAAAGTGGACCCAAACATGTTCAAATAGCTAGAAACACCATCAAAACCATTCCCATATGATATCCACTTGCATCTATCAACACTTTAGAAGGAATTTTCAAATTTGGTAATGAAAGGAATGATGCTTGACTAATATTCCATTAGAGGTCACCAAAAAATTTCTTTGATTATTTCCCAAGTGGAAATTCTTTCTACAAGTTCTTTGCTTTGGACTGGTGCATCTATAACTCAAAATGATGCTATGAAATTCCACAGTTATCATTTTTCCGCAAAAATTATCCTAACTTCCTAACATTAATAGGAACCAAATACTTCATGACGGCTTCCGTATTTCTAGGATCTATCCTAAATTCCCTTCCACTAAATACAATAAGAAGGAATGGGACCCCCTCTCTTCCAAGTATCCCACTATTTTACATAGCCTAATAATCACGTAAGGTCAGTTTTTGCTTACCTAAACCCTTACATAGTGAAAATATTTGAACCTTCTAGAGCCTTATTTAAAATCCACATGTGGTTATCCCCACATTTGAAGTATGTGGCATTGCATCATAGTCACTTTGTATGGTGGTGGTAAATAACGTAGGTCAACTTCTGGGAGAAAAAACTTCTACATATGAGCTCCACTTGAGGCGATTTTAGCACCAATGGAAAAGTATTGGTGTGTAGAAAAACGTCGAAAGCCTTTGAGATATTCTCAAAATGTTTTGACACTAGAAATTGTTATGGGATGTCTCAAAATGTATTTAAAATGTTTTATACCAAGACCTACATATTAGAATGTGCCACTAAAATGGGCCCTACAAACCCTTCTCTCTAACTTCTCCACCCAAAAATAAACAAGATAGCTGAGAAATTAGATAATGGTTCATTTCAAATAAAAAAAATTGTAATCTCATTCTCATATTTATCAAAATTTAAGAGAATCATTTTAAACATTTAAAGATGTGTACTTTAACGAAGTTAATTTGTTCTATATCATTAAAAACATATATATTTATATCACTAAAAATATAATTTTTATTTTTATTAATAGTTTCAAATTAAGATAAATCTAAAATAACTAATATTTGTATTCAGAATAAATTTTTAAATTAAAATGAAATAATTATTCAAATTCCTCTTATGAACAGTCTAATATTTCTATATTTTATATTTTGTATACCCATGAAAAAGAATAGTTTTAAGATACAATTTTATATAATTAAACGTTTGAGTAAATCTCTGAAAAAATTAAAATTAATTAAAAAAACATAATAAATATTTTTATTTAATAAAATAAAAAATAGTGATTAGTTTTTTTCCTTTAATTAATTTAAACTTAATCATAACTTTATATACTTAATTTATATACTAGTTATTGAAGTGTTTTCATTAAAAATGGTACCATATCCTCCTTTAATGAAGCAAAACGATATGTATCTACAAATTTTATTACAACCATTTTATTCATCATTATTACTACTAGCATAATAGCAAGAAATATAAACTTATGCTAGAAAATATAAGTTGTATAGATCATTTCAACCTCAGAAAAAATTGGTTAAAACAATGTCTTGAAGTGGTTGGTCTATTAACCAAGAGATTTTACTTTCTTCTTTTAACACTATGGTTAAAGGATAGGGTCTTAATCAATATATTTTGGACTCTAGCAAAGTCACGAAGGCCTTTTTTAGTTCTATGGGTCTCATCATCTTCACTCACTTCAAAAACCACACTTTTTATTCGTAACATATAGATTTAAATTTCCCTTCCAATTGTTTAATTCTATACATGATGCCTTGATGTGTTCGTTGCACTACTCCAAGGCCTAGTGTATTATTCCCTTTAATATCTAGTAAAAAACAATTCTATACATGATGCCTTGATGTGTTTGTTGCACTACTCCAAGGCCTAGTGTATTATTGCCTTTAATATCTAGTAAAAAAAGATATCCAAAAGAGATTCATCTCCATTGTCCTAAAGAATCTAAGGTTCTCAGCCCATCCCACCATTTCTTTATCGAGCTATTCTCATAAAAATTTAACCATCTTCTCTTTAATCATACTGTGTGTTACGTTTAATCATTGATACACTTTGGGAGCATCGAATGGAAGAATTTGTTTACTTCAATGGTGTCCATCTTAGTTTTTCCATACTAAAATTCTTCCTTAACGAAGCACGGTGCCTCTTACCTCTCTTTCATTCTTTATCCGAGACACTTCTCTTCAACATTATGCTACTATGTAGACCATAGTAATTAGAAGACATAAGAGAGTAACTCAATTACTAAAGTTGGATTGCGTTACCCTCATTCTATTCCAAATTCCCATGTCTGGAAACTCTAAAACATCAACTTCCTTGCTTAGATGAAAAAAACTAGAGACCCAACAAGAAGAAAGAAACTCAAAAAATAAAATAAAAAGTTTATCAAACTTGGAGTAGTCAAGGAGTGTTACGCCTCCTTTTTCCTCCCACAAAGCCTTTGAATTAACCTCTACCTCGATATTTTTCTCAACAGGGACACACTAATTACCTATCATATTGCAAGAGTCATTCCTTTACACTGTCAACATATCTTTCATCTTCCTATTATCATCCATCATCCTTGGAGTACGGCTGCTACTTTAGGTTAAACACAAAAGATCATCATTTTTCCACAATTTTCTCAACAACATCATGTCATGTTACTAAACATCATGTCACAATTCAGTTATATGAAGCTCATACTCAACCTAAGTGGTATAAACGTTTTTCCACCTCCCTGCTATCTTTTTTCCCACTTATCCCATTAATTATCTACCCAACATTTTATGGGTTGGTGGCTATCTGACATGTCATAACCCCAACTATAACTACACCTTTGAAAATAATATCAATATAAAACATTATAAATATAAAAATAATAATTCTAATACTTTTAAATCTGATAAAAAATAATTAAAAATAAAATTGATAGTTTTTATAATAAAACTTTATAAAATATATTTTTTTGAATTAAGTTTGTATTGCTTAAAAATTTCAACATACATTATAAAAAGGATCAAAATTCATGCAATGTTTGGTCTTAATATGCCTCGAAGGAAATTGGATTTATTGACCATTAACTAATGCTCAACAAAAAGTTTCATTGCTAAGAACTTCAAGAACTACTATGTACTGAACTACATAAACAAGAAAACCAACTACTAGAAGACATATATTGATATCATGAGTCTAAAGAGGTTACTAGAGATGGGTCCTAGGAACTTGTGTTGGCAAGAGTAGGATGTTTAAATTCACACTAGAGGTGAAGTTTGAGATTAGTTATCCAGGCATCCAAACTAGTTAGATAGGAGCATTGATTTCATTGCACTTGCCTAATTTTATTCAAGAAAGAGATGATGTGAGTATGGTAACCATGATTTTTTTTCAAGACCCTGCATGGAAAAGATGTTGTCATGCAATGAAGGGTGGTGGAGTGTAGGTATTTTTTTTCTCTTCGCCTGCTATCTCCAATGCCAATAACCCATTGGCGACCTCCTCTTGGATTTCAAAGTCAAAATATGCATCAAAGACATTGATGGTGAGGGCTTCTAGCTAACATATTTCTTCCTAAATTTTAGGTAGGGTGGTAGAATGGAATATAGTTACATATTTCTGGTCATGTCTTGGGAGTGTGGCCTTCCTTGGGATCTCTGCCTCTATATCCTCGATAAATGTGCCTTCATTACTGAGGAATATTACATCACAGGAGAAACACCAAGTGAGAAATATAACTCATAAAAGCCCAACACTAAGAGGGATGAGCCTAAGGAGGCTTGGAAGAAGGAAAACTAAAAGATACTAGGTTTTTTGGGCATCCCATTCTAGCAAACACAAAGAGACCAACAAATGAAAGGGGAAGATGAAAGACTTCTTACAGGGTTAGAAACTCACCAGGAGATATCATAATGCAAGCCACAAGTCACCCTATTATAATTTAGTACATAAGCATCAAGATTACACAGAAGAGAAACAAAACTCGGGAAATACGTAACTAAGACAGAAGAGTAAGGTAAGACCTTGGTACATCTAGTCGACTTTACCTATATCAGTGAATTTGTGTGCACTAAACACAGAGTCACACCTCAAACTATTTCACCATCTACCTCTAGTGTGAATTATGGAGTCCTGAAGCATGAATCCTATATGAACCCAAAATTGATCTCTAGAACAATACGCAATATCCCGTATAAGTAATAAGTACCTCAAGACTGAGAGAGAAAGATTGATTGCATGTAGATACAATTGAGTGGCCTATGTGTCACTGGCAATATTTAGGCCACGTACCAATCAGATTCAGGGTTATCCATCAGTACAACCACTTTTGTTATTTCTATGCCCGACCCCAACCTCTAACCTAGTCGTGCTTGGTCCAGTTCATTAGTACATCAACTTGCTTGAGCTCTGCAAAGTCACGACCATGAATATATTTAAAACCACACACACACACACAAATGTGTGTGTGTGTGTGTGTGTATAATAATAAACCCTAGTTGGTTTTCCATGTAAAAAAAATTATAAGACCAAGGTCATGGGACACATATTCCAAGTTGAATGGTGGGAAAAACATATTAGTGGATATCATTTTGGTTTATTATGGCTGAGGAATTGTCAAAGAAAAGAGGCATTAATTGACATTTTATTTATGAAAATAAAGGAAAATAGGAGAAAAGGAAGATGAAAGGTCACATATTTGCATCAGGAAATGTGTTGAAAATACTGGGGGGTGGGGGGGTGTGAATGATTATTCCTTACAAATTAATAATTTAAAATCTTTTGAGAGCATTAGTTAATCTTCAATTATTATTAATATTTATGCAGTAATAAAAGTAAATAAAATAACATAGTAGGCACAAGAATTTTGGGTGGTGTTAGAGTCGGTCTTGTCAGTCCTCCGTCAGAGATCAAAACTCTTTCTGCATTTCATTCTTAGGTGTCTCGCTCCATTCACTCAACTGCATTCCGCTAGGGGCATACCATAACCTGACAGAAGGGCCTTACCATTCATTCCCCTCATGTCTTGCAACTGCTGACTTAGGTATCTTCACCAATGTGTATTAAAGTCCATGACAGTCAATGTTTGATCTTTTAATGGACAGGAGTAATTTCGGTCATTAAGTTTAGGGATTGGTCATTTGGTCTTCAAAAAAGGTCTAATAAAGCCATCAAGGCCAGAGGGAGGCTCTTATAAAGTTGTGATTCAAAGATTTTCATCGTCATGTTGATAGAATACGACTGTTCTTCAAAACTCTGTTTTGAAGAAAAGTCAACAATTTGTCATTTGTAAAAAAATTCAAAAGTTTCTCAGTGGATTTCTCCAAGTGCAGCCCTGGTCTCCTTAGCCAAATTCCATGTCGGCTACCCCTACAAAAAATCGCCAAAAAATTTCATCATTTTAGTCAAAGAAATCAAAAGGAAGTGTGAAAAGCAGAGTTGTATTAATTGTGAAAAAGTGTCAAAGTGAAAACATTACAAAATGGGTTTTGGAGGAAGAAAAAATCAAATCCGACTCTTGCAACATATTTCCCCAAGTTATATAAATCATTTGTGTCAAGTTACATTCAATAAATCTTGTTGCAAAGTCGAATTTGGAGGTTGGAGAGCAAATTGTTGTTTGGAAAGGTCGTGACTGTGTTAAGAATTGGAGCGCGGTGCACAGGTGGAGTAGCGCGGAGCACATAGAGCACAGAGTGCACATAGAGCGCACGACGCACTGGGGATTTCTGCCCAATGCTAATTCAAACGGGCGACGCACAAAGAGAGAGCGGCACACTAGGTTCCTGGTGCGGTGCATATACACAGAAGCCCGATTTTGCTCAGAATTTGCAACCAATCGCCTTCAATCCCTTGAATTTGCCAGGTGGGGTCAATCTCTCAGTGTTTCATCCATTTTTATGTTAGTATGATGATAGTAAATGGCAGCTTATGGTTGCACAAAAACTCTTAAACCCTACCACTTAAAATCATCAAAGCAAATGTTGTTAGGGTTACAAAATCATTGTGTTGGTGCCAAGGTTCTTCCCCCATTTCATTTTTCCTTCTTTCCCTCATTCCATTCTTCCCTATTCAACTTTTTCCATTTCTCCCTATCCTAAAATGCTACTAAAATCCTATTCCCTATCCCCTCCGCATATTTGTCAAAGGTAAAACCCCAAACCCTACCCCATACAAATTTTCCTAACACCCCAAACCCTACCCTATATAAAATCTCCTAAACCCCCTACTCCCTAAATAAAATCCCTCCTCATAGTCCCTAATCCCTTCAAATTATTCCCCTTCCTAACATTCCCTTGTTGAATACATCAGAAAGGGCAGTTCAGGCACAGTTCATACACAGCAGTCATCTTGTCTTCAGGGTATTTTGTATAGTAGTCATGGCATCTAAGCATTCATCGGACTATGAGGTGGAAACCCAAAATGACTCTCCCTTGGAAGAACAGGCACCCCGAAGGCCTCATAAAAGTGGCAAACATGTGAGAGAGGAACCGACCACTCTTACAAAATTGCAGGCATGTCCTCTTGCTATGTCGTATTTTCACCATCAGTCATGTTATGAGTTTTTCCAAAAGGTAGCTCGTGTCCAATTTCATCATGAGTTGGCACATCTTTTTTTGCTGCACTTGCACGGAGATCAAGCTATCTTGGCTGGTGTCACCTTCACACTTACACCAGAATCCATCCCATTGGCAACCAGTATACTGAACATTGGTGAACCATGGCACAAGAAAAAGAAGATTGACCGGAAGCATTATAAGCCATACATCATAACCAGTTTCTTAAGGCATCTCAAAAGAGTGTTCCCATTCTAGTATCTAAAAGATGAATATGCTCCATTAATGAGATTGATTATGAAATATTTCAGCTGTGAGGGGCGATTCTCTCGTCTTTATGCTTATCACATCAGGTTGCTCATGCATTTCACCAGGGTACGGATGATGAACATTCCATATTACATTTTCCGAAACATAGAGAGGGTGACCACCTTTATATAGCGCAAAACACCTCAGCAACAACTTAACAGTGTCTATCATTTTGCTTTTATTAAGATTTTGGTGGTTCATCAGCTTGGATTGCACGGCATCACTTGGGATGATTTCATCTCACGTGATTTCTTCAGAGCTTCATGAAGAGTAACAGAGGTTAAGCATGAGGGGGAACCTTCTCATCGGCATGAGCGCCATGAGACTGCTAGTGTGCCGGTTTTCAGCACATATCAAAAGGGCACCAGACGTTTTTTTGCAGCGGCAAAGTGAGTGTTATCTCCGCTCGGGGTGGAAGGGGCCTCACTTCCTCCATCAGCATCACAGGAACAGGACAAAGGCAAGGAGCCAATGTAGGATTAGGGGCCTTCAGGTGAGCCATCAGGTGAACGAGAGACCAAATTCGTTCTCCTTCATGATGATGATACAGATACAGATTCGACAGGTGCACAGCTTAAAGAGATCATCCAGGAGCAACAAGCAGAGATTCAAGCCTTGTCCCTTGATTTTGAAAGAGCCAAATGGAACATGAAATATCTGGAGTAGAGGAACAAATAGCTGGAGGATTAGCAAGTGATCATGGAGCTACAAAACATTCGTGAGCATCACCAAGCTGCACAAAGGAGAAGAGTTGAGCTCACGTCATTGGAGCAAGGGATTAATGAGGATCGGGAGGCCAATCTCGAGAGAGTTAACATGCACTTAGAGAGGCTGCTGGACAAGTCCAACAAGTACCATGCATTGTTGAGACACATGGATTTCCACTACATGGCACGAAACAAAGTGTGCACTGTGCAAGGCCCGAATCAGGAATTTGAAGGCGAAATTGAGGAAGGCAATCAAGAAGCAAAAGAGGCAAAGGGAGCTCGACCGACTTCAAATATTGGCCGAAGCCTCTTTTTCCCAGCATAACACTTGATAAGGAAGCTCCAGCCAAAATTTCAAGAAATTTGGGGCATTTTTGGTGCTTTTGGAAATTTTTGTGCAAAAAACAGGGTTTTTCTCCCTCTGCACCGCGCCACCTGGCACCCGGTTACAATTGGGAGCTCCAAATGAAAAAATGTTTGTATTTTTGGATTTTCCATGGAAAATCATGACTGTTGGTGCATGGCCAAGAAGTTTGGGCCAGTTTTGAGTCCTCAGGAGGTCAAAGAGACCCAAAAAATGACCTCTCTGCCCCTATTTTGACACACAGGAAGCAGTCTTGGGAGATTACAGTTTTGGAGGGGAAAATGGGCACCAAATTTAGAAATTCTACTTGGGTTGGAGAGTAGATAGGTAGGGATTTCCAACAAGAACACTTGGGCTCAATTTGGACGTCATAAAGTGCCTCAAAACCAGATCCAAAGTAGTGCAATGCATACAGTTTTTGGCGCAGCGCACAGAGACCCAAAGGCCAAAATCGCTCCCGCTTCGCGAAATTTTGATTCGCAATTTTCTCCAAGTGGGCCTGCTCATTTAAAATACATTTTTCCTGGCATTAAAGGTAAACTTTAAAAATAATTTTTGGCTTCTATCCAAGTGGCCAAATGAAGGCAAAAAGCCACCCACAAAATCTATGATCATATTTTCTTTTTTCTAATTGGTCTTCATAGAAAATTACATGTAACTGCTGATGGTTGGCTCTTCATTGCCTGGGTTGATCGACCTTCTCATGGCAAATCTTATTTATTGTATTGAGAGTCATTTTGTAAAGGGTTGGAATTTCTAGGAAACTGTGGGAGAGAAACCCAGTCACTCACTGTACATTTTGACAAAGAATTAATGAAAGATTGCACCTCTGGTTCATGAGATTCTTGTGGCGTGAGTTTAGCAAATGTATGTTCTTTATGTTTCATATGTATTTCGTTATGTTTCATATTTTGATTCATATTCATTTCCAGTGAAAGCTTTCTAAGTAAAAAGGTAGAATTCAGTGTACTGCTCTGCCTTGGGATAGCTTTCACGTTCTATGTTTTCTTCTGTTGAAAAGGATTCATGTATTTATGCCCTTTTCACACTTTCAAACAATCTCTCCACCTCATATTATTTCAAATCTAATTGCTAGACTTTCTGCATGTCTTTCCTCACGAAATAACCTGCGTCTTTGAGTTAAATTCTCTGCTCATGTTGTTCCTTGGTCCCACACATCCCAGAAAACTCAGTCATTTATCAAAATACCTCTATCACCTCTATTTACCTAGCCTAAAATCAGTATTCATTTTTGAGTCATCTTAGACCCTATTGTTTATTTTCCTCAGTGTGACCTGGAGAGAGCCCTCTCCTGTTCCGATAGGGCTAGCTACCAAACCGAGCGTGGTTTGTGGTTACCCTGAATTTTGCCTTCCTTCAGCCTAAGGCAAATTTAGGTGCTAACATAGTGGCAACTCCACTGGGGAGGAAAATTTCTTTTTTTGTTAGCCTTCTCCGTTGCGTAAACGCCAGGTTTAACCTACAAACAGCCCATGCTTCTGATAATTCTAAGCTTCCAGATGATAAGTTTAGGATTTGATAGGCTGAGTAAGTTGTTCATGTCCTGTTGATTTTTTGAAAATAGCACGCTGGCTTGAAGAAGATATAATAGATCCAATCCAGACTCTGATCCTCCTCATATCTACGAAAACCCCAACTTGATTCCAAGACTCCTTCGTCAAAAGAGCACTATAACTCCCGTGTTCATATCCCATTCATGTCCTGACATTTCTGAGTATCTTGAAGAGCTTGAGTTTGATTAGAAGTTTAAAATATCATTGTTCGAGACCAAATCCGAAAGTGTTGTTGACTATACTATCCCCAATACACAGTTTCTTGTAGACCTAGAAACTGAAAGGGTTAACCGGTCAATTGATAATTATATTGCGACACAGCTTCAAACTCAAATTATTAATTCCCTACAAACTGCACACACCCATCCAACACCTCCAAGACCAAACCCACCAAGAGTGATGGTTGCCCGTTTTGCACCTCTTGTGCTGCCTCAGGTTCTAGATGACATGCTCGCAGATTATCAAAGCAAAATCCCTTTGTTTGATGGTGCCCCTCACAGCGTTACTGCTCAGCAACATGTGGACAAAATGGCAGATTTCTATGACCTTCATGAGATCAATGCAGAAAATGTAGCAATGAGACTCTTTGTACAGACATTTGCAGGTGAAGTTAGGAAATGGTTCAGAGGTTTGCCGGTTGCACGTATCGCTAACTTGGCTGAACCGAAAAGACAATTTTTAGACCACTGGGATGTCAAAAAGAATCCTCTTCAAATTCTTGCTGAGTATGAACAGATCAAACGAAATGTTGGTGAGTTGGTCCAAGACTACTGCATTAGATTCAATTCCGTTTATAATGAAATTCCTGATCATTTAAGGCCACCTATGGGACTAGCTATGATGAAATTTCCGGATGGTTTTCATGCTGACATGGCTTAGCAACTGAGAGAGAGAGATCTGGCCACAATGGAAGACATGCAAAAATTCACGGTCAGCGTTGACGAAAATCTGTTATCCAAGAGAGCTAGAGCGAAAGCAGAAAAGAAGGTCACAGTCAAGGAAGAGTCTTCCTCGATGGATCAATTACTCAAGAAGGTAGAGTAGATGCTTGAAAGGGTGAAACTTGACAAACCTGAGCCACAAGTTAGAAATCCTAACTTCCGTGGCCAGCAGCAGCCACAATATAGGATAAGGCAGAGAGATCAACGAGCCCAAGATCAAACAGCACAGCAGCCAGTACAAACACCTCTTCAGCAAAATTTTGTGAATGGACCGGACTCTGATGAGGAAGGGAAGGTAATAGGGGAAGAGAACCACTTCTTTACTCCTGATGATTTTCCTACTTACATTACTAAATAGGAGGAGTATGCGGAAAGTTTAGCTGCACACAAAGACGCAGATTTCATTCTAGCAAGTGACACAATTTTAGAGGAAGAATCAGAGGAGTATCAAAGAGGTTATATGAATGCTCGGTTTGCTCAGCAGTGGCAATATTCACTTAGAAACAGAGATGTGCCAGTTAACCCAATTCAGAAGAGGAAGGAAGTTTCGGAATCAAAGAATGATTCGTCAGTTGCACCAAAGAAAGGCAAAGAGGCACTTGGACCTGACAGCAGCAATTCACCATCAGCAGAAAAATCAAATCAGCAAATTGTATCAAGAGAAAAGGAGAGGAAAGAAGTCTTGGTCAAAGAGGTAGAAAAGACTTCCGTCTTTAGTTTAGAGAATGAAATTTCTAAATTGAAGGTATCCATTCCCTTGACTGAAATAATGAAGAACAGCAGTTATAGAGGGCAAGTTTCTAAGATTTTGAATTGTGATCTAATGTCTGATATGGTGAATGTCGAAGATGATCAACCCGAAATGATTTTTGGGCCAGCATTGAATGGTGAGTCTCCAGATAATGATGTGCCGCCTTTTTATATCATTTTAAAATTGCATGATTTTGTGTTACACAATGCCATGTTCGATTCTGGTGCTTCTCACAATCTCATGCCCAAGGCTATCATGGATAAAATGGGTTTGGACGTCACCCGGGAATACCATGATCTCTATTCATTTGATTCCAACAGAGTAAGATATATCGGGCTCATCAAAGACTTGGTTGTAAGTCTGGATCAAATCCTAGTGAAGAATGTTTTGATGGATATTGTTGTAGCAGATATTCCTCCCAGGTTCGGCATGCTTCTTTCCAGGTCTTGGGTAGCAAAATTAAAAGGGACACTATAACTAGATTTATCCTATGCAATAATTCCGGTGTTTGGCCAGATGAGAAAACTATATCAGGAACAAAAAATGAAATACATGATTACAAGCAAGGAGAAACCCATTAATCATCCAATTAATTATGTACATACATATCTAAAGTCTTTTGTTTTGTATTCAGATAGTTTTAATGATGTAGATAGTCAGTTAGTTGAAGCAGAAAGCATTCCAGAAATAGTAGAAAATTTCAGAGAAGTTTTGAAGAAAGAAGGACGAGGACAGCAAAACACCATTGAGAAATCAGCTAAAGATAATGGACAGCAAGCGGGAAAAACAAAGCCAGCAGAATTTCGGCACTTGGAAGAAGAGGAATAAGGTTTGTGGACCATGGATTTCGATGGTGCAGTGGGAAACGATGGTGCTGGAATTGGTATTTGGGTACGCAGTCCTTTCTCTGCCGCGAACAAGGTGCCTAGTAATGTGCAAGTATGCTATTACAAATTAGCTTTTGATTGTTCGAACAATGAAGCTGAGTATGAAGATCTGATTGTTGGCCTAAGGATTCTAAGAAAGCTGAATGCTAAGAGGATTGCAGTATATGGTGACTCTGAATTGGTGATTACGCAGGTCAGAGGCGAATATCAAGAAAAACATCCTCAGATGCAGGCTTACTGGACTGCAGTCCTAGACATCCTGAAATTATTTTCACAATATACCTTGACATGTGTGCCTCGTGTTCAAAACAACATTGTTGATGCTCTTGCTAAGGCAGCCAATAGTTTGAAGATTCCAATGAACTCTAGTAATAAATTCAAAATCCATGTCAAGCATCGTCCGACTATCCCTGACAATCAAAGGTATTGGCAAGTCTTCCAAGATGATGAGGAGATTGATGATTTTCTGCAAAACGAAGGTAAGTTCAAAGAGACCTCAATTGATGAAGAAAATGATGATGGCAAAGATGAGGTGCAGATCAATCAAATGGACATATTGCAGCTGAAGGATAACATCATCGCTAAAGGATTGATACCTTTAGAAGAACTCTTTGATCAAGATGACGTAGCCCGCAAACCAGCATTGCAACCAACAGAGAAGGGTGTTGAAGAGGTCAATATCGGAACAACTGCTAATCCTAAAATGGTAAAACTGTCTAAAGCATTGCCACAAAATATGAAAGCCAAATACATCAGTTTTCTATCTTCATTTGCTGACATGTTTGCTTGGGATTATTCTGACTTGAAGACATACGATACTAATATCATTCAGCACACTATACCCAGTAAGCCTAATCAGAAACCTTTTAGACAGAAGTTGAGAAGACTAAATCCAAAACTACTGCCATTAATTGAAAAGGAGATAAACAGGTTATACAAATCAGGAATCATCGTTCCCATCAGATTTTCGGATTGGATCTCCAATTTGGTGCCTGTGCAGAAGAAGACAGGTGAGATTCGCTTGTGCATCGATTTTAGGAATCTCAACAAAGTTTCATTGAAAGATAACTATCCACTGCCCAAAATGGATCATATACTTCAGCGAGTAGTTGGGGCATCTCATATGTCACTACTTGATGGTTATTTTGGATATAACCAAATTTCAGTCCATGAAGATGACCAAGACAAGACAACATTCACTACTCCATGGGGAACTTTTCATTGCGCTAAAATGCCTTTCAGTTTGAAGAACGCGGGTGCCACCTTTCAACGAGCAATGAACTTGGCTTTCAAAAATGAGGAGGATGTCTTTTTGGTTGTATACCTTGATGATCTGACGGTGTTTTCCAAATCTGATGAAGAACACATGTATCATCTGAAAACTGTCTTTCAAAAGTGCAGAAAATATGGTCTATCGTTGAATCCAAAAAAGAGCTTGTTTGCCATGGAGGAGGGCAAACTACTTGGGCACATTATCTCAAAAGATGGCATTTGTATCAATCCTGCACGTGTACAAGAAATTCAGCAAATTGATCTACCCCAAAATAAGAAGGAAATTCAATCGTTCAATGGTAAAATGAATTTTTTACGCCGCTTTGTACCTAATCTTGCTGAGCACCTAAGAGAGATCACAAACATGCTTAAGAAGGACAGCCAAGTGAAGTGGACTAAAGAGGCTGTAAATTCTTTCAATTTAGTCAAATTGGCTCTTTCCTCAACTCCAGTTCTAATCAGCCCGGAATACACTCAGGATTTTATATTGTTTTCATTCGCTTTGAAGCATACTATGGCAACGGTGATGATGCAGAAAAGAGATGATCACGAAAGACCAATTTCTTTCTTCAGCAGAGCTATAAGAGATGCAGCCTTAAAGTACAACATCATTGAGAAGCAAGCCCTCGAACTTGTGAAAGCATTGAAAGATTTTCGGGTATACATTCTGCATTCTCATATTTTGGCTTATGTTCCTAACGCTGTTGTCAAAGATGTTTTAGTGCAGACCGATCCGGATGGAAGACAAGGCAAGTGGATCGCAACTTTGTTAGAATATCATGTGGAGATAAAGCCCACAAATCTAGTTAAAGGACAGGGATTAGCAAACTTAATGGCCAAATCAAACTTGCATGCCTTAGACATAAATCTGATCGCTGCTATGTCCGATGAAAATGAGGAAGGTTCGACAATTCAGGTATCTAAAATGTTTGCTCTTTCTTCGTGGTATTCAGACATTATATATGTGCTTCAAAATTTGTCACCACCACCCGGCATGACTAGAAACAAAGCTAGAACTCTCAAATTAAAGGCTGCCAAGTTTTGCATTCTAAATTCTACACTTTATTGGAAAGATCCCAGTGGTGTTCTTTTGAATTTTTTGGTGGAAGAAGAAGCAAAGTAGGTCATGGAGGATTTCCACGAACGAGATTGTGGTGGTCACCTTTTTTGGAAAACAACAGCAAATAAAGTTTTGAGAGCAGGATACTATTGGCCAACATTGTTTGTTGATGTGTATAAGGTTGTCAAGAGCTGTCATAAATGCCAGATTTTTTAAGGAAGGTAGAAATTACAGCCTTTGCCGCTTAAGCCCATTGAGGTGAGTGCCCCTTTTCAGCAATGGGGGTTGGATTTCATTGGTGAAATTCATCGTGCTTCTTCTGGTCAGCATTGATGGATTCTCATGGCAACATATTACTTCACGAAATGGATCGAAGCAATTCCCACCAGACAAGCTACAGATACGGTAATTATTTCATTCCTTGAAATTAACATCTTGTCTTGCTTTGGTTGCCCGAATAAATTAATCATTGATAATGCAAGAGCTTTCAAATCGAAAAGGATGGTATAGTTTTGTCATAAATATCACATCATTTTGGGTCACTCAACTACCTATCATCCGCAAGGCGATGGATTGGCTGAGTCCTCTAACAAATATTTGGTCAATATCATTAAGAAGTTGTTGCAAATCAACAAGAAATCCATTGGTATTTCCCCCTTTGAGCTTGTGTATGGAGTTGATGCCTTGTTTCCTACCTCTCTCGTAGCCCTGGTAGTCAAACTTCTTCAAGAAGTTAGCAGTGAAGATGATCCTATGCAGAGAATATTGAATTAGATGATCCATTTGCAGCAGACCAGAGAAGAAGTCTCCCAAAACACATCCAATTTGCAGGAGAAAATTAAGAAAATTTATGACAGAAAAGCAAAGTCGGACAAATTTCAGCTGGATGATGTAGTACTGAAGTGGGATGCAAGGAATGAGGAAAAGGGTAAGCACGGTAAATTCAAGAATCTATGGAAAGGTCCCTTCAAGATTGCAACATATCGGGGTCAGAATGCCTTTCTTCTGAAGGAAATGAATGGGGAAGATTATCCAGGAGGGTTGATCAATGGGCGGCTGCTCAAGCGGTACCACTTCTGAGTTGTTTCTACTATTTCCATTTTCACT
Source organism: Pinus tabuliformis (assembly GCA_031772625.1). Taxonomy (NCBI): domain Eukaryota; kingdom Viridiplantae; phylum Streptophyta; class Pinopsida; order Pinales; family Pinaceae; genus Pinus; species Pinus tabuliformis. Next base: position 668,590,465 of record CM062818.1, read on the forward strand.
GTAAATACCATTTTATTTCAGTTTTGGTTAGAGTTTGTCAAGTCAGTTTTTCGGTCATTTTGGTTTCATAATTGAGTCGGTTTGAGTTAGGTTTTAGTCTATAAATGAGTCAGAGTCTTGTGTTGTTTGTCAAAATAATGACTCCATAGCCCAATGGACAAAGGTTGTCTGCTCTCTCAAAGATCAACCATTCTTGGCACCTCCAAGGAGCTACCATCCCCCATTGGAGCCAATGTTAGAGTCGGTCTTGTCAGTCCTCCGTCAGAGATCAAAACTCTTTCTGCATTTCATTCTTAGGTGTCTCGCTCCGTTCACTCATCTGCATTCTGCTAGGGGCATGGCATAACCTTACGGAAGGGCCTTACCATTCATTCCCCTCATGTCTTGCACCTGCTGGCTTAGGTCTTTTCACCAATGTGTATTAAAGTCCATGACAGTCAATGTTTGATCATTTAATGGACAGGAGTCATTTCGGTGATTAAGTCTAGGGATTGGTCATTTGGTCTTCAAACAAGGTCCAATAAAGCTAGCAAGGCTAGAGGCAGGCTCTTATAAAGTTGTGATTCAAAGATTTTCATCGTCATGTTGATATAATACAACTATTCTTCAAAACTCTGTTTTGAAGAAAAGTCCACAGTTTGTCTTTTTAAAAAAATTCAAAAGTTTCTCAGTGGATTTCTCCAAGCACAACCCTAGTCTCCTTAGCCAAATTCCATGTCGGCTACCCCTGCAAAAAATCGCCAAAAATTTCGTCATTTTAGTCAAAGAAATCAAAAGGAAGTGTGAAAAGCATAGTTGTATTAATTGTGAAAAAGTGTCAAAGTGAAAACATTACAAAATGGGTTTTGGAGGAAGAAAAATCAAATCCAACTCTTGCAACATATTTCTCCAAGTTACATAAATCATTTGTGTCAAGTTACATTCAAGAAATCTTGTTGCAAAGTCAAATTTGGAGGTTGGAGAGCAAACTGTTGTTTGGAAAGGTCGTGACTGTGTTAAGAATTGGAGCGCGACGCACAGGTGGAGTAGCGCGGCACAGGGGATTTCCACCTAGTGCTAATTCAAATGGGCACGATGCACACAAAGAGTGCAACACACCGGGTTCTTCGCGGGGCGCATATGCACAGAAGCCCGATTTTGCTTAGAATTTGCAACCAATCACCTTCAATCCCTTGAATTTTCCAGGTGGGGTCAATCTCTCAGTGTTTCATCCATTTTTATGTTAGTATGATGATAGTAAATGGTGGCTTACGGTTGCACAAAAACTCTTAAACCATACCACTTAAAATCATCAAAGCAAATGCTATTAGGGTTACAAAATCATTGTGTTGGTGCCAAGGTTCTTCCCCCATTTAATTTTTCCTTCTTGCCCTCATTCCATTCTTCCCTATTCCACTTTTTCCATTTCTCCCTATCCTAAAATTCTACTAAAATCCTTTTCCCTATCCCCTCTGCACATTTTTCAAAGGTAAAACCCCAAACCCCACCCCATACAAATTTTCCTAACACCCCAAACGCTACCCTATATAAAATCTCCTAAACCCCCTACTCCCTAAATAAAATCCCTCCTCATAGTCCCTAATCCCTTCATATTATTCCCCTTCCTAACAGTCCCTTGTTGCATTTTCCCCTGGGTGGTAGATTTCAACACATCAAAAATGGCAATTCAAGCACAGTTCATACACAACAGTCATCTTGTCTTCACGGTATTTTGTATAGTAGTCATGGCATCTGAGCATTCATCGGACTATGAGGTGGAAACCCAAAGTGACTCTCCCTTGGAAGAACAGGCACCTCGGAGGCCTCATAAAAGTGGCAGACATGTGAGAGAGGAACCGACCACCCTTACAGAATTGCAGGCATGTCCTCTTGCTATGTCATTTTTTCAGCATCAGTCATGTTATGAGTTTTTCCAAAAGGTAGCTAGTGTCCAATTTCATCATGAGTTGGCTCATCTTTTTGTGCTGCACTTACAGGGAGATCAAGCTATCTTAGCTGGTGTCACCTTCACACTTACACCAGAATCTGTCTCATTGGCAACCGGTATACCGAACATTGGTGAACCATGGCACAAGAAAAAAAAAGATTGACCGGCAGCATTATGAGCCATACATCAAAACGAGTTTCTTAAGTCATCTCAAGAGAGTGTTCCCATTCTGGTATCTGAAGGATGAATATGCTCCACTAATGAGATTGATCATGAAATATTTCAGCAGTGAGGGGCGAGTCTCTCGCCTTTATGCTTATCACATCAGGTTGCTCATGCATTTCTCTAGGGTACGGATGATGAACATTCCGTATTTCATTTACGGGACATAGAGAGGATGACCGCCTTTTTACAGCGCAAAACACCTCAGCAGCAACTTAACAGTGTCTATCATTTTGCTCTTATTAAGATTTTGGTGGTTCATTAGCTTGGATTTCAAGGCATCACTTGGGATGATTTCACCTCACGTGATTTCTTCAGAGCTTCATGGAGAGTAACGGAGGTTAAGCATGAGGGTGAACCTTCTCATCGGTATGAGCACCATGAGACTGCTAGTGTGCTGGTTTTCATCACATATCATAAAGGCACCAGACGTTTGTTTGTGGCAGCAAAGCGAGTGATATCTCCACCCGGGGTGGAAGGGGCCTCGCTTCCCCCATCAGCATCATAGGAACGGGACAAAGGCAAGGAGCCAATGCAAGATGAGGGGCCTTCAGGTGAGCCATCAGGTGAACAAGAGACCGAATTCATTCCCCTTCATGATGATGATACAAATACAGATCCGACACATGCACAGCTTAAACAGATCATCCAGGAGCAGCAAGCAGAGATTCAAGCCTTGTCCCTTGATTTGGAAAGAGAAAAATGGAACATGAAATATCTGGAGTAGAGGAATGAATATCTGGAGGATCTGCAAGTGATCATGGAGCTACAAAACATGCGTGAGCATCGCCAAGCTGCACAAAGGACAAGAGTTGAGCTCACGTCATTGGAGTAAGAGATTAATGAGGATTGGGAGGCCAATCTCGAGAGAGTTAACATGCACTTAGAGAGTCTGCTAGACAAGGCCAACAAGGACCATGCATCTCTGAGACACATGGCTTTCCACTACATGGCGTGAAACAAAGTGTGCAAGGCCCGAATCAGGAATTTGAAGGCGAAATTGAGGAAGGTAATCAAGAAGCAAAAGAGGCAAAGGGAGCTCGATCAACTTCAGATATTGGTCGAAGCCTCTTTGGCCCAGCATAACACTTGATAAGGAATCTCCAGCCGCATTTTTGGTGTTTTTGGAAATTTTTGTGCAAAAAACAGGGTTTTTCTCCCTCTGCATTGCGCCACCTAGCGCGCACTTACAATAGGGAGCTCCAAATGACAAAAGGTTTGCATTTTTGGATTTTCCATGGAAAATCATGACTGTTGGTGCATGGCCAAGAAGTTTGGGCCAGTTTTGAGTCCTCGGGAGGTCAAAAACACCCAAAAAATGACCTCTCTGCCCCTATTTTGACACACAGGAAGCAGTCTTGGGAGATTGCCGTTTTGGAGGGGAAAATGGGCACCAAATTCAGAAATTCCACTTGGGTTGGAGAGTGGATAGGTAGGGATTTCTAAAAAGCACACTTTGGCTCAATTTGAACTTCGGAAAGTGCCTAAAAACCAGCTCCAAAGTAGTGCGACGCATACAGTTTTTGGCGCGGCACACAGAGACCCAAAGGCCAAAATCGTTCCCGCTTCGCAAAATTTTGATTCGCAATTTTCTCCAAGTGGGCCCTCTCATTTACAATACATTTTTCCCGACATTAAAGGAAAATTTTAAAAAGAATTTTTGGCTTCTATCCAAGTGGCCAAATGAATGCGAACAGCCTCCCACAAAATGTATGCTCATATTTGCTTTTTTCTAATTGGTCTTCATAGAAAATTAAATGAAACTACTGATGGTTGGCTCTTCATTGCTTGGGTTGATTCACCTTCTCATGGAAAAGCTTATTTATTATATTGAGAGTCATTTTGTAAAGGGTTGGAATTTCTAGGAAACTGTGGGAGAGAAACCCAGTCACTCACTGTACATTTTGACAGAGAATTAATGAAAGATTGCAGCTCTGGTTCATGAGATTCCTGTGGCGTGAGTTTAGAAAATGTATCTTCTTTATGTTTCATATGTATTTCGTTATGTTTCATATTTTCGTTCATATTCATTTCCAGTGAAATCTTTCTAAGTAAAAAGGTAGAATTCAATGTACTGCTCTGCCTTGGGATAGTTTTCATGTTCTATGTTTTCTTATGTTGAAAAGGATTCATGTATTTATGCCATTTTCACACTCTCAAACAATCTCTCCACCTCATATTATTTCAAATCTAATTGCTAGACTTTCCGCCTGTCTTGCCTCACGAAATAACCTGCGTCTTTGAGTTAAATTCTCTGCTCATGCTGTTCCTTGGTCCCACACATCCTAGAAAACTCAGTCATTTATCAAAATACCTCTATCACCTCTATTTACCTAGCCTAAAATCAGTATTCATTTTTGAGTCATCTTAGACCCTATTGTTTATTTTCCTGAGTGTGACCCGGAGAGAGCCCTCTCCTGTTCTGGTAAGGCTAGCTACCAGACCGAGCGTGGTTTGTGATTACCCTGAATTTTGCGTTCCTTCAGCCTAAGGCAAATTTAGGTGCTAACAGGTGGAAAATCCGCTTCATGTCAAAAACCAACAAACACTTTTCTTTAATATTTAGCCCCAACTGAAATGAAATGAACATCTTCCTAGAATTCTAGAAAAACGTTCTTCTCTAGCTCAGACTGGAAGGTCACCCAATGCCCTGGTTTCTTCAGTAATCAGCTGAGTGGATACCCCATCACCTTAGTGTTACCGGGAAAAGTGTCTATTTAGAACTGCTCTATCCCAGTAAGGTGTGACATCTGCCTTAGAAACAAACAGAGAAAACTACTTTTGTATTTCCTTTATGAATTAAAGATAGAGGGGGATAGAAAGAACCGACCTGTGTCTTGCGCTAATCCTTTGATTCAATCCCTCTCTTCTTTGACAGCTTCTAGCTACTTGCTCTCTTACTTGCCCAGCTTCACCAAGTACCTGTAAGATCACAGAAGAAGAAAACTATACAAAGACATGGATCTATATTCATAAATAGCTTAGGATCAGATTTAAGCTAACCATACAAATGTAACAAGCATCAATGATACACAAGAATGGAGGAAAAACTCAAATAGTTTTTATTGATATAACAAGAAGATCCAGGAGGAGTTACAACCGATGATTCCTGACCCAGCATCAACCTCCCAGCAAAGAAGCCCCTCTTCACCTCCAACAAAGCATAAATCACCCAATACTCTGATCTCTATCTCAAAACCAACAGCAATTCCTTACAATGTGCAAAATTCCAGCCTCTGGATCTCTGGGATGAGGGATCCATATATAGATGTATGCAAGGAGGATGAGTCAGCCTGTGATTTGATTAGTGTCTTCTCTCTGTCAGTTCTTGCTTCCACTTGGAGACTGAGAGCCTCTTACTCATCCTTGGTCGAATTCAGTGAGGCAAGTGTCATAGCAGAAGATTCTGGAAGCTTCCATTGTCTTTCCACCTCGCGGAATGGCACTGCCATTTGTCATTTCCCGCTCAACGCACCCTGATAGTGCATTTAGGTGCATTACAATGCACCCAACTAGTGTATTTAGGTGCTATGCAACGCAGCTAGCCAGTGGAGCAGCTGAAATGATCCTGTTTTGACTTATTCTGAGCAGTTTCTGGTGGAGAACTTCTAGGAGAAGCTGTAATTTGTTGACCTTGTTCCTTTAGGGGTTAGAACAACACTTTTAGGGACTTAGGAGCCCTTGGTTTATGGACATTTCATGCTTGGTGTTGCAAGGCACAAAAATGTCTATAACACTTAGCAAGCCATAGCTCACCCTAGAACCACCCTGAAGTGTTCACAAGCCCCAACCTGTAAGCAACTTCATACACCTGCCTAGAACCTCCCTACCACCCTATAATGACTAAAATAACACAAGATTGTGGATTCCCAAACCAAGGACAATAATCCACGATACAATAAGATGTATAATGATTTTTGCGTACTTGAAAAAATAACTGATCACTCTATGACCTGCATCCCAACCATGACATCATCCCAATAGTCACTCCTATACCTCCCAACACTACCTCTTCAACTCTAGGTAGAATGACTCTTTCACAAAGCATTCTTTTACAATATTTACAATGATGACTCTTTTAAATATGACTCTTTTACAAATGAATCTTTTACAATGATGACTTTTTTATAAATTACTCTTTTACAACTTTACAATGATGACTCGTTGCCTTAAGAATACTTCACAATATCTGGATGGATGTCATGTCTTCAAGGGTGTCTCGTGGAAATACTTTGATTTGATATGTTTGCTCTTGAATTCTTGCTTCATGATGTACTTGAATCTTCTTCTACCTGCATGCAAAATTTTCCTAGTGAAAACACTCCCAAAACAACAAAAAAAATATCCTTCAACTTACCTTTGCCTACAAAACACATGTAAGTTAATAATAATGAATAAATACAAATTAAAATTACAATGCGTACCTCAAGTATTCTTGTCACATTTGTTGTTGAATCGTTGCAACAATAGAAAAAGACTCCCACTCTTGATATAGGCCTGGAATCTATGCAATACTATATCCAAAACTGACCCTTGACTATTGATGTGTGGTCATTACTGCAGTGATCCTTGAACGCATTCTTTTTCTTGCCTTCTAGGAGCACGGTATTGAATATGTTGTATCTATGTAATTTTGAATCTGTGAGGTCTGAAATTTTGTCCTATGGTAACCCTCTAAGTCCTATTTTCAACTCCATAGGTATTATCAGGATTCGATTCTTCAACAAAGAGTTATGCCCAGTCTCCCACAATGACTTGATTATAGACTAGTTTAGTAGAGACAACTTGTATGAAACCTCGCGTGTCATTGTTACGACCTTATGCCCTAAAAACGATAACCAACTAACTATAGTATGTCCTAGTGTTTTCACTATTAATAAATTTGAATCCTATTCTTAGAGAGAAAGTTACAATAATTTTCCCAACGTCACCTGTTTGACATGGAATTCAAAAGCTGACAAAAACCCTAACTTCCTCATATCATATCTCCGAAGATATAGCGAACCAAGATCTAAAATTCGGTCACGAGGTTCATAAATATTTTGGCTCAAACGATTTTGAATGTCAAATTTTAATTCTTCATAGAAACAAAGTTATAGTGAAAATTCCACGGTGGCCTATTTGAAGCCACAAAATCCCTACAGGAGGAGGATATGAGGGTCACTATTTATATGAATGTCTTGATTTGAGAGGGTCCTCAACAAGTGAATGTTGGATGGATTTTAGGAGGAAGAAAACATTATTAATTATTTTCTATTCAATGACCATAAATTACTATGACAGCCATGCCACAACCCCATAGGGTTTTAGCCCACTAACTGGGGTTACTAACTTCAAACACGAATATCTCTCAAACCGTGAAGAATTACGTAGCTTGCCATATATCAACGGAAACATATCGACGAGTAGAATCCATCTATAATATATTTGACACATAATAGAGTAAGTTGTTAAGTCAAAATTCCCATGGAATATAGGGGTAGCCCCTGGTGCTGCTTGGGTTGATGTCAATGACAACCACTGATTAACAAAATGAGGAAAATAGATGCCTCAATGATAAAAAGGCTTATGAAGATAAGTTCACAACATTTTTTTAAGTTTTTGCTTAGATCTCTCTTCTATTATATGATTCTCTCATACTCTTGTACACTTCGAGTATTCTTGGATCATTCTTGGAGCACTTTGGCATACATTGGATTATGAGAAAGAAGGAAAAGGAAAGTGGGAAAATGCCAGGGAACAAGTGGATCAACAGCTAGAGCTAGATTGCTTACAGGTAATAGGCTGAATGTGAGATTTCGTTGATAATTTATGGATGTGTGGTATATGCATGTGGTTTTATAGTTACATGTTGTCACTGGAATGGAGGATTTCTTGTATTGACAATGGTTTTAACTTTTCCTTTCCATTTCCTAGATAACCATGGTGTTGTCCATTTTTCGACTTGATTATTCTGATTGGTGATAATATTTCCTTATGGATGTGGGTTGGAAAAAATGCTCTAGAATCCCTGGAACAACTCAGCTTGAGCTCCCACTCTTCAAGCTTAGGTTGCGAAAAATTGTTTGGATCCCTTGGTGCATTGAGTTACTAGTCCATGTAGTAGAGTTGGATAGATGCTCTACAGCCCTAGAAGGCTATAGATTGAGCTACTAGTTCTTCGAGCCCTAAATAGCTTGCGTAGAAACCGATCTGGTTGATTTTAGTGATGTTTGCCATGGAGGTAAATTCATTTTTCATCATGGTTGAGGAATTTTTGCCTTTGGAAGCCTCGATTTTGTTTTGTTTTGGTTATTCCATGAGATCCCACATTCATGCTTAGAATATGGCATGGGGCTGATTGGATGCAAGAGAGACTTGGTTCAACCCAATCCATGGTCAGGTGGTATGTGGAAATCCCTGACCTAGATGGTATTTTAATATGTTAATAAGAGACATTCTTCTATTGTGATTCATGTATATTTGTAGTGATTATGTTGGTAATGTTATGGCTAAACTTCAATGGTTTATATGTTGGTTATTTTATAGTTATATGTTAGTCATATGACGTGTACCTTCAATGGATATTGTCATGAATTGTTTAACTATTGATCGTTTGATTAATGTATGGAATAATAAATGGTATTACATATATGTGGAGAGGGAATAGGGTTGTCTTGGTGGTTCTCATCTTAATCTCAAACTTTTATGATCATATATGCATTCATCCTGTAGCTTACGTGGTTTCCATGTGTTTGACGAAATATTGTTTATGTTCTAGGAAGTCTAGGTCAAGTTTTGACTTCAAGTTTGTATGTTTATATTTTTTTTTAGTTCATTAATGATTCTGGGAAGTCTCAGGAATCTCTCACAGTGGTCTGGAGGTTGACTTGGAATGGAGGATCAAATCTAGGGACCACTCCTTCTGAACTGGACAATATGCATCACAACCATACTAAGGAAATCTTATGAGCATGGCTGGAGGCCTTCAACCACATGGAGGCCTTGCCATGCATGTGGTTGGTGGTTAAGTTGTGTGGAAAGTAACCCCATCTTAAGGCTTGGTCACCTAGGGTGCCCCTTTCGCACCTAAGTGTCTTGTAGCCTTGAATAATATTTTGATTTGTTAGTTGGTGGTCAGTTGTAGGCCCCACTTTCTTAACTAGAGCTAGGATTTGGCTCATGTAATAACAAATATTCATATCATGGTTATCCTGACTAGATGGTGAAATTGGGTAAACGTGGGAGGAGGCATTACAGGGTGGTATCAAAGCTTCCAGGTTCAAACACTTGGACTAGATTGGATAGTTGCATGTTGTTATGCATGCATGGTCATGGTAGTTGTTGTATGAATTTTATGTCATCATGATGTTGTTGGTATGTTATTACGCTAATATGTTGGCTGCGATAGAGTAGGAGATGATGATTAACAAAGTGAGATTGCAACAATAGACCTCGGGGTAAGACAAAATCGTCGTACATGTTTGTACGCTAAGTATGCATGTATGATTGTTAATGGTTGTTAAAATCATTATGGTCATGTACATGTATTTTATTATATTATTGTTGAGGTTACGTGGTTTCCATGTGTTTGACAAATGTTTTTTATGTTCTAGGAAGTCTAGGTCAAGTTTTGACTTCAAGTTTGTATGTTTAGATTTTTTTTTAGTTCATTAATGATTCTGAGAAGTCTCATGAATCTCTCGCAGTGGTTTGGAGGTTGACTTGGAATGGAGGATCAAATCTAGGGAACACTCCTTCTGAACTGGAAAGTATTCGTCACAACCACACTAAGGAAATCCTATGAGCATGGTTGGAGGCCTTCAACCACACGGAGGCCTTGCCATGCATGTGGTTGGTGGTTAAGTTGTGTGGAAAGTAGCCCCATCTTAAGGTTTGGTCACCTAGGGTGCCCTTTGGCACCTAAGTGTCTTGTACCCTTGAAGAATGTTTTGATTTGTTAGTTGGTGGTCAGTTGTAGGCCCCACTTTCTTAACTAGAGCTAGGATTTTGGCTCATGTCATAAACAAATATTCATATCATGTTTATCTTGACTAGATGGTGAAATTGGGTAAACATGGGAGGAGGCGTTACAGGGTGGTATCAGAGCTTTCAGGTTCAAACACTTGGACTAGATCAGATAGGTTCATGTTGTTATGCATGCATGGTCATGATTAAGGTTGGCGTGCATGAGTTCGTTGTATGAATTTTATGTCATCATGATGTTGTTTGTATGTTATTAGGCTAATACGTTGGTTGCCATAGAGTAGGAGATGATGATTATCAAAGTGAGATTGCAACAATAGACCTCGAGGTAAGAGAAAATCATCGTACATGTTTGTACATTAAGTATGCATATATGTTGGTTAATGGTTGTCAAAATAATTATGGTCATGTACATGTATGTTATATTGTTGTTGAGGTTACATGCATGATATATTCTAGTTGATCAGTGTGGTCATATGCACGTATGTTAGATAGTCATAAATGGTAGTAACTTGTTGTTATATGCATTACAGTCATACACATGATGATAATGGTCATTTCATTTAAGATATTGATGTTATATATATCATCATAATTTGGATTGTATTATGTAGATGACCATGGTTATGATATTGAGGTATGAGTCAATATACTTGTGATATTGTCTCATACTAACCTAGACTAACTTAAGAAAATGTGATAGCCTCCCATGAGATACATTGAGGTATGAGTTTGATTATGTAGTCTATTTGGTTTATATAACATGGAATGTTTACAAGTTGTCAAAATGTTTGATTAATTAGATGATATGAGTAGGTGTCTATACGATTGCATGAAGGAATACTTTATTTTTAAGATAGTGGTACTAACACAGTATGTGCTAAGACAACTGATATGTACTTGAGTGCAAGTGGGTGCTAGTTGTAGTATTATGAGTAATGAATTTGAGTTGACTATTGATTAGTACATGGTTGTTACTATTGGTAAACGATCATTTCAAATTACTAGAGACGATGGATTGATCTTTGTAACATGTGACTAACATGTGTGAATAGTTGTAAGGAATCACACTTGGTATTAGCATAACAAGGTAACAATTTATTTTTCTATATATAACTAAGAAATGGCTGAAGTTAACACGTAATAAGACTCAATTGCAGCAAGGAAAAAAGGTAAAAGGAAGGAATTGGGTGAGAATTCCATTGGATGTTTTTGGAAACCACATTTCCAAATGAATGAGTGTTTGGTGTGAATATAGGACGCCTTCTTAACCTTGATTTTCTCTAACATTATGTGGATATCTGTTATATTCATGAACAGGTATTTGACAAGTATAATAGTTTGTTTCCAGTTAGGGCTAGATTCGTCAAGGAATTGGTGTCCCTTGTGGAATGATATATGTATTTGTTTAGTTATAGGTCAATGTGTTGGGTACAAAAAGGTAAAGTCTTGATGGTGCTGGATATTTCCAACATAAAGGGGATCTCCCCGATATAAGGTCCCAACTAAACCTCATGCCATTTGGTGTAGGAGTCCCATCCAAAAGACAACCTGACTATCATTTTACTTAAATATATGCCTTGGATTTAGCTGGCACCATGAGAGAGAAGCAGAATTGTCCTTTCGAATGAGAAATCTATTATGCCTTGTGAATTTTCAATTATCGATGTATCAAGGTTCTGTTGCTATGGAGGGGCGAAATAAGTGAACCTCTAAGAGAGAAGTAATAGTACTACCCCAATAGAGACATAAGTGAAACAGAAAGGCTCTTCTAACCTCAGGTGGAATAGTTCACAAAGATGTGACAATCATTATAAACATGAAAACACATTTCCAATAAGGAGCACCAAAGTAACCGAAATTGTTCAACTAATCCAATACTAATGAAAGAAAACATGAACCAAAAAATTTAAAGAATAGTCTTACAAACATTCACAATCCATGTGTGTAAATGCGTTCAACTAGAAGGCTTCAATATTAACTAAAAGTACGAGGATACATAAATGAAATGATCATCACTAGCTCCAATAGGGGAGTGTTAGAGCCACTACTTGCTCCCCAAAAGTACTAACTTTGTCTCTCTAAAGTCTTGTGGGAGAAGCCAAGGTTAAAATTACTTTGCATGAGGAATGATGATCTATTTATGACTTGAGGAGTGATCTTTCACATCCTCATTACTCTTGACTTTCCAACTTCTAGTAACCTTTGGAGTTCCAAATGACTTTTGGAATTACTTATGACTATTGAATTACATGTCTTTTGGACTTCCACGACTCTTTAGTTCATACACGACTTTCAGACTTCCACTAATTAATATTTTAAAATGATTACAATAATACATAATGACTTCCTCACCATCATGTGATGAGACATGACATGTCACTATCTTTGATGATTGGGAATCATAGTGATTAATGACCTGAACATGCTCTAGTGGTGAAATGGCTACCACTTGTGTCTTCTTTTCTTCATGTAACTTGAATTCATTGATGTCCTCACCCTCCAAAGGGTCTTTGATGTGATAGAGTATTTGGGGTGCCTTTACCATGAATATTGAAGTGTGTTCTTAATTCTTGAGATGCTTCCTTTGTTTGTTCTCTTTGCCTTCTCATCCTCATGAGCACTTGCCATGATGTTTATGGAATACCTTCATCTACAATCACTCCTAAAAAGCAACCATCATCCTGAAAATATCCTATTCTACCATGTTTTATGCATATTTTCTATCTTTCCTTCTTAGTGAACACAAGAGGGATAAAAGGGGCTTCTTGGAGGATGGGCGCACACTAAAATGATGAAGGGTTGAAGGGGAAAGGCTTCATGGATTTTCCATGTGCTCATGAACTCATGAGAGGGAGACAATAAAGAAAAGTTCCATGGTGAAAGTCCAAATGATGAAGGGGAAGGCTTCAGTCTTCCCAAGTATGTTGTGAAATAAATGGATAGAAAGAGGTCGCATGATGCACTCTTGAAGGATGAAGGATGAAGCTTCATGCATTTAGAGTGTGCTCATGTGCCCATGAAAGCAAGGAGAGCGCATGGTGAAAGTACAAAGGTTGAAGGAGGAATATTTGTGACTTCTTGATGCACTCATGTGCTCAAGGAGGGTGAATTCCTTCAAGTCGAAGGAGTTGATGGAATTAAGGAATTGCTAAGACGGAGGGGTGAATCAATAATTTAAGAAACTCTTAATTTTATTTCTTATTGTGCTTATAGTTCCTTCTTATTTTCTTTCATATGTGAAATCATTCATTCATGAAGTAGTAAATATTAAAAACCTTTAGAACACATACTCAAACAACAATCTCATGATCAGCATACATTTGACATAGTGTTTTCATGTGGAAACCTAGAGGGAAAAAAACCAAAAATTTGTTTCTTGTTTTATGATGTAATTTACGAACAAACTTAATTACATTTGTTTGTTTGTGATCACCCACTCATGGGAGGCACAAACCCCCTTTGTTTAGCAATGACCAACTTTCTAAGAGGCACCAACCCCTTTTGTTTAGTGAGCCCAAAATTACCTAGAGGAACGATCCTCTTAAGTGTGCAAGCACCAACTGTCACTACCATTGTTTTAGTATTTCGTAAAATTTTCAAAATGAAAACAGAGGCATACACATTACAATTAAAATACCAACTTAATGGATTTCTGTAGATTCAACTTCTGCACTCTGATTTCTGAACACTTGTGGCAGTCTTCCTCTTGCTTCCCACGGCAACAATTGCTCTGTGCTCTGCTTTCTCTACTCAGGGCTCTCCACTATTTCACCATAGCACTACCCTTGCAACACCCTGCTCCAATTCAAAACTTACTACTCTGCTTGTTTTCAAGCATGCTCCCACACCCACATTAGCTCTACGGAGGTTCACAGTTTTGTTCCTATGCTACTCTTGGCTCGATGTAGTCGCTGTCATCATCAATTTTTCCCACACATGTATCCTAGGAATGACACCCCATTCTTTTGCTAATTTACACAAACTCCAGTTCAGTTATTGCATTAAACTCATAAGGATTAGCAATGATCCCTTCTTTGTCATACAACTAACTCTCCATTTTGTTTATTAACTCTTAGTCCTCCTTACATATCTCACAAAGGCTCCCCATAATTATTCATGGTTTGCAGAGATCTACCTTTACATTGTCATTCAGTCTCTATTTTGAATTTATTTATAATGTGTGCATTAGAGATATTTAGCCATCAACCTTCCAGTTCTGCATTAAAAAACACAATTTTTGATTCATACATCTTAATGGAAAAATGTAACATCATATCAGAGCTTTTCATCATAGTGTTGTGTAGTGGTGTAACACTATGTAATAGCCGATTTTCTACCTCCGATCAAGTCTAGACCCTTTTTCATTAGACCCCTTCTATATCTCCACCATAGGACTTGGTACAGTGACCGAGCACCAGCTATATCAAAGCCCCCTATATCGACATTTTTCATTTGTGGCTAATGTGCCAGCAACCACAAACCTATGATCGTCGACCTCCAATTTTTTAAGCTCCTTTTGCTTAGCCCTTAATGCAAACTTATCACCATAGGACCGAGTGCAGTGACTAGGGACTTTTCCTTAAGGTGTTATGTCTTTCAATTCTTTATCGAGGACCATTGGTTCCCTTATAAAGACTTCACGGTCGCATGCTATCTCACATCTCGTATCCCAGCGAAATGTCATTATGGCACATGAGGCAACCATTGCAAACCTCTGATCATCGATTGTTAAAGTAACGTCATCTCATGCCACTTGGAATCTTCTGACCAGTGAGATGTGTCACTTAGATATGGCCCATTAGGCCACCAATAAGCACAAAAACAATGTGCCACTTGTCCCTCCATATTATGATGTCATGTTGATGCAAGTAGCCACATGTCCCTTATCAGAACCGATCAGATCCTACCACTTGTCCTCATTGGAGCTCCTCCGATGCTAGCTTCTTTCGTTATTGGATCCAATTGGATGCCCCCACGTGTTCTTCTTGGAGGAGAGAGAAAGGCCCTCACCTACTCTAGTTTTTAAAAAATTTACTTTGTATTTTACTTTTTGATCTCCCTAGCAATTTAACGAGTGCATAGTCTCGACTTATCGCTCGATATTTCAATACCTCTGACTTGTGGGTTCGCCGATATGAAATTATCTGAGGCTGCTGATATGCAATTCGTCAGGACCTCTGATTTGTAAGGACCTCCGATTAGCTAGGGCCTCTGATTATGGTTTGTCAAGACCTCCGATTGGTTGGGACTTCCAGTTGCGATTTGTGCGGACCTCAAATCTCCAATATTCCTCACTACATAAGGCTTGAATCATTGTGAACTTCAACATGTCATATCCCTCAAACCACAAGTCCATTTCCAGACTTCTGCATACCATTGGAAGTATCTTCCAGAGCACTTTCCAATGAAAGGAGTCTCATTAGCTACTAAGCCCATCTTTTACCTCAAAATATGTCTCCAAAGTATTTACCTAGATGGAATCACAACTAGTAAGGAATGAAGGCCCATCATCAGGCTAAGCCTTGTTTGACATCAATACCAACACTTACACAACCAACCACCTTCATACCATCAAATGTCCAACAATCTCCCCATTTGGCATTGATGGCAATACTGCAGACTCCCCATCAGCTTGGAATGGTCTTCTTTGATGCCAAATTTCTACCCCTTTGACATCAGTAGCAAATAAAACTTCACTTGGACTCCCCCTAAACCAGTGAAGTTGATTCTACCATGAGTTCCTCCTATTGAGTAGCTTCCACCTCCTACCAAAATGAAGTAATTTGGAGGGAGGAGCCACAACTCCTATCTGCTGCCTGAGATACTCAAATGGTTCTCTTTCAAGTGCCTTGGTAAATATATCTACTAGTTCCTCTTTAGTGGGCACATATACAAGTTTAACAGTATTGGCTACAACTTGTTCCCTCAAGAAATGATACTTGATAGGAGTGTGCTTGGTTTTTGAATGCATGAATGGTTTTTTGAGATGTTGATTGCACTATTGTTGTCACACATTCTTGGAATGGGATTAGGAAAATCTACTTGTATATCCTTTAAGGTTTTCCTCATTCATAGAATATGTGTACAACAAGTCGCATCAACAATATATTCTTCTTTAGTAGTCGATAGTGAGATGAAGCCCTGCTTCTTACTAACCCACAATACCAAGCAGTCACCAAAAAAAGTTGTAGTAGAAGCACTCTTCCTGTTATCTAGACTTCTCGCCCAATATGCATCTGTATATGCTTTCAAATTGAAGGCTTTACTCCTAGGATACCACAACCCATACTCTATTATACCTTCAAGATATTTGAAAATCCTCTTAACAATAGCCACATGACTTTCTCGTGGACAAGCTTGGAATCTGGCTACAATTCCCACCGATTGCATGATATTTGACCTTGAAGCTGTTAAATAGAGTAATCTTCCTATCATTGGTATCTATTCATACTGATTTACATGTGGCGTTACATCTTCCTTACACAATTTACAACCTATAGTCATGGGTGTGCTTACAAGCTTGCAGTCTTTCATTCAAAGTTTCTTCAAAGTTTCCTTGAGGTATTTGGATTGAGATATAGAAACTCCTCGTGGGGATTGAGTAATTTGCAAACCCAAGAAGAAGGACAACTCACCAATAATGGACATTTCAAACTTTTTTTGCATACAGTTTTCAAACTGATGCCCCAATTTCTCCACATCGCTACCAAATATGATGTCATCCACATACAAAACCACTATCAGTAGATGATCATCTTCAGATTTTACATAAATATTGTTTTCAATTGATCCTTTCTTAAAACCTTGTCGTTGGAGATACTTATCCAACCTTTCATACAAGGCTCTATGGGCCCATTTCAAACCATACAAAGCCTTCTTTAATTTGCATACAATCCCTTCATCAGAGTAGAGCAGAAAAATTTTAGGCTTCTTAACGTAAACCTCCTCTTCTATGTCTCCATTGAGAAAGGAAGACTTTACATCCATTTGATCAACTTTAATGTTCTTGTGAATGGAAAGAGTAAGGAAGATTCTAATGGCTTCTAGTCAGGCTATTGGTGCAAAGGTTTCTTTCAATTCTACCCCTTCTATCTGGGCATACCCCTTGCAAACCAACCGATATTTGTTCCTGATTACTTGAACTTTTTCATTTAGCTTATTATTGAAAACCCACTTGGTTCCAATAAAAATTTTCTCTTTTGGTCTTGGGACAAGTTCCCACATGTCATTATTTTTAATTTTTTCTAGCTCTTAATTCATGGCTTCCACAGAAAACTTATGTTCACATGCTTGATAGAGATTTTTCGGTACTATTTATGATAGTAGAGCCAAGTTTGCATGATATGTATTTCCCACAAATCTCATTCTAGTCTGGACACCCACTCATTGATCTCCAAGAATCTGACCCTTAGGGTGTTCCTTTTGCACATACCTAGAGGGCATTTTTGGCCTTGAAGATGTGCTTTCTTCCTCACCTTCACCATTTGAATTTGTTTCATTCAGATCTGCATATTTCAACTCTTAACTCTCTTCATCATTTGAGTCCAAGTTACTCTAGGAGGGTTTAGGTTGTGGGCCTACTTCATCAACCTCTACGTTAATGTAGTCTTCTATCTTCCTTTTCCTTTTGTTGTAGCATATGAACCATTTTCTTGAAATACAATATCCAAGCATTATTCCTCCATCAGTTCATGAGTCAAGCTTCCCAAGATTCTTTTCATTTATTTTAATGAAGCACTTGCTTCCAAACACGTTGAGGTGTTTAACTGATGTAGGTCTACCCTTCCATAATTCATATGGAGTTTTTTCACTGTCAGGCCTGAGATGAGTTATGTTCAAAAATTATATTGTTGCCTAAGATGCTTCTCCCTAGAATTGTTGAGCCACTCCTAGTTCATTTAACATCGCCCTGGACATTTCCAGGATTGTTCATTTTTCCCTCTCCACAACTCCTTTTTTCTAAGGTGTTCTGGCGACTAAGAAATTCCTTCTAATACCTTTCTCTTCACAGAATTTTTAAAACTCTTTTGAGGTGAACTCTCCCCCTCGCTCTGATCTCAAGAATTTTATCTTCAGATCATTCTCATTATCTACTTGAGCCTTAAACTCCTTGAAGTTCTCAAATTCTTTCAACTTTTATTTTAGGAGAAGAATCCAAGTAGCCCTCGTGTAATAATCAATGAACAACATGAAGTACCTTTCTCCTTTTACTGTTCTTGTTCTTATGTGGCCATAGATATATGTTTGAATAAGCTCCAGAGGTCTGGATGAAGAGAAATATTTTGTTTTTAAATGAGTTCTAGTCTGCTTGCCAAACTGACATAACTTGCAGATGGTGTTACCATACCTTGACAATCTAGGTAATCCTTTTACCGTGTCTATCTTTCTTATCCTTATCAAGCTATCAAAATTCATGTATCTAAGCCTCTTATGCCACAATCGTGCTTTGCTGGTTTTTCTCAAGTAATAGCTGACACTTGAATCATTGAACACATAAATGTTATTGTGAGTTCTGACTGCCTTCCCCACTGTTTTTCCATTTTTCATATTCCAAATTTCACAATCTTTAGATTTGAATGTCACATCATAGCTGTTGTCATAAATCTAGCTAACACTTAGCATATTTTGTTTGAGGCCTTCCAAATACAACACATTCTGTGCTTTTGTCTTCTGATCAAGACTGATCACTCCTTTTCATTTGATTCTTGTTGGAGCATTGCTGCCAAAGGTGACATTTCCTCCTCCTCCTTTTTATTTTAGTGTCAAAAGATTTCTCTCATCTCTAGTCATGTCTTTGGAACAACCATTTTATATATACCATTTTTTTTCTTTATCATGAACTGATAAGGCAAGCCCATATGGAATTCTATTTTTGGTATTTTGTTTCCAGCTTATTTTATCCTTTTAGATGCAATTTTGTCTATTAGTTTGATATTTATATAGGTATTCAAACCTTCTTCTATGCTCACTGGCCTTATTCTCGAAATTATTACATTTTAAACATTCAACTTCACCTTGTAGGGGAGTGAAGGCATTCCTATTCCTAAAATAGGAATATTGTGACTTAGGAATCTCGTGTGAATTAAACCTGAGATTTTCATCTCTTTCAAATTTGACACTTATACAATTAATAGCTTTCTATCCAAATATATGTCGCTTGTAGCGGTGAGAACAAAATCAATGGGCATGCCTATTGTCAAAAACATTATGAGGTTTGGTAGAGAAATACCTTGGTCGACTATCTATTTGAATCGTCCTTCGTTGACGGTCTACTCTTTATCTCACTGCTATTTTGTCTTCATGAACTCTTTCATGATGATTCTTCCTATGACTTGGTTCTTCAACTTCTAAGGACCTGAAGTTTATCTTATTCTTATTGATAGAATATTATTGTTCCTTTGAGTACCCTGGTGTGGTTCTAATTCCTGAGGGCCTTTTACATATCATAATATTATTTAATCTTCTAGTCCATTGAACAAATCTCTCATTTAGACCCTTCTTGGTCTTTGCTTTCTCAATGTCATTTCTTAGCGAGACCACCTCTACTTCAAGATATTTGTAGTTTTCTTCACATTTCTGAATCATATCTTGAAGTACCTCTTCTTTTCATTTGGCTTCCTCTAGCTCAACCTTTAAAGACAAAAAATCATCTTTGTATATTTTTGAGTTTGTTTCCCTTTTAAACTTGAGAATCTCTTGTTTCAGCTAATTGTTCTCCTCTTCTAGCTTCTCACGATTCCCTTGTTCTCCTTTCAGTATAAGAGCTAGACTATCCTTTCTCTTGATAGCCTCTTCATGTTTTTCTTTCTGATATGAAAACTCATGATTAACCCAGTTATACATTCCTTCTTTTGCATTCTTCAATTGTTCCTTCATATGCTTTTTCTCCTTCCTTTCTTTCTTTAACTCATCAAGAGAACTGATGAGTTCTCCCTCAAGATTTACCACTCCTTCCTATTCTTCCTCTTTAGAATCCATAAGACCCTATTTCTTGGAGTCTGTTTGAAGGGCCATAACAAGATACTCATTTGACTAATTTTCTGATGAGTCTTCACAATCTGAATCTGGGGCCATACTATCCTCTTTCGAATAGAACTCGTTCTTCTTGTAGGGTTTCTTCTTATAAAATGTCTGAGACTTATTTCTACATTTCAGACCTTCTTATCTTTTAGTCCCCTCTTTGTAAGGAAATTTGGAATAGAAATGTCGAACTCTTCCACAGACGAAACACTTAAAGGGAAACTTCCCTTTATATTTACTAGAGGTTCGATTCATTTTTTTGGCTAGTTGAGCCAAATCCTACTCAGATTCACTGCTAGAGCATTTTTATGAACTTTGTGTTCCTTGTTTGTATTGGATACTCTGAATGCAACTTCTTTTGGTTCACATTTTCCCATTCCTACTCTCATCTCATAAGCTGTGAGAGTACCATGTAGTTGATCCATCGTGAGATACTTTAGGTTGACTATTTCCTCTATAGCTGATATTTTGGCATTAAATCTCATGGGTAAATATATTAATACTTTTTGAACAATAAAATCTTCCTTGAATTCCTCACCAAGTCCTCTAATCATATTAACTACTTCATCAACTCTAAGGAAGTACTCAGATATGCTTTCATTCTCATTCGTCTTCAAGATTTCAAACCTCATTCCGAATGTCTGAATTTTTTCTTGCTTCACTTTATCATCTCCTTCATGACACTAGTTAAGCTTCTCCTACATATCATAAGTCGACTTACGATGTATAACCTTCACGTGTTTTGACTGACTAAGACCAACAAGTATGGAATTCTTGTCTTTACCATTAATTAGATAAAATTTCTTATCATCTCCATATATGGGGAGAATATCTAGGACATTGTAATTTACTAGTATTGAGCTCCAAACATCTACCCCTAGGGACATAAGATATGCGTCCATTCTTACATTCCAAAAGGCACAATTATCTCTAGCAAAGGCTGGTACCCTACCTGTTTAAACTTATTGAATATATTTCCTATTCATAATTGCTAGAGGATCTAACTTCTAGTGGTTAAACTATTATTGAAGGAACTTTGCTCCAATACCAATTGTTGGAATTAAGGAATTTCTGGTGTGGGGGGGGTGAATCAGTAATTTAAGAAACTCTTACTTTTCGTTTCTTACTATGTTTATATTTCCTTCTTATGTTCTTTCATATGTGAAAGAATTCATTCATGAAGCAGTAAATCTTGTAAACTTTCAGAACACATACTCAAACAACAATCTCATGATCAGCATACATTTGACACAATGCTTTAACGTGGAAACCGACATGGGAAAAAACCACCAATTTGTTGTCTTTTATGATGTAATTTAAGAACCAACTTAATTACATTTGTTTATTTGTAAGAACCCAGTCACTAGAGGCACCAATCCCCTTTGTTTAGGAAGCACCAACTTTCCAAGAGGCACCAACCTCTCTTGTTTATAAAGAACCAACTTACCTAGAGGCAACAACCTCTTAAGTGTGTAGGCACCAACCTATCCCTTCCACTATTTTAATAATTCATACAATTTTCATACTAAAAATAGAGGCACACAAATTACAAATAAAATACCAATTTAATGGGTGTCTGGATATTCAACTTTTGCACTCTGCTTTCTTAACACGTGTGGAAGTCTTCCTCTTGCTACCTGTTACACTAAAATTTGTCACCATGACTATTTGCAGTTAGTATGGCTCCATCAACTGTCATACTGTCCTCCTTGGCAAGTCTCATACCTATGCTCTTCATGTCAAACTCCAAGAAAGAGAGAAAGTCCTTAAAAAGTCAAATAACTCTGGGTACGTAGTTTCTCTTAGCCTTACCTGCGTGTACGCACCTCAAGTTCACAATACCTGCGTACTTGTACACTCTGTCTGTAAAGGGGTGGGTGCGTACTCCTGTAAAGGTCAAAAGGCGCAAGTTTCACTTCAAAAAAGTTACTTGTGGTAATTTCTAGAGCATTCTAGAAGCTTGTTTGACGTGTATTGAGCGCCTCCAGATGGTTCATGTATCCCTATGAAAGAGGAACTTATCCCATCAAGAGGGGAGCTATCCAATTCAAAGAGGGGCTTATCCCATTGATGGTGGACCTGATTAACTTCCTCTAAAGCACTATAAATACAGGCATTGGGCCAGAGGGAAGGGAGGTTGAAAGCTGAACATTCCTAAGGGTAGATGCTGCTTGAATTAGGACTCCCTTATAGAGCTTGAGAGGAGAGATTCCCATCCTTTCCTAGCCTTATTTGGAAGTGGGTGAGCTGATCAAAGTAAAGGAAAACTCTTGTTGGACCCTAGGAGGGACATGCACAACACCAAGGCTCAGGTTGTAATGGTTTCTTTTGTTTCCACTTAATACAATTAAGCTCACTTTTCTCAACAGATTGTTATACATGATTTGTTTCATATACTCCTTGGTTTGTATGATGAATATGTTTTATTTTATAAGTTATTCAGGTGCTATTTAATCTTTTGGCTTGTTAGTGAATGCAGGTTTCGAAGAGAAGGAGGAGATCATCCGGATCGGCGAGGCTGGACTACTACAAAGCGTTGGACTAAAGGTATGTTATAATCACCTGATTATTTGTATTCTAAATGCATATTTAGAGAAAGGTAGTGTTTAGTTGTCTTGTTTGTCACTAGAAAGCCTTAGCTTCTAGGGAGGTCGGTTTTGTCCGCAAAATTGACTCTTTCCGCATGACAAAATGGCGACTCCGCTAGGGAACTCCATTGATGTGAATGATTTTTCCTTTGTGTGAAACTTTGATCTGAGAAAAGTTGTTTTTTTCTGGTTTTTGGCTGTTTGACTGTGTATTTGGGTGGGATAGCTTAGGGTTAAATTAGATTTTAGTTTTTCTTGGTTTTGCTAGCAGTACGCACCCTCTGAGTTAAGCACAGTGCGTACATGTACGCACTGTAGCTTTGCACAGAGCGTACACGCACCTGTGCAAACAGGTTGCCTGCGTACCCTGTCAAAATTGAGAAAATTTCAATTTTCTCCTTTCTTGCCTCTTAGATTTTGTTTTTAATTTGTTTTTTGCTACCCAGATCCACTGGTTACCTGTCATAAATCTTCACCTAAGCTTGTTTCATCAGTGTCAAGAGTTTTAGTGAAATTCATAGAGATTTTGCCCTAGGGTTTGATTTTTGCATTGGTCCTGTAGTGACTTTGGATTTAGAAGTTGTAAAACCTTGGATCTCCCTGGTCTTTTCAGTCTTCTTAGGAGTCGGACCTTTCATAGAATCCACCCTTGTGAGAAACCTACCTTTGTGTTGTCCCTTTGCGGAATCTCGAAAAGTTTGTTGATTAAACTTTGAATTTTATTCTTAAGAAAAAGAACAAAAGATTTTGATTTTTGTTTTTGACTAGTTTTTGATTCTGCATTAACTAGTCCTTAGTTAAATTTTGACTGAGTAAAACATCCTGGAATCATACTTGCTAGGATTTTGCCTCATTAGATTTACTTTTAGGTGCATTTCTCTTAGATTTTCTTTTGGGTGAAATTGAGTTGATTTGATTGCCATAGATTTTTTAAATTTGATTTCTGTTAAAGTAAGTTTTACATGCTTTGTTAATATAAGGAAAAATCCAAATAAATCTCTTTTGAAGAAAAGTTTGCTTTAGTAGCATTTGAGTCTTTGAAAAGAAAAGGAAATTTCGTGAAATAATTAGTGGTCATGTGTTGTATGCTTTGGAAAGGATAAAGAGTTTGTTTCTTTGATTTTCATTGCCAAGAAAGTTGTTTTTATATCAATTTTGCATTCTCCAACTCTCTTAGCTAGGGAATTCACTGAAAAAGAAAATTAGTATAAGTCATCCTAAGTGCATCTTTTTAGTGGATTTGAGTCGAGTCTACACACCATCAGTTTCATCTCCACTACCTTTTGTCCTAAAGAAAAGCCATAAAAATTAACGCTTAAAGTAAAATCAACTTAGTAACTTTTATTTACTAGGGCTCTGAAACACCAATATAGATCAGGCTAGTGTCTTGGAGTAGGAGAGTAATTAACTCTCCAAGACAGTAAAACCAAACAAGTAGCTCATCTTGTGGTAGGATAAATCCAACTGTTTCATTTGTACTCTGGGAAAGCTCCTCTTAAAGGAGACGCATGAGACCGTGTCCGAACCAGTGAGGGGATCAATCCTCCTTCATTGGGAAAGACGCCAGATACGCACGTACTACAAACGGTAAACCTCGGATTATTGTCGAGGAGCTTGGGGTCACTTGTCGGTAAACCTTGGATTATTGTCAAGGAGCCGGCAAGGGGATTGAGCTTGTTACTCTGCCCTTGCGTGCTATCAGGTCGTAGACTGTTCCCCCAGGTATATTTGTTGATGTTGGTAACCTTAGTGACCATTATCTTGAGGATTCTACCCGAGGTGACGGTGGAGGGAAGATCCCACTGTACCTAGAGTAGATGTCGGCTAGACTCACTTGGATTTTCCGGGGGGTTCACTTCACTCGAGGCGGTTAAAGTGGAGGAACTTGTGTCATTCTATTCATTAAGCAGGTTGCCGGGGTAACTGTTCCACCCACCACTTCTGTACTGAATTCGGTGTTGTTGGGTTTCATCTCCAACTAGTGTTTTCGGTCCGGAAGGCTACTGTTTATGTATGGTTTGATGCCCTAGATTCTTTAGGCGTGTGATTCGAATTTGTTTGGTTCTTTAGAGACTTTAGGAGGTTTGCTTTGAGATTTTACTTTGTTTGCATGTTCAGTAGTTAAAAGTTTTTAACTGTGGCTGAATTACCGAGACAGTCCCGTAGACTTCGGGGCCAGTCTCCTGAGATTGTTACTGTGGCCGATTTGTTGAGGAAGTCCCGTAGACTTCGGGGTGAACCTCCTGAAGACGTCCCGGGTCGTTACAAAGGTTTGAAAGTCCTTGTAACTCCTAGTGGCAGTAAAGTGGGTTCACCTGAATAAGGAGAGTCGTCGTTGGTAGTCCATCCAGACTACCAAGGTCTAGCAACAGGTTATAATCCCGACGCTGTTGCAGTTTCTGAGCTTGCTGGTAGTTTTTCATCTACTAGTGATATAGGCGAAGAACCTGAAATATCTGAACCTGTTACTCCAACTTCTAGTGCTCCTGATTCACCTAGGGTAGAAAGAGTCATGACCGAAAATCTTCCTGCTGGTTTGATAGCTATTGAAGAACTTGCTCTAGAAGAAGAAATAGGCGTCTCTATCCTTGAAGATCAACCTACTATTGATCTAAGGGAGCGTGAATCTATCTTTTACAGTCCTCCTAGAAGTACTACTTGGTATCTTTCATTAACCAATTATTTGGACAACTCAGGGTCAAGTTTTTCTCCACCTCATACTCCTTATCCACCCGGAGGTATTTATACTCCTGTAAATATGTCTGGTCAGTCGTCCGTGTTCACTCAATCTCCTGAATCTTTCTTGTACGGTGGTCCTTCTGTTCCCTCTGGGTATCATTCACTTTCTGGTACTTTTGCGAGAGCATCTCCTCAACCCATTGAACATGGGTTATTAACTGGAAACAATGGTAATAAACCATTGGGTGTAGGAGACATTTACATAATGTCAGGTTCAGTTCCCGGTTCTCAACCTCAAGGTGGCCAGTTACCGCCTGGGGGGCAGCCTCAATTAACGTCTGGGGGGCAACCTTAAGGACAGTATGTACCCATAGTACAATACATTCCTCAAGGTCAACCCCAGCCTCAATATGTACCCCAAGGTCAACCTCAGTATCAATTTATTCCTCAAGGTCAACCCCAGTATCAGTATTTACCTCAAGGGTATCTACCTCAAGGTCAGTACTCGAGTCAAGGTTATCAACCACCCCAAGGTCAATCTTATGTTCAAGGTACGGGAAATGTACCTTTCAATTATCAAACCTACCCTCAATCCGGTTATGGATCTCAATATCCTCAACCTGTCATGGGTCAATACCCCAGAATGAACATAGTGTGGGATCCATCGCAAGTTCAACAGGTATTGCAACTAAGTGTACAGTTGTCATCTCAAGCTGCACAACCCTTAGTTTCTGGTTCACCCCAGCAACCAGTCCAGTCTAATGTTCAAACTTCTGTACCTTCGGTAGTTACTCAGTCGCCCATTGCACCTAGTACTCCATCTCAAACGACTGCTGCAACTACCGCAACATCTGTTCCTTCCACCACACTTACTTCTGGAGTATCGACAGCTCCGGTTTCTACTGTCTCTGCAACTACTCCTCAGACATCTTTACCATTGTCTGGATCCACGATTCAAACTACGGTTCAGATTCCTGTAGGACAGCCTAGTTTAAGTACGGTTGTCACTAGTCAACCACAATTCACTTATCAACCGTACCAGGGACAATACCGATACGGGCTTGCTGTCCAGCAGCCAGTTTACCAGTATCAACCGTATCCTGGGTACACTTATGAACAACCTCAGCAACCCCAGTACGGTCCGGTTAATCCTGGTTTTCCAGGAGGATACAATATCCCGAATGCGATTCCTATTCCAAGTTATCCTGGATATCCTCCTCCTGGGACTGGTCTTGTGAGCCAGAGTTTTAGGGATCCTAATCGGCAATTACCGTTTATCTTAAATTTGGATTTACTGGACTTGTCGTGCCTAACGAACGATCCAATAAATTATCTTCCGTTTTGGCCGCCAATGCCAAATAAGTTACCCAATGACATACCCAAGTTCGAAGGTAAGTCTGGAGAGGATCCATCAAATCATGTGATGACTTACCACCTCTGGTGTGCTTCAAATTCCATCTCGGATGATTCGATCCGCTTACGTCTTTTCCAGCGTACGCTCATTGGTCTCGTGGCCAAGTGGTACATTGAGTTACCACGAGCCTCTTTTTATAATTTTAGTTAGTTAGCTACCTCGTTCCTCACTCATATTCAGTTGCCGGTCAGATATGATAATGGCACGGAGCTACTAACTTCATTAAAATAATCGACGTCCACTTATATTTCTGATCATATACATGAATGGAGACGTCGAAGGCGATTAGTGAAATTTTTTATCCTGGACCAAATCTTAGCTGAATGGTTTGTTAAATCATTGTTACCGATGATTACTGAAGACGTAGCTAAGGCCAGAGTAGTTACTGAGGAGCAAGTGATTTCTCAAGCGCAGTACCTTGACTTAGTTTACACTTAGTCGGGTACGTTACACGAAAAGATCCCAGATCTTCCAAAGTCAAATCAAATCGCTGCTGCTCCTTCGGGATCTCATGCTGCTGATGGCATGATTGGTATGGTGAATACTAAAAGCAAGAAGAAGTCTTCAAAGAATTCTTCGCCCATTATAACCTTACCAGACTCCCCGACAGGAGAATATTCTGCTGAAGTTTCCGCTGATATTCACGCTATAGATTCATCTACGGCTAAATCAAAAAACGGTGGGAAGAAGAAAGGTAAGAAGAAGAATAAGGGAGACAAGACTCCAAAGGAGAAAACAGAAAAGTCGGAAACCAATGACGAAAAGCGTAAACCTCGATATCCTTGTCTTATTTGTGAAGAGGATCATTTTACAAGAGATTGCCCTCATCGGGCCGAGGTTGTGAAAATCGTCAAGGGTTCCCCAACTCCTACTGTTTTGAAAGATCCATTTCCAAAGCAGGAGAGTAAGATGATAGGTTCTTCCTCGAGTGCTAGTGAAGAACCCATATTGATGATGTCTCATGTAAGGATTGCGACTCGATCGCAAGATTAGGTAGTAAAAGTCTTGTTGATGGATCGAAAGAAGCAGAACCTTCTCATTAAAATCCATCAACCTTAGCTCCCGGTTCCGATCCACTACAGATCGAGAAACCTAACCCTGACTTAGTAATCAAACCGCCCGCCAAGGGTGTACTTCGAAGGTCTGCTTTCAATCCACATGCGAGAGCGGCCCAGAATTACAACATTGTTGAGGATTTAGCTATTTCACCCTCAGCAATGTCGGCTTTAGAAGTGCTGCAATCATGCCCAGCACAGCGAAAATTACTTTTGTC
Source organism: Pinus tabuliformis (assembly GCA_031772625.1). Classification (NCBI taxonomy): domain Eukaryota; kingdom Viridiplantae; phylum Streptophyta; class Pinopsida; order Pinales; family Pinaceae; genus Pinus; species Pinus tabuliformis. The sequence continues at coordinate 668,618,556 of CM062818.1, forward strand.
GGCTATAGGAGCTGTTGATGTTCAGGACCCGAACCTAATAATCTTTGATCTAGAAAATAGTACATCGCGTTTGCCTCATCAGATGGCTTTCCAGATCCCAGTGATAGTCAAAAACAGGTCTATTCATCGAACTGTAATTGATGAGGGAGCTTCCATGTGTATTATGTCGATATAGTGCTGGAGATCGCTTGGTTCTCCTTCACTAAATCAATCCCCGACAATTCTTAAGGCCTTTGATGGCCGTGGGTTCCATCCGTTTGGCATTTTACAGGATTTTCCTATAGGGGTTGAAGGAAAAACTGTTAGTCTAGATGTGGAGGTGGTTGATGCCCCTCTAGACTACAACCTTCTTTTCGGTCGAAGTTGGTCTTACGCTATGACAGCGGTTGTTTCATCGGTCTTCAGAGTAATAAAGTTTCCACATAATGGCAAGATCGTAACCATAGACCAGCTGGCTTACTTTTCATCTGACCCAGCCTCTTCAGAGAGTATCCAGCATGTTGGTAAAACGACTATCCCTTACAAGGATGTTGGCGTAGGATTAATTAAAGATGTCGGTTTACTGGGAACTTTTCCTTTTCCTCCAATCAACGACGTGTCTTCGTTTGCATCTATTCATATGATTACTTCAGACACCATTGTTTATGACGATCCTTGGATCGTTCCCTCTGAATCTGAGATAGACTCATTTGGTGACGCAATGCCTTTGAGTCCATATGAAATTGCCTATGAAGCCGTGCAGTCTTTTACTGACCCGAGTTCAACCAAAATCGACCAAATGAATGTGGTCCGTGAGGAATCACTTTTTGCGTCAACCTCGGAGATAATAACGTTTCCCGAAGTTGTGTCATCTGACGAACAACTTTGTGAAGTCCTGTGCGTAGACGATTTACCATGGGAAGATCTCCATCATAGATCTTCGTTTTTACCTGAGGGTGATCGTTTTGAAAACGATTTCTCATCAATCTTCATAGCTGAATATGTCAAAGAAGCTCAGAGTCCAATGAACCGTCCTGATTCAGAGCTGAATTTGGGAAACATTTCTCGCACTATTCCCATTGACATTTCAGTCAAGCTCGGAATTGTTGAGCACATTCATATAGGTGCCTCGTGTTTAGATGATGAAATTCAGACATACAAGGCCCTATTTCAAGAATTCCGCGACGTGTTTCCCTAGTCTTATGAGGAAATGCCAGGAATTGATCCCACAATTGTTGTCCATGAGATCAAGACTTACCCGGATGCTAAACCCGTCCGGCAACGTTTGCGTCAGATTCACCCACGAAAAGCGGCTGCGATTAAAGCAGAAGTTGAGAAGCTGTTGAAAGCAGGTTTCATTTATCCGATCCCGTTAACAGATTGGGTATCGAATATTGTTCCGGTTAACAAAAAACAGGGAACAATAAGAATATGTATCGACTATAGGGATATTAATCATGCTTGTCCCAAGGACAATTATCCAACACCCTATATCGATCAAATAATTGATGATTGTGCCAGCAGTGAAATATTTTCCTTTATGGACGGTTTTTCTGGTTACAACCAAATCAATATTCTACCTGCCGATCAACCAAAAATGGCTTTCATTTGTCCATGGGGGACATTTGCTTATTGCAAATTACCTTTTGGGCTGAAGAATGCCGGAGCCACTTTTCAAAGGGCAATGTCTTATGCATTTCATGACATCAAACACATTGTGCAACCGTATCTCGATGATTTTCCCGCTCACTCCTTACATCGAGTTGATCACCTTGTCCATTTACGAGCAATTTTTATGCGGTGTAGGCATTATCGTATATGGTTGAACCCACACAAATGTGTCTTCTGTATAGAAGTGGGACGATTGCTGGGATTTGTAGTTTCAAAAGCCGGCATCTGTGTCGATCCCTCGAAGGTAGAAGCTATCTTCAAATTGCCTCCTCCTTCGAGTCTTCGCCAACTCCAAAGTTTGCAGGGGAAAGCAAACTTTTTATGCCGATTCATTCCTAACTATGCCGAGATTACAAAGGGTTTTACCCGGTTGTTGAAACAGAACGCTCAATTCTCTTGGGATGAGATAGCTCAGAAATCTTTCGATGCGCTCAAGCACGCGTTGACCCATGCACCGTTGCTGCATCCTCCCAACTACAACCAGGATTACTTTTTGTACCTCGCCGCCGCTCATTCCACCATTGGAATGGTCTTAGTACAGGAAGATGAATTCGAAACGGAACATGTGATCTATTACCTTAGTCGGACATTAAATCCCACTGAGCTCAAATATTCACATGTGGAGAAATTGGCTTTGGCAGCCGTTCAAGCTGTCCAACGTTTTCGTCACTACATTCTACTCCGTAAAACTACAGTCATTTCGGATTGCAACCCTATGATCTACATTTTGACTAAACAATTGCTAGGGGGAAAGTACTCCAAATGGATTATTATCCTGCAAGAGTTCGACTTGGAATTTGAAAAATCTAAGTCTAAGAAATCTTTAGTTTCTGTCGAGTTAATGTGTGACTTCCCGCGTGCTGACACAGAAACTGTGGCAGAGGAAGCCATTGCGGATGAATCTTTGTTTCTCATCAGCACTTTAGATTCGTGGTATGGGGATATAATCGTCTATCTCAAAACCCAATCCTTTCAGCCCGAAGTTTCAAAGTTGGAACGTCGGAAAATTCGATTCCAGTCCCAACAGTACAAAATTATTGGAGATACTCTTTATTGCCGTGGGGCGGACTTGGTTTTTCGTCGTTGCTTAACTCACGAGGAAGCTGAAAGGGTTTTGAATGACTGTCACTCTGGAGCGTGTGGCGGTCATATGTCTGGGTATGCCACATCCCAAAATATATTGCGCGCTGGCTACTTCTGGCCGTCCTTATTTAAAGACTGTATTATTGCGGTCCAGAAATGCCACAACTGTCAAGTGTTTGATCGCAAGATGCACGCACCATCTGCTCCTCTCCACCCTATAATTGTCGTTGGTCCTTTTGCCAAATGGGGTATCGATTTTATTACATGTAACCCTCACTCGGCCAGGGGGCACGCGTATATCATCCTTGCGGTTGATTATTTTACTAAGTGGGCCGAGGCGATGCCTACATTCGAGGCAGACGGCAAGACAGCTGCAATTTTCATATTCAATCACATTATTGCTAGGTTTGGTGTCCCACAAGCAATAATCACTGACCATGGGCGCCAATTTCGAAACGTTATGATGACAAAACTTACAGGCCAGCTTGGTTTGCGTCACGATAGCTCAACTCCTTATTATCCACAAGCGAATGGTCTGGTTGAGTCCATCAACAAAGTTTTAGTTATCATGATCCGACGAATCATTGGTATTCATCGGTCAAATTGGCACAACATGTTATTTTCCGCGCTTTGGGCGTACCGAACCTCAGTGAAAACATCAACAGGGTTCACTCCTTTCCAACTAGTTAAACGTTATGATGACAGAACTTACAGGCCAGCTTGGTTTGCGTCACGATAGCTCAACTCCTTATTATCCACAAGCGAATTGTCTGGTTGAGTCCATCAACAAAGTTTTAGTTATCATGATCCGACGAATCATTGGTATTCATCGGTCAAATTGGCACAACATGTTATTTTCCGCGCTTTCGGCGTACCGAACCTCAGTGAAAACATCAACAGGGTTCACTCCTTTCCAACTAGTTTATGGTTTGGAAGCTGTGCTGCCCATTGAATGCGAAATCTCGTCACTTCAAATGGCTGTCGAATTACTTCCAGCTACTTCCGAAGAGGAGAAGCGTTTATTATACTTAGCTCAATTAGATGAGACTCGACGTGACGCTGCATTGGCAATCGAGACTCACGCAAAACGTATGAAAGCTCAGTATGATCGAAATGTGACCCCTCGAAATTTTTCGGAAGGAGACCTAGTGCTATTATATGATCAAGCTAACGATAAATTAGGTGCTGGAAAATTCGTTCCTATGTGGCATGGGCCCTACATTGTCAAGCGTAAGTTAGCAAAAGGGGCCTATGAGCTGGTAGATTTTGACGGGGACTCTTTGGGTAAACCCAGAAATGGACTTTACCTAAAGAGGTATTATGCTTAAATGATGGGTATGGAGATTTAGTTAGGTTTGATTTTTCTTTCTAGCTAGTGTGTTCGTTAGTATAGACAGTGTGCTTAGCTTAGAGAGTGTGTTTTCCGTTGTTATTCTGGCTTATCTCGGTTTTACTCTTGATATTGCAGATGTCGACGCCTCTCCAAATGTACATTGGATTCGCTGATGGTGCTTGTCATAGTACACAGAATATCTCTTCCGCAGCTTGGGTTATCTATTCGCCCTCTGACGAGTTAGTTTCTATGCATGGGGTGAGCCTCGGTCAAACAACAAAAAACATTGCAGAATACAGTGCAGTGATTGAATTATTGTCTGAATCTATTTCATTTGGGATTCGGAGTTTGATAGTGAGGTTAGATTCTGAACTTGTTGTATTACAGCTTAATAGAGTGTATGCCATTAGAAATCCAGTGTTATTAAGGTTATTTTTTAGAGTGCGCCTCTTGGAACGTGAATTTGATTACATTGAATATCAGCATATTCCAAGGTCTTTAAATACATTAGCAGATGCAATTGCTTCTCGAATGTTAGACAGATATTTGCGATAATCATACATGTAAATTTAAAAACATTTCATCACACATGTTTAACAAGATAAGCCGGTAATAATGATATATATAGATAGGAGTGTGTCAAAAAATACATCGTCTTCGATCATAGGTTGAAAAACACCTTATGATTGGCAAAAATGATAAGTACAAAAAACCAAAATGTCACATGTTTCTACAAAAGTGACCATCCAATCACTGGTGATGCTCTCTATACGACACCACTGCACGGGCTACCCTACACAAGAACCTCCTAAAAGGTCCTGGGACTGCGACCACATAACGCTGAAGTCTGATAGGAATATCATCTATAGTCGTCTCTGGTATGTCTGCCGTAAGACGCTCTAGGTCTTGTTTCAACTCAGCTAAGGTCTCTGCGGCCGCGTCCTGTGGGGCCGGTGCTGGTGCAACTGGTACTCTTCTCTCAAAAGGCCGAAGATTGGTTGGACGCTGTGGGCCTACATCTGCATTTTGAAAATTGTCACTGTCAGTTTTGAGACAATATAAAAACGAAAAAATAGATAATTTAAAAACTTGTGAAAGATGAAGTACCTGTGTCATCCCACTATTCTCCCGGTGGAAGAATCATGTCCGGATCTCCACGAAAATCAACTCCGGCATAAGGAAAATCCTATATCGAGAAGACCTGGTTCTCTAACCAATGAAAATACTCCGGTCTAAATCAGACAACCTCCGTGCCCTCGTCAGGATGACGGGCCATCACCGCAACCCATCGCATCAACTTAGGCTCTCGGGGAGGCCCAACCTCAACAGTGAGCTGCTGTGGGATCAGCATCGGAACCCTCTCTAGGGCAAAACTCACAACTAAAGGCCCATAACCAAAAGTCTTCAGCTGTCCATTTTTGGTCCTAGTCAATTGGCCCTTTAAGTTGGCCAACACAGCATCGCACCAGTTGAAAATGGTGCCCCGATAGCAATCAATCGCCATCCGCATCTGGGATCCAGTGGTAATGTGCAAAGCGGCAGCCCCACAAAGTCTGGTAGCTGTAAAGGAAATTACCATAAGTTCAGGTCGGGATATCTTTTTAATCTCTATCCCCTTATCCTGGTTTTGATTATTACACCACTCTAGACAGAGACTAGCAATGGACTGGCCACCTGGCCTAGTCCCATACATAGTCAATTGTTCGCCCCTCTTGGGCAAACCAGTGAGAAAGTAAATATCTGAGGGCTCTATCTCGAGCTGGTGCCCTCCGATGTAAAAGCACTGATCCTGAACGTTCCACCTTTCAACCAGCCACTCTAGAAAGCGCACCTGGGCCCTCATGCCAGGTATGGCCCAGTATTTGTAAAGACTGCATGCCTTCAAAGCATCAATGGAAGGTTGGTGATTAATCGCGGCCAAATCAACATCTTCGTGTTCTCTCTCGCACCAATCAAACATGGTGGGAAATCTACAGACCATAAAACATCTGTTAGAGTCCATAAAATTAAAAGTTTTTGGTTCATTTTGGAGAAATGGAGGTTTGAAAATCCTCTCCGCGGTGTACGCAGCCCGCCTTTAGAGACAGGGTGTATGTATGCAGGTTCTCTTAAGGCAAGCTGCGTACGCATGACATTTTCCCAACTGAGAAAATGTCGGGGTACGCAGGTCACCAATGGGGCACCTGCGTACCCTGAAAAGCGGACCTTGAAACCCCAACGCCTCCAAAAAATGAAACTAAAGCTTAAAAACAAATTCTAAATGGATGGAAATGAAGAGGAGGATGTTGTAGAATACCGGATGAGACGGCGTTCGGTTTCGACGGTCGGATTCTCCGCAATGTCCACGGGAAGTTTCTTGCCAAAAGCCCTTTTTCTCTCCTCAACAGTAAAATGGTAAAAATGAAATGGTAAAAGCCCTTTTTATAGGTTTTTTGAGTAAATAAATGTCAAATTTGTTTATTTTCCACCGTGAAAAGGTATTTTTCAAAATATTTTTATCTATCTTTAAACAGGTATGAGTAATGTGTTGGTTTTTGCGCAGGATAAAAGGATTTTCAAGGAAAATTGTCATTTTTCACAAACAAAAACATCAGAGTCATCTTTTAAGCCCTTTTCTGACTCCTAAAACATGAAAAGATTGCCGAGCGTTTCTTTTACACTCGTTAAAACGGAATTAAAAGACGGTCCCCTTATAGCCCTTTTCTGACCGTAAAAACAGGAAAAGATTGCCGGATTTTTGTCGTTTCAAATTCGATACAAGAAATAAAACGACGTGCCCTTGATCGCTTTTTACTTTTCAGGTCAAAGACACTAATCATGAAAGTACTCCTTGGTCGCAAGATCAAGCGGTTCTCTCAAGTATTATTTTATACTTTTTCGGGCTTGAGAGACACAAATTTACGAAAAAGTTCAACCTTGGAGTCTTCTTAAGTTTTTTCAGACTCTGTAAAAATGAAAAACGGCGAGTTTCTCCTATACTAGACTCGTTAAAATTTCACAGTAAAGGACCTGTTCGATTACAAACAGGAATGGACCACTCCTTCTTAGGGTTTGAATCAAAACTAAGTTGGACTCATCCGAAGGATGAGCTTATAATCAAGCATATGTTATCCTCCTCAAGCTTGTAAAAAATAAAGAGGTACTTGCCAGAAATGGTGGGGGAAAAGAGAGAAAGATGAACCTATTTGTTATCCTTTGCCTTAGAAGAAGCCTTATCACCACTCTTGAACACGACACTTTTCATTCACCTGGGTTGGGAAATCCTTTGCCTCACAGTTGATCAAACCACATTGAAAGTCTTCAGTCGGGTATTAACTTTGGGTCAAATGTCACCAAGCCATCTGTTGTGTCGTTATGTGTTCAAGAGGTCACTGCAAATAAACCATTCATCTGCAAAAAACCCGTCATCCATCTCGACCATCCCTGAGTCAGTCCTTACAGCTACATTTATTCAACTTGATCTATGATTTCGTGTTGTGGGCTTGCCTGCAACGGGTCGCTTTCTATCAACATCAGCACATTATCTAGAAAGATGACCTAGAAATCGTCAGTACCTTGAAATCCGCATGCATCAATGGCAGGTTTCTCGCCTTTGACGACGGTTTACATCATTGACTTTCGATCGAAGGATTCTGTGAAATGTTCGACATCAACTCATTCATTCACATCTCATGGATTGTACTGGGTACTTTGAGAACCATTGACATCACTGGTGGTCTCTCTCACACTTGTTAATAGTTTACATCATTGACTGGTAATCAAGTGGTTTCTACCATGTTCGACATCAACTCATTTATTCGCATGGATAGAATCGTACCTTTTCGGGAAGTAGAAATGAAGACCCTGGATCTAGTTTCCACCATCCAGGCTGCGAGGAGTTTTGTATTCATTATACAGTAGACTAATCATAAACAGATGGTTGCGTCACAACTGTGTCTACAAGAGTCTATGATTATGATGTACTGCGAAATCATTCCTATATCAGAGCAGTAGTTAGTTTGTTAGTTAAAGTTTTCAATCTGAGTATGGGAATGCCTACCTCAGTGATGATATGATCTTATATATGTATTTTGTGTTGAATACTTGCAGGTTCCGACTGGGCTCTCCACAAGATAATCCTCGAAATGATAAAGTACTTCACCCTTCCTAGATGATATGAAACCCTAATCTACTACAGGCTTCGCACTTTAGGGGGAAATCTGTTACACTAAAATTTGTCACCATGACTATTTGCAGTTAGTATGGCTCCATCAACTGTCATATTGTCCTCCTTGGCAAGTCTCATACCTCTGCTCTTCATGTCAAACTCCAAGAAAGAGAGAAAGTCCTTAAAAAGTCAAATAACTCTGGGTACGCAGTTTCTCTTAGCCTTACCTGTGTGTACGCACCTCAAGTTCACAATACGTGCGTACTTGTACGCTCTGTCTGTAAAGGGGTGGGTGCGTACTCCTATAAAGGTCAAAAGGCGCAAGTTTCACTTCAAAAAAGTTACTTGTGGTCATTTCTAGAGCATTCTAGAAGCTTATTTGACGTGTATTGAGTGCCTCCAGATGGTTCATGTATCCCTATGAAAGAGGAACTTATCCCATCAATAGGGGAGCTATCCCATTCAAAGAGGGGCTTATCCCATTGATGGTGGACCTGATTAACTTCGTCTAAAGCACTATAAATACAGTGATTGGGCCAGAGGGAAGGGAGGTTGAAAGCTGAACATTCCTAAGGGTAGATGCTACTGGAATTAGGACTCCCTTGTAGAGCTTGAGAGGAGAGATTCCCATCCTTTCCTAGCCTTATTTGGAAGTGGGTGAGCTGATCAAAGTAAAGGAAAACTCTTGCTGGACCCTAGGAGGGCCTGCACAACACCAAGGCTCAGGTTGTAATGGTTTCTTTTGTTTCCACTTAATACTGTAATTAAGCTCACTTTTCTCAACAGATTGTTATACATGATTTGTTTCATATACTCCTTGGTCTGTATGATGAATATGTTTTCTTTTATAAGTTATTCAGGTGCTATTTAATCTTTTGGCTTGTTAGTGAATGCAGGTTTCGAAGAGAAGGAGGAGCTCATCCAGATCGGCGAGGCTGGACTACTACAAAGCATTGGACTAAAGGTATGTTATAATCACCTAATTACTTGTATTCTAAATGCATATTTAGAGAAAGGTAGTGTTTAGTTGTCTTGTTTGTCACTAGAAAGCCTTAGCTTCTAGGGAGGTCAGTTTTGTCCGCAAAATTGACTCTTTCCGCATGACACTACCCACTACAACACGTTCTCTGTGCTTTGCTTTCTTTGCTCAGGGATCTCCACCTTTTCACCACAACATTACCCTTGCATCACCCTACTCCAATTCACAGCTCATTTCTCTGCTCTCTCGCAAGTATGCTCCCACACCCAGATTATCTCAATGGAGGTTCACATTTTTATTCCTGTTCTTATCTTGGCTCGATGTAGTCAATGTCAACATCAATTCTACCCACACATGTACCCAAGGCATGGCACCCCATTCTTCTATAGATTTACGCAAACTCCACTTCAGTCACTAAATTACAATTATAACGATGGGTGACGAACACTTCTTTGTCATATAACTGACTCTCCATGTTGTGTGTTGACTCTCAGTCCTCCTTACATATTTCACATAGGCTCCCTATACTTCTTTATGGTTCACAGAGATCTACTCGTAGATAAACATGGATTCTATGTTTTACATTTATTTATAATGCATGAACATGAGATCTCCAGCCATCAGCCTTCTAAGTATTGAATCAAAAGCACAATTTTTTATTCTTAATGCCACTCTGTACAAACATATAAGAGCTTTTGATCGCAGTGTTGAGTAGTTGTGTAACACTATGTAATAGTCGATTTCCGACCTCTGATCAAGTCTAACCTCTTTTTCATTAGACCCTTGCTATATTTCCACCATAGGAATTGGTTTGGTGACTGAGCGCCAACCATATCGAAGCCCCCTATATCAGTGTTTTTCATTTTTGGCCAATGTGTCAGCAACCACAAACCTACGATCACAGATCTATGATTTTTAAGCTCCTTCCACTCAACCCTTACCACATACTTCTCACCATAGGACCAAGGGTGGTGAGCGGGGGCTTGGCCTTAAGGAGCTAAGTCTTTCAACCAAAATAAACTTTATAAGAACCAATATGATTCAAGATTATGATGTCAACTATGGGGGATGATTCACCATTTTTGGAGTAAAAAAGTAAAATTATTAAAAAATAATAAAATAATAAAACTACTTTTTCAGCTCGTATTTTCATCTTATCTCCCTAAGTTTTTACTCAAATTTTGAGCAAGGGTAATCATTGGATACAAAAATTAATTCATCATCCAAGGAGTACCCATATTGCATACTTTGGATGCACCCTACTACATGAAAACTGATAAATACATGAAAAAACGTGATTGCAATCACGTTTTTCATGTATTTCTCATTTTTCATGTAGTAGGGTCCATCAAAAGTATGCAACATATATACTCCTTGGATGAGGAATCAAACTTTTCATCCAACGACTGTTTCCGCTTGAAATTTGAGTACACCCATAGGAAGACAAGTTGAAAAAATAGTTTTTTCTATTTCCCTTTAAAATTTGATGATGTAATCTAATTTTATTTTATTATCTCCACTATTATTTTATAATTTCCTTCGAAGGCCCATTTAAGACCTAAAAATTCCCCTAATGATTTCTATCAAGAAAGTCTCATTCTTTTAAGTCGAAGGAGTATGCTCAAGGAGACCAAAGAGGGTGCATGGCACAAGTCTTAAGGTTTAAGGGTGAGGATTTCTTCCTTCAAAGTGTGCTCATGCACTCGAGAGATCAACGATGGCGCATGGTACAAGTATGAAGTATGAAGAGAAGTGCTCCATGCCTTTGGAGTGTGCTGATGCACTCAAAGGGCTTAGGGGGTGCATGGTGCATTGGGTAAGGCTGAAGGGTGAAGCTCAAGGCCTTTAGGGTGTGATCATGTGCTCATGGTTGACGCACTTCCTCAAGTCGAAGAAGTGCACTCAAGGAAGTGTTGGTTTTTAAACAAGATGTAGTTTGAAATATGGAAGTGGAAGCTTGTTAAGGAGTACACTTAGTGCTTTTCAAGGGTGTAGTGCACACTTTCTAATAACAAAGGATTCTTGATGAAGGCTTCAAAGTATAATCGTCTACTCTTTGCCTCAATAGATTTTCTTTGAAACTAAAATTTGTTTAAGTCTGGAAGATAGGAAAAGTGGTGATCATGATAAGTTTAAATATAAAAACATGTGTGAATAATACCAACTCATCGATAATATTTATGCAAGCTTTAACAATAATAAATATACATCAAAACAACTCTTCAAACACATTCCTCAATTATAACGAGTGAAGTGGGTGCGACTGTGACCCAAAAGTGTTGTTTTACTACGAGAAAGATGTAATGACCATGGAATGCACTTGGATATGTTCTAATAAATATAATGACACTTAACAACAATCATGAAAACTTGAAACTTATAGCATAACATGAGATAACACTTGATGATCAAGGTGACACTAGATACAAAAATGATAGTAGGCTCCAAAATTTGAATGTATTGAAATTTTGGAGGGTTTTGTGGTAGTGGTAACGCTCGATGACACACTAGGTAGACTTCATCTTCTTTGTCTAGGCATAGATTTCAGTTAAGGATCAAAAATTTAGGGATTATTTATTTCCTCAATTTCCCCCTTTCGGCCTAGTTTTATACATAGTATTTCACTTTTCTCTACTTGGTTGAACACACACAAACATACACTATATCACAATTGTTTCTATTAGGAAAAAGGTAATTTTCACAATGGGTTTATGATATTAAATGTATGATTTTTTATCTCTAGTTTTGGTCCACTACAAGTAGGCCTGGACAATGCCCCGATAGATTCATTTTAAGAGGAAAAACGTTGTTTAGTTGCCAGCGATCATGGTCACTACCCCAATGAATTTTATCGCTCCAACCCCTTGAGTAGGAAGCCTTTCTCTTCTTTACCCATTTATTTATTTATTTAATAGAACTGTGCATCAATGCTTAGTATTTTCAATAGGTGGAAGAGGGATCCTGACTTATTGAGAGAATTGGGGATTGCCCCTTCAGAGAGGTATCTTAAGACCTCTAATATTGGTTTGGTCTCTTTAGATTTTTCCCTTAGTCCTTCTCTACTAGATTGTACAAGTGTTAACACACAAGTAGACTTACACCAAGTTGAGAAGTTTAGATATTAGCATAGGCATGGATCTAATAGATTCCCTCAAGGTTCTGCTATTGTACGAATTGTACTTTCCATTCAAACTTACATCAAGCTATAGCATATTTCGAGGACAAAGAAGGAGAACAAAATGAAAACCAAGCATTCTGGTTGTCACAACTTCCCTTTTATTCCACCAAAAATTCCTTTAGATCCAAACACTTTTCACACAAGGTCTTATTGTACAAAACAAAAGGAAAATACATGAGAAAAAAATGAAGCAAAACAAAAATAACCAAGGAAATGGAGGAGGGACAAAAAACAACATGAAAAATATATAATAAGAACACAAACAAATGTAGATATTGATGAAGAGTAGGAAAGAAGATGGATGGAATGCAAGAGGACCTAAATGTAACTAAGCCTCCTCCTAACCTAATCTGCTAGAATGTTAGGGCTAAGTGTAATGATATTTCCAATGCATCCATCATTGTTCCCAACTTGCAACAACAAATATACAAGAAATTAAAATCAATATAAAACAATGTGGAATAGAAAAGATAGGAAGTTTGAAAACTTGCACAATTAACTGAAGGTTCAAATTATTACCAAAAGAATGTGTCATATTGAATTTTTTGTGCCAATTCCAAACTTTATATTATTGTTTTAAATGTAGATCATAGAAGCCTTATGTTATAACTGAGCTAATAGAGTTTGGTTGTGTCAACCTTGAACCCAACATAACTATTTCAAACCACTTTCATTGGATGGGCTAATTCCAAGTCAAAGTGGTTTGAAAGAATTATGCTGGGTTGAAGGTTGACACAACAAAACTCTATTAGCTCAACGATAACACCTTGCAGGCTACTTGTGAATACACATTCATCTATGCTCTCATTTCTTACAAACATCAGAAAACATTGGAACTTGTTATTCGCAACAAAGCTTGCCAGGTAAGATTGTTCTAACCATTTAGCGGTTGGATCTTAATATTCAAGACAATCGATTTGAAGACACTGGGACTTATGAGAACATTAAAATCATAATAAGAATCGTTGATATTATGATCAGATGGGTCGGTTAGCATATAAATATATTGATTCTCTAATGGTTTCATTTTTATCCAATTGCATACAGAGTCAAAAATAAGAAAGATTAGGATATTCAAAATAATTGTTGAGATTATGAGTCAAGGAAAACAATCAAGATACTGAGTTGACAAATGATTATAAACATATGTAAAATAAAACTCATTACTAAAACAAGGGTTTTGGTCGAATGAATATTTGAAGCATTTGCAATTATTCCAAAAGAGAACATGTTCCATAGAGATGATTAGCTTCATGATATGCACAAAACAGATGATAAGTTGATCATATTCATAAGAATTTAATAGAGAATAGTCACTCAAACCAAAATGACCTTTATCTCAATCATCAAAATGATAGGCCTTGAAACCATAAGGATATGTGCAGGACGTGCTCTCCAACCCCCAATCTAGATAAATAGGTTGACATGAACAGAAACTATCTAAACAAGAACCACCCATCTAATCATAAATTATATCTCGTAGATCGTGAATATTAGCTTGAAATTACCCAGAGTCCTTTAAGAATGAACTCATAACCTGTTGATGAATATTATGGAAAGATTTATGCATGAGAATATGGATCCACCTTAGTTTGAAGATCTTAACAGGGTTGTGATAACCTGACATAACCATTAGTAAGAGTTGAAATGCCTCAACTTCCTGATAGGTGCCTGAACTTCTTGATGATGGATGATCAAATTTAGGTGGCTTAGAAAAATCAACAAATAGACCACTATGATCATATCTATCAATAAAAAGACTCTAAATGACATTAGTTTGATCATATTTAGGATTAAATCCATCATGTTCTTGATGGATAGAAAATTGAGATACGTCAATTGGAAAAATCCCTTGATCATTAAGGGTTGTAACATCCTCCTCCAGACTTACGAAGTATTTACATATGGATAGGTCATGAATAATATATTCAAAATTTTCATCATCTAATTGTAGTATCACACCATCTTGTAGCTGTTTGCAACCATGATCAATTATAATGAAGAATTTAAGGGGGTTGTTCGTGTGACAAATTTATCAAACATACTCGGGTACAATGAATAGTGTGCTAGAGGTGAAGAAAGATTGAAAGATTCAGGAGGAAGAGCAAGATTTGTACTTAAATCAAATTAAACTTGAAACAATAACCGATCAAAATGTTTATCATTAGAATAATGGTCAAATATAATCATGCCAATATGATGCTCATATTGACCGAGATCTCCCAAACATTAAAAATCATGACAAATTACTGCTTTATATTTTTCATCCAATGATGTATGAATAAAGAAGATTTAGAATAATTTTAAATTAAAATACCATCCCAATCCACAAATGAAAATTGTAAACTCTGAGAAATAGATTCTGAATCACTAACTTGAAAATTCATACCCTCAAAAAAAGATAAGATGTCTTCTGATATACTTGGGTATCCACCACCATACATGTTAATGGAAACAGGGATATCACAATGAGGATTATCCAAAGTCTCAACTTGGATGTGAGGTTCTGAGTCATTTGAAAGGTTATCAATATTAAAAGATCAGAGTTCATCCTGAAAGGAAATATTATCATCTTGAAAGAGGGAGGAAATATAAGGCATATCTTCAACACTTTTCTCCTCTCCATGTGAAATACTACCATATCGTTCTTGATTACCACCTGAAACAACATATTGAAAATCATTATTAGTTGAAGTAAGTGAGAGAAGTGGACCATGACACATGGAATGAAGAAACATAGGTGGTAGAGGTTCCAGAGTATCTCCAGAGACAATTGGGTTTTCATTCGGGTCATATTCAACAATGGACTTATGTCCATTAATATGAACTTGAAAACCTGAATGATCAAATTTCACTTCAAATTCCATGCAATTACTTAACGATTCCAAATTTTCCTTAGTAGAATGTGGATCATAAGAATTGGATGGAGGTTGAAAGGAAAAATGATTAGTTTGATTTCCAAATCTCCCAACTTTAACACCATCACGAGGGGGAACCTGAATTGGTGCTGGAAAAGGAGGAGGACAAGGAAGAAAAGGAATAATAGGTTCATCCTTAAAATATTAAGGTGTCTCATAGTTAGACAAAGTTGGGTAGAGAGAATCATATGGTGATCCATTTTCGAAAGATCTAAAAGGGAGTATAACCAAATTCTAAAAATTTTCCTCAATGAAATATGAATCAACTATTCCTTCAGGAAACTCATAAAAAAGGTGTAGAACCTGATTAAGAACACCCTATGAATATTCAACAAGTTCCATTCTAGGCTAATCAATTGTATCAAATACATCCTGGTAATCATACCTCTCAAAATACTTATGAAGCTCCCTTGTAAGTTACTCGAATGAATGGATAGAAGCAGCAAGTAATGGATGACACCATTTCTTAAGATGACCTTCAAATGTGAGGGTGAAAAATATAGCCATCACATATTTACAATGTATTCCATCAAAAAGACAAAAATGAACAAAATTAAATATATGTTTATGAAGAGTTATTTAGCCCTCGCCATCAAACATAAATTGAGACAAGTCATGAATAATTTCTACAGGGATGGTACGTTCAAACTCAGAAAAACATATTGGGATTATGATTTGGAAAACATACATTTAAGATAGCAGATGCAAAACAAACTCAATGGGAACAGGTTGTCATATGCACTCCTTCTAGCACCAAAATGTTGATGGCATTGCATACCGCCAATAGGGGATTTCCCTGATATACGGTCCCAACTATACCTCACACCATTTGATGTAGGAGGTCCATCTAGAATATAGAACAACTATGATTTTACTTAAATATATGCCTCAACTATAAATATATGCACAAGAGAGAAGCGAAATTGTCCTTTCGAAGGAGTAAGATAGTATGTCTTGTGAATGTTCGGTTATCGATGTATTAAGGTTCTTTTACTATGGAGGGGAAAAATAAGTGAGCCTCTAAGAGAGAATTAATAGTACTACCCTAATGGAGACACACGTGAAAGAAAAAGGCTCATCTAAATCAAGCGAAATAGTTCACAGGGATACAACAATCATTATAAACATAACAACACATTTCCAACATGGAGCACCAGAGTAACTGAAATAGTTCAACTAATCCAATACTAATGAAAGAAAACATGAACATTAAAAACTAAAAGGATAGTATTAGAAACATTCGCAATCCATGTGTGGAAATGCGTTGGCCTAGAAGGCTTAAATATTAAGAAAAATTCCCAAGATACATAAATGAAATGAACACCACTAGTTCCAATAGTGGAGCATTAGAGCCACTACTTTCGACCAAAAAGTTATAACTTTGTCTCTCTAATTCCTTGTGGGAGAACCCAATGTTAAAAGTACTTTACATGATGAATGAGGATCTATTTATAGCATGAGGAAGGACCTTTCTCATCCTCATGTCTCTTAAATTTCTAACTTCTAGTGACATTGATACTTCTACAACATTTGGAGTTCCAAATGATTTTTGGAATTACTTATGAACTTTTATCTTATACGTCTTTTGGACTTATGTGACTCTTTATTTGATACGTGACTCTCAGACTTCCACTTATTTGTCATTTACATTGATTACAATAAGACATCATGACTTCCAAAACATCATATGATGATACTTGACATGTCACTATATTTGATGACTCAGACTAATAGTGACTGATGACATGGACATTCTCCAATGGTGACATGGCTACCACTTTTGTCTTTGTTTCTTCAGGTAGCTTCAATTCATTGATGTCCTCACCCTCCAAAGGGTCTTTGATGTGATGGATTCTTTAGGGTTCTTTGATAATCACTATTCAAGTGTGTTCTTTATTTTTTAGATGCTTCCTTAGTTTATTCTTTTTCACCGATCTTCCCCATGCTTACTTTCCATGATGTTTCCCGAATACCTACGTCTACAATCACTCATGAAAAGGAACCATTAGCCTAAAAATCTCCTATTCTACCATGTTTCATGCATTTTTTTTCATCCTTTGTAAGTGCACTCAATAGGTAAAGAAGGGGCTTCTGGGGACATGGGCACACTTTGAAGGGTTGAAGGCATGAAGGGGAAAGGATTTGTGCCTTCAGCATGTGTTCATGTGATCAAGAGAGGGAGACATTCAAGATAAGATGCATGGAATAAGTCCAAGGATGAAGCCGAAGGATCTAGGCTTCCCAAGTTTGCTATGTTCTCAAGGGAGAGGAAGAGGCAATAAGGTGCACTCCTGAAGGCTAAAGAATGCGGCTTCATCCCTTCGGAGTGCACTCATACACTAAAAATACCAAGGAGGGAACACAACACAAGTTGGAACGCTGAAGGGGGAAGATTCATGCCTTTGTGATTCACTCACGTTCTTAAGGAGGGCACGTTCCTTAAGGTCGAATGAGTGATATCAAGGAGGGTGCATTCCTTCAGGCGGAAGGATTTCTCTCAAGGAGGGTGCATTCCTTCAAGTCGAAGGAGCTCTCTCAAGGAGGGCGAATTCATTCAGGTCAAAGGAGTTCTCTCATGGAAGGTGCATTTCTTCAGGTTTAAGGGGTTCACTTAAGGAGATTAAAGAGGGTACATAAAACAAGTATAAAGGTTGAAGTGTGAGGTTTTGTGCATTGAGAGTGTGTTGATGCACTTGAGTGACCAAATAGGGCACTTGGCGCAAGTTCAAATGTTGAATACAAGATATTCATTCCATCAAAGTTTGCTCATGTTCTCCAAGGGTATATGGGTTGCATGGTGCATCGGGGAAGGCTCAAGGGTGAAGATTAATGCCTCCAAGGTGTGCTCATTTGCTCAAGGAGGGCACACGTCTTTGAGTCAAAGAAGTGCGCTCAAGGAAGAATTAGCTTTTCAATAGGGCATAGTTCAAAACAAGGAAGGGGAAGGTGCTTAAGGAGTGCTCTAAATTCTTCTGAAGGGAGTAGGGTGAAATTTAGAACAACTAAGGATTCCCAATTAAGGCTTCATAGGTCACTCATGCACTCTTTACCTCAATGGGTTTATTTTGAAACCAAAATATATATGTCTGGGAGATGGGAGAATGTTATGAAACCAGCTCAAGAGAAGACAGAAAAGATAGATCAACACCTTAGAATTCAGCCTCTTCGAGGGGGCAACCTCCTTTACATTACATAAATGAACAATTCTTGGATGATTCAAATGAAAAAACCTCCTTTCTATATATAGGAGTCTAAGGAGTCACAATATAATCCAACCGACCTAACAATAATAATATAAATCCACAAAAATAACAATAGAGGGATTCTATGGGGCACAAAACTAACAATATGGGGGTAATAGGGGCACAACAATATAAATAAGGGGTATAACTACAATAGTAATGGGGTAATCACTAGTATTATAGGGACCCAACATGCCCCTCTCCTTCAAAAAAGTGTTGTCCTCAACGCTTGAGTAGTTCTCGATACTTCTGCATAAAATTCTCATCCTCCCATGTGGAATCTTCAGTGGATAAGTTCTTCCACTTGATAAGATACTTTGAAATTTATCGATTTCGTAGCTGTCGAGTTCTTGTTTCCGTGACTGCTTCCGGTTCCAATATAATTTTTCCTTCCTCGTCAAGTTCTGGCAATATTGTTTGAATTGGGAGCTTGTCGCCTATAACCTTCTTTAAACATGAAACATGGAAAACTGGGTGCAATCGAGAAGCTGCAAGAAGCTCCAATTTGTATGCCATAGTACCAATCTTTTGCAACACCTTGTACGGACCATAATACTTTGGTGATAATTTATTATCCTTCTTAGCTTGCTTTAGGGACATTTGCTTATATGGTTGTAGTCATAGGAATACCCAATCACCTACATCAAAACTTCGTTCACTGCGATGTTGATCTGCCTGTTGTTTCATTCTATTTTGTGCCAACACGAGGTTATCCTTTAAGAGTTGGAGGACTTGTTGTTGATGTTCGATATGATGTTCCACTGCCTAAACCTTAGAAGTTTCTCTCAAATATGATGTGATGGATGGTGGTTGATACCCATAAAGTGCCATAAATGGGGTCATTTTTGTTGTTGTATGGAAGGAAGTGTTATACCACCATTCAGCCAGAGGCAACCATTTGACCCATTGTGTCTGTTTATTAGATACAAAGCAACGAAGATATCCTTCCAAACATTTGTTTACTATCTCAGTTTGCCCATCAGATTGAGGATGATAAGATGAGCTATGAGCTAACTGAGTACCAAGACAAGAAAATAATTATGTCCAAAAATTTCCAATGAAAATGGGATCTCTGTCACTTACAATAATCTTTGGGTTTCCATGTAGCTTTTGAACTGTTTCCATAAATGCAGTAGAAACTGTACTGGCTTTAAATGGATGTGATAATGCACAAAAGTGTGCATACTTGGTAAGTCTGTCAACTACCACCATGATGACACTCTTTCCCTCAGACTTGGGTAAACCTGTGATAAAATCCATTGAAACCTCCTCCCAACGTTGGCTTGGAATGGATAAAGGTTGTAATAGACCCGGTGTCTTAATTGTTTCAACTTTATTTTTTTGGCAAACCAAACATTCCGCCACAAAATTCTGAATATCTGATTTAAGGCCATCCCAAAAAAATTCCTTCTTAACCCTGTGGTAAGTTTTTAAAAATCCTTAGTGCCCTCCTACGGGAGAAGTGTGCAATTCCATAAGAATCTTTTGTTTTAGCTGGGAATTCTTACAGAGGTATAAGCGATCTTTGTACCATAACGAATCATTTTGCCAGCTAAATGTATCAGAAGTACTGGAATCTTGTTGTAGCTTTCGAATAAGTGCCCACACTTCTTCGTCATTCTTCCATTCCTCCCTTGCTTCGTTTATCCAATCTGGTTGGATAATAGAAATGGCACACAACAATGCTTCCACATCCTCATCCTTTCTTGAGAGTGCATCTGCCACCACATTTTGCTTCCCTTTTTTGTAGATGATTTCAAAGTCATAACCCAACATCTTTGTGACCCACTTTTGTTGCTCTTCAGAGGATAATCTTTGTTCTAAAAAGTATTTAAGGCTATCATGATCCGTTTTTACCTTGAAGTGTCTTCCCATTAGGTAGGGCCGCCATTTCTTAAGTGCATGGAGTATTGCCAACATTTCCTTCTCATAAATAGCTTTTCTTAAAAACTTTCCCTTGATTGGACGACTTTCAAAAGCAATGGGTCTTTCATCTTGCATTAGAACAACACCAATTCCATTTCCTGAAGCATCACATTCTTCAATAATGTTGTTAGAGGTGCTGCTATTCTCCCATAATTCTTAACAAACCTGCGATAATACCCTATCAACCCAAGAAATCCTCGTAGATGCTTTATGGATGTGGGGATTTTCCATTCCTTAATGGCTTTAATTTTGCTAGGGTCTACCTTAACTCCTTCATGAGATACAATATGACCCAAATATTCCACCTCCTGCACTCCAAAGAAACATTTGGATCTTTTTGCATATAATTGTTTCTCCTCCAATAGTTGTAGCACCCTGTCAACATGTTCAACATGATCCTTCCAAGACTTGCTGTAGATTAGTATATCATCAAAAAATACTAACACAAATTTTACAAGGAATGGTTTGAAAACTGAATTCATCAAACCTTGAAATGTTGAAGGTGCATTGGTGAGGCCAAAAGGCATGACCAAAAATTCATAATGACCCTCATGAGTTCTAAATGCTGTTTTTGGAATGTCTTCAATCTTCACTCTGATTTGATGATATCCCAAACGAAGATCCAACTTGGTGAAGTAAATTGATCCATGCAATTCATCTAGTAATTCATCAATAACAGGAATAGGGAACTTATCTTTAATAGTGAGCTTGTTGAGCTCCCTATAATCCGGACACATGCGCCATGATCCATCCTTCTTGTGCACCAATACTACTACAGCTGAGAAAGAACTTTGACTCGGTTGAATTATACCAGCCTCTAGCATTTCTACAACCATACGTTCAATTTCACTTTTTTGGACATAGGGATATCTGTACGGCCTGATGTTTGGAGGAACACTTCCTGGAATCAGATGAATAGCATGATCATGATCACGCATATGTGGGAGACCTTTGGGAGTCTCAAATACCTTGGAATGATTGTCCAGGACTTTTTGGAGATCTGGAGAAATAGATGATTCCAATGTGGAAACATCTAGCGAACATAATTGTGAAATTACACCTCTTTGCTCCTTTTTTAGAAGCTTAGTCATGCCATTAGAGTTGATTATCTTTCATGGTTTCCCTGTAATACCCCTTAATTCAACTTCCTTTCCTTCCGTAGAAAATTTGATGAAAAGTTCTTGAAAATTAAAAGCTATTGTACCCAAGGATTGTAGCCATTGGACTCCTAGTACAACATCAGCACCTCCCATTGGAATGGAAAGCATTGGGCTAGTCAATACATATTCTCCCATGGATAGCTTGATATTATGGCACTTTCCAGAGCAATTTATTGTTCCTCCATTTGCAATCATCACTTGACACTCTAGTGCTGGATATAGGAAGCAATTCAATTCTTTTGCTACCCTACAATGAATAAAATTGTGGGTGCTTCCTGAATCAATCAACACTATTACCTTTTTCTTCTTGATTTGTCCTTCTATCTTGATGGTTTGAGGAGTGGTAATTCCTGCCAATGCATTACAAGATATGGTCAGCTTTATTTGCTCTTCATCTAGGCTTTGTTCCTGTAGTATATCCTCTTCTTTTGATTGTTCTTGCTCCTTTTCTTCTTCCTCTTCACAATCTATGTAGAATAATTTCTTCTCAATACACTTATGACCTTTTGTGTATTTTCTATCACAATTGTAACAAAGCCCTTTTGCTCTTTTTTCTTCCAATTGTTGTGGTGTCAACCTTGTAGGTTGTGGAAGACTAGGGGCAACAACACTTCCGTCTTTATAGTTGTGAGTGGTATGCTTCCTAGTTGCCATAATTTTTCTTTCCATTTTTCCTGCTAACCTGAATGCCTTCTCTAATGAATCAAGTTCCCAAAGGCGAACATCATGTTGGATATTATCCTTTAAAGACCCTATGAACATATCAATCCTATGCTCCTCTGGAATATCTTTTATCCTTATGTTCAATTTTTGGAACTCCTCAATGTGTTCCATTATTGAACCCTTTTGTTTGAGACTTATCAATTGGCTAAAAAAAGTGTTGCTTTTTGTATCCTCATAATGTGCTATCAATTCTTCCGTAAAAATTGCCCAAGTGATAAATTGTTTATGAGAACAAAGCCATTGATACCATACAAACTGATTTGGTTCCAAATATACAGTTGCCATACGTACCTTTTGTGCGTTTTGCACATTATTGAGATCGAAGAATTGCTCCATCTGTAATATCCATGTGGCGGGATCCTTGCCATCAAACTTCCTCATATCAATTTTTGGAATATGGTGATTCTTCGATCCAACATTAGCATCTATGGAATCATGATTAACATTTCTTTTGTTCTCATCATGAGTTTCCTTTACTACCTTTTCACCATTAGTAAGTATTTCTTGTAGAAAATTTCTCAAATCTATCTTCAAATCTGCCATGCCTGTTTTCAAATTTGTGTTCAAATCTATCTTCAAATTGTCTATCTTAGCTTCCATGCCATTCATCTTAGCTTCCACGCCATTTATCTTAGCTTCTGTTAACTTTTGTGAGCGTGACATTTGTTGCACTTGTTCTTGTAATTTTGATATATCATGTAGCATTTCTTCCTCTTCTTCATGAGTCATGCTAGAGCTTTCAGGTTCCTTACTAGGTGTTTGCATTTTATTTTCTTGGGGCATCAGTTACCGATAATAATTCTCTACTATGTCCTTTGAATTCCTTCAAAATAAATTTTCAAACCAAGCTTAAGCAAAAATTTAAAAAAAATCTACACACATTTTTTCACTTTGTAGGAGCTCGATATTGCCTCTGATGTATCTCTGTACTTTCCAATCATCTAATTCTAAATTTGTGACTTGTAGTATCCCTCTGTGTCCTCTTTCCAATGCCACCAGTCTAATCCAAATTGGATTCTCCAAGGAAAAGTTATGCACAATCTCCCAAGATGACATGATTATAGACCTTTCCAGAAGAGCGAAGTTGTATGAAGTCCCACGTGTACAATTTTTGATATTTGGTTCTGAAAAATATATAAAAGAAACTACAGTCCGTCCTCTTTCTGTACCTTCTTACAAAATTTCAATCTGATTCCCATAGGGAAAGTTATGACGATTTTCCCCAGGTCACCTGTTTTGAATGTAATTGAGGAGTCTGCAAAAAGACTAACTTCCTCATATCATATCTCCGCAAATATCGCACGAAAAGGTCTGAAATTTGGACCCAAGGTTCATCGCAATTTCTTCTCAAATGGGTTTTTTTGCAACTTCTGAAATGTCATAGAAAAAATTTGTAGCGAAAATGCCACGATGACCTGTTTGGAGTAGCGAAACCCTAGAATCCAAAGCTCTGATACCAAATGTTATGAAACCAGCTCAAGAGAAGATAGAAAAGATAGATCGACGCCTTATAATTCAGCCTCTTCGAGGGGGCAACCTCCTTTACATTACATAAATGAACAATTCTTGGATGATTCAAATGACAAAACCTCATTTCTATATATAGGAGTCTAAGGAGTCACAATATAATCCAGCCGACCTAACAATAATAATATAAAGCCACAAAAATAACAATAGAGGGATTCTATGGGGCACAGAAATAACAATATGGGGGTAATAGGGGCACAATAATATAAATAAGGGGTATAACTACAATAGTAATGGGGCAATCACTAGTATTATAGGGACCCAACAGAGAAGGGGTGATCATGATGAGATTAAATGTAAAACCATGTGTGACTCATACACACTCATCAAGAAAACTTAGAAAAATTTGAACAATGATAAATATACATCAAAACTCCTCTTAGTACACATTCCCCAATTACAATGAGTCAAGTGTGTGCAACTCCAACCCAAAAGTGTCATTTTACTATGACAAATATGTTATGACCACATAATGCACTTAGAGATGTTCTAATCAATATAATGACACTTGATAACATTCAGGAACACTCGAAACACATATCATAACATGAGATGACACTTTATTATCAACGCAACATTAGATACAATAATTATAGTACGCTCCAAAATTTAAATGTAGTGAAATTTTTTAGGGTGTTGTAGCAAGGACAACATAAGGTAACCAATATATTGTTCCATTTATTTATGAATTGAAAGTTGTGTGTTTAGGGAAGTATGATGTAGGGGATTGCATGGAAAAAGAGACCACCATGAAATCTTGAAGAAGGCTCAAGTTGAGCTTTCCCTTGGAACCATTGGGAACCCATGGGGATTGGGTGATGGTGTATGTTGAAAGTGTTGTGCTTTGAATGATTGTGATTTTTTTGTGCTTGATTTGCAAAATTCTTTATTCCAGGTGCATGGCCATGCCACTTTGTTTGTGATGTTGTATTTCTGTTATTTTTTCATGGTTTTCATCTTGTTTCATTTTGTTCTTTACATTTATGTATTGAGGGTCTTGGGAATTGGTTGGGGAAAGAGGAAAGTTAATGGAGCTCGGGAGATTTGAATGAAACAAAGTAGGTAATGTAAGACTTGGATAAATATTGCTGCCTAAGTAGATGGTGGCTGAAGGCCAGAATATGACAACCACCTAGGCTAGTTGCATCCATTGGGATAAGTGGGCGGTTCCAGGATAGTCATGAGAAGGTAACATGAAAGGTAATGTGAATGGAATTGAGGAATTAGAAGCCTTAGTTGTGTTGGGAATTGTTGTTCTCAATGTTGTGCATATTGTGCATGGATATATGAAATTCTCTTAACCTTGACCTTATGATATCTGGTAATTAGGTTGTGATCATGATTACGTTGATGTCTATATATGTATACATACATGTATATATGTCATTGTCTAATAGGGTCGTCAGGGATCATGATTGTTTTATGATAATATTTATATGTGTATATGTGTGTATGTATATTGTTGTCTCAAATGGTCGTCAGGGATAATTCTTGTGGAAGAATGATTAATTATGCGAGTGAGTGATATGGAGAGGTTCCTAGTTTTATAAGGAATCAAGTGATAAGAGTATCCTTGAAAAGATGATGAGGTTAGTATCATATGGATACGATTTGATACTATGTTCTTATACTATGGATATGTTTATGTTATGGATAGGAAATGTTGAAGGATACATGATGGGAATGAAAGCATTGTGCTTTGCAGCATGATGGGACAAGCATGGATAGTAGAAAGACACTAGAAGCAAGGTTTCCTGGTAGACACAGTGTGGTCTGTAGATGTACAATAGTACTATTGTGTATATGTTGTATAAGTGGCATGGTGTATATATGGTGTTGTGTACATGTTGCATATGTGGTGTTTTGTATAAGTGGTGTTGTGTACATGTTGTACATGTAGTATTTTGTACATGTAGGTCTATGTATAGGTTGTACATGTGGTGTTCTATGCACAAGGTGTTGTGTACATGTTGTACATGTGGTGTTGTGCACATATGGTGTTGTGTACACATTATGCCGATGGTGCTATTTACATGTCGTGTTGTGTACAAGTTGTGTATATGGTGTTGCTTATAGGTTGTGTAGGTGGTGTTGTATACACATTGTGCAAGTGGTGTTGTGCACATGTGGTTCTATGTACACCTTGTGCGGGTGTTTCTATGTACAAGTGGTGTCATGTACATGTTGTACATGTGGTATTGTGTACATGTCATACATGTGGTGTTGTGTACATGTGGTGATATGTTATGTGTATTATGTATTTGTTGCATAATGACATGTGTATTCATTGTGTTGAAATTTTTGTACGTATATGTATTATGTTGTTTAATACACTACGTGTAGGTATATGTATTGTGTTATGTTCTACAATGGGTGTAGGTGTATGTATTGTATTGTGTTGTACATCGGGTGTAGGTGCATGTATTGTGTGCTGTTTTACACCATGTGTAGATGTACGCGTGTAATGTACATTGTGTGCATATGTATGTGATTGAAGAGAATAGATGTAGTAGGTGCTTGCTAGGTGTGCTAACTGATCCGATGTGTGCATGGAAAGGACAAACAACAAAGGTAGAAGAAAAGGATCAACTGAAAGATAAGTATCAATATTTTATTTCAATTTTAATTATGCATCTTATTTATGAATCTGATTTATGATGGTTAGATATGATCTGTGATTTTTATTTATGATGGTTGTGTTTTGAACTGGATGTGATATGTTTACACATTATGATTTGATCAAAGAGCTAGTTTGACTTGTTGTGATAAGAAGTAAATAAAATTACAAGTTTACCTTATGAACAAGCGACTAATGAGTTATGATTTGAATTTGTTTGAATTTATTTCGAGTCTATATGGGAGTTATGTGCTTGTTCTAAGAAAGAATGGAAAATTCTCAAATAGGTGGTTGAAACTAATCGCAAGAATTAGCAACAATAATGAAAGGAATTGAAACATGAAACACTATGTTGGTAAAGCACTTTAGGGGCAGGCCTATTGTGGGACACTGGTACCCAATAGTGTCCGTTGATTTCCATGATCATTTTAACACTAATATGATGGTCAAAGGCAGGGATATGCCTTGGTTTTTGGACCTTCTAATGTGAGGGAGCCTTGCCAAGGGATAGGTCACCTGAGGAACTATGTAGCAGAGAAGGTGATGCCAATGAAACTGGGAATATGTGTGACTGCATGTAAGGGGGTGACCAAATTTCTTGAGGGACTATGTAGTAGAGAAGGGAAGTTCGAGTAATGAATACTTTTTGGTCATTGGAATTGCCAAACGAAATTAGAAGCACATTGGGAATGCGCCCTAGAAGAATGAGATGGTAATTGTTCACTAGAATAACAAGTTGCTCAAGGATCAGAGGGTTGGACTTTGGATGCAATTTTTCTTTGGAAGTTGATTTTAGACTTTTTGAGAACGAGGTGAAACCCGATATTACTTTAAGGGTGGAGGTGTGAGCCTTTGGATTCCCTTGTTGATTTATGCAGGGATCATATCATTTTACTTCTTGGTTGAAGCAAATGTTCGTATGTATATATGTCTTTTATTGTTAATATTGTATCGAGCTAGATTTATAAAGCTCCATAGACAGTATTATTATTTATGTTAAACACACACATGGGCAGCAACAGAATCTGAAAGATAAAACATGAGAGTACATTTTTTATTAACAAAACATATACATTTATAGTACATGGTTTGATCGTTGGGTTCCACATCCCAAGGTCTCTTGGAATCCTTTAGTCTATTCAGGTTCCACACTAACCCTTAGAGGATTAGGTGTCCAACATTCACCCCTTTAATCTAAAGGGTTATGTATGATTCCAAGAAGAGAGTTTTAATAAAAAAATGTGCAAAAATGCATGGTAGCACTAGGTTGAATGTGATCTCTGAAATGTTGGTATAAAAGGCAGTGGTTTAAGGATGAGCACCAACACTCGAATGCTTAGTACAATTCCTAGAACTCTTCCAAAACTGGCAAGAAGCTGAAGTCTTCTACTAGAGGAAGTGCTCCTATTGTTTTGAAGAGGGAAACCTTCAACCATGAAAGGGAGGTCTCACCCCACATAAAAGGGATAACTTCAACCTGAAAAGGGAAATCTCAACTTGTGATGGTTTAAGGATGACCAACAACTCTGGAATGCTTAATGCAATTCCTAGAACTCTTCCATGTTTGGCAAGAAGATGAAGTCTTCTGCTAGAGGAAGTGTCCCCAACTCTATTCCTGGAATTCTTCTGAAACTGGCAAGAAGCTGAGGTCTTCTGCTAGAGGAAGTGTCCCAGATTACGAACTGAAGGCATGCTCAGGGGCATCTTTGTCTCTGGCTACAACTCTGAGTCTGGTGCGGCAGGTTGTGGCTAAGGCTCACTTGATGTGGCTTCGAAGCTTGTAGATGACCGTCATTTTAATTACCAACTGAAGGCATTCTCAGGGGCATCTTTGTCTCTAGCTACAACTCTGAATCTGGTGTGGTAGGTTGTGGCTCAGGCTCGCTTGATGTGGCTTTGAAGCTTGTAGATGACCATCATTTCCCCCCTATCAGATACAAGGTGATATGATGGAGAAGACTCAACTGCAAGACTATTCAATACTCTAGAAAACGTTCTCACGTGTGATTAGAATATCTTCTTGGCTATTGATGGCCATTGCCAAGAAGCGATCCATCCAAGATAAATATTTTTTCTTGTAGGACGTTTATTTCTGAAGCATCTGTGTGAAGAATTGGTGGTTTTATGATAGTGCTTACATGGATGAAGATCAAAACAGTGATCTTTCAAATGGCCAACTCGATCACAGTGTTGGCATTTCTAAATCTGTTGTGGCTGTTTTTGTGGAAGAGGGGCAGAATCTAGAACAGCTGGAGGTGAACTGTCATGAGGAGTAGGTGAAGATGAATTTTCCTTAAGAAATCCAACACTTTGAAATTGGATTGGTTTGGAGTAGTCTGGAATATGAAAGGACAAGTCCTTGTCATATCCAAGACCAGTTCTGTGCTTGTCCTAGACAAGCTCTTCCCAAGGTCTAATGATGGGCTTGGGAGGTGCAAGCTAAGCTTCTACATCTGCATGTAACCTTGCCGCTTTATTGGGTACTAAATCTGAATGAATTGTAACATTATTGTCTTGCTGTTTATGGGAGTCTGTTGCAATCTTCTGAACAAAAATTGGTTCAAAACGATGACTCCACTACTATAATTCTTCCTGTTGTAGTTGAGATTCAAGCTGCAAAAAATAGATTTGTTCTTGTGCATGTTGTAGACATGTTTGAATTTCAAAGAGAGAGTCTTTGTTGATTTCGACTATGTTTTCGACACTAGAATGTATTAGTGTATTCAGTAACTCTAATACTCCATAAAGTCTTTGCATATTATCAACAAATCAAACTCTGTTAGATACACTTATTTCAAAGATATTAGAAGTTGCTCCAATTTCGATTTGCACCAGGTTTTGGATGAATGGTGAAATTATACAAATTTTGGAATAAGGGGATAACTTGTATGGGAACTTCAACACTGAACACAAAAACTATAATGAGTTTTAAATACAATGGCACAAATGGGGCAGTAGCAACTGTAAACTTTCTTGGATCCTTCAAATACTCCTTCACTTTCTCGGCCAGTGGAAAAGAATAGTCAAGTTCAATAACAACTGCTAATACATTCTTGTAACCATTGATGATATCATGTGGAACAGTGACAATTGTGGGATAACAGATCGCCAGAGAAAGACCTGTACATAATCTCATAAACTGTAAAGTTGAAAGCACATAAGAATCGCCTTACATATGCTAATTTTGAAATGGCAGATGATGAAGTGCTCACCCTCGAAACCCTGGGGTGAAAATTTGTTACAAGTTTTTCCAAAACAAGTGCTTACAATATCATCAATTTCTTCATATAAAATAAGCAAGATTGCAGTGAATGACAGCACTCAAAAAAACACGCAAAAACTTAGCAAATTTAAGAGGACATCTCTATCAGCCCTTACAGGAAATAATCATCTTTTCTCCACGAAATGACACTAATTATCTTCAATTCAACAGTGAGCAATGAAACAATACTCATATATACACCACGACCTCTTGGGTTTCACATAACCAACACATTCTCTTTAACAAAAATGACCAGCGCATATTCGTTCACTTTAGTAAACAATTCGACCACCCAAGCATATCACATCAAATTACACGATGTTCAAAAAATTACAATAAGGAATCACAACCATTGCATCATAAAAGGCCAATGCACATCTTTATACTTCAACGGCGTCATTTTTTTTTTTTTGCAACACAAGATTTAACTTAGTCATGGCAGAGACACCGAACATGGAATTTAATGCACCATTTGACTAGATTTTGTCCAACACCCAAAGTAATATTCATGCACAACATTCAATAAATACAGTTGAGCATACATATCTATTCAATGCTTCAATTGCTGTGTATATAATGCAAACTTTTCTGCGCTTACCACACCATATATATCACAACACCAGTCATAACCTTTAATAGTTTATGCACCATTAAATATATGTATCATCCTTATTAAAAGTTCATACCACCAAATCAAGCGTAGATCTCTTTAAAAACATGTTCCTTAACATATTTCAGTCTTCAAAAGTCAACATACCTTAACCATTCAATGAATTCAATTTTTGCATTGGAATTTTACATAGTTGAACACGACAACATCATTATCCAGCACTCAGGTACCTCTGGTTCAAGTGAAAATTTTAACGTTGGACAAGTGGTAATAAAATCTAGTCAACCTTCACATAGAGTGGAGCACAGTACAAGCAAATATTGCAATGGAACAACCATTTCCATTCCACCATTAAAAACTGCATATACAGTTCAAATGCACAGTTCAAATGTAAGAATCATGTGGCACAATTTTCACACACTAGTCATGTGAATCTGATCTTCGTCACCTCCCTTATTTACAAGTTTTGGTGAGAGAAATGCTTAGACTCCATCCACCAGCTCTGTTGTTGTCGCCACCAGCACCATCTCAAGAAATATATTGTCACGCTCTTCACCACACTTATAGTTACAGATGGTGAATGATATGAGAAATCTGGCTAAATACAGATAATGGCGTGATTAAATGAATTTGAGCATTTTGATGTAATGAAGTGAAGCTACATTTGGAGTTTGTGGCTTAGTGAGGGAAATGGTGTCAGTGCAGACTAGAGGAATTGAGAATGGATCAAAGATTTTTCAGGGAAAGAACAGGCCTTGACCATGGCCACCGAGAGCAGAACCCTTACCCCATGATACAAATCACAACCCTAAAGTGTTGAAGACTGGGCTAAGAGGACTACATTTAGAAGTAATCTCTCTAGCGAGATTGTTAGCACCTCTAGTGATTTCTCAACATTTTCCTCACCATATATTTCACAAACTATGCTGATTTGACATAACATAGAAATGATACAGATGTCATTTCAGTGTGGCGCTAGGAACGATTGAGAAATATGGAAGAAAAGGTCTATGAAAAGGAAGACACTGTAACTGTGCTCATCCAAATCAAGGGCAATATTTTTAATTGATCAAAGTATGATACTACTGAGCCAATGGAGGGTCGAAAGGCTGAATATTAGGATGGTCAACTATTCGTAGGGCCGATTGCGGGGAGACAGAATTGCTGCGAGCATAATGGTGCTATGGATTCATAAAATGTGTCACTGTCGGGGACAGAGAAATGCAAAGGAGCGGTGTGTGATTCCGTTGTGCATTTAATAACATTCCACAACATTCAACACCACAATATTCATGCAAATGATACATAGCATTCCACGCTAGAGATACAAAACATATGCAGTGGATATGAGTATGGAGACCGACTGTTCATTGAATATGGGTGGAGATGAGTCGTTTACCCAACAATGTTTGGGCCAACGTTCAAGCAGGGAATATAAAATACATATGATGCAAAGATTATATGTAGAACAAGCCGCTGACATTGCCATAGTAGTCCAGTCATAGCAAAAGAAGTAACATTCAGTCTTGGATAACCCTTAATAATGTGATTTGCTTATGCCTTACACTACAAAACTGGCCTAGCATGGCTGACAAAACTGAATGTTATAACCAAGAATATACCAGTGACACCAGGACACAAACTTTGACAGGCTGCGGGTAGGAATACATTTCCTACCAACACAACCGCTAATTTGGGACGTTGCAGGTTTGATGCCCTTAGCTTCAATGTTTCAGGTTGTTAGGTGCATTAGGTAGTCAGGAAAGTTATAGGTAATGAAGACCAGGCCAACACTATTCAAGGCAGCTCAGATGAGCTGTGAAGGGAATAAATTTTGAGGAAGAAAACTACACAGGCCACACATCATTGCTCTGATACCATGTTAAACACACACACATGGGAAACAACAAAATCTGAAAGATAAAACATGAGAGTACATTTTTTATTAACAAAACATATACATTTATAGTACATGGTTTGACTATTGGGTTCCACATCCCAAGGTCTCTTGGACTGCTTTAGTCTATTCTACTTCTGCACTAACCCTTAAAGGATTAGGTGTCGAACAATTTTCTAGTTGAAGAAAATATGCATAAGTGTGTGTGGTTGTTATTGTAAATACCATAATGAGTTGTGTCATAAAGATCGGGTAAGTGGTATGTAGTTATGTTTTCAATAGTGGTGATTGTAAATACTGCAATGAGATGGGTTATAAATCTCCATGGGAAGTATGTTCTGTTTTCAACATTTTGTTGGTCATAGGTGTCTTGGAACACTAAATATGGTATTCCCCTAAAGGGGCAGGGTTTGTAACAAACCTTGGTTGATTTTCCATGTAAAGAAAAAAATAATACCAAGGTCATGGGGCACATATTAAAAGCTAAAATGTGGGAAAAACATCCTAGTGGGTGGCATTTCTGTTTATTATGGCTAAGGGAAATTAAAAAGGCAAAGAGGCATAAATTGGAATTTTATTTATGAAAATGAAGGAAAATAGGATAAATGGAGATGAAATGTCACATATTTACATGAGGAAAATGAAGGAAATAAAGGAAAAATAAGAAAATAGAGGCCTTAATGATAAAAAGGCTTCTAAGGATCAGTTCACAACCATTTTTCGATTTTAGCTCAGATCTCTCTTCTATTCTCTCATTTTCTCATACTCTTGCACACTGTTGAGCCTAAGAATTATCCTTAAAATACATCCACTTTCACTCCATTCACACATTTTCTCACCTCTATTCCATCACCATGTCACCACATCAGCTTCACTTTCATCATTAAATAGGTTACCATTGTGTTTTCCAAAACATTATTAATTCTTAGTATTTTAAAGTGAATTTGTGGTTAAACTTTAGAAAATAATATCCGTATACTTATACCTAACAATTAGAATGAGTTTTTTGACATGTGTAGGTACAAAGGAAGCTTCCAAGGCATCTTTATGTGGCACTCTATGTTCAAATTCAAATTTGAGGAGATCATGGAGGATAGGGTTATGTGTCACCATTGGTTGAGAAATATGTGGATCAAAAGAGGAAATAGTGGATCTACATTTATGAGTTTGTTATCGTAGCTTTTGCATAAGTAGGACTATTATCTCCTTCCTTTAAAATCTTAATCTTAATCTTCATTTGTAATCTTAATATTTAGAATCTTAGGACCTAGTCCTTCATTGTAACCTAGTAATGTTAATCTAGATAGAATTTAGAATAGTTTTGGTTATGATCATATGAGCTTATAGCCATTGTACTTTGAAAATTATGATGAATAAATGGAGCTTCTTTGAGCCTCTACATTTGACTTCTCTTTTGGTGTTCTTGTGAATCCTTAGAAGGATCCCCGTTCCCTAGCAAGTACACTTTTTTTTTGGTAAGCTTTTATTTTATGTTTGTTTGTGAATTTCATTAGATTAAATTATTAGGTTCATATGTTTGAAATATTAATGAATGACCTTTGGTTAGAAATTATTAATGTTTCCTTCAATGAATCTGATTTGTTGTTTAATGTTTGATTTCATTAGTTTAAGTTTCTCATTTATATGCTTGAGATTATAAACGAATAGTCTCTTGTAAGAGAGCTTTAATATTTCATGCAATCAATCAGAATTATGTTTAAGAGCTTTAATTTCATTAGTTTAAATAGTTGATTAGAAATATTAATAAACAATCACTTGTAAGGGAGCTTTAATATTTCTTCACCTAGCTTAGTTTAGTTTGTCTCTAAGTCCATATATATTGGATGATCCTTGAAGTTTACTTACTCAGATTTATAGTAAATGAAACTCTAATTTGCATCCACATTTTAGACCCAACATTTTTGCGCCGTTGTTGCGGAGGATGATTTGGAGATAAACTTAGGAAGTTATTTTTATTGCAATTACTTTTTATGGACTAACTTGTGAAACCTGGTGACAGTAGGATCTTCATAAAGGAGTTCAAGTTTGAGCTTTTTTATTTTACCTTTTTTCGTACTTACTTAGTTTCAAATTCAGTTTTTGAACCCCCTATTTCTTACTAATCCATCTACGGATAAGAAAATTGAAAATGTTCAACAGGGACTTCGTGGAGAGCAAGAACAATATTGAATATTGGTTCCAAAAGAACCTTGCGCCAACTCCAAGAATAAGACAGGTTACTCACATACTTGTAAATAATCAAGTAAAAACTTTAAATCTAGATGTGAGCATTTTTTAATCTTTAGTCCGTAGATGGCTTAATTGGAAGCATTCTTTTACCTAGGAAATAAAAAAAAATATTTCAAGTTAAAGGTAGAATAGATTAGAAAAAATAAAATGAGATCTCATAGAGTTTTCCTTTAGTCTTATTTCCAAAAGATAAAAATAATAAAAAAATCATCCACATTTCTCATCGATATATTTAGGTCAGAGCCACTTCATCCATGCTAACCTGCCAAAAAAAAAAACAAATCAATAGGTTAGTATTCTCTCTTCCTGCGCTTCAAGCGATCAGGAAGATCAAAAAATCTCTTGATTTATTTTCAAAATTAAATAAAAATCTCTTGCTAGGAATTTGCACAAATCATTAAAACTACAAGCATTATAAGAAATTGAAATCATTTTTTAAAGAAATTCTTTATTTTCGATTTCAAATTTAAAAATTAAATCTATAAACCAAGATTGGTGTTAGGGAGATCAATTAAAATCAAGAAAAATGGATCTCTCACAACTGGATTACGATGAGAAGCTTGGGGGGTATTTTCCTGATTGGATCTACTACCAAAATCAAATAAGCTCAATGATTTTCAGACATATAATAGGAAGGAAGCAAGAAAGCTATCAAATAGACATAACAAGCACTAAGAATTAAATAGAGAAGAGAAAAAAGGAAATACCCATCCAAAATTATGAGGAACGCTGATACCAGAAATATTCATTGTAACAACTTTGCTTTGCTTCACTTGGCCAGGCCAGCTTTGTCTTGGATTGAGAGAAGTCAAGAGAAGAATTTAATTTTGATTAAAAAATATCAGATGTCCATGGAATCGAATCATATGTAGCGTTGAATGGATCCGGATCTGGTTGGCGAAAAACTCATTTTAATTTTAACGAGGAATATTGATTTATGGTATTCAATATTTGCATCAATAAGCCCCCAAAAATGCCAATGTATCCCCAGCATAATGCTAAACATAATGAATTCTATTTGAGTCCAATAACAGCTAAACATGAACTCAAGAAAAGGCATCAAACTCTTTATGACCTGGAGATCTACCACAACTACAAAATATAGTGTAGAAGTGTGTAACATAAGCACTTACTCATTCAAAGGTGTCTCTTTTCTCCTTCTTTTTCACAACAAACAATGAATAGCATGGTAAAGCCACCAACTATCAATCCAATCTGACAAGCTTCCCCTCACTCCATCCCAACTTGCCATCTGAACTGTTGTACGCATGATTCCATTTGTCAATCTCATGATGAGCAACCATCACATCTGGCTCACCAATCACTCTTACACTTATAACGTCTAAAATAGTGGCATGAATCCATCTAACCTACAGCCATAATTTGAGTGATTTGAGCATGTAGACTTTGTGAAATGATTTGAGCGATTTGATGATTAGATGTAAATTTTTTGAAGCTATTAATTATTTTGTGATTGCATGCAGATTTTCTTCCATTTCACTAGAATAGAGATTCGATCTACAAATATTTGTAGTCAATATCTTGATCTTAAGAAAAAGGAAGGGAGCCACCATCTAATCATTTCCTACATAATTGGTCAATCTAATATTGAAAAGATCATTTTATCAAATCAACGTAGCTTTAATGTACATTTTCTGATGCGTTTACTCTTTGGAGTCTATTCTTTGATAGGTTTACTCAAAAGAGATTTGTTGTTGCCCTTCCCATGCTCTGGTTAAGTGATAGGCCTCTGTCGAGACTACTAAAAAAAACAAGCATAACTTTTCCAGTTTTCTTTGAATCTGGTACCATTCCAAAAATGTCCTCCACCTACTCGGCCTTGTTCGTAATCACTTCAGCCCACAAGAAAATCACAAAAAGAACAAACCAATCCTCCTTTCCTTCACTTGATCTGCTTCATGTCTGTGTCCAGGTTCAAATGTCTTATCTAAGAATTGATGCACCTTGGATAATTCCATTTAAGCCTTAACAATTACCTTTATTTATATGCTTCTCATTGGGCTTCAATGAACTGTCCTTTAGAGCACACTCTAAGCTTAGCCGACTTGTTCTTTGTGCCACAAGCCCACTTGAAACACATAAAAGTTAATATCTCACTAGAAATATAATAGAGTGTTTTCAGAATGGTGTTTCTGGAGAAAACTGAATGGCCGCAACTCTCTCTGCATTAATTAAAAACCGGTTTTTTTCACATGTAGTTTGCCAAATAACGCTCCAGAGAACCCCGCATATCTACTAATCGACTACGAGTTGGATCAAATAATTTTTTGGTTTTATAGTTTCCCCTGTTCTAATAAAAAACCAAGATTTTATTTTTTAGAAATTCATTTTTATTTGGCTAGAAATTGAGTTTTAAAATGATGTGTCAAAATTGGTACGCGTTTCTGGAAAACTGCTACGATGAAAAACGTTTTCCATCTTGAACTAGCCAAATAATATTTTCCAATCACCCAAGGTGAGTGGGCTCGATGCGTCCTTTTCTCAACTACAACATACCTGCAATCAAACAAATTCAAATGTACCCATGCTGAATAAAATCTGCGCATAGAAAAATGAGCTTATG
Source organism: Pinus tabuliformis (assembly GCA_031772625.1). Classification (NCBI taxonomy): domain Eukaryota; kingdom Viridiplantae; phylum Streptophyta; class Pinopsida; order Pinales; family Pinaceae; genus Pinus; species Pinus tabuliformis. The sequence continues at coordinate 668,655,642 of CM062818.1, forward strand.
TGGCCATCATTATGGAGCAGCATTTTCTGCAGCTAAAAAATCAGCAAAATCGTAATTCTTTGATCATGCGTGATTTCTTTCTATGGCTAAGGGCTGTTACGACTTCCTTCCTTCCTTTTAGCCTTCCTCCACTCCGGGTCTTAAGAGTCCTCTATGGGGGTATCGACCCACCATACATTTGCTAATCGAGATATGCAATTACAAAGAGCAGGCATCCATTAAAATGAATTCAGGTTGATTTTATTTCCAAGATTGATAAATAAAGTTATGCATTGGCCTTTGTGAGATTTTATTAATTAAAAAATGCACCAGGCACCTTTTAAAAATTATAGAACACTTGGAAGCAAATTAGGAGGATTCATTTATCGAACATTTGGAGGATTATCTTGTTTTGGCAATAAAATTAAAACTTCTTCATGTTGTATGCTTTTATGTAACGTACTAATCTACAGGACACAACAAATCTATAATGCCAAGCTTTTACATGCACATTCTATGAGTCATCGGACACAAACAGGGAGTTGATTTACTTTTCATGGTTATTTTTATTAAAAATAGATTGTTATTAACATCATGAACTGGACTGCTTGGTTGTAATTTTTTTTCCATGACCTCCTAGTTAAGATTGTAGGTACAAGGGTGTCGAACGGAGAAGGAGCTCTGTCAATGGCGGGAGCAACCTAGGGTTTGCAGCTGCAACCTGTAACCTCAGCAACAGTTCTAGCAGCACAAAGGGATAGATTAGCAGATTTACTCCACAGAGGTCGAGGATTGACCCGACAAATGATAAACGAGGGGTCCACCGGGACCCCAACCTTCAAGCAGGTCGTCATGCAAAAGAAAAAAACGTTAGAAGGGTTTAAAATCAATGGCTCTGGAATCCGTAAGGATGGGAGCGGCAGCAGAGGAGAAAGGACACAGCCGCTGCAGAAAGAGATAGGCAAAAACCCCCCGATGAAGGGTAAAGCCAATAATGAACAGGAGACAGAGGGTAAAAGACCGGAAGCAGAACAAAGGAATACAGTACCAATAACAACCCATAATGAAGGCGGGAATGAAAATGGAAAAGAGCAGCAATCACAAGCGGAAAAGGAGCAAGCAAAGACAGACAACCCCGGCTCCAAACAACCAACTCAAGGGGCTTGCAAACCTAAGAAAAAGGAAACCCTCCGAGTTGTTTTCTCAGATCCAGATATTCAGGCCTATAGAGACCACATGATGGAGCACGCAGTCATCTGTAAATTTATGGGACTATGGCCAACAGAACGCACTCTCTGCCAATGGATAAAACAGCACTGGAAGCCAAAAGGGGACATTAGACTCCACCTTGGAGCTAAAGGCTTTTTCACGGTTGTCTTCACAAACCTAGAAGACAAGGACAGAATCTTCGATGGTGGCCCTTACTTCTTTGCCTCCGCTGGACTCTATATGCGGCCATGGAAGGCAAACTTCGTACCTGAACAAGAGACATTCACACAAGTTCCAGTGTGGATCAGGCTATTTTCACTACCCATAGACTATTGGGGACTGGCAACGCTCAAGCAGATTGGAGACCGGCTCGGAACCTTCATCAAGGCTTCTGAAGCCACAGTGCAACGAAGATATACCTCCTGTGCGCGCATTTGTGTTGAGATGGACGTCTCGGGGGCCCTGCATGAAGGTCTGTGGCTGGAATTCAGAGATGAAGACTACTATCAGGCCATCGACTATGAACAGATCCCCTTCCATTGCAGAAAGTTCCATGAGCACGGACACCTAGTCAGAGAGTGCCCTCTCAACAAAACAGGGGAAGAACACAAACAGGAACAAGCAACAAAGAATAAAGAGGCTTTCACAAGGCCAAAACTACGACAGAGAGCCAACAGGAAACGAACACACAGAGCAGAGACAGGACATGGTATCATCACTAACACCTTCAGCATCCTGGAAACGGACACAGACTCAGAAGGCACTAACAGAGACACAAAACGCATTGAAGCACCAGACAACAAGACAGAACATACTATTCAGGATGGGGAGGAAAATACACTCAGAACAGAAGTGCAAATGCAAGAGCATGACGAGGTATAGGATGAAGACACTGATATGTTAACCATCGATGGGGGAAGCGGGGATCTAGAGCTCAATGCAATCCTAGAAAAAGAGGGAGTCAACCTACCAGCTCTGGAAAAAGCTGGAAATCCCAAGGGCTAGACAACATACCTGAAGAAGAAATCAGGAAAATTAGTGATCTCTTCATAGAAAGACAAAAAGTGGAAATCGAAAGGCAAAACAGAAGATTAGGCATCGCAAAAGGTACAAGTAAGCAATCAAAACTCATAGCTCTCAACCCTACAGGCCGAAAGCCAAATAAAGGAAGAGGCAGAAGAACCAGCGGAGAAGTATTGCATGACCTCGGGGTTCTAATGATTACTTCTGGGAAAATGAAGGCTCTTCATGCCTTCCAGAACTACCAATGAATCTTTTAGTTACCAATGAAGGTCATCTCATGCAATGCAAGAGGGTTAAACAGCCAAGCTAAGCAGAGACTACTCAAGAGAAAGTTCGAATAGGAAAAGCCAAATATCATGTTCATCCAGGAGACCAAATGCGCCACCAACCAAATAGATATCATCAGCAAGAGACTTGGTAAACCAATCAAATACATAGAGGTAGCCAGTCACGGATGGGAAGGAGGCATAGCTACATTTTGGGACACCCGAGCAATAAACATCATCTCAATGGAGGCTGCACGCTCGTTTATTGCCACTGGAGTTCAAATAACAAGTAACTCTGATACCTACCTATGCATTAATGTCTATAGCCCGCAAAGACTAGAGGACAAATTTTCTTTTCTTAATTCTCTTATGAATTTAAAGTTAAGATACCCCACCTCTAAGATCATCATGGGGGGAGACTTTAACATGATAACATCCCTGCTGGAGAAGAAGGGAGGTCTCAGAAAGCTCAACAAAGATTCAGAGCTATTTGTTGATTTTATAGAAGCTGCAAAGCTCGTAGACATCCTCCCCAAAAATGGTTCCTACACATGGAACAATAGGAGAGGAGGAGACAATAGGATCGCCTCCCAGCTGGATCGATTTCTGATTTCAGAAAGCATCCTACTCAGAGGAGCTACTGTGGATTCTGATATCCTCCCCAGTGGAGGATCGGATCACTGACCCATAGCTTTGGAAGCAGCCGTTCTTGGCACCCCCAGAAACAAGCCATTCCGATTTGAAAAGTTCTGGTTAACTCATCCCGACTTCCCAAATCTGCTAAAGGAATGGTGGCACGAACCATTGGATCTAACAGGTACCAAAATGTTCAAGTTTCAAAGCAAGCTAAAACACATCAAACACAGAATCAAAGAATGGAACACTGAAAAGTTTGGAAACATCTTCCAGGAAAAGAACATTATTGAAGGAAAGTTAAATCAAATTCATACAAAATGGGCTTCCGGGACCTACAAAGAAGACTCAAAAGAACAGGAGAAGGTTCTGATGCAGAAATGGCAACTTCGCTGCCAACAGGAAGAAACTTTGTGGAAACAAAAATCAAGGATCCATTGGCTGAAGGAGGGAGAGAAAAATACAAAATTCTTCCACAAATAAACTATGGACTACAGGGGAGCAAACAAAATCCTTAGGCTCAAAAATGAAACAGGGGAAATCCTTCAAAACCACAAGGACATATCAACGCTGCTCACCAAGCACTTTCAGCACATAGCTAAGGAAACGCAAGAAGATAGATCCGAGGCCATAGAGGAACTCACTAAAGCAATACCTCGCACCATAACCTCAGAGAAAAACTCTGCACTGCTCAGAAAAGTTTCAATGGAGGAAGTGGAGGAAGCGGTCAAAAGCATGCCAATGGATAAAGCACCGGGACCGGATGGCTTTACAATCAAATTCTACAAAGCTTGCTGGTCAACCATCAAAACAGAGGTTTGGGAAATTGTCGAAGACTCAAGACGCTCAGGTTCTATTCTCAAATCCCTGAATGCCACTTTCATAGCGCTTATCCCCAAGGAAGAATAAGCCAATTCCCCTAACAAGTTTCGGCCTATAGCCCTCTGCAATGTGATTTACAAAATCATTTCTAAAGTCATTGCAAATAGACTTAAGCCTGTTCTTCCTAACCTTATCTCAGAAGAACAATCATGGTATGTGGAAGGAAGGCAGAATCTAGACAATATCCTTTTAGCTCAGGAGATGATTCACACCCTGCAGACAAAGAAACTTCCAGGTATGCTAATGCAGCTAGACCTCTCAAAAGATTTTGACAAAGTAAACTGGAATTACTTGGAGGCCATTCTAAAGGCCTTCGGCTTTGACTCGCAATGGATCAAATGGATCCTCGCTCTAATCAAGTCTTCCAACTTTTCCATCCTAGTAAACGGATCCCCCTCTGCTCCATTCTCTCCATCCCGTGGTATTCGTCAAGGAGACCCTCTCTCCCCTTTCCTTTTTGTAATCCTCATGGAAGGGCTCAGTAGGCTCATTCACAAAGCAAGAGAGGAGAGAAAGCTTTCTGGCCTACGCCCTTTCCCCTCCATTCCTGCCACTACGCACCAGCAATTTGTTGACGACACAATGTTACATGGCTCTCCTACTGTCAAAGAGGCTACGACCTTCAAAAGTATCCTCCATATCTTTAGTAAAGCTTCAGGTATGGAGATGAACCAGGCCAAATCGACTATATTCTTCTTCAACACTCATCCTGCCATCCAGATCCATCTTTCCAATATCCTGGGGTTTTGAAAAAGCTCTCTTCCTTCTAAGTATCTGGGAGCCCCTCTCACCACCAAGCCTTGGCAAAATATTGACTGGGAAAACATCTTAGCAAAACTGGAGAAAAAATGCAAGCATTGGACACACAGGGCGCTTAACCTAGCAGGGAGACTTGTCCTAACCAAAGCTGTTCTGCAGGCCATTACGCAGTATTTGCTTTCCATCATGCCAACCCCTAGCGACATCATGCAGAAGATTAGAAACATCCAGTGATCCTTTCTATGGAGTGGTAGTGCGGAAAAAAGAAAATGGGCACTAGTGGCCTGGAGCAAGCTCTGCACCTCGAAGGCAGTTGGAGGCTTAAACTTAATTGACCCCCATATCGTCAACAAGACATGTGGAGCAAAGTTATGGTGGCGTTGGCTGAAGGAAACCAACCTACCATGGGCCAGACACTGGAAGGAGAAATACACTCCCCACTACAACAATCAGGACCTAATCAGGATACAAGAAACCCCGGAGGGCTCTCCAATATGGAACTTAGCCAGAAGAAACCGCAACTTAATTCAGGACCATAGCTTTTGGGAGATCCGCAACGGAGAAACTGCCCTCTTTTGGGAAGATGCATGGCAGCAGCTTCCAAAACTGGAACAACCAGAGCTGGAAGAGTTCAAAACAGATTGCCAGAACAGGGGAAAATTCACAGTCCACCACTACTGGAACCCTAACAGTTGCGACCAGGAATGGAGGGAATGGGCTGTCCAGGATGAGGAGAACCCAATTGAAGAAAATAACAACACAAAAAACATCCTGAAAGGCCTAAATAACTGCACCATCAGGAAGACCACAGAAAACGACATCCTGAGATGGGGTATGAAAGGCAGCAGGAACTTCACTCTCAAAGAAGCCAGAGAGCAACTTGAACTCTCGGAGCATCTGGAGGTGAATCAATGGAGCAGCAAGGTCTGGGACGCCACATTTTGGCCTAAAATAAAAACATTCTTATGGCTCCTCATGAACAGGAAAACCCTCACATGGGAGAACTTGCGCAGAAAAGGTTTCGAAGGCCCCTCCATTTGCCCCATGTGCAAACAGGCAGAAGAAACCATGAACCACCTTTTCAACTCCTGCAACTGGGCCGATCAATTATGGCAACGAATGGAAACTACATTGAAGCAAACAAACAGAGACAGGGAATCCATACACAATACCATCATGCACTGGCCTACCAATTACTCCAACAACACAAGAATCAACAACATATGGAAAATTCTTCCAGGATTCATCACTTGGACCTTATGGAAAGAAAGAAACCGCAGAATTTTTCAGGATGAGCATAGACGCATAGAATACCTGCATAACATCTTAATCCAAAACATGCGCCAGCTAATCCTCGTGAAATGCAAGGTAGATCCTGACAATCATCCTTCGGCTGAGGACCAACGAATACTGGAAGCCTTCAACCTGCTCAATGCTCCTCAACAGGGCTCATCCGATCAACAGCAACACTTCAACACAGAACCAAAGAGCTGGAGGCCACCACCGGAAGGGTTTTTAAAACTCAACTTTGACGGTGCCTCGAGAGGCAATCCCGGCCAAGCAGGGATTGGAGGAGTTATCAGAAATCATGAAGGAGACATACTCTACATTTACAGCAAAGCTCTGGGGGAAGGCACCAATAATGAAATGGAGTTTGCAGTGCTGGAAAAAGGGTTGAGGATCCTCCAAACTAATCAAACAGGCAAGGCAGTAATTGAAGGAGACTCAGAGGTGGCCATTAATGTAGCCAGGAGAATTCAGGGAGGAACGCCGGCTAGCAAGGCAACCAAACACTGGCGACTGTCCAAAGTCACAGATAACATTGCCAAAATGATCGGGGCAATGAAAGGACTCATCTTTCAAGCAGTAAGGCATAATGCCAATACAGTTGCTGACCACTTGGCTAATCATGGGATTGAACACCCCAACGAAATTTGGGACAGCTGTTGGCAGCAGGTCGACAACCCGCAGTTAAAGAGCAAGTGCATCCAGCTCTCACAATTGGATATGGTGACGACAGTGGAGCCCGTCCGGAGGGTCGAATAGACCTTCTCCATAATGGCATGAACAGGCTGACTAGGCGTATAACATTTACTCCAAGCAGCATGCGAAGGACATACAGGATGAGGGCAACCATGAACGCAGCAGATGACAAAGATTTGGGCAGAGCCATAATCTGGAATGACATGAGCCGCCGAATCATTACAACGAACAGGGACACATGGCACATTTTGGGGCATGCAGGGCGCGACGACCGTAGGAGGGCTCAATTATCCCAAATCCCAAACAAAATTCCTTCACGTCGCAATAATGGTGAGCAGACGTGCAAGTTGCACAAATTTATCCGATCACTCGCCGGAAAACTCCCCAATTTTGATTATATAATCACTCTCAATCACCCAACGACAGACATTGTTTCTGTGGATAGCATTCTCGTCCCTCCTCTTTCTGCAATTAACGATCGAGATTCTGCTAGGCAAGCGAGCAGCACTATGGCTGGGGAGACTAGCCGCAATCAATCTGCCAACAGAGATTTGCAGCAGGCCAGGGAAATGTTCGAGAGGCGAACCTCGCAGCGAAACAAGCGCAGAATTATTGATTTAGAGGCCACGGTCAAGGATGAGGAACTCAAACTCTCTGATCAGCAAATCGAAAAAGAGGTCGACTGGATCCAGGACCCGGGAACTCCCAGCACCAGAGCCACTCAGTTCGTAAGAACTCAGGCAGAAGCTTGGCGAATGAAGACCCTCCTTGCCAAAGCCATGGACGTCCAGGGGGAGCACGCGGATCAGCTGCGTAAACTCAAGCAGTTTGCTGAAACTATTGCGCATGATCACATGGCCGTGGTGGAAAGCAGCGAGTTCAAACTGAGTGCAATCCAACAACAGGTCGACACCATAACGAAGAAACTCGCTGTGCTGATCAAGATTCTGCAGCAATTCATGGGGAAAGACAACAAGCCTGCTGACGAGCAGAAGACTGAACCGTCAGGTGACCAGCAGGGTGCCTCTTCCAGGCCTGGGCAAAGCTACATGGAAAAACCTAACCCGGCTCTGGAAATGTTCAAACGCCTCTGATTCGGCAGTCCTTCTGGCCTCCCCTGCTCTTCTCTTCTCGGCGGGTTATTTGTCTTTGTTTCAGGTTTCTTTTGTCTGTGTCTACTGTCCACTCGTGCTTACTGCCACCCTGCGTGGTGTGCATGCTCTCAGTCCTCAGTCTTATAGTTTTTTCCACTCTTCTGTCATCTTAGATTCTTCGGATATCATGGGGCAAGGCCTACAGTTTAGCAGCCAGTAATCTGCTTCTGCAAAATTTTGTACTATATTTTTTGTTAATATAAAGCTTACTTACACAAAAAAAAAAACATCATGAACTGGACTAAAATTATGCTTTCGATATTCCTTAATCTGCTTCATTTTGGCATACAATTCTTGCGTAAGAATCAGGAAGGGAATGGCCATCGCTTCTTGAACAAACTTATGTTCATTATGCGAAGTTTTTTTAGCAGGTTTCGAATGATCCACTGATCATTAAGGAGACTAAATTGTGACGACAATTGGTCTTCAAAATACTATTTGCATGAGAAATTCTAAAGAACAAGACCATGATCATAAGAACGACATTTCCAGAAAATTACAAGTTCTTCTAACTTCCTCTAAGGGTTTAATGGTTTGATATGTTGCATGATAGATTAGCAAATTCGAAGACTTGAGGGTTGTTCCTAAATGTACAAGGATGGTGAAATACCTATCCACACTTGAATTCGACATCTACAGGTGGTTGGTCAACACTGGTCAACCTCAGCTATTTCAGTAGAAATCGCAGAAATATTATTTGTTATTTTGGAGATTTTTCGACCTCTTTTGAAAAATTGTAAATTCCACCACTTGTCAAAGCATGCCATAATTCACTTTTTCCCAGCAAGAGTCATTATCCATTTCTCATTATCCACATACACTTCATTACATTATCTTCAACCCTAACCCACCAATAAAATCAATGAAGCTCATTTACAAGATTTTTTGTTCCACTTAACATATTCATTGTCATTTTCCTTTATCCTACCCTAGGAAATAAAACCTTGCTTCCATACACCATTGAGTCCATAGTCCTTGAGTCTAAATATTTTTCTAAAAACACCTTGAAGCTTGCATGCCTTAAGGGCAAGCTATCATGCCGATGAACTTCATCGGATCTTCTAAGTATTCGACAACAACAAATTCATTCATACTCAGAAATATGTGTTAGGGGCATCTTGACTCTCATCCACACCAAAGATGGGAGCACTTGTGTTGACTAGAGGCATCGACTAATGGCCACTAAGTTAACAATTTATTGTTATGTTGGACACCGAAACATTTATTGACATGACAAAAATTATGCCAACGAGGGTTGAAAACTTGAAGATCCATCATTTTGTAGTAGAAGAAGCAGATAAACTTTCATTACTTTTCAGTTTTTGATGTAAATGACTTGAGGACAAGTCAACAAATAAGGCTGGGGGGAAGTCTAAATTCTAAATTTTGTATACCTTCCAAGCCTTATACATTCTCAGCCGCATTCACCAACAGATTCTGAACATTCAACATAAGATCCGGCAGCATATTTAGCAGCAGATGCGACAACAATAAAAGATTCATTTTTTCTACTTCATCCACCATTTTCAAGGCCAAGTGAAGAAGACTATGAGCAGAATTTTCTAGCCACACATGCACAACTCTCATCCATACTTGAAAGGGTAAGTTGAGGTATGATATTTTCTAACTTTTAACCATTTAATTCCTTGAAAGCTAGAATGATAATTTTTGGAAAAACTGCATTTCCTGATTTCATAAAATTGTCAAAATCATCAGTTTTGGGGGGAATACATTTACGTTCATACTTTGTCACATTCATATTTTTCCATATTCATATATCACATTCTAAAACCCACATACCTTCATAATATATTCACTATTGCATGAGCATATAAATGGCATTGTAAAAGGTACTTAAAAGCTAACTGGGTGCAACACAATCATGGTTGTTACACAAGAACCAACCATGATGCATTCCAAAAAAAATATTTTGCAATCAAAATTAAATTATCATTATGCAAAGTTCATACATTAAAATTGGAGGCAAAAAACAAAATATGGTTGAAACACAAGAACCAACCATGTTGCAATTCATCCAAAACACTTTTCAAAAGTTAAGTAAATGATATCATGCAAATTTTAAGCCAAAGCTCAAGTATCAAAAAGTAATGTAATAGATTGCATGAGGATATGCAATACCTTCAGCTTTGTTGGGCCGAAGAATTATCCTTAAAATACACCCACTTTCACTCCATTCACACATTTTCTCACCTCTATTCCACCACAATGTGACCACATTAGCTTCACGTTCATCATTAAATAGGTTACCATTGTGTTTTCCAAAACATTATTAATTCTTACTATTTTCAAGTGAATTTGTGGTTAAACTTTAGAAAATAATATCCATATACTTATACCTAACAATTAGAATGAGTTTTTTGACATGTGTAGGTACAAAGGAATCTTCCAAGGCTTCTTTATGTGGCACTTTATGTTCAAATTCGAATTTGAGGAGATCATGGACCTCATGGAGGAGCTCATGGAGGACAGGGTTATGTGTCACCATTGGTTGAAAAATATGTGGATCAAAGGAGGAAATAGTGGATCTACATTTATGAGTTTGTTATCATAGCTTTTGTATAAATAGGAGTGTTATCTCCTTCATTTAAAATCTTAATCTTAATCTTCATTTGTAATCTTAATATTTAGAATCTTAGAACCTAGTCCTTCATTGTAACCTAGTAATGTTAATCTAGATAGAATTTAGAATAGTTTTGGTTAGGATCATATGATCTTATAGCCATTTTACTTTTAAAATTATGATGAATAAAATGGAGCTTCTTTGATCCCCTACATTTGACTTCTCTTTTAGTGTGCTTGTGAATCCTTGGAAGGATCCCCATTGCCTAGCAAGTACACTTTTGTTTTGGTAAGCTTTTATTTTATGTTTTTTTGTGAATTTCATTAGATTAAATTATTAGGTACATATGTTTGAAATATTAATGAATGACCTTTCGTAAGAATGTATTAATGTTTTTCTAGGTGTGACAATGGTTTTCAGTGTTGCCTTTCCATTTCCGGATAGCCATGATGTGATGGGGTTTCTCTTAGTTGGTTGAGCTGGATTGTCGGACGGTTTTGAAACTAATTGGGGTGGCCTCAAGAAAAATTGTAAGGACTAGGAATATTTTGACCAGTAATGGAGGGATAGATGGTAAATCCTAGTTGTGAATACCCTCGTTGGGCTTAGGAATCCCTTGACCAGCGATGGCAGGATACATGGTAAATCCTTAGTGGACCTAGGAATCCCTTGAGTGGTAATGGTGGGATACATGATAAAGCCTAGAGGGTGGAGATAAATAAATTCCTCATGGTTTAGGTGGATATATATGGAAGAATCAATGCTTGTGTAGGCCCTAGTGATTACTTTACTGATATACAGCAGGATTGCGGTAAATCTTGTAGTGTATGTTTACTGTTTGGGTCTCTGAATCCCTTGGCGAGATACACAGTAAATATTGAGTAAGCCTTGATTGGTTCTTTTGTAAGTCCCACATTCATGCTTGGAATATGGAATGGGGGTGATCAAATGAAATAAAGATTTGATTTAGCCCAATCTATGGTCAAGTGGTATGTGGAAGTCCTCATCTTGGTTGGATTTTGCATATGTTAATAAGAAGTCTTTCTACTTGTGTTTTAAGTGTAATTTCACTGGTTATGATGTGGCTTTAGAGGTTGTTCTACTATTTTTATTATGTTGGTTATATGTTGCTTATACCCATGGTTTTATGACAAATGTTAGTCATGGATCTCATCATGTTTTGATTAGTAAATGAATGAATAATGAATGTATGACCTAATAGCTGATAATGCAACCATTATGAGAGGGCATGCGTCCTTCTTGGAAAATCTTAGATAAATATGAGACCCCTATTTTCAAATGTGTATTTATGACATGTACATTACATGTTAATGATGTTCTTTACGGAATGCCTGTCATGGCTAGTAGGGATTAGGTCAAGTCCTTATTCATGTTTTTTATTAGTAGCCTTGTATTAATGTTATCTATCATTTCTAGAAGTTTCGTGAAGTTCTAGGCACATGCCTGATTCCTATCCCTTAAAAAGTGTCTCAGGATTCGAGGTTGTTGGAACATTTTTTCTTGAAAAGGGATACAATCGTATCGAGGAATTGTTGTGGGAGTGACTGGAGGGTCTCAGTCACATGAAAGGCTTTTCATGGGAGCAACTAGGGTCTAGTTCAGTCAAGAAGCAAGTTCTTTCAAGGGTTGGACTCTTCGAGGGGTTGGTTGGCTCCTGAAGGTTTTGTAACTCTTGACGATGGTCTTTAAAGTGTTGGTCCATTGGTTCCAATTCCTTAAGGTGATCTAGGAGGTTGAATCATATCATAGTAACTCTTCATCACATGTTTACATCAGTGGAATTGTTAGCTTGGGTAATTGTTGGAGGAGGGTGTTACAAGATCCCACATTCATGCTTTAAATATGGCATGAGGGTGATTGGATAAAGGAGAGCGTTGGTTCATCCCATTCTATGGTTGGGTGGTATGTGGAAGTCCCTGAATTGGTTACTATTTTGATATGTTAATAAGATTTATTATTTTATTGTGATTCATGTATATTTTTAGTGATTGTCTTGGTGATGTTATGGATGAATTTCCCTATTTTATATCATGGTTAATTTTTGGTTATATGTTGTTCATATGATTCGTATATTCTATGACTATTTTCATGAATTATTTAGCTATTTATTGATTGATGAATATATGGAATAATAAGTGCTATTATAGCTATGTGGAGAGATCATATGGCCTTCTCGATGATTATAAAATTAACCTCGGACTTTTATGATCAGATATGTATTCATGACCTATAGCTTACATGGTTTCCATCTATTTGAAAAAATGCTTGTTATGTTCTCGGTAGTGTAGGTGAAGTTATGCCTTAGTGTTTGTATGTTTAGACTTGTTGTTAGGCTATTAATGATTCTAAGTCTCAGGATGTTCTAGGCAGTGGTCTGGAGGTTGACCTAGAATTGAGGCTAAGGTATTAGGACCTCACCCTATGAAATAGATAATTTGCTTAACAACCACACTCAAATAGGCCTCTCAATGTGTTTGGAGGCCTTCAACTACATGGAGGCCTTATCATGCATGTGGTTGGGGGTTAATTTGTGTGGAAGGAAACCCTAGCTCAAGGTTTGGTCACCTCAGCTGGCCCTCTTTTCCTTGAGGAATGTTTTGAGCTGTGAGTCGGTGGTGAGTTGTAGGCCCCACTTCCTTAACTGTAGCTAAGTGGTTGGGTCATGTCATAGTAACTCTTCATCTTATGTTTACCCTGGAAAGTTGGTAAAATTGGGTAGATGTGGGAGGATCTGTTAATATATATATATATATATATATATATATATATAGATATATATATATATATATATCTATATATATATATATTATTAGTTGTTTCTTATATTTGTATTCATTTTTTTAAATAAATTAAGTATCTTATAACAAATAATAAAATTTTCTTAGATGACAATGGTATAGTAGCCTACGTGGTAGTGGTTGTATTTAGATTAAAGACTAGTAGGAGTCGGTGTTATCCATGAGGGAAGTGACTTCTATTGTTTTTCGTGTGGACCCTAAAACCTTGTTGAGGTCTGTGATCTTTGTTTGTTTATATTTCCATATATATTATATATGCTAATTTCTAATTTTGTAATAAATAATAAAATTTTGAAAGCCATTGATAATCCTGCACATGGCAGTAGCTGAGTGGCCCATGTGGGAATAGCCATCAGAAAGGAATGGTTGAGTGGGGCCTATACATGAGTGATCCCAGTTTTGTTACTCTATTTTTATTAATTATTTTATATTTCTATTAATTTTTAAAAAATATGTCGTCCATCCTCTCTGTGGTAGTACCTTGGTTCTCCACGTGGCAATGTAGCATTATGTGATATATATATATATATATATATATATAGATATTGTGTATGTTTATTTCCAATTTTCTAATAAATAATAAAATTTTAAAAACCATTTATTATCCTCCACGTGGCAATACCTAAGTGGAGAAGGTGGCAGTAGTCATATGAAAGGCCACACAGAGTCATGCCTATCCATTGACATCCTCAATTTTGTTATTTTTAGCCCTACCAATGAGGTCGGACCTAGTCGGGGTCGGTCTTGTTCATTGGTAAATCAAACTTCGTGACTGGGGCATAGTCCTAACCGCAATTGAATTTAAAATATTAGGAAATTTGTCTTAGATATTTATTATATTTCTATTAATTTTTAAGAATACACCATTTAACCTCCACACAATAGTAATTCAATGCTCCATGTCGTAGTATAGAATTGTGACAAGACTATCCATCCTCAGGTGGAAGCAGCCCAATGGCCCAAGTGGCAGCACCTTAGTGGCCCAAGTGGCATTAGTTAGCTCAAATGTGAGTCAGAGTCGGGACTATCCATGAGATCGTCCATTTTTGTTATTTCTGGCCCTACCATTGACCAAATAAGGAAAGTTTAAAGATATTGAATGGTGTTAGAATCAAGAAAAAATATTATTCTATTTGCGGACAGGAGAGTCAAGTAGTCAGGCAGTTAGAGGTAGTTCAAAACACTTAAATGGATTTACTAGTTGTGAACCTGACTTAAAACCGCGGGAAAGAGTTCATCGTGGCCAGAAATTTTCTTGGATAATATTTAAAAAAAATGTTTTTCAACATTTAAAGCTTTCTGACATTGCTTTGTCTGCTCCAATGATGGAAGAACCCACATTTAAGGGAAGGGAATTAGTATAATCCTCAGTTAAGACATGATCCCCTAACCTTGAATCTATATTTTTCATATTTATATTATAATGAAATCATTGATTTCAAATTTTCAATTGATGTACCAAATTCTAATATTTTAGATTTGCAGAATTATGGATGTGATTGTTTTATCTTTATTGAGATTATTGATAAATTTCTTTTCAAATATATCCCAACAAGAAATTTAGCCATCATAACATTTGATAATGCTCTTGAGTCTATAAAAAATTGTTAGAAATGTCGTATTTGTAGTATTCAATTCTTCTGATTTACTGATGGATACTCATGCTCTTTAGGGTTAAAGAAAAGGTATGAAAACTAGTTGAGGGTTTATTGGGTCCATTTCTCCTATGTATTCATGTACTTCCAATGTATAGGTAATCAATTGACATATTTAATTTTTGTAAGTAACTTTTGAAATATAATGTGTAAGGATAGAATTAATTAAGATGCTTGAATGCCGAGACTTCTCTTTACCATCAAATTACAAGGGTCACAAGAAGTTGATTTACATTGCTAGAATGTTATGCTTTGGTGAAACCTGTTGTAAATTTTCATTCAATTTCATATAAATCACGCATACCTTCATTTAAATTCATATTTATTGTATCAAATCAAATATAAAATTCTTCATAATTATACTATAAATATTTTATATTCATTTTCACACAATAATTAAATCAAACATTTCAAAATTTCTACCTATGCTAAAAACCAGAGAAACTCAATGTTGTATCTTCTTGAGTATCATATTCCACCATAAAAAAAGAACATAAACAACTTGGAATTAATAAGCTTTATGTGACAGTAAAAGAATACATTACAACTATTCTTAAGAAATGTTGACACAATATCCCAAGATTCAATCGAAGTTGAAGATTTCTTTTCAAAATCATACCAACAAGTAATATAACCATCATTACATTTGGTAAAGCTCTCAACTTTATAGCAAAATTGTCAAAAAGATGTAGCCTATGTGGTACTAAATTGTATTGATTACCTAACATAAATTCATGTTCTTATGGGACACGGAGGAGGTGTGAGAAGTAGTCGAAGGATTATTGGGTTCATTTGTACAATGTATTATATGCAATATAGTGGAAACGTGTTTGTAATCATACTTTACCTGTACAGTTGTAAACATTTCCCTGAATTATTTCTATCCATGTGGTAATTTATCCAGTAATGTCTCCTACATCCAGTGTGTAGGTAATCAATTGACATATTTCGTTTTTGTAAACAATTTTTAAAGTCTAATGCATAAAAATGGAATTGACTAAGACGCCTGAATGCAAAGGCTTATTTTCAAAATCAAACTACAATTGTCACAAGTTATTAATTTAAATTTCTAGTATAGTTGAGTCTATAACAAAATGATTAGAGATGTAGACTTTGCAATATTAAATAGTTTTGATTTCCTAAGGGATACTCATGCTCTTTAGGAACATAGAGAAGGTTTGAAAAGTATTCAAGGGTTTATTGGGTCCATTTCTCCTATGTATCCTATCAAATTTAGTAGAAAGTTGTTAATAATCATACTTCATGTGGGAAATTGTAAACAATTGCAGGAATTGTTTTCATCCCCGCATTGATTTAGCTAGTGATTTCTTATGCTTCAAGTGTGAAGGAAATAAATTGACAAATTTCACTTTCGTGAACAACTTTTAAAGTTTAATGTGTAAGGATAGAATTGATTAAGATGCCCAAATGCAAATATTTCTCTTAAACATCAAAGTACAAGTGTCACTAGAGGTTAATTTAAATTTCTAGAATGTCAAGATTTTGGGAAACTTGGACTACATTTTCATTACCTTTCAAATAAATCACCCATATCTTGATTACAATTCCTTTGCACTGTATCAAATTAACTACAAAAATTTTCATAGTCATACTATAAAGTTATTCTATTGATTTTCATGCAATAATTAAATCAAACACTTCCAATTTTCTACCTATGTTGAAAATGAGAGCTACCCAATGTTGTATATTTTTTAATATTAGAATCCACCATGAAATAAGAACATAAACAACTCGGGGTTACTAGGATTTCCAACACAATAAAATAACATTACAACATATCTTAAGAAATATCAACAAAATATCCTAAGAATCAATGAGAGTTGAAGACTTCTCTTCAAAAATATACCAACAAGTAATCTAGCCATCATAACATTTTATAAAGCTCCGGAGCCTATAACAAAATTGTCAAGGATGTAGTTTGTGCAATATTAAATTGCTCCAACTGTCTAAGGGAAACTTGTGTTCTTTACGAATAGAGGGAAGATATGAAAACTATATCATAATAATACTTCATCTGGATAGTGATAAAAGGTTGCTTGAATTATTTCCAGTGATGTGTTGATTTTCCTAGTAATGTCTCGTTCTTCCAGTGTGTAGGTAACCAATTAAAAATTTTCATTTTCATAAAATAATTTTAAAGTCTAATGTGTAAGAATGGAATTGATTAACATGCCTAAATGAAAATACTTAATTTTACCATCAAACTACAAGTGTCACAAGAGAATGTCATGATTTTCGAAAACCTGGAATAAATTTTGATAACCTTTCAAATAAATCACCTATAGATTCATTTCCATTCATATGTATTCTATCAAATTCACTATAAATTTATTCATAATCATACAATAACGTTCTTCTATTGATTTACATGCAATAATGAAATTAAAAACTTTGGAATTTCTACCTATGTTGAAAATATGTTGAAAATGAGACCAACTCAATGTTGCATCTTTTTGAATATCAAATTCCACAACCAAATAAAAACATAAGAAGATAAGAGTAAATAGGATTTCTATGAAAGTAAAAATTACATTGCAACATGGAAAGGAATCAGACACATAATTCATAAATATATTCAATTTCGAATTTGGTGTTCAAAAAAAACATAACATAAAAAATTGATTGTAGAATGCATGTGTTCAAATTCATAGTTCATGGACCCTTGCATCAATGTAAGATTCCATATAAATACTAAAATAATTACAAAACATTCAATATTTTTTTTAATTAGATATGATGCTAAAAATAAAATGTTATCCTTTTGTAAAGATAACTTCCCAGAAAAGGTGTTAGGATCCTTCAAGCTTCCTCTTCATCGTCAAAGTCCTTTTTCTTTAATGTTGAGTAAATGTGCATCATTTGTTCCAATGAAGCTAACCCATTATGTATAAACCTAATAAATTGCAGAAAAGTGAACGGGGTGGAAATGAACAATGTTGACCTCGCACATTCACACCAGGTTCTGAATTATCCTTTTATTTTTACTATACTTAACAACAAATTTTGACATTAATTTGATATGTTCAAATGGTAATTGCATATGATTTTGGAAATTTTGGTGCATCCAAATTTCGGTTTTAATTATCACTCTCACATATTCTATTGTGCTATCTTTCTTCTATTTTTCACT
Source organism: Pinus tabuliformis (assembly GCA_031772625.1). Lineage (NCBI taxonomy): Eukaryota > Viridiplantae > Streptophyta > Pinopsida > Pinales > Pinaceae > Pinus > Pinus tabuliformis. The sequence continues at coordinate 668,673,736 of CM062818.1, forward strand.
CATTGATCCAGGCTCTCTATCCCTTATTAGTTTATATTTAGGGAGATCAATTTCTCTATTCAAGTGTGTTCTAATCTTCCATAACTTCATGCAATGTTCAATCACTTTCTCACTCCACACTTGTATTTCCCTAGTTTTCGAATCTCTATGGTTTAATGAAGCATACATGAGTCTCTTGACCTTCTTAGTGATTTTATAAATATGTTGAAGTCATTATTTCTTTTCCCATTTGGGAATTGATGAAAATTTTTCTTTGACACTTCTATTTTCTTCAACAAATGATTCTATCCTTTCACGGGGATTTACAGTCTCATGTAAAAGTCTACAAATTTTATCCATTTTTGTATAGAATCAACCTATATCTTTTTTCAGTATTTAGTTAACCTGCAATACCTATTCCTTCAGTACATTCACACATTGTTTATAATGATGGTCTTGTTTTAGTTGATATTGAACAGTTTCAATTTCTTCGTTTAGTGTTGCATTCATAACTTCATTTTTGTTATCAACTTTTTCCTTCAATATCCAATTTTTCTCTTCATATGTTCTTCTCATTTTCTCAACCTACTCATAATGCTTGATTTCTAATTCATTCATTTTCTTTCAAACTCACTTTGTAGCTTCATTCTTTTAATAATAAATCCTCCAACCAAGGTCACAAAATGAGCTTACTAATTATCTTCACTAAATGCTTTGTTATTTTCACTTTGTAGTTCTAACTATTTTATTCTCTGCAAATTATTAGTGTAAGTTGTTACAAGTTCATAGAAATGATATTGTTTACTGTTAGAAAATGCACTAAGGGTCTGTGAATATTCTTCAGCGTTGTATCACACATATCCGCTTGGTTTCCATATATGTTCACATATTGTTTCAAGCATGTCATGATTTATCTTCTTAGTCCTTATTACAACTGTCTGTGTCTGTGTATTGAAATAATAATCAATTAAAAAGGCCATACTTTCATAATTTTGTTCCATTTCAGTGTTAGGTTTAGAAAGAAATGAACCAGAGGAATTTTCATGGAGATGGGTGTCATAGAAACTGTGTGGGATGATTCTGGTACAAAAATCTCACTCGTTTTAGTGTGTTGTTCAATTGAGTGTGTATCTTCATTAAAAATATTTGTGAATATTGAATGAATAATTTCTTATTCATCCTTTTTATCAATTTACATCTCTTCAGTTTGTTGAACATACTTTTTAGATTGTATGTCTTCTTGGTTGGTTTCCTACGAAGAATCAAGGAAAATAATGTCTTTGCAAGAGAGACTCTACCTTGTTACTTTCTCCTCTATTTTTTGTTTCTGGTACTTGACCTCTTTTACTATCATGCTCTCTCTAATAAAGTGATCTTATTGTTGTTGTTGTTATACATTCACATCTTCGGTAGCCACTGGACTACCTGATTTTGGATTGTAACAGAAACATCAGGCATGTTTTCAATTTGTATTTGTTGGAACTTCTCAAAAAAAGATTTTGATTCTAAAATAAGCTAGATAAGGTTAACTTTCATACATTCAAGAGATTTCAAATATTCAATTGGGATAGAATACAATTCACTTTTCTGTTTAATAAAATAATCATAAAAAATTTCTCTAAATTCCTGAAGTTTTGGTCTGTCCTCAACATTTGTTAGTTTTTCCCTTTCAATCACATGATCAAAACTATCAATGCCTATGAAAACATCATCGAAAGGAGGCTTTTGATGTGTAAAAGTTTTGATATATCTTACAAACCTATAATAATTGTTTACTATTCCACTAGGGTCATAATCAAAATGGGATAATGTGTAAAGCTAGGCATTGCTTAGTTCTTTGGCTTCCTTGAATGCATGGTCTATGTCCTTTAATTTTATTCTTCCAAACATAATTGGAAAATTTGGCCAAATATTCTTTTGAAGTTTACTCATCTTTCATGCTTGCCAACTTAATATTGTTTGATTTGTTACTTCTCTAAGAGAAATTCTTTGTGGAATGTACCTTAGCAATACATGTGGAGCAACTTCACTCCCATACATTCTGATGAAAACATCTCTTCAACGAACCAATCTTTTATTCGATCAAGTGCATGTTTCAACTCTTCGCTAATTTTTAGAGATGCGCTTCCAAAGATCACCTCACATAGAGGCATCATTACATAATTTCAAATGTCATAAAAACGAAAGTTATAATTACTTCCCCATAGCACTGAAGCATAATTTTGAATGGATAGTTGATCATTAGTGGGATAATTCCACTTCATAAGAGGAAAGGGGACAAAGAAAATGGGAATTTCCAACATGTAACTAAACATAGATAAAATGTGTTTGTAGTTCGGAGGGCATGAAACTTCCAACTTCAAAGCATCTGTCAAGTTTTGGGATAGAATGTCAGCCAAAATAAAATGTTTTAAGTCATGGTGGATACTGTGCATGAACGATATCCAGTGAACTTTCCAATGCTCAATGTCCTTTTCCCCATATAATTTGGACAACATTTTGAAAATGAACCTAAAAGGCCATTTGAAAATAATAATTGGGTAATCTTTAGATGATTTGAGTTTCAATCCCTCTTTCTCTTCGCACGACCAGTCCTCAATCAGTTTATCATAATTTTTCCACTTTGTTTAAAAATGATTTTGTTAAAATTATCAATAAATTGAGAAGTAAAGGAGAGTTCAGTTGAACTAAGCTTATAAATTGATGAAAGGGTATCTGGACTCCAAGATGCTATCACATTTATATTTTAATCTATTATTGTGCATGTGAAAATGTCAACATGGCCCAAAATTCATTGTATCATGTCATCATAGGGAAATATTCTAGCCCTAGCACCAACCTTGTTTAATTTTTCCCTTCTAAAGTTCTCATACTATGCCTTTTTCTCTCTACTAGAACTTTATAACTTAAACCACTACCTATTTTACAAGAAAAAATAAATTTCCTCCCGTTTCATCATACCTACATCTTGCATTTTGTAAGCCGTGTCAGAAACCAAAGCTAAGATCATATTATAGTTTCATGATTATGGATCTTCCACCTGCTTTAGATTTTATTTGATGTATTTAACTCATTAACTTGAAGTACATGATTTTCCTTTTTTCCCATTTCGTGGCTTGCATGTCCAATTGAACAAAGAATTAAGATTTTTTTATGAAAAACAATTTAGCTCAATAAAAAGAATCCTTTTGAAATATTACTTCTTTCCAAAAGTTGCAGCTCATAGAACAAATTGTCACAATTAAGACTGAAATTCAGTTTTTTAGGTTATGCTTTTCTAGAACATTTGATACAATACATTTAAATGAAAACACAAAGTAACCAGATAGGGAAAAATGCTACTTGATTTTGATTAAATCTTAAACTTCGAGTTGTTTAATTCATATAATAGGCAATGAATTTCAAATTAATGTGAAAAGACGTTTGAGCCATTGTTTGAACAAGCAGGTGAGACTAGCATTGGAATCAAGAATACCTCTATTTGAAAACTATATCTAAACATGACAAAAGACTTTCTATATTAGGAAAAACCCAAAAAAATCAAGAATAATGAAAAGTGCTCAACTCGAGAAAAATTATTATTTTATTTACATAGGGAGGACCCATAAGTCAGGTAGTCAGACAGTCTCGTATCCACACTTAAAATGGAATCCAGGTAAGGTGCACATTTGTCAATGGGAGAAATTTCCATCACGCAACATCAAGGATTAATGAAAAGCACTCAAGTCGATAAAAGCTATTATTTTATTCACATAGGATATCCAACTTCCTAGCCACAACAAACCATGCTATACATTAAGCAAATGAAAATAAATATAACACGTCCAATGTACTAATGAATTATAAGTTTAAAAGGAATATAAAAATCATTAATTAAAAACTATTGTAAAAACTTTCATATGATGATTTTACATGTATTTGAGAAATGATATAGAATCCTCTTTTGCTCAATATAAATATGAATATTGTTGATTCAAAACAAATAATTTAGGTGTTGTGCTAGTGGGTTTTCTAGGAAAATAGGAAAGTGTTATATATGTACTCAAATTTTAACAAGAATTCAAGTCTTTACTTTCGACTGATGCTACAATGAGGGATTCTTCAATACTATTGTAACGCGGTCACAACCCATTGTGATACTCCTAGAATAGGAAGCTGCAATTTTCCATGCAGTGACTATTAGAGGGGGTTCATGTGAGACGATAAATTGAATGAAAAATTCACAACTTCTTGTTAGAATAAATCGTAAAGTAGCATAACCCATCAATTCCAACATCTTTCATTTGTAGCAGAAAACTAATTAGAGTTTCCCACGTAGCAATCAGTTAGTTTCCAAGGTGTTAGTGGAAGTATTTAGATCAAGCACTAGTCAAAGTCCGCCCTATCCATAGGGTGACCATTTTCGTTGTTTCTGAGCCCGATGCCCAGCCTCCGACGTAGTGAGAATCGGTCTAGATCGTTAGTACATCAACACGCTTAAGAGAGGCACAATCCCGACAATGACTAAATTAAAAAGATATTGACATATATACATATATATTTTTTCTTGTAATTTAAAATATTAATATAAATATACATTTATATATATGCGATTCTAGTCATCTATATAGTTTTCCATATGCATATTAGACGTGCTATTTTTTAATTTTGTAATAAATTGTCAAATTTTCAAAGCCATTGATTAAGCTCCACCTAGGAGTAGCTCATTGGCCTAGGCGGCCTTAGTCATCTGAAAACCCAATCAAAACTGGGCCTATCAATGAGAAAACCCGATTTTGGTAGAAATAAATTAATTATCTTATTTGCATAATACGTAATAATATCTTGCCAAGTAGCAGTGATTCAGTGGCCCGTGTCGCACTCGCAGTATTTACATCAAGGAACAATCCGAGTCAACGCTTTTCATTCCTAATGTGGAAAAAAAAATTATGAGATTTCACATAGACAGATTCCTAAGAGAACATAGTGAACCATAAGGACAACGAATAGGACAACGAAGGGCCGAAAATGAGGCAAAAATCATGGACTAAAAAAGCTAGCACCCTTTCAACATTAAAAGCAAAGCAGTTAACCAATTAATCTGTTGTAGTTTGGAAAATATAGGCTAAGGCAATCACATATCTTATTGAAAATGCCTTTTCATGGTATAAATTCAATTGCACCAAGTGCCCCAAAGTTCTTGTTCTTTGAAAAAACCTTTTTGCAAGCTCCTAAAGGTGTTATCAACACATGAAATCTATGAAATCTATTAGAAAATCTGAAATGTTATTTGAAACTGCATAGATGCAATGTTACAACTAAAATCCGTATTTTAACATCACATTAAAGTTGGCATACTGTAATCAAGACATTGTTAAATTTTTTTACACTTAAGTTGACATTGATAGCATAGATGCAATGTGCTAATCAAAATTGCCATATTCTTAACTACATTGAAGTTATAATGTAATAACTGAAATTGATATAGGTTGAGCATTGCGTTAAACTTGAATTATATAATGCAGTTATGAATTATCTTCCAATTCTAATTGTTTTTTTTATTAACAGAAAATTGTATTTGTTTATTATTTTTTTTACTTTAATTTAATTATACTTAAACTAGCTAAGAGTGGGTGTGGCAGGGAATGCTAGCTATGCTGCCTCGTTCAATAACTCCCATAGGTGTGTATATATTGGAATAATACTTCCAAAATTTTGATCTAATTATTAATAATTATTAGATGGATTGTGAATGGTTCTTAGCTTGAGTGGTTGAGATGGTGGTTTGCCATCCCATCCACCCTCGTTCAAGTATTGTTGAAGTGGCCCATCATAGTAAGACTAAAAGTATAGGCATCTTGTTGGAGTCTCGCATATCAACTCCAATTTATCGTCGTCTTCAGGGGTCTGAGTCCTTGGTTAAACTATGTGTCTCTCATATATGTGACTTGTCATCTATTGCATATATTTGAGGAGGTTTCTAGTTTCCTATAACCATTAGGTGAAGGGATTTGAACATGGAATCTCATGCTACATAATACTTCATTTTCAAGGGCATGTCTAATTGAACTTTCGAGAGAGGGCTATTCTCATATTGATAAATCCAAGTCATGTGTACATTGTTATTTTTTAAAGAATAGAAATTTTCGAAGCCGTATTTCAAAATAGGCCAAAGATATAAGATTAAAAATAATAAAATAAAAATTTAATATAATTATCATAAAATAATTATAAATTTTTTCAATTTAAATTTAAATTTTAATGGAAATTAAAAAATAATAAAAAATAAATTATAAAATATACTTATAGTTTTTTTTTAATCTCAATTTCATTTTTATAAATATAACATATTCAGAACTATAAAAAATAAATATTTATATCTATATACTTTCGAAATTCTTTATTTGATAATGTTATGCTATAAATTATGTAAAGTTATGTGAGTGATGAAAGCCCTCATTAAATCTTTAAATCAGCGCACCCATGTGTTATTTAGAAGGTAATAATGATTATACCTAAAAGAATATATTTATAGCCACCACAATCAAATAAATACAAACATGGTCTATTTACCTTTTTTTTTGTAAGTTAATTTGTATTACCTCAAAAAAGGAAAAACACATTGTTTCATCCATCACAAAGGAGCACGATTCAAGACAGACAATACATCTACTTGTCCTGACCATGACAGCACAAGATTGATCATGGGTTTTTCCTTTTTTCCTTCTCCCTTATGGACATCAATCCATTCTAAGTAGTTATCACGAATAGATGTATAACACAAAATGATTTTATTTCTTTGAGACAATTCTATTCTCGAGGGTTTGACAATATTTATTGTTTCTTTATCACTATATGAGTGATATGATTCATGGAAGCATTTGTGCCCACTAATTGACGAAGCGAAGATTATGGTATAGAGTTTTTCATTTATTGTTTCTTTATCACTATATGAGTGATATGATTCATTGAAACATTTGTGCCCACTAATTGACGAAGCGAAGATTATGGCACAAAGTTTTTCATTTGTAGTTGAGGGGCAGACCCTGTCATCTAAGGGATGAGATGATGCAATATGTGGTTGAATTGAGTTTGAAGAACTCGATTTGGAAGTAGGGTGTTGAGATTGCAACAAGATGATGGAGCTTAGTGAAAAGAGTCGCCTTCACTAAGTGGGCTCGCAGGCTATTTTTGGCGCAAGTCTATTTTTAGACTATGTCTATTTTTAGACATATGGATCATGTCTATGGATTGCAGGTTGTTGTTTATGGATGATTGGTCAAGTTGGGAAAAATAGATGGACTTCTATTTTTGATCAAAGTGTGAGTGATCACAGTGTGAGTGATCAAAGTCTATTTTTAGACTGGCTGTCAAAAATAGAAAAGTCAAATATTATTGTCTCATAATAATATTTGGACTATAAACTTGATCTTATTCTCTTGGAGCACTTCAGTTTGAGCTACAGATGTGGCCCATGCAGCTGTCAGAAGGAAGTACGCTTTTCTTATGAGTCAGTTGAGTTGTTGCATGCATGACTTCAGTTAGAACTCAATCAGTTGAGTTTGGTGGAGTTGATTGTGGAGTTGATGGAGTTGTGTTCAGTTTGACTTGGTTAAACTAGCTGTAGTTAGTCTAACTGCAAATAGACTAATGATGAGTTGTTAAACTAATTATTAACTCATAATACAACTATAGAATACATCAGTTAACTCAGTTGCATGTCAGTGCATGTTCAGTTCAACAGGGACAGGTGGTAGAGAATCAGATTGCTATCAGTTGTGACTATAGTTGTGCACCATATCTTGCACAATCAAGGGATTGAGTATGCCAATGAGTTTGCTCACGTATTTGCCCAGTATTGTAGCCTTTGCTCACGTCCAACAAAGTGTGAGTGATTATTTTGAGGTGAAATACGAGTTTGGTAAGCCATTCTCATCAGTTCTTGAGCAGGTATTGAGCAGTGGAGGAAGGCAAGCAATGGAATAGATTTGGAGATCAGATCTGAGCTGTATTGTGTGTAACAGGTGGAGTTGGTACTAGATTGCTTGTGATAAGCATTGTACTTTGTAATGTTACATGGTCTCAATCATTAATATACAGATAGTTGGGGTTTTTAGCGAGATGCTTTCCCCGAGTTACATACTGTGTTAATGTGTGAATGCTCTTGATGTTTTATTGTTATTGATGCTGCTATATTGATGATCAACGTAGAGGAGCTTATGTATTGTGTATGTATTCCGCAATAGCACATGATCAGGATAATCTCTATTGAATATGTGTTAAATTATTCAAAATTTCTACATGGTATCAGAGCGAGCTAGATAATTGTAGAAAAAGTTTCTACATGGTATCGGAGCAGTTGATCATCAGATCTACTATTCATGAAGTGTTTACATTCTATTTCTTCAGGCAGAGTCTGTAATCGGGCCAGGTAGCCTCTGGATTCATCCTTTCTTTGGAAGGTGAGATATCCGGTGAATGCCCATACAATCAATCTCTGTATGAGAAATATTTTGTTCTCACGAATTCTAGATCGGAAGCAGTTGAGTTGGAGCTGGTGGAATTCGAATTTGCAGCAGTGTTGTTGAAATGTCTTTCAACGGATTCCAAATGTTATTCCAAAGCAAGAGAAACCTGGCGCTCAAGGATAAAATCAGAGACAATAAAGGTGAGAATGGATCTTCATCAAAGGTATCTGATGAAGAG